>CM054059.1:338517177-339127897 GCA_028641055.1 Alopecurus myosuroides | reverse complement strand
CGCTCTCCTCCTTGATGGTCGATGGATCTTCCTCATCCTCCTCTTCAGAAATACCATCTTCATCATCATCGTCGTCTTCCTCTTCACTGCTCTCGCTCTCGACGCAACACTCCACATGTTCGCTGAGATGCCCGAATATTTTCACGAAGAGACGGTCCACTCCGTCTAAGCGGAAGTGGAGAACCTGGCTCTCCTCCAGCCTCTGGGCGTGGGAAAAGGTTTTCCACCCACTCGCCAACGACAAGTGGCTGGCGGAGCAAAACTCCGTCGATGCCCACCAAGGCTCGTTGATGCAGCGCACCACCTGAAGCCAAAAGCCGCGGGGCGGATTGCGGTCGACGGACCCGGCGAAGACATGAGGGAGCCTCAGCTGACTGCAGAGGCGACTGCAGAGGGCCACCAGGAACTCATGCTCCGGCACGCGGGTATCCTCCGCCCAGCAAAGAAGGGAACTCCCCATCACACTACGACCATGAGGAGCACGGCCACCTCAGCCACGATGTCTCCTCGCGTTCGCTTCAGCCTGTGCAGAAGACCCGTTTGGCATGTCCACGGCGATCACGGCACGCCTCACGCTCCGCTGGGTGGGCAACGCCAGAGCCTAGGGACGAGCCTCTGCCTCGACCTTCACGAGCCATGCTCGGCTTTCTCTTTCTCTCTGCAAGTGAAGAACGGTGGGGAGAGGAAGACGAAGACGGCGTTGGAATGGGAGAGGGGGCGCCCCCTCCTATTTATGCCGAGCCGAAGGGACGGAACCATGCTCGTTCGGTCTTCCACCGGCTCGAGGACCAAGGCACAAGGGGCCACGTCCCGAGGGTAGACTTGACCAGACCATGAGGTGCTCGCTGCTCTACACCGCCCGGTCAGAGTAGTAATTGTAACAAGACGTTTCCGCCACGCAGGGAGATCGTGGGATTCCCTGCGAACCGTCACGCCACATGGAGAGGCTGGACCCGCAGCTCGGGGCCCAAGCCGCTCCGCCTTCCTTGAACGCGCGTGCGTCATGGGACCGGGGGTTACTGTCGGGCCCACGGATACCAGGGTATCCTGGGCCGTCTGCTGTTGGCCCAGCCCAACGGGAAAGGAAGGAGTCCATACCAGTCTACCGCATGAGTAGGGAACGCCCACCGGTTCTCCACTGAGGCCAGCCCCTTGAAGAGGAGTCTTCCCTGAGGTTTCCATCGCACATCGTGGGGAGGACTCCTGCTCTGACCCCGCTCCTTCCCGTAAGGAGCCTCGCCCTTTGGGAGACAGCCCATGTGAGGTTGACGCTTTGGCCCCTACGTGGACGACGAAGCCACCGCAGGGGACAGAGTGGATTTGTCCACAGTTGCCATTCTCGTGTATAAAGCGCAGAGCTCCGCTGCGCGCTCCAAAGCCTGGTATGAAGCTTTCTTCTTTGGTGCAATAAGACCAAGTCTGCGCTACAAGAAGAAGGCGTTGTCATTGGGCTCCCCCACCATGATGCCATGGGCGGTGGAGCTGTCCCCCGGCGACCAGGACCGCGCATGAGGCGCAGTAGTACGGGACACTCCTTTCTTTGCTACCTTCTGGCATTTGTTTCACGCCAAGTGAGCGGGAAAGAGGGCCAACCGCTAGTATAAGTAGGTCCGCAGGAGGGGGACGAAGAAAAAGAGAGAAGAGAGAAGGCACCAAGTAGATAGACCACCAGAATTCTCCTTTGTACTGTAACCACCACAGTGGAATCAACAAGAAAAGAAGGAGTAGGGTTTTACACCATCACGGTGGCCTGAACCTGGGTAAACTCCCCGTGTCCCATTGTTTTCCTTCAAGAGCTCCCCTCCCGAAGCCTCCAGAGGTGCGATGGAATGTGGTTAGCCCCTAGTGTTCAAACCTTTGAGGGCTACCCTTTCTGTCGTGGGATAATCACGGCAGACGTTACCGGGGGTAACTTGTCTTGGGGCAAATCGACTCTGGTGTTTGGGAGAGTGTTTAGCTCAAGGGAAACCATGGTGATATGCGATCTGGTAGCCGGCAATCAAGTCGCCGAGTCTCCGATCTGAATATACTATCTCAACTCTCGTGCTACAATGGATACTCGATATCTCGCAATCTTGATCTCTTGGACACAAGGATTATCCTGGTTCGGCCTCTCCACTGGAGATAATAACCTACTTCCAGCTTGGATCTTATTAGCTATCGATCTAGAGACCCGGACTGCAATGTCGCCGAGACCCAAATCTTGGGTTACAAATATCGCCGAGACCTGGAATTTGGCTCGGGCTGACTCTCGCCGAGACCTGGAATTTGGCTCGGGCCGACTCTTGCTGAGACCTGGAATTTGGCTCGGGCTGACTCTCGCCGAGACCTGGAATTTGGCTCGGGCCGACTCTCGCCGAGACCTGGAATTTGGCTCGGGCTGACTCTCGCCGAGACCTGGAATTTAGGGTTTCTACTCGAAATCTCTTCCTCTCTATGACCTAGGAGCCTGCTTATATGGGCGGCTGGTCTCCTGGTCGTACAAGGTAAAAACCGGGTCATACCATATTAAGAGTCCTAATCTAGGTCTCCTGCGTGACCTCCAAGTCTTGAGTCTCCAACTTGTACAAGGTTTCCGGGTCTTCCAGAATCTTCCTTCTATAGCATCTTCCAAAGCTGAGTTACCCCCAGACCAGGCTTTGCCTCCTGACCGGGTCTCCCCCAGACCAGGCTTTGCCTCCTGGCCGGGTCTCCCCCAGACCAGGCTTTGCCTCCTGGCCGGGTCTCCCCCAGACCAGGCTTTGCCTCCTGGCTGGGTCTTCTTCCAGACCAGGCTTTGCCTCCTGGCCGGGTCTCGCTTTTGTCTAGTCATACTTTCTTCGTCCTTAGGGGTACCAGGTTATCTTTCCCCCAATAGTAGCCCCCAAGTTTAAGCTGGATTCGAGCTGGTCTTGTTCTCCTTCATGGTCTTGATTTTAGGCGTCATGTTTCAGGTGAAGCAGCAAGCTCGATCATCCAGGTTAAACTCCTGAAATAAGACAAATAATATATAAAAGGATAAAACCCGGTTATTCTTCCTGGGTTCATACGCCTCCAGGTCTATCTCAATAACATCCCATAAATCATGTTTCTTCCTTGGTTCTTATGCCTCCAGGTTACCGAGGTGGGTCCTCTCAATATGTCGATGGTTTAGATGACCCTTTTGCAAACCTTTAACTCTAAGCCGGCTTTCGCATGGATTATCACTGCTGTACTCACTCTGTAAAGCAGGGTCAGTTAAGTCCCCATGGGCATCATAACTGATTGAGATTACAGGAGAGCAAACAGGCCATATAAGTGCGAGTCACATCGAGCTTAAGCAAGATAGGCAAGGATTATACTGGCGGCATATAAGCCAGGTCTTAGGATTGCAGCTACAAACTATTCAAGTACGATCCCCCAAGACCCGGATCAATGTTTATAAAGTAAAGGCTTAATTGTGCAACATTACCCCATTGATCCGTATACTGTTGCGAAGAACTCTTTGGGCAGCACTAACCGAAGTTATGAAGCACTCTTGGACTAAGCTTATACTAATAGGATATTTCACAATATTGCGAAGCACTCTCGGGCCAGGCTAATATAATTTTTTGCGAAGCGCTCCGGGCCATGCTAACCGAAGTTGCGCAACGCTCTTGGGCTAAGCTAATATAATCTTTTGCGAAGCGCTCCGGGCCATGCTAACCGAAGTTGCGCAGCGCTCTTGGGCTAAGCTTATACTAATAGGATATTTCACAATATTGCGAAGCACTCTTGGGCCAAGCTAATATAATTTTTTGCGAAGCGCTCCGGGCCATGCTAACCGAAGTTGCACAGCACTCTTGGGCTAAGCTTATATAGAATCATACTCAAAATCATCGGGGATTGAACCGGACGTACATACCATGCCGATGAAGTCGTTGACCCGGCCGATTGTAACGACAGATCCGGATTCGAGCAGATCCGACTCTGGCCCCCAGCCAAAATCGTCCACCATCTTCTCTCCTTCGGGGTTGGTGTAGATATCGCCGATGACGAGGTTCTTCATGTTCTCCCGAGCTTCTCCCGTGATGTAAACACCCTTGGACGTAGGCCCCACGGTGGGCGGCAACTGTCGTGGGATAATCACGGCAGACGTTACCGGGGGTAACTTGTCTTGGGGCAAATCGACTCTGGTGTTTGGGAGAGGGTTTAGCTCAAGGGAAACCATGGTGATATGCGATCTGGTAGCCGGCAATAAAGTCGCTGAGTCTCCGATCTGAATATACTATCTCAACTCTCGTGCTATAATGGATACTCGATATCTCGCAATCTTGATCTCTTGGACACAAGGATTATCCTGGTTCGGCCTCTCCATTGGAGATAATAACCTATTTCCAGCTGGGATCTTATTAGCTATCGATCTAGAAACCCGGAATGCAATGTCACCGAGACCCCAAATCTTGGGTTACAAATATCACCGAGACCTGGAATTTGGCTCGGGCTGACTCTCGCCGAGACCTGGAATTTGGCTCGGGCAGACTCTTGCTGAGACCTGGAATTTGGCTCGGGCTGACTCTCGCTGAGACCTGGAATTTGGCTCGGGCCGACTCTCGCCGAGACCTGGAATTTGGCTCGGGCTGACTCTCGCCGAGACCTGGAATTTAGGGTTTCTACTCGAAATCTCTCCCTCTCTATGACCTAGGAGCCTGCTTATATGGGCGGCTGGTCTCCTGGTCATACAAGGTAAAAACTGGGTCATACCATATTAAGAGTCCTAATCTAGGTCTCCTGCGTGACCTCCAAGTCTAGAGTCTCCAACTTGTACAAGGTTTCCGGGTGTTCCAGAATCTTCCTTCTATAGCATCTTCCAAAGCTGAGTTACCCCCAGACCAGGCTTTGCCTCCTAACCGGGTCTCCCCCAGACCAGGCTTTGCCTCCTGGCCGGGTCTCCCCCGGACCAGGCTTTGCCTCCTGGCCGGGTCTCCCCCCGACCAGGCTTTGCCTCCTGGCTGGGTCTTCTTCCAGACCAGGCTTTGCCTCCTGGCCGGGTCTCGCTTCTGTCTGGTCATACTTTCTTCGTCCTTAGGGGCACCAGGTTATCTTTCCCCCAACAGTAGCCCCCAAGTTTAAGCTGGATTCGAGCTGGTCTTGTTCTCCTTCATGGTCTTGATTTTAGGCGTCATGTTTCAGGTGAAGTCGCAAGCTCGATCATCCAGGTTAAACTCCTGAAATAAGACAAATAATATATAAAAGGATAAAACCCGGTTATTCTTCCTGGGTTCATACGCCTCCAGGTCTATCTCAATAACATCCCATAAATCATGTTTCTTCCTTGGTTCTTATGCCTCCAGGTTACCGAGGTGGGTCCTCTCAATATGTCGATGGTTTAGATGACCCTTTTGCAAACCTTTAACTGTAAGCCGGCTTTCGCATGGATTATCACTGCTGTACTCACTCTGTAAAGCAGGGTCAGTTAAGTCCCCATGGGCATCATAACTGATTGAGATTACAGGAGAGCAAACAGGCCATATAAGTGCGAGTCACATCGAGCTTAAGCAAGATAGGCAAGGATTATACTGGCGGCATATAAGCCAGGTCTTAGGATTGCAGCTACAAACTATTCAAGTACGATCCCCCAAGACCCGGATCAATGTTTATAAAGTAAAGGCTTAATTGTGCAACATTACCCCATTGATCCGTATACTGTTGCGAAGAACTCTTTGGGCAGCACTAACCGAAGTTATGAAGCACTCTTGGACTAAGCTTATACTAATAGGATATTTCACAATATTGCGAAGCACTCTCGGGCCAGGCTAATATAATTTTTTGCGAAGCGCTCCGGGCCATGCTAACCGAAGTTGCGCAACGCTCTTGGGCTAAGCTAATATAATCTTTTGCGAAGCGCTCCGGGCCATGCTAACCGAAGTTGCGCAGCGCTCTTGGGCTAAGCTTATACTAATAGGATATTTCACAATATTGCGAAGCACTCTTGGGCCAAGCTAATATAATTTTTTGCGAAGCGCTCCGGGCCATGCTAACCGAAGTTGCACAGCACTCTTGGGCTAAGCTTATATAGAATCATACTCAAAATCATCGGGGATTGAACCGGACGTACATACCATGCCGATGAAGTCGTTGACCCGGCCGATTGTAACGACAGATCCGGATTCGAGCAGATCCGACTCTGGCCCCCAGCCAAAATCGTCCACCATCTTCTCTCCTTCGGGGTTGGTGTAGATATCGCCGATGACGAGGTTCTTCATGTTCTCCCGAGCTTCTCCCGTGATGTAAACACCCTTGGACGTAGGCCCCACGGTGGGCGGCAACTGTCGTGGGATAATCACGGCAGACGTTACCGGGGGTAACTTGTCTTGGGGCAAATCGACTCTGGTGTTTGGGAGAGGGTTTAGCTCAAGGGAAACCATGGTGATATGCGATCTGGTAGACGGCAATCAAGTCGCCGAGTCTCCGATCTGAATATACTATCTCAACTCTCGTGCTACAATGGATACTCGATATCTCGCAATCTTGATCTCTTGGACACAAGGATTATCCTGGTTCGGCCCCTCCATTGGAGATAATAACCTACTTCCAGCTGGGATCTTATTAGCTATCGATCTAGAGACCCGGACTGCAATGTCACCGAGACCCCAAATCTTGGGTTACAAATATCACCGAGACCTGGAATTTGGCTCGGGCTGGCTCTCGCCGAGAACTGGAATTTGGCTCGGGCCGACTCTCGCCGAGACCTGGAATTTGGCTCGGGCCGACTCTCGCCGAGACATGGAATTTGGCTCGGGCCGACTCTCGCCGAGACCTAGAATTTGGCTCGGGCTGACTCTCGCCGAGACCTGGAATTTAGGGTTTCTACTCGAAATCTCTCCCTCTCTATGACCTAGGAGCCTGCTTATATGTGCGGCTGGTCTCCTGGTCGTACAAGGTAAAAACTGGGTCATACCATATTAAGAGTCCTAATCTAGGTCTCCTGCGTGACCTCCAAGTCTTGAGTCTCCAACTTGTACAAGGTTTCCGGGTCTTCCAGAATCTTCCTTCTATAGCATCTTCCAAAGCTGAGTTACCCCCAGACCAGGCTTTGCCTCCTGACCGGGTCTCCCCCAGACCAGGCTTTGCCTCCTGGCCGGGTCTCCCCCAGACCAGGCTTTGCCTCCTGGCCGGGTCTTCTTCCAGACCAGGCTTTGCCTCCTGGCCGGGTCTCGCTTCTGTCTGGTCATACTTTCTTCGTCCTTAGGGGTACCAGGTTATCTTTCCCCCAACAGTAGCCCCCAAGTTTAAGCTGGATTCGAGCTGGTCTTGTTCTCCTTCATGGTCTTGATTTTAGGCGTCATGTTTCAGGTGAAGCAGCAAGCTCGATCATCCAGGTTAAACTCCTGAAATAAGACAAATAATATATAAAAGGATAAAACCCGGTTATTCTTCCTGGGTTCATATGCCTCCAGGTCTATCTCAATAACATCCCATAAATCATGTTTCTTCCTTGGTTCTTATGCCTCCAGGTTACCGAGGTGGGTCCTCTCAATATGTCGATGGTTTAGATGACCCTTTTGCAAACCTTTAACTGTAAGCCGGCTTTCGCATGGATTATCACTTCTGTACTCACTCTGTAAAACAGGGTCAGTTAAGTCCCCATGGGCATCATAACTGATTGAGATTACAGGAGAGCAAACAGGCCATATAAGTGCGAGTCACATCGAGCTTAAGCAAGATAGGCAAGGATTATACTGGCGGCATATAAGCCAGGTCTTAGGATTGCAGCTACAAACTATTCAAGTAAGAGCCCCCAAGACCCGGATCAATGTTTATAAAGTAAAGGCTTAATTGTGCAACATTACCCCATTGATCCGTATACTGTTGCGAAGAACTCTTTGGGCAACACTAACCGAAGTTGTGAAGCACTCTTGGACTAAGCTTATACTAATAGGATATTTCACAATATTGCGAAGCACTCTCGGGCCAGGCTAATATAATTTTTTGCGAAGCGCTCCGGGCCATGCTAACCGAAGTTGCGCAGCGCTCTTGGGCTAAGCTAATATAATCTTTTGCGAAGCGCTCCGGGCCATGCTAACCGAAGTTGCTCAGCGCTCTTGGGCTAAGCTTATACTAATAGGATATTTCACAATATTGCGAAGCACTCTTGGGCCAAGCTAATATAATTTTTTGCGAAGCGCTCCGGTCCATGCTAACCGAAGTTGCACAGCACTCTTGGGCTAAGCTTATATAGAATCATACTCAAAATCATCGGGGATTGAACCGGACGTACATACCATGCCGATGAAGACGTTGACCCGGCCGATTGTAACGACAGATCCGGATTCGAGCAGATCCGACTCTGGCCCCCAGCCAAAATCGTCCACCATCTTCTCTCCTTCGGGGTTGGTGTAGATCTCGCCGATGACGAGGTTCTTCATGTTCTCCCGAGCTTCTCCCGTGATGTAAACACCCTTGGACGTAGGCCCCACGGTGGGCGCCAACTGTCGTGGGATAATCACGGCAGACGTTACCGGGGGTAACTTGTCTTGGGGCAAATCGACTCTGGTGTTTGGGAGAGGGTTTAGCTCAAGGGAAACCATGATGATATGCGATCTGGTAGCCGGCAATCAAGTCGCCGAGTCTCCGATCTGAATATACTATCTCAACTCTCGTGCTACAATGGATACTCGATATCTCGCAATCTTGATCTCTTGGACACAAGGATTATCCTGGTTCGGCCTCTCCATTGGAGATAATAACCTACTTCCAGCTGGGATCTTATTAGCTATCGATCTAGAGACCCGGACTGCAATGTCGCCGAGACCCCAAATCTTGGGTTACAAATATCACCGAGACCTGGAATTTGGCTCGGGCTGACTCTCGCCGAGACCTGGAATTTGGCTCGGGCCGACTCTTGCTGAGACCTGGAATTTGGCTCGGGCGGACTCTCGCCGAGACCTGGAATTTGGCTCGGGCCGACTCTCGCCGAGACCAGGAATTTGGCTCGGGCTGACTCTCGCCGAGACCTGGAATTTAGGGTTTCTACTCGAAATCTCTCCCTCTCTATGACCTAGGAGCCTGCTTATATGGGCGGCTGGTCTCCTGGTCGTACAAGGTAAAAACTGGGTCATACCATATTAAGAGTCCTAATCTAGGTCTCCTGCGTGACCTCCAAGTCTTGAGTCTCCAACTTGTACAAGGTTTCCGGGTCTTCCAGAATCTTCCTTCTATAGCATCTTCCAAAGCTGAGTCTCCCCCAGACCAGGCTTTGCCTCCTGACCGGGTCTCCCCCAGACCAGGCTTTGCCTCCTGGCCGGGTCTCCCCCAGACCAGGCTTTGCCTCCTGGCCGGGTCTCCCCCAGACCAGGCTTTGCCTCCTGGCTGGGTCTTCTTCCAGACCAGGCTTTGCCTCCTGGTCGGGTCTCGCTTCTGGCTGGTCATACTTTCTTCGTCCTTAGGGGTACCAGGTTATCTTTCCCCCAACACTTTCGTTGACAGAACTGCCACGCCGACAGCATTCATTGGAGAACCTAGATCCTCCAACATTTCATTAAACTTAATCATGCTATCCAAATAATAAATGAGTGAATCTTCTTCATTTAATTTACAATTAATGAGAGAACTTGTTAGCTCATGACAAGCAACTTTTATTCTCTATCCAAATAGGTTATGCAGCTCTATAAGCACATCAAATGCACTTGCTTTTTCAAATAGAGTTTGGAGTGACCTATTGAAGGGTTCGTTGCATAGAAAACAAAAAACTTCCTACGCGCGAGACACCCGAAAGGCCAAGATCTAATCTAGGAGATGAAGTGCAATGGGGAGAAAGAGAGCCTTAAGAAAACATACCCTCGAAGACTCTAAACGTTACGACATCTAATCTTGTTGTTGGCGTAGTCGTACTCACACCGATCCCGAGAGCGAGAAGATGTGCACCGCAATCCGGCGGTGCCTCCCTGATCGGACACACGTACGGTTGATGACGACCTCCGTTCCCTCGATCCAGCGGGGCAGCAGAAGTAGAGGATCCCTCGGAATTCCAGCAGCACGACGGCATGGTGTGGTGGAGAAAACTTCGTTTTGGGCTTCGCCAAGCACATGAACATGAGGTGGAGCAGCGGGAGGATGGAGGTGGAGATGACACCAAGTGTCTGGGGAGAGGGAGTTCCAACCCCTCTTTATATAGGTGGGGGAGGCAGCCACTAATTTTTGGTGCCTCCAGCTCTCCCCTCATCATGTGGGTGGAGTATCAACTCAACCCACTCATTCTCTCATCAATTCCAACTCAAAATTCCAAGGGTTTTCTTTAATAAATAAATAAAACAATTTCATTTATTTATTTTAATATTTGTTAATCCTATTAACAAACATTAACACTTACCCCCTTGAACTATTTGTTAATCAAACATTAACATATACCACCTTGAACTATTTCAATATTCCCCGAAACAATGCCGGTGACTATTTCAATATTCCCCGAAACAATTTCGGTGCTGTCTAAACTTTTCTCCGATATGCCGTATCCTCTCAAATGCATCATCAAACCTTAAGTGTGTCACCCTACGGTTCACGAATAACATAGACATGATCGATACACCTCTCCGATCAATAATCAACAGCGGGATCTGGAGATCCGTGATAACTCCTATATATTCAACGATGACTCTCGTGATCGTGTGAACCATCAACGTCGTGACTAATTCCCTTTGTCGCGCGATATTTTACTTGACCGAGATTCGATCATTGGTATCAACCATACCTTGTTCAATCTCGTTACCGACAAGTACTCTTTTCTCGTTTCCGTGATATGACATCCTTGTGACCACACGTGCTTGCAAGAGGTGTCGATGTGATATCACCGAGAGGGCCCAAAGTATATCTCTCCGTCATTTGGATGGACAAATCCCACTATTGATCCATGATCCTCAACTAATACTTTCCGAATACCTAACGGCACCTTTATAGTCACTCTGTTATGGTGTGACGTTTGATGACATCAAAGCACCCTTCCGGTACCAGTGATTGGCATGATTTCATGGTCTAAGGAATAAGTTACTTTGTATGCAAGATATAACAATATAAACTAAATGACTTGATCGTATTGTTATCTTGATATTTGGTCTATGTTCATCACATCATTCTACCAATGACATGACCCCGTTATTAACAACATCCAATGTTCATGATCAGGAAAGCTTGATCATCTATTAATAAACGAGTAGTTAAAAGAGAGGCTTTACTAGGAACCATTGTTTGTTTATTAAACACACATGTATAAACGTTTCCGGTTAATACAATTCTAGCATGAGAAATAAACATTTATCATAAACAAGGAATAAGATAATAACCACTTTATTATTGCCTGTCGGGCACATTCCCTTCAGTCTCTCACTTGCACTAGAGTCAATAATCTAGTCTGTAAACACTTAACACATATGGCGTTCCGGTGTTATTACCATCCTTCGCATGTGGTAAACATCATAAAAAAGATCTGAACTTTTCAGGTCCTATTGTATTTGCATGTTCTTTGCGTCTACATGCATCACTCATTCTCTAATGAGGTGGCTTTGTATATATTTGGTCAACCGGTGAAACCTTAATTCCTCAGCTTAAACCAATGTTACTAACATTGTCAAAATGTAGCTTCATAGTGTCAGCATTCTTGGAAATTCACCAAGTTCAATAAAGAACTCTTTTCCACAAAATACACTTTGTTGTCAACACAACGATATACTTAGATTTTTTTAGTATCCATCACAATACTTTAATTTTGAAACTCGTTCAAATCCAGCATGGAACTTTCTTCCAGCCTATTGTGCTACCCTTCATCACATATTTTAATTGAGATAAAATTATTTGAATATATGAAAAGACTATTAGTGTAACATATTACAACTAATATTTTGTCATTACTACATAGGAAAACATATCCTTAGCATTTCTAAAATGCCATAAGGATCTCTCCCACTGTTGTCCAATCATCATATGAATTATCCTTCTATAACATTTTATAGCATAGGACTCATCTGGTTGTGTACATAGCATGGAACACATGACTTAGAAATCTTAATTTCAATTATGCTCATCATGTGTCAAAATACTTGAATCTTGCTCAATTCTTTTCCATGTGGCAAGAACTCCTTCTTGTCATTTCGATATTGACTTACCTCAATATTTCATCTATGTAATTTGGCTTCAATCATATCAGGCGCTTCAATCCATCTCTTATAGATATCGATGCCAAATATTTCGTAAGCCTATCATCAATATGAAAATCCTAATCGTGTTAATTTAACATACATATTTTCCAATCAACCATATGTCATTTACATAAAGCACTGGAAATATGTCTTAGCACTCCCATTTAATTTCTTGTAATTCTACAAGCATCTTTATCGTTCATGATGGAATCAAACTCTTTTGATAACTTCATTAAGGTAAAGATTCCAACTTCGTTATGCTCACTTCAAACATTGAAGTGTGCATACCTTTCTAGCAACCTTTTGAATTTTACAAAAATCTCAGACTGCGTCAAGTACATATCCTCGATCAAACTTCCTTGAGAGGAAAGTTGGTTTTTGTTATTCAACTGCCATATCATAATATGTAACTTTTTGCTAGAACTATCCGCAAAGACTAAAGCATCACTACGGAAGATCAAAATCTTGCAATAGTCAACTCTTTGAACTTCGTTGAAAACAACTTTTCAATAAGTAAAACTTTCAAAGGATATAAAATCCATGTCTTTATTGCTATATAGACCCTTTTGCTATCGTTAGGCATCCTGCCTATCGAAAGGACTACCAAGTCACATACTTGATATCATACAAGGATACTATGGCGGATATAATGACTCATACTCAAATTTACGAAGTCAGGGCCCATCATTTGCTTCCTTTATAAGGTCCAGGTCCTTTGTTGTCAAAACGACTTCACACTTAAACCACAAGTTGGTCTAAGTAAAAAGTTTTAGAACTTTTGTGGTTCAGTTCGCAAACTCATTCGAAGTATCTGTCGTGGGATAATCACGGCAGATGTTACCGGGGGTAACTGATCTGGGGGCAAGTCGACACAGGTATTTGGGAGAGGGTTTAGCTCGAAGGAAGACATGGCGGAAAGCAATCTAAGAGCCGGAAAACAACTCGCCGGATCTCGATATGATTATACTGGATACTCGATAATAGGTGTTACAGTTATGACTTGAATCTCTCTCAGGCGAAGCCTAGGGGTTGGTTTATATAGTACTCATACCCCCTTTGGCTTGTCATACCAAGCGCTCCTTGAGTCCTACTCGAACTCTATATACAAACCTAACTTTCCTTACCATAACCCACAATCCGGGTTACGATCCTTACAAGCCCTGGGCCTTTCTGAAGCTTCTTTGTTCTTAGCCGGATTTGGTCCATCCGCCGTTTGGGCCGGATTACACCTGGGAGTTGGCATACCGGGTTACTATCCCCTCATCAGTAGTCCCCAGGATAGCGCGGGCTTCATGGATTCATTCTTGAGGCGCTCGCTATCCCGATAGCTCGATCCTTCCTCGAACGCCTAATGGGCCTTTCCATATTTGAACCCTTGCTCCGAACGCCCACAACGCCAAATCCGCGCGGATAATTACTGTTCCGCAACTTCCGGCTTTCTGGCCGCGGGTGAGCTCACCACCTCCCTTATAAATATCAGCAGAGGGTAACCCTAAACCATTCACCTCGTTTCGTCATTTCTTTCTCCTCGCTCCCTCACAGTTCCGGCCGCCGGGCTCACGCGCGCTTCCAGAGATAAGGCCACCTCCGGCCGCACCCGACCTCGAGCTCTCCAGCGCCGCCATCGAGCCCCGCCGCCACGCTCTTGTTTCTTTCATCAAGGACTGTGGTGAGACACTCAAGCCGCGCCGCGCACCGGCCTCAGTTCGGACCTCAACTCCTTCGGTAAGCCCCTCTCAACCATCCAACTGAAACCGGCAATTTCATCAATTTGACCAAGATTGGATCTGAGTCAACCCGCAAATCAATTTTAGGGAACCATCAAATTAGTCCGCTTCGATAGTCCTTAGCTTCTTCAAGCACCTGATACGCAATCACCACTCATTTCCGCGCCCTTATTAACCATTAAACTTCATATAAGATTACTTGCAAGTCCTTCGATTCTAGATCCGTTCCGCCTTGTTTTCTCCGCCTGCCGCATTAACACCCGGATAATCCTTCTTTTCCAGTTAATCCCTCCTCAGTAAGGTATGGGCAACCATCCATGTTCACCCAACCCACCTCAATACGTAAGTAATTAACAATTTACTCAACTTCATCCGACACCCGGAAAATCTTCAGCACTTAGCTTCGTAGCGCATTACCCGGGTCTTGTTTTAGCCTTCAGCGTCTTAATGTCTCCAGATTCAAATGAGTTGATGTTCCGAATCTTACCCCACACATTTCTTGTCCCTTGCAGGTCAGCTCCATGGCTCCTAAAAGACAGGGAAAACACCCGGCTCCTGCAAAGACCTCCCAAACCGCTTCTGCCGACTGGGGCCGGTCTTCAACAACGAAGGCCAAACTGGATGGGATGGCCGAGCTAGGAATCCTTCCTTCCCAAAAGGAAATACACTGGAGGGCTCCTGGCGATGAGACCCGTCCCACTCCTACCGGGAATGAGGTAATCTGCTTTACCGAGCACGTGATCCGGGGGTTCCGTCCTCCGGGTCACCCCTTCTTCCGAGAAATCCTAAGCCACTACGGCCTCCGGGTGTTCGACATAGGGCCTGACTCTATGCTGAACATCACTCACTTCATAGTCTTGTCCGAGTCTTACCTGTGCATTCAACCAAGCCTAGCTCTTTTTACCGAGTTATTTTACTGTGAACCGTGCCGCGAGAGCGATGACGGAGCAATCCTTACTTGCGGCGGGGTATCTATCCAACGCCGCAAGCACTCGCTGATGCCAGCCCTTAATCTGAACTCCCACGCCAAAAATTGGCAGCTATCCTTCTTCTATTGCCATGATACCTCTCCGGATGGCGAGAGGAAATTGCCGGGTTACTCGGAGACCCCCCTCGAACCCTCCGCGTCTTTCAATGCTTTTGCGCCTGATCCTGATAGGGAAGCGATTCAGCCCCTTCTGGCCAAATTAGCAGCTTTCTCAGCCCATGGCCTTCTCGGGCTCAATTTAGTAAAGACCTGGGTGGAGTTCCGGGTTCAACCCAACTCCATTCGCTCAAAACTGCTGCACGAATACTCGGGCCATATCACAGACTCCCTCCGCTACTCCACCAAAAACTTCCCTGCCGGTAACACCATCAAGACCATCAAGGGCTTCTTGGTGGAGAGATTGGACGTCATAAAGAACACCGCCGGGTTACCCCCGTTTACTCGGGAGAATCCCGCCCCAGCGGTGAGTCCTGCCCCCCTTTTTCTTATTTCAGTACTTTCGTCCGCTACAGCCTTTAACCATCATTTGTATTTACCTGTTTACAGGCTGACGATCCCTTCTGGAAAGTCGAAAACTCTCCTCCTTCTCAAGACCCCGAAGAAGAGGTCGAGTCTGTGGATGATGATGAGGGTATTCCTCCATAACCTTTATACCTGCCTTTTATCTGTGCTGTTTCCCTTATCTGATACTTACTCGGCTTTCAGGGTCGGGGGATGACGAGGAGGAAGAAGAAAATGACCCGGAAGCCACCGAGTCTGACCGGGAGCCTCCAGTTGGAAACAAAAGGAAGGCTAGAGGGGTAGTTGAAAAGGTTCCCTTCTCTTCTGTGTCTCGTGCGCCTTACTCCTTTGCTGCTATGCATGAACTTAACGAGCGATTATCACATTCACCCTTCTTGAAGGATCCTCTTCCGACTAAACGTAGGGTGACCCGGAATTCTCCGGGGGATGATCCCCTTAACCCGGGTGTTCCCACTTCACCTACTCATCGAGCCAGTACCCCTCCAGCTCAACCTTCCCAATCTCCCCAGCGTCACCCGTCTCCTACTCATCCACTTGCCGGGCAATTTCGCGTCCCGCAGCCAGTGCTCTTGCCAACGTCATCCGCTTCCAGTGGCGAACTTCCTCCGGACTACGCCGTAAATACCGGGTAACTACCTTTATTTGCATTTTCTCGTACTTGTTACCTTTCCTTTTTCGGTACCTTCCACCAATCCATGTCCTCCTTCTTGTCTTCAGCGCCACAGTTACGCTGAGCGACCAGGATATTCCTGAACCGGAAGGACAGGAAGAGGAGAAGCCGAGTGATGACATGGACGTCGAGATTGAAGACGAGGCCGAGGACGGAAAAGAAGAAGACCCTTTCAAGGACCCAATTCCACCGAAAACTGCATCACCCCAGCCCTCTGAAGAAGTGGACGAAGACATCATCTTGGAGACCAAGCCGGGCTCTCCTAACCCGGACGTTCAAACGACCCGGGTTTCGACCCCCAGACCCGGAACAGCTCCTCCACAAGAGGGCCAATCCTCCGGCCCTTCTCAACTTCGTCCTGAAGACATGACCTTTGCTCAGATGCTAGATGCCCTTCATACCTTGAAGGGTGACGAAGAAAACTTACTAGATGCCTTAATACTCAAGCACGAGGTAATCCCGACTAACACCAATTGATTCCATATATAGTCCCCAAGTTCCGAGTAAATTACTAGGTAGCTTGCTTGGAACTTTGCATAATGTTTCTGGCTGACCCTTCTTCATGCTTCCCTACAGGACTATGTTTCACAGTTGGAGAAGAAACTGGCCAAATCCACCAAGCTTGCTGAAAAAGAAGCGGCCCTTCGTGAAGCTGCTGAGACTGAGGCTCACAGATGCCAGAAGATGACGAAAAAGTACAAGAAGAGAGCTCGTAAGGCAAAAGGCAAACTGACAACTCTTTCTGCTCAAATTGATGGTGTTTATCGTACCGCAACTGGTAAGATTTTTGAATTTCACCTTTTGTGACTCGGATTACTTTGATTTGAACAACTGCACTTGTTTGCCTACTATCTTTGCTTCTTTTGCCTTTTTTAGCAGGGCCACATGACGCTGCCCCCGAAGGAGATGATGCTGCCAAGCTTAAAACCATCAAGAATACTCTTCGCCAACTTTGCAGCGGAGTCAGTTGGATACTTGACGAGTTACGTCTGCCGGGTATCAGGCCAGATAACATGAAGAAGTTACTAGAAAGCTGCTCTACCATCCCCGAATGGATTTGGCATTGGAAACGGTCCTCCTGCCGCTTTGGGGTAACCCGGGGACTCGCGTTAGCTAAGGCCTACGCTCCCAAGCTAGAGCTGTCCAAGCTTATGAGCGGATTCCCAGAGTTCAACTTGGATGGGTCCAAGTTTTTGCCAAAGGACTTCAAGGCTATTCAGAAAGAAGTCCGTCATCCGGCTAGTGTTATCGCTGATGCCTTAGAAATTGATGTGATTCTTCCGGCTTATGATGCTAATGACAAGGTTGTCAAGGCTGACCGCCCCCAGCCGTTCGATATGCTTGTCCGTTGGAGGGAGGAAGCGATCAAGTTAAAGGAAGAAGCCGCCAAGAAGGCCGAGGTCGACTCTGCTCCTGCAACTTCTGCTGCGCAGCCCGAGACTACTACTGATCCAAGTGGCACCAAGGGCAAGGCCAAGGTGGATCCTGCAGCTTGAAGTAACGCTTATCATTCCACATGCGTCAATCGGCGAAGCGTCGTTTACAACAGCTTTACTATTCGTTTAAGCAGAGCGCCTGTGCTCTTTTGATACTTTTATGATATTGTAATACTTTGAGTTAAACTCCCGATGCACTTTGCGCCCCTTTGGGCTTTTGATGAATGTATCTTTGCGTTTTCTTATTCTTGATATCCACTTGCTTTATTCTCGATAACTTATACTTCTTTTTTCTTAGCAAAGCCCGTCCTCCGGGTTTCGTCTGAGACCCGGATGCGTGGCTCGTTGTAATTTAATCGGCTGGATGATGTTGTTTCCTCATTAGAGCTCATAAGTCCCCAGCCCGGGTTTCCGCGTCTAGGACACATGATTGTTTCTTTTCAAGGAAACGAATCGCCCATCGCTGGATACCCAAAACTTCAGGACAGCTTTTATGAGGTTTGAAGTTATGCTTGATAATCGTTGAGTTTCCGGCTGTAAGCCTTATACTCTGCATAACCTATGGTTTAGATGACCCTTTCGACTATCTTGTACTATAAGCCGGCTTTCGCGTGGATACCATGTTGTTACATCAATACGAAAACTGGGTCAAACAAGTCCCTTTTGGGTCTTATGACTGATAGTAATCGTAGGCGAACAGATCATGCCACTTTGTTGCGAGTCACATCGAGCTTAAGTAAGAATAGACGAGAATTTTGGACTTCTTTGTCCGGTTATAAGATTGTAGCCGCACTCGTTTTTTCGAGTTGCCGGCCCCTATAACTCATTGGCATCAAGGCCGGGTCTTTTTTGAGTTTGCAGCTGTGCTTATAGGAGCAACTAGCCCTCAAGACCTAAATATTTTACGCCGTATAAATGACAATTGTCTCTTTTCTCGATAATCCCCTTTTTATTTGATATGAGAAAATTAGGCCAGCAGGCCGCCTCATTAAAAACCCATCCAGTCCCCAAGGGTGCCCTGGATAGGAAAAGAGTGCGTCTGAAACCTGCTGCCTGTTACATCATTTTCTGCTAAGTATAGTATGGACGTAACTGAGCCACGTTCCATGGTCTATCTCTTTCTTGCATAGGTGCAGTAGTATGAGCAGTGTCGTTGACTGTGGCCGATTCTTCTCTTGCATCTATCAAGTAATATGACCCATTATGTAGACTCCGGCTTATGATGAAAGGTCCTTCCCATGGCGGCGATAGCTTGTGTTTTCCCTCGTTTGTTTGAACCAAGCGCAGGACCAAGTCTCCCTCCTGGAAGACCCGGCTTTTTACCCGCCGGCTATGATATCTTCGCAAATCCTGCTGATATATGGCTGACCTTTCTAAGGCTTGCTCCCTTTGTTCTTCTAACATGTCCACGGCGTCTTGCCGGTTCTTCTCGTTCTCCACTTCGACGTAGGCTGTCACTCTTGGTGAATCATGAATGATGTCGCTTGGTAATACTGCTTCTGCGCCGTAAACCATGAAGAAAGGCGTCATCTGGGTGGACCGGTTAGGTGTAGTATTGATACCCCAGACCACGGAAGGGAGTTCTTCAACCCACGCTCCAGCGGCCCTGATACAAGGGACCCTTAGTCGCGGTTTCAATCCTCTAAGTAGCTCTTGGTTCGCCCTCTCCACTTGCCCGTTGGCTTGCGGATGTGCCACTGATGCCACATCAAGCCTGATTCCATTGTTGCCACAAAATTTTTCCATCTCTCCAAGGGACATGTTGGTTCCGTTGTCAGTGATCATACTGTGGGGATATCCAAACCGGTATATGATTCTTTTCAGGAATTTGACTGCTGTGGCCGCTTCACAATTGGTAACCGGCATAACCTCCACCCACTTGGTAAACTTATCGACAGCCACTAAAAGATGTGTCTCCTTGCATGGTGACATATGGAAAGGGCCAACCATGTCCATACCCCAAACAGCGAATGGCCAGGTTAGTGGTATTGTCCGTAACTCCATAGCCGGCACATGAGTTTGGCGAGCGTACCTTTGACATCCATCGCATCTTGCCACTATCCGCTCCGCGTCTGTTAAGGCCGTGAGCCAGAAGAACCCATGCCGATAGGCCTTAGCCACAAGGGATCTTGTGGACGCATGATGCCCACAATCACCTTCGTGGATCTCCTTAAGGATTTGTCGGCCTTCTTCCGGTGTCACGCAGCGCAGAAAGACTCCTGTCGTGCTTCTCTTGTACAGCTCCCCATTGATAATAGTATATCCTTTTGCCCGCCTCAAGATTTGTCTTGCTAATACTTCCTGCTCTGGCAATTCGCCCCGTGATAGATAGGCCAGATATGGCTCTGTCCACTCGGGAACAGTACGTATTGTAGCCACAAACTCCTCATCCGGGTCTCGATTTGCTAGTTCTTCCTCAGACTCGGATTTAACTGACGGTCGCCATAGCTCATCCAGGAAAACATTAGGTGGAACCGGCTCTCTACGCGAGCCGAGTCTGGCGAGTGCATCCGCTGCCTCATTTTTTCTTCTGTCTATGTGCTCTACTTCATACCCGGAGAAACACCCGGCAACCCTATCAACCTCTCTGCGATACGCTGCCATAGTGGCGTCCTTCCTATCCCAGGTTCCTGATACCTGCTGCACCACAAGATCCGAATCCCCAAAGCATCGTATCCTTCTGATGTTCATCTCCTTGGCTATCTTCAAGCCGTGCAGTAGGGCCTCATACTCGGCCACGTTATTTGAACAATCGAAGTGAATCTGTAGCACGTAACTTAGTTTGTCCCCCTTTGGCGACGTCAGCACCACTCCAGCTCCTGACCCTTCGTACTGCTTTGATCCATCGAAGTGCATGGTCCATGACTCGGAATTTGGGACTATAGTAGCCATTCCAGTGTGTGTCCAGTCGTTAACAAAATCGACCAAAGCCTGTGACTTGATTGCTGATCTGGGCTCGTAGCTGATATGATAATCTCCCATCTCTATTGCCCATTTGGCTATTCTTCCCGTTGCATCCGAGTTTCTGATGATATCCGACATTGGTATTGAACTAACCACTGTTATGGGATGTTCTTGGAAATATGGCTTCAACTTCCGGCTGGCCATAAAGACCCCAAACACCAACTTTTGCCAATGTGGATAACGCTGCTTTGCTTCCGATAACACCTCGCTGACATAATAAACCGGCCTTTGGACCGGGTATCCCTTCCCATCCTCCTTGCGTTCTACGACAACTACCGCGCTGACGGCCCGGGGACCAGCGGCCACGTATAATAACATAGGTTCTTTAGGACCCGGGGCTGCTAGTACTGGTGCTTCCGACAATTGCTTTTTTAGCGCTTCAAACGCCTCATCTGCCTCCTGATCCCACACGAACTTATCTGACTTCCGCAAAAGCCGATACAAGGGTATTGCCTTTTCTCCAAGCCTGGATATGAACCGGCTCAAGGCTGCTACGCAGCCCGTGAGCTTTTGAACATGCTTCAAATTTTCCGGTTTCTTCAAACTTTGGATGGCCTTGATTTTGTCCGGGTTTGCCTCGATTCCTCTCTCGGAGACTATAAAGCCGAGTAACTTCCCCGCCGGGACTCCAAATACGCACTTCGTTGGGTTAAGCTTCATCTGGTACCTTCTCAAGTTTTTAAATGTCTCCTTCAAATCATCAATGAACGTTTCTGCCTTCCGGGTCTTAATAACCACGTCATCCACATACGCGTGCACGTTGCGCCCAATTTGGTCCTCGAAGCACTTCTGAATACATCGTTGGTAAGTTGCGCCCGCATTTTTCAATCCAAACGTCATGGTTTTGTAGCAGAAGGCCCCAAAAGGGGTTATGAATGACGTTTTCTCCCAATCCTCCCTTTTGAGTTTAATCTGGTGGTACCCCGAATATGCGTCCAGGAAACACAGCAAGTCGCTTCCGGCTACCGCGTCTATGATTTGGTCTATCCTTGGTAGTGCGAACGGATCCTTTGGGCAATGCTTGTTGAGGCTCGTGAAATCGATACACATCCTCCATTCATTTGTCTTTTTCATCACAAGAACCGGGTTTGCTAACCAGTCGGGGTGAAATACTTCCATGATAAAGCCTGCGGTTAATAGTCGCGCGATTTCCTCACCTATAGCTCTTCTCCTTTCCTCATTCATCTTTCTCATACCTTGCTTCACAGGCCTGGCCTTGGGATCCACGTGCAAACTGTGCTCTGCCAACTCAGTGGGAATACCCGGCATGTCGCTGGGTGTCCAAGCAAACACATCCGCATTTGAACGGATGAATTCCACCAGAGCCTTTTCTTGCGCATCATCTAGATTGGACCCTATAGTGAATTGCTTGGTGGGATCTCCCTCCACAAAATCTACTTTCTTGGTATCTTGAGCTGCCTTGAACTTCGCTCTTTCGTCTTCAGCATCTGGCCTTCTCAACGCTGTACCATCATCCGGATCCACCTGCGACCGGTAATACTGAAGCTCTTCCTTCCTGCAGGCTTGTTCGGCCATTACTGAATCTCCCTCATCGCACTCGGCTGCTATATCCCGGTTTCCATGGATAGTGATGGTCTGCTTGGGGCCCGGAATCTTTAATTGCAGATACACGTAGCACGGCCTAGCCATAAACTTAGCATAAGCCGGCCTTCCGAACAGAGCGTGGTAGGGGCTGTGCAGCTTGACTACCTCGAACGTGAGCCACTCCACCCGATAGTTATCTATCGATTCTCCAAAGGCTACTTCCAACGCAATTTTTCCTTCGGGGCGTGCCGAATGACCCGGCACGATTCCATGGAACACCGTCGAACTTTTTTGTAGCTGGGACTCCTTGAGGTTCATGCGCAAGAAGGTTTCCCAATATAGGATGTTGATACTACTCCCTCCATCCATCAAGACTTTCTTCAGCTCGTAACCATTGACCTGGGGTGCCACCACTAATGCCAAGGTTCCGGGGTGCTTTATTCCTTCCGGGTGATCCCTTCTGCTCCATGTTACCTCTTGCTCCGCCCATCTCAAGGATCCCGAAGTGGCCGAGGAGGCTGGATCCACTGTTTGCTTCAACGCCCCTTTGTCCCTGCTGGAAGTCCCTGTAACATGCACATGATATTGTCCTTTCAAATTGAGCGTACGTACCATGCCGATGAAGATATTGATTTGGCCGATTGACACCATGGATCCGGATTCGAAGTGATCCGGCTCCAACTCCCACCCGGAATTGTCCACTATCTGCTCTCCTTCGTCATTGGAGTAGATCTCGCCGACGACAAAGTTCTCCATACTCTTCCGAGCTTCTCCCGTGATGTAAACACCTTTGGACGCATGCCCCACGGTGGGCGCCAACTGTCGTGGGATAATCACGGCAGATGTTACCGGGGGTAACTGATCTGGGGGCAAGTCGACACAGGTATTTGGGAGAGGGTTTAGCTCGAAGGAAGACATGGCGGAAAGCAATCTAAGAGCCGGAAAACAACTCGCCGGATCTCGATATGATTATACTGGATACTCGATAATAGGTGTTACAGTTATGACTTGAATCTCTCTCAGGCGAAGCCTAGGGGTTGGTTTATATAGTACTCATACCCCCTTTGGCTTGTCATACCAAGCGCTCCTTGAGTCCTACTCGAACTCTATATACAAACCTAACTTTCCTTACCATAACCCACAATCCGGGTTACGATCCTTACAAGCCCTGGGCCTTTCTGAAGCTTCTTTGTTCTTAGCCGGATTTGGTCCATCCGCCGTTTGGGCCGGATTACACCTGGGAGTTGGCATACCGGGTTACTATCCCCTCATCAGTATCTACAACACATGTATTGTCTTCTACTTTGTCAAAATAGGAAACCCCGAAACAACTTCCAGTGCCGCGCTACTCTTGACATGGTAACGAAGATTCTCTAATCTCGTCGAGTTTGTACTGTCCTCCCACTCACTTGTTTCGTAAGAACCACATTCTCGTGAAATCAACCTTCTCTGATAAACAACATTTATTTGTCTTTGGTTTGGTGATAGGAGAAATAACCAATTGATTCATTCGAATATCCTTATAAACATATATGTATCCTATTTTGGTTGTAAACATTTTACACATGCTATGCATACCAAAACTTATTAACAAGACAATTCGGGACACTACCCAAACCATATCTTATATGGTGTCAATTTCAATGAATCATGATGGCGCTCTTTTCAGTGTAAAAGAGGTTGTCACTAATGTATAAACTACAAAATTATAATGGCATTTTTATTAATCTTACCATGTCAAACAAGGTTTGATTTTGTCTCTCGAATACTCCAAACTAATGTGGGGTATTCAAGAAGTATAAGTTGTAGAACAGTTCTACAACTCCTCAGATGTTTTGCTAAACTTGTAACTCAAACTTTATCCTTTATGATCCAATCATAAATACTTGATTATCTTATTACAATGATTTTAACTTCATACTAACAATAATTTGAACCAATTCAAAAATGTCAAACTCCATTCTCTTTAAATAGATATACTCACATATCTACTCAAATCATCGATAGAATTTTATGAAGTAAAATTTAATCGACCACACATGACTATACATAATGGACTATATACATCAATATGTACAATCTCCATTAAATTAGTCGGCCATTCTACTTTGGCCTATGAACGGAATTCTCGTCATCTTTTGGAAGAGGTCTCACAAGCGTCAATTTATTCAAAACAAAATGACTCCGGAAGTCCATCAATATGGAGTTCCTTCATGTTTTCTTTCCGATATGAACTAAAAATGGTGGTGTCACAATTTAAGTGAAACTCTTTTACGTCTTGCGACGTTTAGCATTTAGTCTTATAGATGTTTACTTTACCAACATGATTTATATTAACATATCTATCAATTATGGAATATGGTCATAGTTTGAACAATCTCATTTGTTCTCACAAAAGAACAGAACAAAATAACAACTTATTAAGTTCTTAAAATAAATCTTGAATGTTTGGTTCGATACGACAATGAACACAATAACACTTTATTTCTGTTCTTGTCATAATCGATTCCACATCTATTACTAGTTCCTTTTAGGCCCTTGTATTTTTTGCATTGCGTTGTTTTGTATGACAACTCATACAAACCAATGTGGTATCAAAATACCCAAAAATACTTTGTTAACTAGTAATACATCTATAACTTGTATATCAAGCATATACTCCTGAGCTGGACTTTTCCAGTTATCTTCTTTTTCTGCCATATATCTTTTTGTAATTCTATTTTTAATATTCCCTTTCCTTTAAAGAAGAATCATTCAACATCAAAGAATGCTAGTCGTACTAGCACATTTTTCTTGGTGTGTTAGTCATATACTATCTCCCATTGAGTCATACTTTAAGTTTGATTGTTCTAGTAATATCACCATATTAATAGTATTCTTCCAGATTCCACTCTTAGCAATCTCCAAGCAAGGTAAACAATTTTTACACATACTTTTAATCCATCCCATCATAACAATTTTATGATTAAGCTACTATAGCTCTAAGGAAGGAATTTAGAGGATAATGTTTAGCGCCCAATTTCTTGGAGTATTCAAACGCCTAGCATCTTCAATCATTGCATATATTCAAATAATATAAGAATACATTATCACGCTAAATTATACTCACTCATGTTGCTACAAATAAGTTTCTAGATATCAATAAATCTTTCACTTGATTGTTTCTGAAAATAACTCTTTTCAGTTCCTAAATCACCTTGATCAACAAAACATTCTTTTGAAGATAAAGTAATACGGAAGCAACCATGACTCTGGATTATAAGTAGGAATTATTTGCTCCCTAGATCAATCAATCATTAAATATATGGAGCTAGGTAGGAAATACCGAATATCTACAATAGGACTCAGTTTAAATTTCACTAATATGGTACCAATCTTAAATGGTATTTACCAGATCATAACAGTTATATCTCAATTAACAATCTAAGTGTAAGGTAGTTTGTGGATGCCAATGAATATTACAATTTGTGCAAATTCACTTTGATTGGTTGTTCATGATAAATAAGTTCAATTTAATTCAAAATTACTACGTGAACTCCCACTCAAAAACAACATCCCTCTAGTCTTTTTAGTGATTCCACGAACCAAATTCACTACACCAAAACCTATCATCACGTGAGATGATGTAGCTTCAAAGGCGAACATCGACATGTTCATCATATCATCCATATGACTCATGCTTTGCCTTTTGGTTATGTGTTCCGAGGCCATTTCTGTACATGCTAGGCTCGCCAACTAGAACCGTAGTATTGCGTGTGTTTCAAGGCCATCTATATACATACTATGCTTGAAAACACCCGTTGTATGCGAACGTTGAGTCTATCACACCCGATCATCACGTGGTGTCTCGAAACGACGAACTTTCTTAACGGTGTATACTTAAGGAAGAACACGTTATTATCTTGATATTAAGTGATAGGGATCATCTTATAATTCTACCTTCGCTATCTAAGAAAAATAAGATGCATAAAAAGGATTAACATCACATGTATGGATGATGTGATATGATATGGTCCTTCTTGCACTTAATCTCCATCATGTGCATCATGGTATGATCTCCATCATTCCACCGGCGTGGCACCAAGTTCGATGGCACCTCCATCTTGATTGTCCATCAATAATAAGACAACCATATGGATACCTTTCGGTATATCAATAATTTACAGAAGAGATCATCTCATAATATAATTTGTAACTTTGATCATATCACATCACATGCCCAGCAAAAACTAGTTAGACGCCTCTAATTTTTTTTTGCAGATTTTACCTGGCTTAGGGCTTTCGAGGATAGAACCGTTCATACCTACGAACATCAACCCCAACATTGATAAACATATTTTTAACAACCCTTCGTAGATTAGATCTTAACTACAGTTGGAGAAACGGACACCCCCTCAGCCACAAGTGAGACAAGTCTCGCGTACATAGTACACGTAAAGTTTGTCTAGGGCAGCTTCATTCAACTATGCCACTAAGATCATAAAATAATCAAGGAGGTAATAACATGATCATCAACGCCCACATACACCTATGGGTTCTACCCGTGCAAAACATCTACGCATAGATCCGACTCAGATACCACTGAAGGGTTCGTTGCATAGAAAACAAAAAAATTCCTACGCGCGGGACACCCGAAAGGCCAAGATCTAATCTAGGAGATGAAGTGCAACGGGGAGAAAGAGAGTCTTAAGAAAACATACCCTCGAAGACTCTTAAGCGTTATGAGATAGAATCTTGTTGTTGGCGTAGTCGTACTCACACCAATCCCGAGAGCGAGAAGATGTGCACCGCAATCCGGTGGTGCCTCCCTGATCGGTCACACGTACGGTTGATGATGACCTCCGTTTCCTCGATCCAGCGGGGCAGCGGAAATAGAGGATCCCTCAGAATTCTAGCAGCACGACGGCATGGTGTGGTGGAGAAAACTTTGTTCAGGGCTTCGCCAAGCACATGAACATGAGGTGGAGCAGCGGGAGGAGGGAGGTGGAGATGACACCAAGTGTGTGGGGAGAGGAAGGTCCAACCCCTCTTTATATGGGTGGGGGAGGCAGACACGGATGTTTGGTGCCTCCACCTCTCCCCTCATCATGTGGGTGGAGTCTCCACTCAACCCACTCATTCTCTCATCAATTCCCACTAAAAATTCCAAGGGTTTTCTTTAATAAATAAATAAAACAATTTCATTAATTTATTTTAATATTTGTTAATCCTATTAACAAACATTAACACTTACCCCCTTGAACTATTTGTTAATAAAACATTAACATATACCACCTTGAACTATTTCAATATTCCCCGAAACAATTCCGGTGACTATTTCAATATTCCCCGAAACAATTTCGGTGTTGTCCAAACTTTTCCCCGATATTCCGTATCGTCTCAAATGCGTCATCAAACCTTAAGTGTGTCACCCTACGGTTCGCGAATAACATATACATCATCGAGACACCTCTCCGATCAATAATCAACAGCGGGATCTGGAGATCCGTGATGACTCCTATATATTCAACGATGACTCTCGTGATCATGTGAACCATCAACATCGTGACTAATTCCCTTTGTCTCGCGATATTTTACTTGTCCGAGATTCGATCATTGGTATCAACCATACCTTGTTCAATCTCGTTAGCGACAAGTACTCTATTCTCGTTTCCGTGATATGACATCCTTGTGACCTAGTCACGTGCTTGCAAGCGGTGTCGATGTGATATAGGGCCCAGAGTATATATCTCCATTATTTGGATGGACAAATCCCACTCTTCATCCATGATCCTCAACTAATACTTTTTGAATACCTAACGGCACATTTATAGTCACCCTGTTACGGTGCGACGTTTTATGACATCAAAGCACCCTTCCGGTACCAGTAATTGGCATGATCTCATGATCTAAGGAATAAGTTACTTCGTCTGCAAGATATAACAATATAAACTAAATGACTTGATCGTATTGTTATCTCTATATTAGGTCTATGTTCATCACATCATTCTACCAATGACATGACCCCGTTATTAACAACATCCAATGTTCATGATCAGGAAACCTTGATCATCTATTAATCAATGAGATAGTTAAAAGAGAGTCTTCACTAGGAACCATTGTTTGTTTATTAAACACACATGTATCAACGTTTCCAGTTAATACAATTCTAGCATGATAAATAAACATTTATCATAAACAAGGAATAAGATAATAACCACTTTATTATTGCCTCTCGGGCATATTCCCTTCACCTATCCATGTAAGTTAGCATGAAGTTCTTTACAGAATAATCATCTTTATCACAAATTTCATTTTATGACACTTTTAAGTTAGTTGCATCCAGAACGTAAAGTTTCATAGATCTTTTGAGAACAATTTTCGGATTGCAAATCCAATCCGCAAAGTTCTCCCCACAAGCAGTTCAAAATTCATCCCACAAATAAAGTTATTGTTGACAACCATTATCTACAATGGTAGAAAAGTTCACTTACACATGTTCATGATTAAATTGCACTAAGTTAAAATAAAATATTTAAACCTATCAAGTGCCCTCCCACCGAAATTGATATTCCTCATAATAAATATTCAGTTACTAGAGATCCATATTGGACTTATGATCAGAAGGATGGATACATCTCGGCGACCAATAATAATCCAAAGGGTAGTGTCGGGCCCATGGATACCAGGGAATCCCAGGCCGACTGCTGTGACCCAGTCCAACAGGCGCCCACGACCTTGCGAATGCGACCCATGTCGGCAAAGTTCCTCGCCAAGTCATTCTCCAACTAGGCACAACCAGCAGGAGGCTGGCCCTTCTGGAAGGACTACTTCCCCAGTCCTTGGAAAGAAGCTCTACCTCGCCCCCACTCCTCTCCAGGAAGCATACCCTCTCGAGAGGAGGCACCATGTGCAGTTGATGGCCGCTCTTCTGCGCGCTGACGAAGGGGACGCAGAGCCACAGAGACCCTTTGGTCGAAGTTTCCATTCTCGTGTATAAAGTGCGGGCGAAAATTTCCCGCGCCGAAGCATCTCTCCAGGACTTTCTCTTTGGTGCAAGCCGACGCTACAAGACGGAGGAATCGTCATCAGGCGCCCCCACTATCCCTCCATGGACGGTGGCGATGTCCTCGTCGACCAAGACCAAGGAGACATCGTAGAGCTCGGCTGGTCTCCACTTTGGCACCTTTTGGTAGCCCTTTCCCGCCAAGTGAGCGGGAAGGAGGTCCAAACGCTAGTATAAGAGGATCCCCTTCGCCCACGTAGAAGAGGAGCTCACTTTCACCAAGGGCCCTCCTCGTCTGTTCCGAGCACAAACTCGCATCTTGTACTGTAAATACAGAAGTGGAACCCACAAACAAGCATGAGTAGGGTTTTACACCGCAAGGTGGCCTGAACCTGGGTAAAATCCCTGTGTCATCATTGTCTTCGGCCACAAGCTTTCCTCGCGAAGCCTTTTTGAGAGCTGTGTCGTGGGATAATCACGGCAGACGTTACTAGGGGTAACTTATCTTGGGGTAATTCGACTCTTGCGTTTGGGAGAGGGTTTAGCTCAGGGGAAATCATGTTATCAATCGATCTGGTAGCTCTAGCAATCAAGTCGCCGAGTCTCCGATCTAGGATTACAATATCAACTCTCGTATTACTAGGATACTAGAATATCTGGTCCGGCTCTGTTTTGCTAACCCTAGGGGATGGCTTATATCTTACTTGGCCCCCTGGCTTCCTATCCAAGGCATACTCGGAGTCCTACCCGGTAACCGCATACAAACCCTAAGTTTCCTAATAGTAACCCCAAAGCCGGGTTACGAGGCCTACACTACCTCTTGGGCCTTCTAGAAACTCCTCCTCCTTGAGCCGGGTCTTGCACGGTTCCCTTTGAGCCGGGTTACACCTTGGCGTTAACCTACCAGGTTATCATCCCTCCATCAAGGTGTAGGTAGTGTGGTTAGCCCCAGTTTTCGAACCTCTAGAGAGATCCTGCCACTTGATAGACCACTCTCCGACATGTAGGTTTACTGGCCAATCACATCCCTGTGACTCTCGTTCATCTTTTGATGTATATGCTCCAAGATCATGATTATCATGTCTGAATATCAAGACAACCAACTATTGTTCCTGCTTCTATGGTATTGACCCTTTGATACAAGTGATCAATCCATACCCGCCTATAAGGTTCTAAGAACACGTTGAACCTTGGTTACAAGTCATGAACATGAACCCGAACCAGTTTGACGGTCACGATCACCTTGATATTTTCAAGTGAGGAATCACCGTAATAATCACAACTACTGCGCAATCAAAAGGGTCCACAAATGGATTAACCATCACAAGTAATTTATATAGGTGATGTTGTATATTACTCTTCTTCTTCTGGGCTCAGAACTCCTTCCTTGCTCCATGGATCATTATAGATCGCCACCTCCATGTCCTTCTCCTATCTCCAAGATAATAAGATGAATCATGGGGAACGCATGCCAAAAGATAGCAATCACATGGTTTCCAACCATCATGCTTTAAGTTGACTTGAAGCTAAAAATAAAGACATCGGATAGCTTCTCATACAACTCTTGAATGGACTATTACCATATCACACCACATTCTCTGCAAAAACAAGTTAGATGGATCTAACACCTGTGTTTGCATATGTTACATGGCTGTAGGTTCTATGTAGTAAACCGTTTACTACCTACAAACAAAATCATGCATGATTGTTCATGATGGTAGATTGACATTACGAGGTGATTGAAACACATACATTAGAAAAATGTCTTGAGACTCACTCTAAACTTATTCATAACCATGACCCCCGAGTGGATCCAATCCACATGACTCGTCCATTATGCCTCCTTCAAATCCAACTATAGTGATATCCAAAGCAACAGAAGCACTTCTTCGCACTAGAGGAGATATGCTAGGGTCAACTCGAATATCCTAGGATTGCTAGAAGTCTGTAAAAAGCTCACTATGTTATTGAAAATGAAACGACATAACTTATCGGGAAGCAATCATAAACAATATAAATATTAGAGAGATTTCTAATATACTTGCACAAATTTATACAATACCCGCGCACAACGGTGCTCTAGATCGTACCTGCAGGTACGCATAGACCGCCGTGATACCAGTATTGATGTACATAGCATAATTTTATAAAATTTGACCTACATAGCACACATGATCTACTATCAAGGTATGGGCGAGGTTAGATCCGATCTTTACCAACAAGGAGGGTTGAATGTCTATCGATGACGATGTAGGTGATGACAAATGAAGAGTCCTACGACTAAGTATAGCGTTGGGACTATTTCCATCTCCCCGTCTTGTGCCCTCTAGATCCAGCAGAGTGAGGGTATCACGTGTTACCCCTCTGAGAGTTTTCACACGTACGTCCGTCAAAGTCCAGCAGTACTTCGCCGTCCTGGGCTAATCGTTATCGGTTCAGAATTGAGGCGGAGAGATCCCAACACATGGGAAAGAGAGAGATCGAAAGATTAAAGCTAGATATAATAGGGAGAGGACACCTCATAACCCAATTATAGGAAGCTCTAATTCATTAGAAGGCCTCTAATTAGAGAACCTAATTAGAGCCTCTAATCAACTAGAGAGAGGGAAGAGAGCCAATTGTATGTTCTCTCTATGAGGGAGGGGAGGGCTTATATAGTGGGAGAAAGGGGAGGCCTTCCATATGGGGAGAGGTCAGTTTCCCCTCTCCCTCTCTTGGCTGCTCCAAGTTCCCTAAAGGGAATCAGATTGGACTCCTAGATGGAGTCCAATCCCCCTCTTTTTTTTTTCTTTTTCCACCTCTAGGGGATGGTGAGGCGCATTGTGAGACCATAGGCCCCACCTGGCAGCCCCTAAAATTCGGGTTTGCCCATAGGAGAAAATTTGTCCGCCTCCGGCACTTCCCCTTATATGGAAAGTCCTCCGGAACTCTTTCAGAACCCCATAACCCCTATAGATAAAATCATCAGCCTTATCTAATGATGTAAGAAACATATTTCCGACATCCCGGGATATCTCATGTCCCTCGTAATCTCTCTGAGTAATAATTCTATCCTGCTCAAAACATCCGTATGATATCCGCTCTTTCTCCGGACCATCTAATGTGAACAAATGACTATGACGACTTAAGTGTGTGATCCATACTGGTGCAATAAAAAGTAGACATGATTAGGAAACCAATTTCCTAATAAAAATCAACATAGGGACCATCGACGCCCATATTGATTCCTACGATTTATACGAAGAAAACTCTTGAGCATGTTGGTTTGTTGAGTAAGTTCCTATTACTTCGCGATACCAATGAATACCTCGAGACGAGATAAATGATAAGACTGTGAGTAAACTCTTTGACCACCATATGACATTATTCTCGATATCTTGGTATGATTCCTTCTACTCGTTACCGTGACATAGTATCCTCATGACTAGTGTCATGTCCTTGTTAGCGCAGACTTATTTACCAATACTATTTCACCAAGTGGACCCGGGATGTATCTCTCTATTAACTCGAGAAGTAATTCCTAATCTTGAGCTATCACAATGAAATGAATACTTTGTTGACAACCCAGTGTTAGCCTTTTTTATCACCGAGTTTACGATGTGATACTTTACTACACCAAAATGATCCTTACAGAATCATCATTGAATATTCTCATGGTCTAAGGACACAAACAAAACAGCCATCTTATGATGATACTATTTACCACAACAATCTCGTAGTATTTCAATTACTTTGGTCTACCCAGCCACTTTGTTGAAACAACAAAATGCTCCTCTTAATATTAAGAAAACATTTGTCCATGACCAAGAAAACATGGTCATCCAATATTACCAAGTTTTCCTGTGAGACTTGACAAAGGGTATAACAGTGTGTCTATGTTTCTACACGTGCGTATGGGTTTCCTCAGAATCTCAAATTCAGTAACCACAACAATTGTAGAATAAAAACATAATACTTTTATCATGAAACAGATGTATAATATTGTCTCTTGGGCACACATCCAACAGAGGATGCCGGTGCTTGCCCTGCTTGGCACATGTGTGGTCATCAACGGATGCGTTCTCACCTCCGTCTTATTTGTTTAGTGCTCTCCTCCTTTCCCACTATTTGATATTGTATTTTTTTTGTTGATGCATGCTGAAAATCCTATTATTGCTCTGTTTGTATAGTGTTCTCCATGATCTCTAGTCTCGAGCTCTCGCTGGAGAATGGGTAGGGAGAACATAGGTCGGTTGGCTCAGGAAATGATGGCGAGTGGTAAATCCTGTCGTGCGGTGGTGCTCAACACGCCTTCCGTCGCCACTCACGTCTTCATATTCGAATCGAGAGTAGACGTCCTCGACACCGATGCGGAGGCCACTGCGCTTGGATGCCTCCTCGATGTCGTCCTCTCCACCGATGCTAAAGAAACTGGTGATGATGCCACTCTGCTCGCCTCAAGACATTGCATGCGAGGTACCGTGTCTCTGTTCAGACCTTCGGTTGTGCCTTTGCTTCCGACGCCTCTTCGGCCGAAGAGCTCCGATGGACCCGTCCGCCTCCACCTATTGCGCCAGCAGCCTTGCAGTGAATCCGCTCCTTCGAGCGGTTCACAAAGCAATATGAGTACTCCACGAGAAGATAGGGATTTGAGTCGTGCTCGTTTTCTGATGGGCATTGTTTTTTGGCGGTAGTGTGTTATCTTCCGTGGGTTCTTGCATTTGTGTAGTATTTTTTTTTTGGTTCTGTGAGGTGTGTTTTTTCTCTGGTGTATTATGTTTGTTCTTGTTGATTTGCTCAACAGATACATGCGTGTTCTTCTCCGGTTCTAAGGAGGTACTGATGTAATTTTTGTTTCTGTGTTCTCTTTGGTTTATTGGTCTATTTGTTTTTTCTGTGTGTTTGTGACCCGGGCACTATTTATTCGATGTTGTTATCTTTCTTTTCAAAGTCGTGTCTATCATTATCAGGAGCCATCTGCTAACTTAGCGTTGAGCTGCTCGGACTTTGAGAGTCAGGGTTTCGTGCACACTTGCCTTGTGATTTTTTAGCCTCCTTGCAGTGTTTGATCTGTTGGTCGGCTCTGTAGGTGCTGGTCTGGTTGTTATTGCATTCTAACCTATCATTCGGTTTGGTAGGGGCATGGCTGGTTTATGCTTTTTCTGCGTTTGTCAAGGTCGAATTCAATATTTCGTAGGGCTCGGTCAATGTTTGCGCAAGAGACATGTTGTGATATTGTTTGGGAGACATGTTGTGATATTGTTTGATCCTAGGTTTCTATCATTAGGCGATCCAAGCTTCCGTTCTCTATGCTTCTCGTGGAGTCGTGGAGCCAGCCATTGGTCTACATTTGATGGGTTGCTACCTGTTGTGATGTGTGGTATTGATTGTATGCGTGATGTACCTTTGATGTGAACCAACACGTACCGAGACGAAAGATCTAGAAATTTCCCTACCATGTTTGTTTTTCCTACATAAACCTATAAAAGGCAAACCTTTTGCCTAGCTTTAGAAAAAAAATCCTTGCTCTGCGGTCTAATGTGTTAGTGTGGAGGGTTGAATGTGTCATCGACATAATCATGTCACGTGTCATGTATGCATTCCATGTAGGGCTGGTACAGGACGCCCTGTTCGCTTCTTTGGAGCCACGCCAATGTTTTTCGGTGTTTGTTGTGTTATTGTCTCTAACGAACACTGATGTGAATTGATAATATCGAAGCTTGGATCGAGAAAGATAATTTGATGACCCCGTACGTTGATGTTACTTGTAAATTGGAAAGGCTTATGTGTATGTATGGGAAGACAACATCCAGATATGCAAAAGGGAGGGTCAAAATTTGTTGGTCATGCAGCCGGGAGACTCCCACTTATGTGGTCACCGGAGTCAGCAAAAGGGATACTCGCACGCAGTTACAAAGCTGAGACTCCCACTCCATTGGGCATGAGAGTACGCAAAAGGAATACTCCCACGGTATACAACAATAGGGAGTCTCCCACTTTGGTGCCCAGCAAAGTCCACACAAGGGAGTAGTCTCCTGTTCCAAGGGGGACTAGAATTGGTTGACTATTTGCCGGGAGATGGATGGGTTCGGTTCTCTCTAGGAGGAACTTGGCAGTGTCCCGTTTCAGCATCGATATATCTCCTGTTTAATGAGTTTTATATTTTACACTCCCGCTACTGAGTATTAATCGGGAGTCACGGATAATCGGGGCCCGTGTTTGTTTTTAGCGAGATTCATACCCATTCTAATAGCGGCTCCAGTGGTGCTCTGTTTCGTTTTTCTCGTGGGCACAAAGAAAACACCAATATGTTAATCAATAGCCATGTATTACTTATCACGAATAGTACACCGAGATAGCGAGAATTGCAGAGATATATCACCAAGAGCAAGTTTGAACGACATATAAGCAAGCATTACAGCCCTATGTACGGAGACTCCTCCTCCTCATTTGGCATGTTGTAGGGGAGGGCGTGCATGCTTTTGTTGGTGGAAAAGATGTGATGCAGCACACCCTATTCCACCAAGCTCAACACCCATTGGACCCATGACAAGATCACGAGCAAAGGCGATGGTGATAAGCTGAACTCAATCGTCTTCGTATATGCATTCGATGACTTGGTGAATGGTCCGCTACCTCATCAAATCACCCTATGCATGCTCACGTTTGATCCCACATTGGAGCCCCAATACGATGCCCTAGAAGCTCAAGAACATGCCCACGATGGTGCCTAAGAAGGAAGCAAGAAAGATCAATAAGAGGGCACCGAGAAAGAAGAAGGGAAGAAGGAGGAAGAAGAGGTGCAGGAAACCCGACCTAGGCCGGCCCCAGGCCGGTCCCCAGGATGACCTCCAAATAGATCCAGCCGGCCTTCGGCCCGGCCTAGGCCGGCGACCTGCCAGAACTGCCTGGCCTCGAACCGGCCTCCAGCCCGGCCTAAGCCGGCCCCTCCGCACGCCAGGCCGGCGGCCTAACAGAAGCTCCTGGCCTGAGGCCTGCCTTAGCCCGGCCAGGCCGGCTCCCCTGCATGGGAAAGGGGAAAGACTCCCTTGTAAAGCCTACCTAACACCCATTTACCCCCTAGACTATAAATATACCCCCTTGGCTTTAGATCTAGGTTAGAGATGAATATAGACATTTGAGCTTTGCTCTTGCATCCCTCTTGTGAGACTACTCCAATGGTTTGTACCTAGGATCGTATCAAGACTACTCCTATGATGTGTATGTAGGATCGTATCAAGATTCATCGGGTTTCCTATCCTTTCCCCTTGGGAATCAGTTAGGGGCTTCCCAGTCTTCCTCAACTAATCCTTGAGGTTCTATTGGCGTGGTGGACCAGCCACAGGTGTGAAGTGGTTTCCGAAAAGGTGAGTTCGGTTGGATCGATCGTCCCATAGGCGGCTGTTGCGGCTTAGTTGATGGGAGATTTGGGTTTTTCAGTTCTTGCTAGTTATCTCCCCTTTGTTTTCCCCACGATTCCCCTCATTTCCACCTCTCGTGTTCTTTGTGTTCATCCTTCGTTCTTCGTGTTCTTGCTCGATTCATGAAGATCGGGCCACCCAAGAGGTTAACCCCTCCATCATCTGTTATCAGTAGCTATATTGACACGAATTCGACCCCCACAATCCCCCTTTCCACCAAAAAAATTTCTGCCCCCACCATAAATTCGAAAATTTCACCAAAAATAGCCAAAAAGAGATTTCGACCAATCTATTGATTTGTTGAGTTTTACGTGGATTTGATCTGTGGATTTTTTGCTTGAGACCATTCCGCACCTTTGTATTCAGCCACTTTTCTCGAATTTGTCTGAAAATTTTCTTGGGTTTGAGGGAATTTCGAAATTGGGCAAAAATCCTAGAAAAATCCTGCTCTTCGATTCCTGGACAATTTTTCCAACGTGTTTTTCTTTGTCGTTGTTGGTCCGATTTGAGTGATTAAAATTTCTACGGGAAGCCCACCACATCATCTACGCAACTACATCAATGGATCGACACGGTATCGACAATCCCCGGTTGCAAGTTCGTGATCATCCCTCAAATAGATATAACTTGCTTCCGCGTGAACTAACCCATTGTTTGTGTACCTTGCCCATTCGGACTAGCTCCTTTACATCGCTTGGCATTGCACTAGTGCCACCGAGAGTGCATGTTTGGCACTTGTGAGAGCGTAGTTTCGAGTAGGCATTGGCATTTTGGAATCATCAAAAATCGAAAAAAATAAAGAAAAAGAAAAAGATCGATGCCAGTTCCTATCACTTGTAGGAACGTGTAGCTTCGCGTCGCAAAAGAGAAGAGAGTGACTGGTTGCCACGGTGGGAATCTTGTTGCCTCTTGAAGTTTGCGGTTTGAGCTAGCGTCCTCCTTGCGTTGGTGTGTCATTGAGCTAAGTCTTCGTTAGGAACATTTCGTCTCCACTCGTCCTTTGGCCGCACTAACCCAATTTATCACTTGTTTGTGTGTGTTCCATTTTTGTTTCCTCCACTAGGTTTGGTTCTTTTGCTAACATTTCATTTCGGTTCGTCTCTACGTTTTACACCAAAATTTCGGATTTGTTGATTTTCTTTGCCACTTTCCTCACCCATTTGCCTTCCACATAAAGCGTGTGTGTGTTGTCGTTTGCGGTTTTCTTTCGATCTTTTTGGACTCACTTTGGACATACCGCCCTACACATAGGCTCGTCCACTTGCCTCAATACAACCAAAAAAGGTAACGTTGGGTAAGTGAGACATCTGTTCTTCATATCACACTTGTGTGCTTTTGAGATGGCTATGGAAGGAGTGTTCACAAGTCCGAGCTCGGAAGATGAAGGAAACCCTTTCTCCAATGACAACTACCAGAACTTCTTCACCCACAACGACCATTTCCAACTCCGCCAACTTGTGAAGGACGGATTGGAGCACTATGAGCGTCATCTCCAAGTGCAAGAGGATCGATTGAATTATCAAATGACACGCACCAACATCAACTTGGCTAACCTTACCAACCGTCATGGATCATCATCGTCCTCAAGGTCGCGACGTTCAAGCCACCACACTCAATATCATCACCAAGCTTGTCTCCATGATGACAAACCCAACGTGGAGGATGGTGGACAACAACAACAAGAACCACCACCACTACCTCCTCCACCACAAGCTCCTCGATGAAGTTGGTATGAAGGTAGCTCGCCATCACCACCTCCTCGACACCAACAACGCCGCGGTGACCCTCTTCAACATCAACCTCAACGACTGGACCTTCAACAACATCATCAACCACCTCCACAAGGCTCCGCTAATGACTATGGTCACAATGACTTTCTGGATGGTGCTTGTCAACATCGAAGGCCACCAAGGTGCAATGCGCGTCCCGACCACAATGACCGCCAAGAACAAGAACTTCCGCAACACCCTCACAATGAACACGAGCTCCCTCAACAACACAACCGTGACAATGATGATAGTGAACTCCGCGAAGCACGACTATGTCATCATCAACAACCACCTCCTAATGACCACCGGCGTCATCCTCCTCATCATGACCGCCAACGCCAAGCAAATGAGGATGACCCATATGATCTTTTGCCTCCTATCTATGATTAAGACCCATGGAAGCGACCCCATCGAATACATCAAGACAACAATATGAGTACCCTTCGCTTCAACATCCCAAAATTTAATGGTAAAAATGACCACGAAGAATATCTTGCTTGGGATCTCAAGGTGGACAAGATCTTCAGAATCCACAAATTTAGTGACAATAAGATGGTTGCTATAGCATCTTTGGAGTTTGAAGGCTATGTCAAAGTGCATTTCGTTATCCCGTTGTTTTGTGTGTTAGTTAACAATACTAAGTACATTATTTATCGAGGTGTTTAGTGTGAACGTGTTATACTTAGCATCTGAATTGATCACCAAATAGATCAGTGAAGATTGGCCATTGAGATTTGGGATAGTGAGGAGCCAGATATTCTAACCGGATTATTCTGGGAAACCGAATATTCTGGTTACGATGGTTTCTGTCCAGTTCGGGACAGAGATGAGCCGGAATATTTGAACCGGATTATTCACAAGGAACCGGATATTCCAGTTGTGGTAGGTTTGCTCAATATCGGCTAAGGACTGAAGCTTCAAGTCACAGAATCCAACCGGATTATTTGAACCGGATTCTTCTCTGTCAATCGAAATATCTGGTTCAGGTGCCAGTGCGGGACAGAAGCCAGCCGGATTATTGGTACCGGATTATTCACTCGCAGTCAGATGATCCGGTTGAAGTCAACAAAGTTGATTCAGATATGGAGAAAGAAGCCAACCGGATATTCCGGTCCAGACTTGGACCGGATATTTTGGTACACGTTTTCCTGCTCAAACGGCTAGATTTGAGGAGGGGGTATAAATACCCCTCCTCTTCCTCCTTGAGCTCTAGTTCGTCCATTGCACTGCATAGCATTTATTGAGCTCACCAAATCTTGAATTACTCCCAATCTGTCCCACCAAACTTTTTGATCTGCGGAGGATTGAAGGAGAAGGCCCCGATCTACATCTTCACCAAGCCGTTCATCATTTCCCCCTCATTCTCTTTAGGTATTTGAGTCTAGGGTTTCCATTTGTGGAGAACCTAGACCTCTTGCTACACTTGGTGATTTTTGGAGTTGGGAGCCCCCAATTTGGTTGTGGGTGTGTGCCCCAAGCTTGTTTGTAAAGTATTTGATTCCCGCCTCAAAGGGATCAATAGTGGAAGGTAGACTAGGCCTTTGTGGCGGGGTTCATCGGAAACTAGAGTGAGGCATTTGTGGCGAAGCTCACACCCCTCCGACGAGACGTACTCCCTTAACAAGGAGGAACTCAGGATTACATCGTGTCTTCGCGTGCTTCATGCTAGTTACATTGTTCCCTTCCCCTTGTGATTGTATGTGTTTGTGCTTATTCTTGTCATATAGGTAAATTCACCTTAGTTGCATTATCTAGAGAATTTACCTTTGTGTCAAGCCTAATCTTGAAGAAAAATTATAATTGGTCGTAGACCCTATTCACCCCCCTCTAGGTGCCCATACATTACTTTCAATTGGTATGAGAGCATCGGCTCTTTTATTGGGCTTAACCGCCTAAGAGTTTAGTATGGTCGATGATACGGAGGTCGCCAGTTCCGCAGTGCATGTCTCTATGGATGATCTCAATGAGATGAAAATTCATTGACCTCATCCATGGAGAGAAAAATCGATGAATTGCGAACACTCATGTTGCAATTGATGAAAGCCAAGGAATCGGAGACCACCGCTTCATCTCCTCCGGATAAAGATCCGGAGGGTGCCGAGAAAGCGGATAATGTTGATCCATCTAAAGATGCTTCCGCTAAAGACTCCACCGATAAGGGTAAGGAGGGAAAAGGAGAAAACCACTCCGTCGAAGGACACTATTCTCCCGACCCTCCCGTCCCACATCCTCATATAATTCCTAGAGGAGGTCCTCCTGAAATTGATGCACACTCTTGTGGTGAATGGCAATATTATATGGAAACTCACTTGAACTCTTCTTGTATAGAACTTTGGATGGTCACTCGAGATGGATACAAGCCACATGACCCCCAAGAATTTGACAAGAAGAGAAGCCGTAGATTGTCAACTCAACTACACCGCCTTGTCTATTCTTCAACTAGACGTGGGTCCTAACCACATGCGTCATCTTCAACAATATTCTACCGCCAAGGAAACATGGGACACTCTAGTCGTCATGTTTGTGGGAAATGAGAGTATGCAAAGGAATAGGTATGATTCCTTGAGCAATGAGGCCGAAGGGTTCTATATGCATGATGGTGAGAGCCACGAAGACATATACCGAAGGCTCAAGAATCTTGCCACCGCATTCAACAATATTGTTGCCAAGTACATTGATGATGCTTGGATAAAATGGAAGTGATACAAGAGGTGTACTCCTATCAAGTGCAAACCAAGAATTCTCTTGATAACCGTGCTGGAGCCCTAGGAATGCACAAAGGGGAATCGTTTGCGTTGAAGGCCAAGGTTGTGTCAAGAGAGGTTGAGTATGAAGAAGATTGCTTTGAGGACTTAGCTCCTTTGAATGATCAAGAATATGACCCCATACTCAAAGATGTCATTGCTCTTACCGTGCAAAAGTTTTGGAAGAATCCATCCAAGGCCAAGGCATTTATTGAGGAGAAGACCAAGTCTCTCTATGGCAACGAAGGGACTCAAAGAGTGAGGTCTTGCTTCAATTGTCAACATAAGCACCATTTCATTGCAGAGTGTCCCTATGAAAATAGAGAACTCTAAGGTGGCAAGCTCATTCGCAAGGACAAGTCCAAGTTTGCTTACAAGAAACCTCACTCCAAGAAGAAACATTTCAACAAGAAGTCCCCCACAAAGTTCGTGCTAGTGAATCAAGAGGAGTATGATTCCGGAAGTGATGAATAAGAAGAAACCACAAGTGAAGTGGCCGCTCTTGCCATTACTTCAACTCCATCATCTTCATCTCTATTTGAATCCCTGATGGTGCAGGTCTTGCACTCGTTGGGAGACCCCAAGAGGAAGGTATGATGAGCACATGAGCAGTTTTCCCTTAGTAAGAAACCAAGGTTTAATCGACCAATAGGAGGAAGGAATAACTTCAGCAACGTGGAACCTACACAACACAATCAAATCACTTTTCCCCAACGAAGCAGTGAGGTTGTCAATCTCACCGGTTTTGCTGAACACAAAGAGGTTAAACGTATGGTGTGGAAAACAGTAGGAAAACAATATGAAAGCAGTATGAAAGAAGTAGGTGTTTTATCAGTATGAGTAAAAAGGACCGGGGTCCACACTTCACTAGTGGTGTCTCTCCGTGAAAGATAAACAACATGTGTGGTGAACAATTTACAGCTGGGCAATTGACAGAAATGAAGGCTGCACCGAAGTGCATATGCAAGATATAAAGATTACTATGTGATTCATTCGGGCATTACAACAAGATACATAGACTGTTATACAACTTCATCTATGACTAAAAATCCACACTTCGAATATCATCCGAACAAACGTTGGGTATTAAGTTGCAAGCAACAGATAATCGCAGTAAGCAAAGTGTGTAATGTAACAATAACATCATCCTTAGACAAAGCATTGTTGTTTTATCCCTAATGGCAACAACACATCATCCATCCGTCACGTTTCTATCACTCGAGCATAGATGAAAAGGAGGCATGAACCCACTATCGAGCATAAATACTCCCTCTTGGAGTTACTAGCATCTACTTGGCCAGAGCATCTACTAACAACGGAGAGCATGCAAGATCATAAATAACATAAGCATGAAGATAACAGGATAGATTGATAATCAGAAGATATAGCATTCAACATTCATCAGATCCCAACAAACACAACATGTAGTCACACGTTTACGTGTTGGCCTGCTCATATTGAGATGCGGGTGCCGGTATGCCCCGTAAGCCATTTATCTACTGCTTAGCGGGCTGTGAGTATCCTCTAGAAGTCCGGGTGCGACAAATGGTATCAGAGCCTGTCTGCATGTAGGATCCCTTTTACTGGTCGCAGTTGAGTCTAGAAACTATTTTGTAGCTATATAGGAAAAATGAAACGCGAGAGTAGGAATTCTGTTCTTTTATTTCTTTCCCCACCCACCCTCCCCTTTTCTGGTAAGGAAGTGCAACGTTGTTTTTCTCTTCTCATCTAAACTTTCAAGTTAGGATTTCACGTATCCTGGTTTCTCTAGGATAGTTATATCTACTAGACCATAGGAATGGAGGTGGTTGTGACATGATTTATCATGTTGCCTACTCACGATTGAGAACGGAGGCGTGTAAGCCCCGGAAGCAGATCCTCTATTCCTTAAGCAGTAGATATTGATCCTTTAGAAGCCCGGATGGGTTTTCCGTAGTACCTCAGGAGTGTTTGGTCTCGTGTTTCCCCGATGTTGCTTCGATATCATGTTCTGCTCAACATCCTTTTCGTCCGTTGAAACCTTGTTGTTGCTTGCCACTTCAGTTCTTCTATCGGCGGTTAATCAAAACTTCCCCGATCATCTGCAGATGGATCTCAGGTTCTACCCGCAGGTGGTTCGTATGACTCGTTGCGAGAGCACTGCCGGTTATCCGGAGATGCTGAGAGACATGGTCACTTTTCTGGGGTTCCGTTGGGCACCAGAGCACCAGGTCTACGAGCAGCAGCGAGAGTTTGAGCAGACCTACTACCAGGCTATCGTCTACATTCTGTCAGATGATGGCATGAGCGTAGTCCACCGCTACGAGGCAGTAGGTTCCACAGTGGATATGGCTGTGCAGCAGGCAGCTTATGTGAGTCTCACCGTCCTTCGTGCTGACTACTGGGGATTTGACGATTCTATCTATCGCCACATCCCCCGTGGTTACATCACTTCGGAGGGAGCTCACTTCAGTCTCTACGACAACTTGGATGTTTACGAGCATGAAAACTCCAGGCTGCACACCACCGCTCAGTTTGTGAGGTACAGTGACGTAGTTGCCAGCACACTATCTCAGGAGTTGGCTTCAGTCAGAGAGCAGCTCTACCTTGCTTTGACTCGTCTGGCGACGTACACCACAGACTTTGTTGGAGACGAGCGCTTTGCACGTTTCGATCAGCCAGTTGGACGTCGTCTGCCAGATGCTGGAGGCTTACGAGCCGATCAGAGGTCCACTCCTTAACCTTGGTGCTGGTTACACTGGGATTCCACGCTTTGGAGCATAGGGAGTCGACGCTATGTACTTCACAACACCTAGAGTCGCTCTCAGACCACGTCAGATCTACGTGGATCGTCGTTCCACCTACTTTCGTGGCCGTCCTCCTCACCTACCTCTCGCCGTACTCCTAGTCGCCGTCCTGCGTGATGAGCATGGGCGTACCGATGTATCCATTCTTAGCTATGTTTAGTTATCCTTTGGCATTCGAACCATTTATGGTGTGTTGGATATTCTGATGTATTTGAACATGTGATGATGTACCTGTTGGTTATCTATTCATGCGTCGGAATAATCTCTCTTTCGGTTGCCAAGTCTATCCTTTTCTTTTGTTGTGCTAAAATGCATTTCCATTCAGGATGCCGCTAACAAGGAACAACGCGCCTGAGCCACCGCCAATCGCGGAGCTGTTGACTCAGATGACCCAAGTCATGACGCAGATGGCCCAGTTTCAGACTAATCAGCACAACAACCAGACAGCTCCACGAGTCAGCATCAAGGAGTTTCTCAGTCTGGGCCCAAGAGCTTTCGTGGCCACACGCGAGCCTCTGGACGCTGATGACTGGATCCGTGAGATAGCTAAGGCTCTGGAGATTGCTCACGTAGCTGAAGAAGACAAGGTCAAGTATGCCTCCTATCTGCTGAAGGGTCAGGCAGCTACTTGGTGGGAGAACTTCCAGGCCATGAGAACTGGGATGCCAGTCACGTGGGATTGTTTCAAGGAAGCCTTCCTGAAGCACCACATTCCAGATGGTCTCATGGAAAGGATGCGTGAAGAGTTTTGCTCTCTCAAGCAGGGCAAGTTGGACGTCATTGGGTATCAGAGAGTTCAATCGCCTCGCTCGTTACGCTGGTGATGAGGTGTCCACTGAGGCTAAGAAGATGGCAAGGTTCCGCAGAGGTTTTAACCCGGAACTCAAGTATGCCCTCACCAATATCAAGGCCAACAGCTTCGAGGATCTCGTTAACACCGCGCTCAATGAAGAAAATGGGCGCAAGGCGTTCGAGGAGTCTCGCAAGCACTCACGTGAGGGTGGTTCCTCCTCCAACATGACCACCCCTCCGCAGAAGCGCCGCATCTAGGTACCAAATGGTGCTGTCACTCGGGCTCCATATGCCCAAGCTTCTCCACGCTTCGCTCCCCGCCCACCCAACCCTGCTCAGATGCATGATCCAAGGTCTTCAATGGGGCAGCCAAGGCCAGGGCCTCCTCGTGTCGTCACTTGCTACAAGTGCAAGCAGACGGGACACTACGCTGACAAGTGCACGCAGAGGCAGCTACCTCCACCACCACCTCGTCCTAACACAAACCAGGCAATGGTGCGCGCTCCCCCGCCTAAGGCCTTCAAATCCAACAACAGGCCTGTCGGGAGGACCGCAAGGGTGAATCATGTCAAGATCGACAAAGCTGAGGGAGCTCCTGACGTCGTTCTCGGTATATTACCCGTAAACTCTTTTCCAGCTAAAGTGTTGTTTGATACCGGAGCATCGCATTCTTTTGTGTCAAAAACATTTGCCACAACAAACAACCAAATTGTGGTTCCACTAAGCAATCAGATCAATGTTCACTCCCCGGGATCTCAAATGTTGACTTCCAAAATAAGTAAGTACAATCAAATCCTAATTGGAGGCTACATATTCCTTGCTTCACTCATGTTGCTGGGAAGTTCTGACATTGATGTCATTCTTGGTATGGATTGGCTGAAGGCCAATAAAGCAATGATTGACTGTGCTCAAAAGTCAATAACTCTGTTCCACCCTTCTGGCCAGATAATCTATTCTCCACATGAATCAAGTTCCATTCAGCTATGCAACCTCGATGCAAAACCTCTACCTTCACTTGAAAATGTTCCGGTGGTTTGCGAATTCCCTGACGTCTTTCCAGAAGAGTTGCCAGGGATGCCTCCGGACAGAGCTGTTGAGTTCGTGATAGAACTTGAACCAGTTACTGCTCCAATCTCTAAGCATCCTTACAAGATAGGAACTCCCGAGCTGAAGTTGTTGAAGGAACAAATTGATATGTACATGGAAAAAGGTTACATTCAACCTAGTTCCTCGGCTTGGGGTTGCCCAACTCTGTTCGTTGCAAAGAAGGATCACACAAAGAGACTCGTTGTTGACTATCGTCCTCTTAACGTGAAAACCATCAAAAACAAGTATCCAATTCCTCGTATCGATGATCTTTTTGATCAACTTGCTGGAGCCTCAATATTCTCCAAGTTGGACTTGAGAATGGGTTACCATCAAATAAAGATCAGAAAAGAGGATATTCCAAAGACAGCCTTCACCACTCGCTACGGTCTATATGAATTTACCGTCATGTCCTTTGGTCTCACCAATGCACCGGCGAATTTCTCTCGACTCATGAATTCTGTCTTCCATGAATACCTCGACAAGTTCGTTGTGGTATATCTTGATGACATTCTTGTCTACTCAAAATCCGAGGAAGAGCATGAAGAACATCTTCGTCTCACTCTCATGAAGCTTCGCGAGCATCGTCTTTATGCCAAGTTCTCCAAATGTGAGTTCTGGATTTCAGAAGTTGCTTACCTTGGTCATGTCATCTCTGCCAAGGGCATATTCATTGATCCAGAAAAGGTTAAGGCAATTGTTGATTGGAAACCTCCAAAGACGGTGAAGCAAGTAAGAAGTTTTCTTGGCTTGGCTAGCTATTGCCGTCGTTTCGTACAAAACTTCTCCAAGATTGCCAAACCTCTCACTGACCTCACAAAGAAGGACAAGAAGTTCGTTTGGTCTCCACAATGTGATGAAACTTTCAATCTCCTGAAGACTAAACTCACTTCTACACCAGTTCTGGTTGGCCCAGATCCTTCCAAACCCTTCCAAATATTCTGTGATGCTTCTCTCCAAGGTCTAGGTGCAGTTCTTATGCAAGAACGTCAAGTTGTGGCTTATGCTTCACGTCAGTTGAACGCACATGAGCTCAATTATCCCACGCATGACCTTGAACTTGCAGCAGTTGTGTTTGCCCTCAAGAAATGGAGACAATACTTGTTGGGTAATCGCACTGAAATCTTTTCCGATCATAAGAGTCTGAAGTACATCTTCACTCAACCAGATCTAAACCTCAGGCAAAGGAGATGGATTGAAAAGATCAAAGACTTTGATCTTACCATTTCTTACACTCCAGGCAAGGCTAATGTTATGGCTGATGCTCTCAGTCGCAAGTCGTATTGCAATAATCTCATGATCATGGAAAGCCAACCTCCTCTTCATGAAGAATTCCAGAAGCTGAATCTTGGTCTTGTTCCTCAAGGCTATCTTGCGAACTTGACAGCCACTCCAACTCTCGAGGACAAGATTCGTTCTGAACAACTTCGTGATGCTGAAATCAAGAAGATTGTAGAACACATCAAAGTAGGCAATGAGAAATTTGAGTGCTTCTCAATTGATGACAAGGGAACTGTGTTCTTCGAAGGACGCATTACAGTTCCTCAAATTCAAAGTCTCAAAGATGTCATTCTCAAGGAGGCTCATGAAACTCCTCTCTCCATACACCCTGGAAGTACAAAGATGTACCAGGATCTCAAGACACTGTATTGGTGGCCTAGCATGAAACGTGAAATTGCTCAATACGTTTCTGAATGCGACGTTTGTCAACGTGTTAAGGTAGTTCATCAGAAAACAGCCGGTCTTCTCCAACCTCTGAAAATCCCTGAGTGGAAGTGGCACATGATCGAAATGGACTTCGTCACTGGTTTTCCAAAGTCCAAGAGGGGCAACGATGCAATCTTCGTTGTCATTGATCGACTCACTAAAGTAGCTCACTTCTTTCCTGTCAAAGAGACAATCTCAGCTAGTCAGTTAGCAGAGCTCTACACAGGAAAGATTGTTCCTCTTCATGGTATTCCATTGGAAATAAGCTCAGATCGTGGAGGCATCTTCACTTCTCATTTCTGGAAAAGCTTTCAAGAAGCCTTGGGCACCAAGCTTCTGTTCAGCACAGCCTACCATCCTCAGTCTCAAGGGCAAGTCGAAAGAGTCAATCAGATTCTCGAGGATATGCTCAGAGCATGTGGTATCTCTTTTGGCATGCAATGGGAGGAGTGTCTTCCATATGCTGAATTCTCCTACAACAACAGCTTCCAGGCAAGCCTAGGCATGGCACCATTTGAGGCTCTCTATGGCCGCAGATGCAGGAGTCCAATCAATTGGTCTGGAGCTGGTGAACGTTCACTCTTAGGCCCTGACATTGTTAAGGAAGCCGAAGAGAAAGTTCGCATCATTCGTAACAATCTCAAGATTGCTCAGTCTCGTCAGAAGAGCTACTATGACAGCAAACACAGGGATATGGTCTATGCACCTGGTGACAAAGCATATCTCCGTGTAACTCCCCTCAGAGGCACTCATCGTTTTGGTGTTAAAGGAAAGCTTGCACCAAGATATATCGGTCCTTTCAACATTCTCTCAAGGCGTGCAGAAAATGCCTATCGTCTTGAACTTCTAGAAAAGCTATCCAAGGTGCACGATGTGTTTCACGTGTCACAGCTCAAGAGGTGCTTCAAAGATCCAGGTCGTGCAGTTGATGATGATTCAATTGATCTGCAAGAAGACCTCTCTTATGAGGAGCACCCTATTCGAATTCTCGATGAGACCGAGCGTAAAACTCGCAACAAGAGCACCAAGTTCTTGAAAGTGCAGTGGTCCCATCATTCCGATAAAGAGGCAACGTGGGAGACCGAAGAGGATCTTCGCAAGAAGTATTCGGACCTTTTCTCTTCTCAGTAGGAATCTCGGGGCGCGATTCCTTCAAGGGGGGGCGTTTGTAACATCCCAAGTATGAAAAACACCTTTACAATGTTTGATTCTTGTTATTTTATGTTTTGCATCATGTCATCATAAGCTTTGCATTTGTTTTCCATTTGTTTTCCCTTGTTTTTCTATTTGAATTTCAAACAAATTTCAAATTCTTGTTTCATACTTGTTCTGTTACAATTTTCAAATGAAAATTACAAATCAAACCAATCATTTGCTTCCTTTAAACTTGAAATCAAAAACTTTTAATTTGCTTAAGTTTCATTTATTCAATTAATACCAAAAATTGCTCAATTCATTTGAATTTCCAAACAGCAAATAAATTCAAACTTTTGAAAAACAAAAGTGGCACAAATGGGCTTTGATAATAAATAACCTATAAGAATTTATCCCCAAATTTTTCAATCACAAAAAACCCTTCCATTTCTCTTCTTTCTTTCCTTTTTCTTTTCTGCAAAAAAAAAACAGAATCAGAAAAAAATAAAAAAAATAAAACAGAGAGAGTAGGGGGCAGGCCAGCCCAACAGCCAGCCCCGGGCCCATCCCCCCACGGCCTGCTTACCCTTTCGTCCACCTCTGTACGGCAGCTCATCGGAGTTTCCCACGTCGACAGGCAGAGGAGGGAACGGCCAGCAGCACCTCCCCCCTCCTTATAACCATGCCCGAGGGCTCCCCCTCCTGCCCTAAACCTCCTCCTCCCTTCTCTCTCACACCGCCGCCGTTTCCCTTCCTCCTCCATCCTCTGTTCCTCTCTCTGTATCTGAACCTCCACCGCAACCAAATCCCGGCGATCGCCGTCGCCACGATGCACCACCGTGCGGGATAAGCACGGGAACGAGTTCCCCGTACTGCCACCTACCTCCTCGACTCCGCAGCAGAGGCTGAGAAGGCCGGGATCCTCGCCATCGTCCACCTCCCTGTCGCCACCGTCTGCCTCCCCTCCGACGAGCTGCCCGAGCACTGCCTCCACGACGATCGAGGGTGAGCGCTCACCTTCCTCCCCTGTTTCCCCTCTGCATCCGCGAGTTGCACGCACACACGAGCACGCACAGCAGTAGCACAGCGCGCAGCTCGTCACCGGCGTCCACCGCGCCGTCGCTGTCACACAAGTTTCAGAAAGACTGAAACTTTCTTCAGTTTCAGTTAAAACGACGACACTGAACCACAAAACCGTGCGCGCACCTAACCTGTCACAAAACGAACAGCAACGCAGTGGCAACGCACCGCGCGCACGCGCACGAGGGCCAGGGTTCGATCCCCGCCCCGCGGGATTAAATCCCCCACTTTTTGCTCTTTGCCACGCAAGCCACGCTGGCCCCACCTGCCATTGGCAGTGGATGCCACGCGCGCATCCACCCGCGGCCACGCAGGCGCACAGCTGGGCACTGGCCCACTGCCAGTGACCCAGGGGCTGCTCTGCCCGCGTAGAAAAAGCCCCAGGGGCCTGTCTGGAATTTCTTTTTCGCACCTAGGCCCCTGGATTAGAATTAAAACTGTTTAAATCACAGATTAGCCCTGCATTTAAAATTCAAATAACTTTTGTATTTCAAATCCAAATTAAACAAATAAAATATGTTTTCTGTACCAAATTTAATTCTCTACATGTTTAAATCATTTGTTTACTGTTTTGAACACTTCAAATGTTTTCAAAATTCAAATTCAAACAACTCATTTCAAATTTGGTCAAATTCATAACTAATTCAAATTTAATTCAAATGGCACATATAAAATATGTTTTCCATGCAAAATTGAACCACCTTTCAAAATATAAACTTTGTTTCCTGTTTTGAATAATTAAAATTGGTTAAATATTTAAATCCTTGTTTAATTCATTTAAAATTGCTAAATTCATAACTTGGTCAAATTAAATTCTTTTTGAACATATAAAATATGTTTTCAAACCAGAAAAGTATAATCTATTCAAATATGAATCTTATTGAATGTTTTGAACAAATAAAAATTCAAATAAATTCATACTTGAATTAAATTCATTTAAATCTTGTTTAAACTTGTTTAATTCATAATTAATTTATTTTAAATCCTTTGTCAACAAATGAAACATGTATTCCACCTAAAATTTTGTGTTCTTTCCAAATATGAATTTTGCTATCTATTTTGAACATTTAAAATTGGTGAAAACAACAAATGCTTGTGTAACTCATTTAAGAAGCCAAATTTCCTAACTTAATAAATAAATTTCCTAACTTGGTAAACAACATTTCAAATTGAAGCTATTGTTGTTTTCTTGTTGTTTTCTTCATCCATGCATCATTCTAATCAACTTTCACACGATGGTTACTTGTAGATCATTTAATCCAACCTTAGTTCATGGGCTTTTCCATATGCAATCCAAATTGCATATGGGCCCATTTAATTATGTTACCATGTCTACTAGCTTATCTTTGATGCATCAATTAAATTGTCATGCATCATTCCATGATTGTGCATTATGCCATGTTATTGATTGCTTGTCTCTCTTCGTTGTTTGTTTGCTTCTTCTCGAATAGACGACGACGTTGAGACAGACGAGGTTTACGACACTACTTCTGAGGAGTTAGCCCAGTACCAGGCTACTGAGTTTGCAGGCAAGTATTCACTCACATGAACCATTGTGTCCTTCCCACACTGAATATCGACACTTTCCGTTGTCTATCCTGCTAGCCTTAAGATTCGTTGCTTGTGTTCCGATCCTATCACATGTTATCCTGTAACCCTGATATATCCTATCCTCCACACCTATAACCCCGTTGCTTGTTGCCTGTGTCTTACTAGCATGCTTAGGGTTGTTTATGCTCGAGTCTGATGTTCGATAGTTCTGTTACCATATTTACTATGTTCTGGGGGCTCGATGTTAAACAACAACCTGTTAATGTTTGAGGTAATGCTAATTTGATGATAAGGCACCGGCAGGAGGCCGGGTATGGTTTTGAGGTCTGCTAGTGTTGAACTCAGGAAAAGTTCTTGTCCTCTAGATCCATGATGAGCGCGCTAACCGCATGTGGGAAGCGTGTATGGGCGCCCCCCTAAATTTGATTCGATTCGCATCTCGTCCAAATCGCCTCATTTAGTTCGGGTTTTCCATTTGCCGCATGTATATGCAGGTGCGAACCCGAGGCCAGGGTGGTAACTTTTGTAGTTGGCATTTAGGGAGACACGTTCTTAGAGTGCTATGAGGGTCCCCTTATCTTCGTGGGGCTTGATTAGCCGTGCTCTCAATTGCACGGGGTTCTTTGGGCTTGATGCGAAGAAGAGTTGGGTTGTGTTGAGTGTCTCGCTTGGTGGGTTTGATCCCCGTCTGGCGGGATATTCTTACGTGTACGGCCAAATTGGTGCATCCCCGTAGGGTTAAATCTTCTCGAGAAGCCGTGTTGTCCGCGGTTATGGATGACTTGGTGATAGGGCTGGCTAACAAGGATTAGACAACTTACACCTAATTAATGATAACGTGACTAGTAATAGGCTTATTGACACAATAACTTGAACCTTCATTAATCCAACTGTGTGGGTTATCCTCGGATTGATTCTTTGGATAAGGGGCGAGATCCAGGATGGGTTTGTTTGAGGATAGTGGTAGTTGGTTACGATACGCTATCTTATCCCTTTCTTTTAGCCGGATGTTGTAGCGTGTCTCTGTAGTTGGTTAGAGCAGCCCGCTGCCGCATCTTTATATCACCTATCTTCCGTTGAACCCAAAGCATCTGTACTTGGTGTTGACGGGTACACTTTGGTATCTTGTGCGTCTTGCTTGCCAGTACTCGTCTGTACTGACCCCTTTGGGGCTGCGTGTTCTGCAGACTACGTTTCCGAGGATCCCCATGGTGGCTGCTGACGAGTAGATAGCGGACCCGGGCAGGATCCGAGACTTCGTAGATGGGCTCCGTCTTTTCGTTTCCGGTCTCTTAGGCCTATTTGGATCTTGTTTGTACTCAGACAATTTGGATGCTTCCGCTGTGATGTAATGATGAATTGTTGGGACATGTGTCCTCTAGATTATTGTATTTGCTATCTCTGCTCTAGTGAGAGCTATTTGCAACTTATTTCTATTTATTTGTGTCTTAGAGATCTGTTGTGATATCAGTTGTTCAAAAGCCGTTGACGTACCATGTGTGTATGTTATGAAGTACGTCAATGGAAGTAGTCGGATTTCTATGGGATGGTTTACGCAGACGATGAATAGTAGATAATGGTTGTCACACGTTTACGTGTTGGCCTGCTCATATTGAGATGCGGGTGCCGGTATGCCCCGTAAGCCATTTATCTACTGTTTAGCGGGCTGTGAGTATCCTCTAGAAGTCCGGGTGCGACAGACAAACGTCAACATGCCATACAGTTTTTGAGAGTACTGCATCTCAATGGAGTGGATTAGTAAAAATTACTCTCCTCAGTTAACCACTAGCTTGTTTTCCCAGGTCCCACTTCACGGGATCTCCGATCACATAGGTTGGGTTACTGCCATGGCAACTCATGCGGGTCTCATACCCATCTCCCTCGATGCACTTTTCTATCACAACACGTGATAGCCCTTTAGTAAAGGGATCTGCCAGATTCTTAGCTGACTGGATATAATCCACCGCTATCACTCCGGAGTTTCTTAAATGTCTGACAACTTTTAATCTCATTTTTATGTGCTTTGTGGACTGTGCATTGTCCTTTGAACTCTTCACCTTGACAATTACTGTTTGATTGTCACAGTTCATAAGGATAGCCGGTACTGGCTTTTGAACCACATGCAAGTCCATCAAAAGATCTCGAAGCCATCCAGCTTCGACACTAGAAGTGTCTAATGCTGTTAATTTTGTTTCATTGTCGGTCTCATTAAGATCGTTTGCTTGCAAGACTTCCAGGAAATAGCACCACCTCCAAGGGTAAACACATACCCCGTTGTGGCTTTCATCTCATCAGCATCAGAGATCCAATTCGCATCACAATACCCTTCATGTACCAAAGAATATCCACTATAGTGAAGTCCATGGTTCACGGTACCTTTCAGATAGCGCATAATTCTTTCTACAACATGCCAATGCACATCACCCGGATTGGAAACAAACCGGCTTAGTTTGCACACAGCAAACTTGATGTCATGCCTCGTAGCGCTCACTAGATACATGAGTGAACCAATTATTTGAGAGTACCTCGGCTGATCCTTAGCTGTGCCTTCGAACTTTCGAATCCGCACACTAGGATCATATGGTGTTGGAGAAATTTTGCAGTACGAATATCCAAAACGACTTAAAACCTTCTCAACATAATGGGATTGAAGAAGTGTAATCCCACCCTCATTGTCTCTGAATAGCTTGATGTTAAAAATAACATCAGCCACACCAAGATCTTTCATCTCAAAGTTCTGGGATAGAAACAACTTAACCTCATTGATTACTTTGAGGTTGGTCCCAAATATCAGTATGTCATCAACATACAAACACATTTGTCAAATACCATGGTCATAGTATACACATTTGTCAGCTTCATTAACAACAAAACCAACAAATGTTAAAGTTGTATTGAACTTCTCATGCCATTTCTTAGGTGCTTGTTTCAGCCCATATAAATATTTCAGTAACTTACACACCTTTCCTTCTTGACCATCTAACACAAAGCCATCCGGCTTTTGCATATAGATTTCCTCGTCTAACTCTCCATTTAGGAAAGCCGTCTTAACATCCATCTGATGGACGAGAAGACCATGCGAGGCCGCCAACGAGAGTAATACTCAAATGGTGGCCAGTTTGGCCACATGTGAATAAGTATCAAAGAAATCTTCATCTTCTTTTTGGGAGTAACCCTTGGCCACAAGTCTAGCCTTGTACTTTTCAATCGTACCATCAGTCATAAGCTTCTTTTTGAACACCCGCTTACATCCTAATGGTTTACAGCCATAAGGACGTTCTGTGATCTCCCATGTTCCATTAGCCATGATGGAATCCATCTCGCTACGGACCGCTTCTCTCCAGTAGTCAGCATATGGAGATGCATAAGCTTCTGAAATAGAAGTGGGAGTATCATCCACAAGGTACACAAGGAAATCATCACCAAAAGACTTTGCAGTCCTCTGTCTCTTGCCCCTACCAAGGGTTTCCTCGTCATCCTTCTCAGGATTCTCATCATGTGTTTGTTCATAATATTCCATAGGAATGGAAGGCTCAGGAGTCTCCTCTGATTCCTGTCTAGAAGTGTTTTGCATATCTCTCATAGGAAAAATATCCTCAAAGAATGTAGCATCTTTAGACTCCAAAATCGTACCGACCTTCACGCCAGGTACCTCAGATTTCACTACTAGAAATTTATAGCCAACGCTGTTCTTGGCGTATCCCAAATTAACGCAATCCACGGTCTTTGGTCCAAGTTTACACTTTTTGGGGATCGACACATTGACTTTCGCCAAACAGCGCCAAGTACGTAAGTATGAGAGTGTTGTTTTTCTCTTCTCCCATTAATCATAGGGAGTGACCTCATTATCTTTTGTCGGAACTTTATTCAGGACATGACATGATGTCAATATAGCCTCCCCCACCATGCCTTGGATAAACCCGATGTATCTAACATGGCGTTAACCAAATCAGTTAGAGTACGGTTTTTCCGTTCGGCAACCCCATTTGACTGAGGTGAATAGGGAGGCGTCCTCTCATGAATAATACCATGTTCCCCACAGAAAAAGTCAAACTCATTAGAGAAATACTCTCCACCACGATCTGACCGGATTCGCTTAATTTTCTTTTCAAGTTGATTCTCAACTTCTGCCTTATAGATTTTAAAGTAGTGTAGAGCCTCATCTTTAGTGTTTAACAGATATACATAGCAAAATCTAGTGGAATCATCTATTAACGTCATGAAGTATCTCTTTCCACCTTTAGTCAACACACCATTCATCTCACACAGATCAGAATGTATGAGTTCTAATGGCGTCAAGTGTCTCTCCTCCGCAACCTTATGGGGCTTACGAGGTTGCTTTGCTTGCACACATGAATGACACTTAGAACCTTTGGCTAAAGTGAAACTTGGAATTAAATTTAATTTTGCTAACCGCGTCATGCAACTAAAACCAACGTGAAAAAGACGTGAATGCCAAACTTCTGTTTCATCAACACTCGAATGAATATTGTTCACGACTTTATTACAGAAATCAGCAAGGGAATAGCGGAACAGACCTCCGCACTCATACCCTTTTCCAACAAACAGTCCATATTTCGTCACAACTACTTTATTGGACTCAAAAACCAACTTAAATCCTTCTGTACATAGAAGGGAGCCACTAACCAGATTCTTCTGATGGCGGGGACATGCTGCACGTTCTTGAGCTGCACGATCCTTCCCGAAGTAAAATTCAGATCGACCGTGGCAACACAAAGTACAGAAGCACTTGCGCCGTTCCCCATCAATACGGACCCGTTCCTTGTGACCTGATAAGAATAAAACAATGAGATGTCAGCACACGCATGAATGTTTGCACCTGTGTCAATCCACCAATCAGTAGACTGACAAACTGAAAATACAATAAACAAATTACAATACCCAGATGCCCCATTCTCATTGTTGCTCACAATCATGTTGACAGCCTTGGAATCCTGCCCTGGCTTCACGTACTTATTTGGGCACTTCACAGCCCAATGTTCCAGTGAACCACAAGTGAAGCAGCCATCTTTCTTCTTATCCTTCTTGAAGGTCTTCTTAGCCTTCTTATTGAAGTCGGTATTCTGCTGGACACCAGTCCTCACCTTGTTCTTGTGGGAGTTGTAGTTCTTCTGTACCATATTGGCTGCAGAAGTCCCTTCGTTCCCTTTTCCATGCGAGTCCTTTGCCCTCGAATTCTGCTCAGCACTCAGATGGCCGATGATATCCTCTACTGAGAATTCATGCCTCTGATGTTTCAGAGTAGTGGCAAAGTTCCTCCAGGAATTAGGCAGCTTGACGATTATGCATCCCGCGACATACTTGCCCGGTAGCACGCACTTGAGAATTTCAAGCTCCTTAGCGATGCACTGTATCTCATGAGGCTGCTCCAATACAGAACGGTTTTTGACCATTCTGTAGTCACGGAACTGCTCTATACTGTACATCTCGCTGCCAGCATCGGTTGCGCCGAATTTGGATTCGAGCGCCTCCCACAAGTCCTTGGAAACCCGCATATGTAAATATGCGTCAACAAACTTATCTCCGATCACGCTTAGAACGCATCCAACAAAGACGACGGTGGCATCCCTAAACGCCTGCTCCTGTTCAGGAGTAATCTTATGGCTCACGGCTATGAACGTGTTCTCCGTAGCAGAGGCAGCAGCCGCGGCGGCGGTTGCAGCAGCGGTGGCGGCAGCAGCAGCAGAGGCGGCCTCGGCAGCAGCAGCAGCTCGTTCGGCTTCGGTGGACATGTTGACGAAGAGGACGACTTAGACGAAGTAGATGTATAGCAGCAGCGAGCAGTCGCGTAGGAGACGCTCCCCAAAAACCTAATCTCCCCTCTCCCATACAGGATCTAGAGAGGCGGGGTTTCAGAGGCCTGCTCTCCCGTCGGCCGTATACGCGGTAGACGGGATGGGATCACCGGTGGCAGCAACAGGAGGTGGAACGACAATGGGAGCAAAGAGGCAGAGTGTATGAGTTGTGTGTTTTCTGTGTCCGCCCGAACCTTCAATTAATAGGCACGGCCGAGTAGGATAACGGCCAATTCAATTGGCGTTTACTACAGCCGTTACCACGTAATAAAGGCGGCGTTTTACTGCGCGCGGTTATCACACGCGATCAATACGGCTGTTACCAAAATAAATGTGACGCAATTAGACAATAATCAATATGACGTCTCATATTATTGCCGTGTCTATTGACTCCCCGTTTCCGACTGCCAAAATAAAAGCATCGACTCGGCTCATTCCCGCAACCCGCGGCGTGTCGTGACGTGTCGTGACGAGGCGAGGCGAGGCGTGGCGAGGTGGGCGGCGGAGGAGGAGGAGCGCGCGTGTGGAACACCTCCACAACTCCTATCTCTTCATACCAACTCACACTAGTGGGGAGAGAGCTCACCTTATAAACTGGTGCAAAACTCTCCTAACTAGCAATATGAGACTAAAGTCCCACCACTAGCTATGGCTGCATGGGCCTCAGGGATTAAATAGAAATTGCCTAATAGGCTAAAAGCCAATCCCAAATTTCAGCAGTGATGATGCGGACGTCCGTCGCCGACTCCGACGGGGACGGAGGACTAGCGGCCATGTGTGAAGGCTATTTGATAAGAAAATAGAACGAAGCAATATTTAAAGGTTTTTTCTCAGTCAACATCTTAACCATCCGATGTATTAGCAATAATGTTCGTGTGTTTTTCTTTCCATCCATTGACTCTCGTTACTAGCAGGGACATGTACGTGCGAGGTAGGTTTTTTTTTTTGAAAGCATGCGAGGTAGGTGTCTCCAGTTCTTTAGTGGCCCGTGAACGCTTAATGGGCTTTATTCCTATTTTCTCTGTTTTAAGAAAGTTGAGCCCTTAGCCCGCCTGGAGGCTCTTTTTTTGTGTTACCTTATTTTACTAAAACCTTGGTCCCTTTTATCTAGTTTTGTTGATTTTCAAAAGAAAAAAAATGCTTTTTGTATTTTCTTATACTTATTTTGTTTTCGTTATCATTTTTCCTCATTTCACCTGGTAACTCTCGTGTTCTAATTTTTCTTTGCACCTGTTACAAAGTGCATAGATTTTCTATTTATAGACTTTAGTGCGATATTTTTAAATATTGTCTATTTATGATTATCTTTAACTCTGCTTATATTACATATTTCTTAATAGTCGTGGGATCTAGACCGCCAAGCTTTGTTGGTTTCTGTTTTTTTTGTGGACCGTTGTGAGCGTTGTTCGTTTGATGTGTATGGCCATGCGCATCGTTAGCCACACATTTACATGAATTAGCTACACGTCTACTTTTTCGGTTGCAAGTCAGGTTGCAATTGATTTTTTTTCCAGTTGCGAGTGAGTCTTTTTTTTTCAATGGCAAGTGGGGTTGCAACTGAGATTTTTTTTTACAATTGCAGGTCTGGTTGCAACCTAGTATTTTATTGTTGTCACTGAGCTTTTTTAACTGTTGTAACTGAGTTTTTTTCTAGTTACATGTCGGATTGCGACTAAGATAATTTTTTAGTTGCAAGTAGGGTTGCAACTGAGAATTTGCCACTAAAAGTCTGGGATTTCTTTTTCTAGTTGCAAGTCTGGTTGCAACTGAGATTTTTTTTCAGTTGAAAGTTAGGTTGTAACTAAGCATTGTACAGTTGCAAGTAAGGTTGAAACTAAGAATTTTTACACTTGTAAGTGTAACTGTAACCGAGATTTTCTCATAATTGCAAGTCTGGTTGCAACTAGTTGCAACTGAGAATTTGCTACTAAAAGTCTAGTCGCAAATGATTTTTTTTTTCTAGTTGTAAGTCTGGTTGCAATTGAGATTTTTTTCGAGTTGCAAGTTAGCTTGCAACTACGCATTTTATAGTTGCAAGTCTGATTGTAAGGTTGCAACTAAGCATTTTACACTTGTAAGTCTGATTGTAACTGAGATTTTTTTCATAATTGCAAGTCTGGTTGCAACTTGGTATTTTATTGTTGCAAATCTGGTTGTAGCCGAGCTTTTTTAACGGTTGCAAGTGGAGTTGCAACTGAGGTTTTTTTTCTAGTTATATGTCAGGTTGCATCTAAGATAATTTTTTAGTTGCAAGTAGCGCTACAACCAAGAATTTTCTACTAAAAGTATGGTTGCAAATGAGATTTTTCTCTAGTTGCAAGTCTGGTTGCAATTGAATTTTTTTTTTCGAGTTGCAAGTTAGCTTGCAACTAAGCATTTTACAGTTGCAAGTCTGATTGTAACTGATATTTTCTTCAACTGCAAGTTGGACCGCAACCGAGCATTTTACAGTAGGAAGTTTTTTCAAGTTGCAAGACGGTTTGCAACCGAGAGTTTCTTCTAGTTGCAAGTCGGGCTGCGACTGTAATTTTTTCATTTGCATGTCAGGTTGCAAATGAGAAAAATGTGATTGGGTGCTGAATTTGCATCGTCAACTTAGTTTCTAACCAAATGCAACTGAAATAAAAATACTCGATTGGAACACATATATATGTAGATAATCTTTGTTCCCCATTGTTTTTCACTTAGGAGCTTTTGTTTAAGATTCTATCTCATTTTCTAATGTCTTTTCGTTGGCTTATGTTAAGAAAAAGGTTAAAGAAAACACACCAAAATAGTTCAGCGGGCATGCTTGACTCGTGAAGGCCCAGGCCGGGACACGCAACAATAGTTCAGCGGGATTAGAGAAAACGGATCGATGTACGGACATACGCGAGTGATGTCAGCTAACTGAGAAATGGCTTATTTCTCAGTCAGATGAGAAATAGATAGACCCAATATTTAACCAGGAGGCAGTGGTGGGTAATTCCCTGTGAATTTAGGGGTAGTTTCAATGACGTACCACAAGAAGTCTTATTGCTTTTATTAGTAGGTAAAATAAAAAGATAATTAATTAGAAAACCCGGAAAAGGGAGCCCACAAGAGGGGGTTTGGTCCCCCTTATGGGCTCTTCAGGCCCATGTGGCTAGGGAGGGGTGTTCGAATCCCCTCCTCCTCCTGCCCTCCTTTTAGTCCCACATTCAGGAGCTAAAGGGTGATGCCCCCTCCCTCCTCCTATATAAAGAGATTGAGTGGTGCTCTTTTTCAACATAGAAATATCAGAATTATCCCAGAAAATAGTCGGACGAGTTTTTCCCTCCTCCCGCTATGTCGCTCTCTCTGTGCGTAGTCCCCAAAGTTGCACAATGCGTGGGGTCTTCTCCCTCTTCAAACCACTGTCGTTTTGAGAGAAATTCCGTTCCGGGAGATCTACTTTCGCAACCTCTGCTAGATCGGAGACCTTGAGTAGACGTCAAGCACCGTACGTGTGCAAGTACTTGGAGACATTGTTCATCACTTCCAACAACACCATCGTTGCACCATGGTCATCATCAACTTATCAAGTTCTTCACGACCTTGAGGTATGTTACGTCGTCTTCCTCGTCAACGCTTGTACTGGAGCGTAATCCCAGCTATTCGGTCTACAAGAGGTATGTTACCGAAGCACCTCGTAACCGTTACCGCATTACTCCTAGTGAGACCCTGGCTAGTTTTGGTGTTCACTACGTAGAATGTTTTTGTATTTTTGATGCAAACCCGTTCAATATCATACCCCGTTCCACCGAAATGGGAAGTTCCCCCCTAATAATTAAAGTCTGAAATCTTCGTAGTTAGGTGACAACGCATGTCTGCGAAGGGGGTCACACGATGGAAATAGTTCTTTGATATTTTAACATTCCACCATATTTTTATACATCTGCTAGGGTCACATGCAAGGTTTGGAGATATTCCGATGCAAGGTTTGGAGCTTTCTAGACTTATAGCCGGGAATTCCCACTTCGGACAAAACGGACAGAATCTTGTGAAGAGTTCTGGTATAACTTTGTTTTGGATGTTCCTAGGGCCTACCCTAACACAACCAAGGAAAAAAATTCACTTTGCTACCCCATTTTGACACCGGTAACGGGTGTAGGCTTTTCTCCAGCGGGGCTAGGATTTTGTCGGAGAGGGGCTCCGGAGCGTCGAAATGCCATCAAAAGCAAGGTGGTGCCATACCAAGTGTGTACATGTGTGTTTTGGGTTGTAGACGTCCAAGTTTTGACTCTGGATTGTGACCGGGTAAACCAACGTCTTCTTCTCTCTAGTAATTTTCTGGACTTATAGCCGGAAACTCCCACTTCATACGAACAAGAGGGAATCTTGTGAATATTTGTGGTATAACTTTGTCTTGGATGTTCCTAGAGGCTACCCTAAAACAACCAAGCAAAAAGTTTCACTCTGCTACCTCCTTTTGAGGCTGATAACGGGTGTAGACATATAGGCCTGGTTTTTCTTCAACGTGGCTAGGGTTTCGCCACAGAGGGGCTCCGGAGTGTCGGAATGCCAACAAAATCTAGGTGGTGCCATACCAAGTGCGTACAATTGCGTTTTGGGTTGTAGATGTCCAAGTTTCCACTCCGTGATGTGACCGGGTTCACCGACTTCTGCTTCTCTCTAGTGAGTTTGTGGACTTATAACCGGAAACTCCCACTTCGCACGAACTGAGGGAATCTGTAACATCCCAATTTTTGGTACCAAAGTGTTGTGGTGTTGAGTTCATATCATTCATGCATGAAACCAAAATTTTAAATCATGTTTCAACCAATTTAAATTTGGAATTTAAATGGTTTGAGAAAACTCCAGCAAAAAGTACTTAAAATAGTTTCCAAAATTCTGTTCTGAAAAGTATTTCAATTTCACCAAAGTGGCATATGGTGAGATTGCAATTTTGATAAGGATTCCAAAACATATTTTGGTTATTTTTTTTCTGAGTTCATTTAGGCCCCCAAAACATCTGTTTCCTGTGCTGTTTTAAAGAAGAGAAGGACCTTTTGGTGAATTTCTAAATTTCCAGGGGGTTTTCGCAATTTTGCCTTGTCTTCTTCCTCCAGACGGTAAGCAGCTCTGTGGCGCTGCACCGGCCGTCGATCCCGCGAGGGGATCCCCACCGTCGCCGTTTCCTGCGAGGAGGATAAGGTTCGGGTGCTCTCCCTCCCTCTCGAGCTCCCTCCTCTCCCCTGTACCTTCATACCGAGAACCAAACCCTAGCCCTGCTCTGTGCCGCTCGGCCGCCGCCGGCCGACGCGATTTGCCGCCGCTCTGGGATGTCCCCGGTTACACCGAGCACGCCACAAGGGTCCTCTGATCCTCCTCTACCTCCCGGTGTGCGGAATCGAGTCGGGAAGGCCGGTGTGCCGCCACCGGCCGTGTCTTCCTCAACCCCGGCCGCCGTGGCCCTTCTCCAATTCCGGCCGCCTCCGGCCTCCGTTCGCTTCCCCGACCCGCCCATGAGCCTCACAGTGAGCTCCCGGACCTCCCAGACCCCTCCTTTTCCTCCCTCCTCCTCTGGTTCGCCGTGGCGCCGAGCTCCGCCGTCGGCCGCCGCGCCCCTCGTCGCCGGCGAGCTTCCGGCGACCCTAAGCGAGCGGCGCCGCCTCCCCTAGGTTCCTCTCGAGCCACTCTACGTCGTGGTACACTTCGATTCCAACATTGCGCGCTAATTCGTTCGATTTCGAGCTCAGCTGTGAAGAGCAGAGGAGTGTGACGTCATCATCGTGTCATCATGACGTCATTATGATGTTTTGTCTTTTCCAGAAAAATGGTTAATTCTAATAATTTAATAACTATTGATTTATAATTCAGAAAAATAAAATAAAAATATGGTTGTGTTCAGAAAAATGAGATCTATCCAAAAATGTCACTTCCATACATGTTGGACACATTTCATTTTTGGACATTATTTAATATTGTTTAATCATTTAAAATAGAAAAATAAGTTTTTATTCACCAAAATTAGAAAATTAAAAGTTATATACCAAAATGCTCAAAATGACAAATGCAATCTAGTTATGATGTTTTCAAACCCATTTGAGCTTTTAAAATTGCACTCACCTTCATAATCGTCCGAAACCCCCTCCGGGGTCTATTTCGGGACTTTTTCACTAAAACTGTATTTCGGACATATGAACCCTAGCAACCCAACGATCATGTTTAGGGCTTTATTTCGGTGCATTAATTTGCTCATGCATACATATTGCGCATTGCATCGATGCCATGTTTGATTGTTATTTCTTCTTTTCGGTGTTGTTTCCCCCTCGGTAGAATGTGACTCCGAAGAGAAGGCCAACAATCCAATGGCGAATACTTGATCTTAACCGACAAGTCAAGCACTTATTCCCTGAATACTTTATCTGGTTTTCTTATAACCAAGGCAAGCATAACCTCTTATCTGCTCATATATGCTTTCGAACAACATTTGATCTCGTACTTTGCATTCGATTCCAAAGTATATGATGCTACTAGATATAGTTCACCTATATACCGCATTGCCTCAATATCCTGATCCACTGCTCCTAGCCGCCATAGATTTGCTTGTGCGCATCGCCAGAGCCTCATATCTGCTTTGCTTAGTCATACATGTTTGTTACCTCTGCTCCATCCGGTTGATGAATCAGAGCTGCGATAATCTAGTATGATATGATGACGTGGTGAGATGAGCACTGTGTGGTTAACTTGACTAAGGCGAGAACGGGAGGCCACTTGGGAAGTGGTTCTTGGTCCTGTACTTGCCAACCCTAGGAGTAAGGTCTCGCCGTGGAAACCAAGACTGAGCGTGCAACCACACGCGAGGCCTAACAGACCGCGCTCGACTAACTAACTTGTTTGGTTCTATCCGTGAGTCACGTAGTTTGGGATTTCCATCTGCGTGTGAGTCAAAAACCTTTTGGAGGTGTTTAGGGCGTGACCGGGACAAGTGATGGACGTACACGGATCTTGTTCCCGACTCACAGAACAGGTGCCGTCAGGAGGTGGCCAACTCCCTGTTGACGGGGTGGCCCTGTTTGGGTTGACTCATGGATAGGGCTCGACAAGGTAAAGGTCGTGGCCAACCACCCTCTGCCGCGCTCCATGGACGAGCGTACATGTGGCGTTAAGAGTCGGATGGTACGTGTGGGTAAAGTGTACCACCCTGCAGGGATAAATCTTTCGGAAAGCCATGTCCACGGTTAAGGACGACTTGGTGAAAGCCACGAGGTCATAGATAACTCGAACGTGACGTAAAAGATGTTGACAAGGCATGGAGGTAGTAGATGAAGGGTGCCTCCCCGGAGATGCCGGGAGGGGTGATCCTTATAGCATGTGAGGTTTTGGGAATGATGTTGGTGGTTTCAAATGATGATGATCACAGTAGTGAGTTTCTCATCTGTTTTGAAAACCTTCTATGAGACGTGCTATTCCTTTCTCAACTTGCAAAACAAAGATGGCTTTACGCAAAACAACCTTCATAAAACCCTTTTTGAAGATAGCAGATATATAATAGGTTAACTAAGTCTTGTTGAGTACCTCCCGTACTCAGGTTTGCTTAATTTGGTTCAGGTGGAGTTCGTCACTTCAGTGGTGATTCAACGTGGACGTCGACGAGTAGTTTGGGGTTCCCAGGTAGCAGCCTGGAATCTATGGGCTGGGACGTCGCCTTATGTTGCGGCCTCTTAGGCCTTTTTGGTTCTTGTTGACTAGCAACATAATTTGCCTTCCGTTGTCTGATGTAATGTTGGGTCGTGTGACCTCTGCTTGTAAGCTATACTCTAGTAACATCTGTTTAATACAAGTTTCATGTCTAGAGTGTTGCTTTGATTGGTTGTTGGTTTCGAGCTCATTGTTATACAGTTTTGGCTATGCCTGCATAGTTGTCGCAGTCGAGGGGTTGTGGAGCCGATGATCCATGTCCGAGCCCGCCTGTCGATGTGATCGGCCTGGGGCGAGGTAACCCCAGTAACCCTCGATTGTTGTTGCACTTTCTGGACACATAGCATCTCTGTATAGCTTTGGTCCCGTTTCCTTCAGTTTCATTCGATTCGTGGACGCTTTGATATGCATAGTTGGTTATGACTAGCATGGATACAAGGAGTAGTAAACCGGGGATCCGGACTACGTGCCGATGAATCCGGTCTGCCTGCCGTTGTTTGTTGCGGCCAGGGCTGGTAACCCTGAAGCCCTTGTGAGTCCATGTCTAGGAGCACATAACAGTATGTATATCTCTGGGTCCGGGGTCGTGACAAGTCATGGTATCAGAGCAGGACTGCCTGTAGGAAAACCTTACTGCTTGGTCGATGTCGAGTCTAGTGTTTACGAAAATTATTTGGAAACTCAAATGGATTGTGAAAAACCTTCTTAGGATTCTTTTTACTCCTTACCTGGTATCGCTCTAAACTCTGGGTCTTCTTATCTGTTTTGTTTTGAAAAGGTTTTGCTACCTCTTCTAGTCATTCAAAACTTAGGTGCCTTCTTTGGCAAGACGTTTCTTTCACCCAAGTTGACCTAGTGTTCAGTTTCTAGAGTCGTGTGTGTTCCATGTCCCGTTATCTCTCGTTTCAAATGGGAGATCTCCTTCCATTCAAAATCTCTCAAAGTTGTATGGATTACACATCCTTCACATGTTCCAAAGTTCTAAATCCTGAACCTCGAGATCTACTTTCCATCTCGAATGTATCTGCTATCCCCTGCTCAAATTCTTCCGGAGCTATGTTTTTCTTTTGAAAGCTACCTCGTAATTGCTATTCCTAGTGTTCTTCAAGGCACTAAGATAGTAGTTCCTCCTCTCTTTGTGTTTTTAACCTTGGACTTGAACCGAAGGTTCCGGAATGTGCTGATTTGTGGTGAGTTGAGTCATGTCGTTTCCTAACCATGTGATGCTCACTCTATCAGTACAGGATGCTGACCTTTAACCCAAGTTCTGTTTCGTTGAATCCCGAGGAATCTGTTTTACCTCAGGGTGGCTAGGTGATCTTAGCTCCAATAGCCATAGGTTTTCTTTAGGAACCAAAAGGGATCACAACAAGAGTGATCATCCTGAATTCCACATCTTCGTTCTTATTTCAGCTATACCTCCCTTTTAGCATGGGTTTCACAAAAGAGTATCACCTGTGCATTCCCCATGATCTCTGGATTCCCCGGAGCATGTTCCTACCTTCCAGTTGCACTCAAATATCCATCCGTTGTTTTGAAACCAAGTTACATATGAGTGTTGGATTCTTCCGATGCATTTGTTCTTGTTTTCTGTCAGAACGTTCCACCTTGGAACGTCAGGAGAAACAAACTCCAGTACCTCGTTCATCTTAAGGACCAGGTCAAAGTTTTGTAACCCACAGATTAAAGAAGTTTCATTAGCTTCTGTTATGTTCCACCTTCGAGTATCACACTCTTTTATATCAAGAGGTTGTGTTAAGTTTCATGGCCTTAATGATGAAGTGACGCTCTCACACGTCTTCACTCCCCCTTCCTCCAAGTTTGAATGCTTGAGAATGATGGGTCTGTCCATCGAAATGTGTATCAGCTACTCCTAGCAATTCTTATTGCTTTGAAAAATCTAAGAAAACATCTCTATCCTTCTTAGCTCTTCTGGTCACCCAGCCTCTTTGAAGTTGACTGTGTCACCAAATCCGTTCATTCCGGTGCACATCCTCGGTCAGAGAGTTAGGTTCATGCCAAAGCTCTCCAGACCATATCAGTTGCTTTGAAAGGCAAGCTTCCTTCCAAACTCCGAGACATACTCGTAGGTTGTGATATTCTGGTTGTCTTTCCAGAAGTTTCACCAGGTTTTACCTGACCGTGATGTCTAAACCAGGAGTAGTTTGAACTACTTCTTTCTCCAAGGAACCCTGCTGGATACCCTGGACTAGTTGGTTGAGCTTAATCACTAACTTGGAGAGTTGAAAGACAAAAGCTCCGCCTAACTTGATCCTTAGTTATGGGATGTCCACTTTCCTTTGCGTTGAAGCATGATAGTATCTCTTTAATGGACATGCTATCTTTCTAACCTTGGTTTGATTTGGGCTATCGTCAGATCAAGTCCAGATTCAAGGGCTATCCTGATGGTGTTTTCACTCATGGTGTTTGGCCCGAGTACACCTCATGTCCTTTGGTCTGACCAATGTTTTGCCATGTTCATGTAATGTATGAATCCCTCTTCTTGGAGTATTTTGGTAAGCGTGTTGTCGAGCCCATCGATGACATTCCTATTTTCTCCAAATTGCGAGAGGTTCATTTTGAACAATTGGAACTAATGTTGGAAACCTTCGAGAACCAACTTTGTGTCTCACGAAGTTTGCGTTCTGGATGTTCGAAGTGACTTTCTCGGGTTCGTGTGCTTTTGGTGAAAGTTGTCGCCATGGATTCGAGTAAAGTTTTCTTGTTCCTTCAGGAATATCTCCAAGTCGGTCATGTATGCGTGGAGTATTCTTGAGATGGTTGGTTTTACCTCCATTCGCTTAAAGAAGTTTGCATCCATGCAAGACCACTGACTGAGTTTCCTTGAGAGAAGAAGCCCAAGATCTTGGCGATCTTTGTTATCATCTTTCCCACAAGGACTCCGATGTGTTCTGTTGCAACTAAACCATGTAGGTGCAACCGTCTTTCGCAAGTTGCTAATACATGAGTTCCGTAATCCTGCTCATCTTCTTGAGCTTGACATCGTAGTCCATGTCTTGAGAATCTAGTAAATGTATCTCGTTGGTAAACGGTGCAATCTCTTCTCTCAAACATACCGAGTCTAAGTTATCAACCTGTTAACCAGAGCTGAATCTCAAGCAGCAATGATGGTCGGTGTTTTCTCAAGAGTATTGAATCAGGTCTTTTCAAAATCCGGCATGGTTGATGTTGTGGTTGACACAATTAGCCGGAAGGCCTAATGTCATATCTCTTTGAGTCCGTAAGAACAACCACTCTCCGTGAGAATTCTTGTGTGGCTCGTTTCTAACAAGTTTTCCTCACTGTTCTTCCAAACCGGGGTTCTATGTTCATTTGATGACCTACAGAAGGCTTGTCATAAGCCTGATGTCGGTATTCAAAACATCAAGGATAACCTGGACGTTGATTCTTCCAATGTCTCTTTGTTGATCCTCAGAACCTTTGTTCTAGTGGAAACAAGTTCATCATGAGAACCATCTCTTGGTGTTTTGTGACCGCCATTGATCAGTTTCCTTTTTCAAGTTGTTTGTACTTGAAATTCTGTTTTTCTCACACATTGTGTGAATTTGTCAGTTACTTCAGCCATGAGATCTTAACCATGTGGTAGATGTATTGCTACGTTCAAACCACAATAGGAAAGAGATTCCCTATTTCTACCGGTGTTTCAATCCCCGTTGGTTAATCATCCTTATGGTGTGACCAAGAATTCCTTTTCAACTACGGTGTTCCAACATCCTTTGGTTACTCATCTTATGTCGTGAAGTAACATTCCGATCCTTGACAAAGTTTTTGACAAAGTTTTGACGGAGTGAAAGTTCCGTTATCTTTCGTGTCCACTCCGAAGAGTGAACATGGTCCTGTATCAATTTTGCTCCGATGCACGATTACAGTGTTTTCTCGTGTTCTCCCTCGTCTACGGATATTACATTGTGATATCTCAGACAATCCTTCCCACCTTGGTGATCTGTTTGAAGAAAACCTCGATGTCATAAGTTGTCCAACCTTTCTTTTCCAAAAGGATTTAAAGTCTTGTGCAAAGCTCATATTCTAAATCCTTTCAAGACCAATCGTCCAAACACTTGAAACCATCTTCTTTTCCCTCCGTTATCTTGATGTGTCTCATGCCTGTTAACTCAACCGTTCGTTACGAACATTCTTGTCCTGAGTTAACCATGAGATACTCGATCTTCATGAAGATCAGTTCCTAAGAGTTTTCCCTCTTACCTAGGTGTATCCGTTCAATACTTCAAGATGCTACGGATCAACCTCTTCAGAAGAGAATCGTAAGGTTCGAGAAGATCGTTCAAAACCGGTGTTCCTTCTTTCTTCTCCTTCGGGAATCTCGGGACGAGATTCTTGTAAGGGGGGTAGATTTGTAACATCCCAATTTTTGGTACCAAAGTGTTGTGGTGTTGAGTTCATATCATTCATGCATGAAACCAAAATTTTAAATCATGTTTCAACCAATTTAAATTTGGAATTTAAATGGTTTGAGAAAACTCCAGCAAAAAGTACTTAAAATAGTTTCCAAAATTCTGTTCTGAAAAGTATTTCAATTTCACCAAAGTGGCATATGGTGAGATTGCAATTTTGATAAGGATTCCAAAACATATTTTGGTTATTTTTTTTCTGAGTTCATTTAGGCCCCCAAAACATCTGTTTCCTGTGCTGTTTTAAAGAAGAGAAGGACCTTTTGGTGAATTTCTAAATTTCCAGGGGGTTTTCGCAATTTTGCCTTGTCTTCTTCCTCCAGACGGTAAGCAGCTCTGTGGCGCTGCACCGGCCGTCGATCCCGCGAGGGGATCCCCACCGTCGCCGTTTCCTGCGAGGAGGATAAGGTTCGGGTGCTCTCCCTCCCTCTCGAGCTCCCTCCTCTCCCCTGTACCTTCATACCGAGAACCAAACCCTAGCCCTGCTCTGTGCCGCTCGGCCGCCGCCGGCCGACGCGATTTGCCGCCGCTCTGGGATGTCCCCGGTTACACCGAGCACGCCACAAGGGTCCTCTGATCCTCCTCTACCTCCCGGTGTGCGGAATCGAGTCGGGAAGGCCGGTGTGCCGCCACCGGCCGTGTCTTCCTCAACCCCGGCCGCCGTGGCCCTTCTCCAATTCCGGCCGCCTCCGGCCTCCGTTCGCTTCCCCGACCCGCCCATGAGCCTCACGGTGAGCTCCCGGACCTCCCAGACCCCTCCTTTTCCTCCCTCCTCCTCTGGTTCGCCGTGGCGCCGAGCTCCGCCGTCGGCCGCCGCGCCCCTCGTCGCCGGCGAGCTTCCGGCGACCCTAAGCGAGCGGCGCCGCCTCCCCTAGGTTCCTCTCGAGCCACTCTACGTCGTGGTACACTTCGATTCCAACATTGCGCGCTAATTCGTTCGATTTCGAGCTCAGCTGTGAAGAGCAGAGGAGTGTGACGTCATCATCGTGTCATCATGACGTCATTATGCTGTTTTGTCTTTTCCAGAAAAATGGTTAATTCTAATAATTTAATAACTATTGATTTATAATTCAGAAAAATAAAATAAAAATATGGTTGTGTTCAGAAAAATGAGATCTATCCAAAAATGTCACTTCCATACATGTTGGACACATTTCATTTTTGGACATTATTTAATATTGTTTAATCATTTAAAATAGAAAAATAAGTTTTTATTCACCAAAATTAGAAAATTAAAAGTTATATACCAAAATGCTCAAAATGACAAATGCAATCTAGTTATGATGTTTTCAAACCCATTTGAGCTTTTAAAATTGCACTCACCTTCATAATCGTCCGAAACCCCCTCCGGGGTCTATTTCGGGACTTTTTCACTAAAACTGTATTTCGGACATATGAACCCTAGCAACCCAACGATCATGTTTAGGGCTTTATTTCGGTGCATTAATTTTCTCATGCATACATATTGCGCATTGCATCGATGCCATGTTTGATTGTTATTTCTTCTTTTCGGTGTTGTTTCCCCCTCGGTAGAACGTGACTCCGAAGAGAAGGCCAACAATCCAATGGCGAATACTTGATCTTAACCGACAAGTCAAGCACTTATTCCCTGAAGACTTTATCTGGTTTTCTTATAACCAAGGCAAGCATAACCTCTTATCTGCTCATATATGCTTTCAAACAACATTTGATCTCGTACTTTGCATTCGATTCCAAAGTATTTGATGCTACTAGATATAGTTCACCTATATACCGCATTGCCTCAATATCCTGATCCACTGCTCCTAGCCGCCATAGATTTGCTTGTGCGCATCGCCAGAGCCTCATATCTGCTTTGCTTAGTCATACATGTTTGTTACCTCTGCTCCATCCGGTTGATGAATCAGAGCTGCGATAATCTAGTATGATATGATGACGTGGTGAGATGAGCACTGTGTGGTTAACTTGACTAAGGCGAGAACGGGAGGCCACTTGGGAAGTGGTTCTTGGTCCTGTACTTGCCAACCCTAGGAGTAAGGTCTCGCCGTGGAAACCAAGACTGAGCGTGCAACCACACGCGAGGCCTAACAGACCGCGCTCGACTAACTAACTTGTTTGGTTCTATCCGTGAGTCACGTAGTTTGGGATTTCCATCTGCGTGTGAGTCAAAAACCTTTTGGAGGTGTTTAGGGCGTGACCGGGACAAGTGATGGACGTACACGGATCTTGTTCCCGACTCACAGAACAGGTGCCGTCAGGAGGTGGCCAACTCCCTGTTGACGGGGTGGCCCTGTTTGGGTTGACTCATGGATAGGGCTCGACAAGGTAAAGGTCGTGGCCAACCACCCTCTGCCGCGCTCCATGGACGAGCGTACATGTGGCGTTAAGAGTCGGATGGTACGTGTGGGTAAAGTGTACCACCCTGCAGGGATAAATCTTTCGGAAAGCCGTGTCCACGGTTAAGGACGACTTGGTGAAAGCCACGAGGTCATAGATAACTCGAACGTGACGTAAAAGATGTTGACAAGGCATGGAGGTAGTAGATGAAGGGTGCCTCCCCGGAGATGCCGGGAGGGGTGATCCTTATAGCATGTGAGGTTTTGGGAATGATGTTGGTGGTTTCAAATGATGATGATCACAGTAGTGAGTTTCTCATCTGTTTTGAAAACCTTCTATGAGACGTGCTATTCCTTTCTCAACTTGCAAAACAAAGATGGCTTTACGCAAAACAACCTTCATAAAACCCTTTTTGAAGATAGCAGATATATAATAGGTTAACTAAGTCTTGTTGAGTACCTCCCGTACTCAGGTTTGCTTAATTTGGTTCAGGTGGAGTTCGTCACTTCAGTGGTGATTCAACGTGGACGTCGACGAGTAGTTTGGGGTTCCCAGGTAGCAGCCTGGAATCTATGGGCTGGGACGTCGCCTTATGTTGCGGCCTCTTAGGCCTTTTTGGTTCTTGTTGACTAGCAACATAATTTGCCTTCCGTTGTCTGATGTAATGTTGGGTCGTGTGACCTCTGCTTGTAAGCTATACTCTAGTAACATCTGTTTAATACAAGTTTCATGTCTAGAGTGTTGCTTTGATTGGTTGTTGGTTTCGAGCTCATTGTTATACAGTTTTGGCTATGCCTGCATAGTTGTCGCAGTCGAGGGGTTGTGGAGCCGATGATCCATGTCCGAGCCCGCCTGTCGATGTGATCGGCCTGGGGCGAGGTAACCCCAGTAACCCTCGATTGTTGTTGCACTTTCTGGACACATAGCATCTCTGTATAGCTTTGGTCCCGTTTCCTTCAGTTTCATTCGATTCGTGGACGCTTTGATATGCATAGTTGGTTATGACTAGCATGGATACAAGGAGTAGTAAACCGGGGATCCGGACTACGTGCCGATGAATCCGGTCTGCCTGCCGTTGTTTGTTGCGGCCAGGGCTGGTAACCCTGAAGCCCTTGTGAGTCCATGTCTAGGAGCACATAACAGTATGTATATCTCTGGGTCCGGGGTCGTGACAGAATCTTTGTGAAGAGTTTTGGTATAACTTTGTTTTGGATGTTCCGAGGGGCTACCCCAACACAACCAAGAAAAAAGTTCCACTTTGCTACCCCCTTTTGACGCCGGTAACGGGTGTAGATGTATTAACCAGGCTTTTCTCCAGCGGGCCTAGAGTTTCGCCGAAGAGGGGCTCCAGAGTGTCGGAATGCCACCAAAAGCTAGGTGGTGCCATACCAAGTGTGTACAAGTGTGTTTTGGCTTGTAGATGTCCAAGTTTCCACTCCGAGATGTGACTGGGTTCACCGACGGCTGCTTCTCCATAGTGAGTTTCTGGACTTATAGCCGGAAACTCCCACTTCGGATAAACCGGAGGGAATCTTGTCAAGATTTGTGGTATAACTTTTTTTGGATGTTCTTTGCAAGTCTCGTCAAAGACAAGGACACTGGGAGACCCGTGCTTGATCTTGTAGGGGAGGACCGCCTGAGCCCCGTAGACGAGGAAGACTGGAGTCTCCGTGGTAGGCTTTGTGGGCGTGGTGAAGATGGACCACAGTACGTTGGGTAGCCCCTCGATCCAATTCTTGATGTGGCCTTTCAACTTGTTGAATATCTTGGTCTTGAGGCCCTTGAGGACCTCAGGATTGGCCCTATCCACTTGGCCATTTCTGCGCGGGTGCACGCCATAGGCGGAGCAGATTTGTGTGCCGATGCTATCGAAGTATGACTTGAAGGCGGCACTAGTGAACTGTGTGCCGTTGTCCGTGATTATGCGGTTGGGGATGCCGAATCAGTATGACAGGAACTTGATGAACTTCACGGCTGACCTTGCGGGGATGGACGTGACATGCATGACCTCTACCCATTTGGTGAGCTTGTCGATGGCCATGTTGAGGAAGCGGTAGCTCCGAGCTGTGTGAGGGAAAGGTCCCAAGATATCCAGCCCCTAGACCGTGAACATACATGAGAGAGGAATTGTTTGTAGTCCTTGCGCTAGCTGCTGGATTTGCTTAGCGTGGAATTTATTGGTGCACGTAGCAGCATTTAAAAATCTCTGTCCTACGTAGCACACATGATCTATGCAGGTAAATGCGTGGACAGATTGGATTTTACCTGATGAGGACATCCCTAGTTCTTCTACAATTTCTCCAATTGAAGATGTTGTTGTTCAAGACAAACCTAATGAAGTGAGGATTGGGCCTATGACAAGATCAAGAACTAAGCTATTAGAGCGGCAGGTGAACTCACTTTTATTAGATTATGATGTTTGTTATTCATAGAATTTTATACTACCTATATCCCTGCATTTATGTATGATTCAGGTTATTGATAATACAAGCATTATTGGAGGAGAGGAGCATGGAGTAATGGTACCACACATGGGAGACCACATGGAGGGAGAAGATCATGGAAGCACAAGGGAGAAGAAGGAGACAGACGATTAAGAAGAGGGAATTGAGAGCATCAAGGACATGTCCTTGCTTGTTTCAGCCCAATAATTATTGTGCTGCGTTTAGGAGGTTATGGGGGCACCAAGGACATGCCATAGGTAGTCCCACACAAGTAGAATAAGGGCATGCATGCCCCTTGGAAAAACCCCTTTGTTATGGGTCAGTTTGTACCCCTTTAAGTCGAGTCCAACTCATGTTTGAGTCCAAACCCAAGTTAGGTCCAAAGGGTGGTGCGAATGAGCCTTTGGCCGCACCCCCTCTCTCTTAAATACCTCCAACCTGCGAGTTGGGAGGTTCAGACTACCTTTGAGATAAACCCTAAAACTCCATTGTTGAATTTCTTGAAGCATTCACTGGAATTAATACCATTGCAAGTTTTGCGTGCTATCTGCTGTTCCATTGGGCCTTAGTTGATACATGACCACTAGTAGTTGGTGGCTACTCGTGCAAGTGTGTGGATTTGCGAACATCCAAGATATTGGTTGCTGCTGCAATTGACATCAGGAATTAACCGGAGAGTTCATGGAGAGACACAAGTTATCATCCAGTTATCAAGTGTGAGTTTATCGAGAATATTGGGATCCCCTTATCATCTTGGTATCAGATTACTAGGTTTACTCGGTGAGTTGTTTTTTTATCCGTTAGATTCGAGTGTTTTTATTACCCATAGAGAAAAAGCCACAAAAATTAGTATTAGTTCGTGCCATAGCCTTAGATCATCACCTTTGTCGAGTTCTAGTTGTTGCTTGTGTTTGATTTTGTGTTTGTTTTCTCCTTTTGAGTCTTTTAGGTTTCGGTCTAGGCTTAGGGTTCTTGCTGTTCATCGTTGTTTTCTTCCAGTTCCACCGAATTAATCTCCAAATGTGTCCACGGTTTCCCTCAGATTTCCTTGTTCTAATTCGAGTTGGAGTAGGGTTCCTTGCCGCGGTACTAAAAAGTCACGTTTTTCTGCAGCCTCTTTCCTCTCCTAGTTGTATTCGGAATCGCTGCCATGGGTAAGCAAGTGATACGACTTGCTGCCATGGGATTTCTCCTTTCGTGTGTGTCCAATTCCTACTCGTATACGAGTGCTTCTAGGCCACGGATTGGAACCTTTTACTTCCGCGCGTGTGTTGTTCTCCTACTCGCAATCGGATTCTGCCGGGCACAAAAACGGGAGCAAGTCCCTGCCGTGAGCTGAGCCGAGCTGCTGCGCGCGTCCCTCCAGTGGCACAGAAACCACTCAAAACGCTGCCGCGCGCCCATTGCTCTACGCACACACCACACCACTTTGTCGAGCACCGTTTTTGCGCAGATTCGCTGCCGTCGCGACACAAAACGAGCAGTTTTCCTGTCGTGAGTCTCTAGTCCGTTTTAGTGTTTTTTTAATTCTTTCTTGTTTTTCTTAGGAATTCTTGTGTGATCCTTGTGAACCATAGACACTGCCTTTCTATAGCAAAAAAATAGGTACCTTGCCCACAAGACTAGATACTTTCTTGCTCATTATAGGCTGCTCTCTTTCATATACATTTGTGTCACATTGATTATATCATTGTTATTTTTGCTCCTTAGTGTTCTTTGTCCATTGCAAAAGTAAAAAAAAACAGAAAATAGAAAAAGAGAAAAATAGAATTGAAAAAGCAAAACAGGCCGATAGATACATTGCTATATTTTGTGAGTGGAGCTGTTTCATCATTACTACATTGACACTACTACATTGAGAAATCTTGTGCCTATTTATCATTGAGCTTGGCTAGTGTCTTTCTAGAGCACTGCAATATTGTCCATCCATATAATTGCATTGCCACATTTGTCTCCATATTGGTGTGTGTTTCCTAGGTGACATTTTTATATCATCACAAACAAGAAATAGGACTTGTTAATTTCTGTTGTTAGGTATCCATACCAAACCCCACTTTTATATCCTGTTTTGCCTTGTGAGAGCTAAAATCCCTGGGTATTCTCTTATTCGTACAAAGTCATAGTAGTGATGTTTGCTTGTGGTAAGTTTTTGCTATTCACTTTGGAACGGTAAGATACACCATTACTTGCTGTTTTTGAGCGAGTTGTGAGAGAGACCACATCCCATATTATTTTCTTTCACTAACACATTAATCCATGGAGTCTATTGCTAGTGATAATGTGCAGGGTGAGAAGATTACTGGGAAGGCTGCTGAGGCATCTACTAAGAAGAATGTTGATGATTTGCTCACATGGGGAGAATTTACTAAATTCAGAGATGCGTGGAAAATAGAATTGAACAAAGACTTGATGCTTATGATGGTACATTAAGAAAAGAATTGCAAGAGATGGATTTGAATATTGTACAAGCTGCTACTCAAGAATCAGTTGAGGTTATGCAAGAATCTATCACTAATTTGACAAGGCAAATTGCTCATTTGTCTACTCAGTTTCAACAAAGAGCTCCTCAAGTACATGATAATGATGATTGGGAGGCTGGCTGAGGTCATGCTCATAATGGCCTTGGTGGTTTTGCTGCAAGGAGGGTGCAAGCTCATGGCAATAATAGAGAAGATGATTGTTTGGGAAAGCCAAACTTTTCTATTCCTCCTTTCACCTTTGATCATGATGATGTAGAAGAGTATTTGACGTGGGAGCTGAAAATTGAGAAGCTGTGGAGATTGCATGACTATAGTGAAGACACGAAGATTAAATTGGCTTCTTCTGGGTTTGATGGCTATGCTCTTTTGTGGTGGGACAATATTACACAATTGAGGGAAGAAAATGAAGAACCAGAAATTGTTACATGGGAAACTATGAAGCAACTCATGAGGGACATATTTGTGCCTAAAAATTATATTAGAACATTATATGATACATTGAAGCAATTGAAGCAAGGCACATTGTTAGTGGATGCATATTATAGAGAGATGGAGTTGATACTTCAAAGGGATCAAGTTAGAGAGGAACCAAAACATACTATGCAGCGTTTTCTCTCAGGTTTGCAATTTAAAATTAGGAGCATTGTGAGGCATCTCCAATATAGTGATATGAATGATTGCTACATCATGCAAGAGAGGTTGAATCACAGTTGGATGAGGAGGCTAGGAGGGTTTTTACACCTCTAAATTCTGTTTTTCTTCACCTACACCACAACCAGCCCCAACTCGTGGTATTTCTTCTTCCAAACCCGAGACCACCCCTTCCACTTCAAGAAAATAAGTGCAACCAGTAGCTAGTTCTAGTGGATCCACAATGTCTACAGCAAGAAATAGAGATATGAGCTGCCATACATGTGGAGGAAAGGGCCATTTGAGGAGATATTGTCCCAATAAGAAGATTATGCTTGTTAATGAGGACAATGAATATGAAACAGGTGATGATGCTGATCCTACCGAGGAGGATGATTGTGATGAGCAAGGAGGTCCCCTTGATGCTTATGCCACACATTACCCCACTATTGTTTGCACAAAAAAGGTTGCTGCCTTGAGTGTTATTCCTTCTCTAGAAAATCAGAGGTGCCATCTTTTCCAATCCAAAGCAATTGTAGGCCCTCAAATGGCTTGCAAAGTTATTATTGATGGAGGGAGTTGCAGAAATCTAGCTAGCAAAGAGCTATGTGCAAAGCTGAAATTGAAGTATATTCCACACCCTCATTCTTATTATATAGAGTGGCTGAGTGATAAAGGATAGAGGAAGGTGAGCTACATGGTGAGAGTGGAATTCCAAGTTGGGCCATATTCTGATACTATTGAGTGTGATGTTGTGCCCATGTGTGTTTGTCACATGTTGCTTGGAAGTCCATGACAGTTTGATAGGAATGCTATACGTAATGGGAGAGCTAACACATACCCGTTGAATTGGCATGGGAAGGGTATTATTTTGAGACCTATGACACCACAGCAAATTGTAAATGAGTCTCGTAAAAAAACTGAAGTAAATTTAGAGAAGGAGAGTGAGAGAGTGGAAAAACAAGACAATACTCCTTCTATGAGTGATAGTAGTAAAAACAAGTTAAGTGGTAAAAACAAATGTGAGGGAGGGAGCCTATTATGTATGTTAGCCACCAAAGAGGACTTGAGAGAATTTAGTGAGGATCCTAGTTTGCTTCTTATAGTGCTTATGCACAAGGGAGAAATTTTGGTTTCTAACGACATACCCCTATTCCTATTGGTGTTTCTAATGTATTGCAGGAGTTTGATGATGTGTTTCCACTTTAGGTACCAGCAGGGCTGCCACCATTGCGTGCCATTGATCATCAAATTGATTTGATACCTGGAGCAACATTGCCAAACCGAGCCCCTTACAGGAAAAATCCCCAAGAGACAAAAGAAATTCCAAAACAAGTACATGAGCTTCTTGATAAAGTTTATATTCGAATCAGCTTATCTCCATGTGATTTTCCTGTTATTTTAGTTCCTAAGAAAGATGGTACTTGGCGCATGTGTGTAGATTGTAGAGCTATTAACAACATCACTATTCGCTATCGTCATCCTATACCTCGTTTGGAGGAAATGTTAGATGAATTAAGTGGTGATGCTATTTTCTCTAAAATTGATTTGCATAGTGGTTATCATCAAATTAGGATGAAAGAGGGGATGAATGGAAAACAACGTTTAAAACACAATTTGGTTTATATGAATGGTTAGTGATGCCTTTTGGTTTAACTAATGCACCTAGTACTTTCATGAGACTTATGAACCATGTTTTGAGAGATTTATTGGCAAGTTTGTGGGTTGTGTATTTTGATGACATATTAATTTATAGCCGCAATGATTATGAACATATTGATCATATTAGAAAAGTTTTGCATGTTCTACGTGAAAACAAACTTTATGTTAATTTTTCTAAGTGCACGATAAGGTCATATTTCTGGTATATGTTGTTTCTAAGAATTGAATTGAAGTGGATGAATCTAAAATTGAAGCTATTAATTTTTTTCCTATTCCTATAAATGTTAGTCAAGTGAGAAGTTTTAATGGATTGGCTGGTTTGTATAGAAGATTTGTCAAGGATTTTAGTAAATGGGGGGGGGGGGGTTACACAAGACATTGCTTTTGATGAGATTAAGAAGACGTTGATTTCGGCCCCATTGCTTATTCTTCCTAATTTCAATAAACAATTCGAAATTGAGTGTGATGCAAGTGGTATTGGTATTGGTGGAGTGCTTATGCAAGAAAACAAACATGTAGATTTTTTTCTGAGAAATTGCATGGTGCTCAATTGAACTATTCTGTTTATGATAAAGAATTGTATGCGCTTGTTAGGGTTCTTGAGGTTTGGAAACATTATTTATGGCCAAAAGAATTTATCATACATTCTGATCATGAGGCATTAAATTTTTTAAAGACCCAATCTAGTCTTAATAAACTTCATGCTAAGTGGGTTGAATTCATTGAATCTTTCCCATACATAATTAAGTACAAGAAAGGCCAAGACAATGTAGTTGTTGATGCTCTCTCTAGGAAATGTATGCTATTAACTAAACTAGATGTGCAAGTTCCTGGTTTGGAGAGTGTGAAAGATTTGTGTTCTCAAGATATTGATTTTAAACATGCATATGCGAATTGTACTAATGTGAAAGCATGGGATAAATTTCATTTGCATGATGGATATTTGTTTAGAGCTAACAAATTATCTGTACCCGAGTCGTCCTTGCGTTTGTTATTGTTGTATGAATCACATAGTGGTGGTTTGATGGGACACTTCGGGAGAGAGAAGACATTGCTCATGTTGGATGATCACTTCAATTGGCCACGTATGAGAAGAGATGTGGAGAGGTTTGTGAGACATTGCATCACTTGCAACAAGGCTAAGTCCAAACTAAATCCACATGGTTTGTATACTCCTCTTCCTGCACCTACTACTCCATGGGAGGACATTAGTATGTATTTTGTGCTAGGATTGTCAAGGACTAAAAGAGGACATGATTCTATATTTGTGGTAGTGGATAGGTTCTCTAAAATGTCACATTTTATTGCATGCCACAAGAGGGACGATGCTTCACATATTGCTAATCTGTTTTTCAAGGACATAGTGAGATTGCATGGAGTATCCAAGACTATTGTTTCGGATCATGATGTGTAGTTCATGAGCTATTTCTGGAAGACACTTTAGGGGAAGCTCGGGACAACGTTGTTATTTTCTGCTACTTGTCACCCAAAACTGATGAACAAACGGAGGTGGTGAATCGCACATTATCCACATTGTTGCGAGCCATGATTAAAAAGAACCTGCGGGAGTGGGAGGAGTGCTTGCCACATGTTGAGTTTGCATACAACAAGGTTGTACATTCTACTACTCAGCTATGCCCATTTGAGGTGGTGTATGGTTTTAAGCCAATAACCCCACTTGATTGCTGCCACTTCCTATACAAGAGAGAGTCAATATGGAGGCTTCAAAACGTGCTGATTTTGTCAGGAAGATCCATGAGAAGACAAAGCAAGGAATTGAGAAGACAGGAAGACATGTAGCTGAGAGAGTTAACCAGAATAGGAAGGAAGTACTATTTCGGCCAGGTGATTTGGTGTGGGTGAATTTTCGCAAGGAAAGATTTCCCACATTGCGCAAGTCCAAGTTGATGCCAAGAGGTGCTGGTCCATATAAACTGCTTCAGAATATAAATGATAATTCCTACAAGATTGATCTTCCTAGTGATGAGTTTGGTGTGAGTTATTCTTTCAACGTGGCTGATTTATCACCATACCCTGAAGAGGACCTTGATGCGTCGAGGACGACACCTTTTCAAGGTGGGGGAGGATGATGAGGACATCCCTAGTTCGTCTACACTTTCTCCAATTGAAGATGTTGATGTTCAAGACAAACCTAATGAAGTGAGGATTGGACCTATGACAAGATAGAACTAAGCTATTAGAGTAGCAGGTGAAATCACTCTTATTAGATTATGATGTTTGTTATTCACATAATTTTATACTACCTAAATCTCTGCATTTATGTATGATTCAGGTTATTGATAATAGAAGCATTATTGGAGGAGAGGAGCATGGAGTAATGGTGCCACACATGGAAGAACACATGGAGGGAAAAGATCATGGAAGCACAAGGGAGAAGAAGGAGGAAGAATATTAAGAAGAGGGAATTGAGAGCATCAAGGTGTCTTGGATGTGTAAAGACAGATGCCATCGGATGGCTACTGTTTGGGGCCGATGGATGCTGTAGGTATCCGGGGAGGGATCGCACGTCGAACTGGCGCGCTCACAAACACTGCAAACACAACAATCTACCCAGGTTCGGGGCCCTCGTGTGGAGGTAACACCCCTACTCCTGCCTTTCTCTCTGTATTATGCTCTGCCGAGTACACGAGTTCCTATCTCTATCTCTCTGTGAGTAGCTAAGCCTTGTAACAAATGAGCCAGTGTCCAACGTCGTCGAGCGTCCCTCGCGTACGAGGGGGTAGGCCACCTTGTATACCGGTGGCCAACCTACTATTCTATGAACAAAAGGACGGACTAGACAACTCCAATGCGCCGCCGCGCACGCCTCCGTGCATGCCTCCGTGTCTCCGCTGACAGCGTCACTGAAAGTCTCCGTGGTAGGCCGCTGACATGTCTTGTCCACCTTGTCAGTCTCTTACGGTAGGCCGCTGACATGTCCTGCCCCCCTTGTAAGTGACAAGACTTGACAGCTCCCATACCGTACTGCACCCACGTCTGTATGCTGATAACCACACCTAGTAAGTTGAACCGCACGCCGGTACGGCCCCTGGATACGCGGGATTCACCTCAACGGTTCCATTGACTTTGTGCCCGAGTAGGACAGCTTCTCCCCTATCCGGATCACCCGAGCGCTACCCGGCTGATCCAAACTGATACTTGATTCTTCCCTTGACCTCTTGTGCTTCCTCTCGAATAGCCCCAACCGGGTACCATCAACCGGGTAGCACCTCTATCCGGCACGTACCAACTCGGTACGGCCAAACTCGGTGAATGATGCCTTGAACTCCATTCTTCACTCATCTTACCCCTACTTGGGGGTAGCCCCCCGACATTAGTCCCCGAAGCTGGTAGGGTCCGGTGGACCTGAACATTGGGCCCTGCCAGGTTAAACCAAATAACTTCTGTGATGAATCTCAGCCGAGTTGCACCTCAACTCGGTTGCTCACAATCTGAACGTGGATCGTCTCCATTGTGGTGTACGGAATTTTCTTCATTGTGCCGGGTAGACCAGGCTGTTCTGGATTCAGCCGAGAACCCAACACTTAGCCAAATTTCCAAAACTTTTCCACTCGAATCAGAGCGTTCGTATCTTCGCGTGTTAAGGTTGTACACGTGTCACGCAACCGCAACCCACGACGCCTTGGGTCTGATGCGGTTGCAGGCACGCGCATGCCACTGCACGCCGGGCCCACGGGCCATCGTGTCAATTCGCACAGTGTACTCGAGTGCTCCGTCTACGAGACGTGGGATCTACTGTGCCCGTTACACGCAAATTATTCGCTTTATGCGTTTCTAACGGGTGCGGTAACCCCCCACGTCACACGATCTTCTCCGCAGTTAATCACAAGCCATAACTGCACTTTGGAGGCTTAAATACCCCCGCGCCGCCCATCGTCTGAGCTTCCTCGTCATTCACCCCATGTGCCTTCTCCTTTCCTTCGCCAAACACGCAGAGAGCACGCCGCCCCGCAGCGAACCACTAGATTCCGCCGCACGCTGCAGCTCCGCCCGTAGAGAGAAGAGAGATCCATCTCCGCGCGCCGCCGCTCGCCGGAGAGCACCCGAGAGCGACAAGTTCTTCATCGCGCGGCGCCATCGTCCTCGACCTCGTGCCGCATCCTCCATCTTGTTCCTCAAGCACTTCCTCGCCGGAGAAATCCCGATGGATCTCGAGCCCGCCACAGATCTCCATCCGGAGGGTCCTTCCTCGACGGGCTGGTCCACACACGCCGGGTGCCTCCCGGCGTCATTTGCAGGCCTCCCGTGATGAGGACATCCCTAGTGTTATACCTATTATTTCACATGATATTCCTACAAAGAATGATGAAGTGAGGATTGGTCCTATGACAAGATCAAGGACTAAATTATTACAACAACAGGTGAATTCACTCCTACTTGAGTATAACATTTGTGATTATGAGATCTTTATACTACCCAAATCCATGCATGTTTGTATTCTTAGGTTTGTTGATAACACAAGCATTAAGGAGGGAGAACAAGGAGAGATGATGCACATGGATGAAGAGGAGCTGAAAACAAATGTTGAACATGTTGAAAACAATTCTACAAGTGTGGAAAACAAGTGCTAGATTGTTATTCCACACTCATGGAGGGACATAACAAGAGGAGGGCGCCCACAAGGAAGTATGAATGCGCCATATAGAGTCCAATTATAGTTAAACATGGTTTGTATACCATCATGGCCGAATCCCCTAGCATGGGTCGGTTTGTATCTATTGTGGTTGAGTCCAAGTCCAAAACTAGACCCATGTTGGGTTCCTATTTGGGTTGGTGGGTGTTGCTTGCGCAATGTACCTTCTGGCCGCACCCCACCCCTCATATATACCCTTTGGGGCGCATAGATTAGCTTAGACTACGTTAAAACAAAAACCCTAGACTTCTAGATTGTATTGCTTGAAGCATTCATCTTGAATCATCATACCTTTGCAAATCTGAGTGTATTCTGCTGTTCCACTGGGAATAAGGAGAAACAAGACCACTTGTAGTCGGTGGCTACGTGTGCAAGAGTGTGGAGTATCGAATATCCGAAGGGGTTAAGTGTTGTTGCAATTGGTAACAGGGTTTAGCCAAAGGAGAGAGCGAGGTATCACATTGGTTATCAATTTATCAAGAGAGTTCACCGAGAAGATCGGGCCACCCCATATCATCTTGGTATCAGAGTACTAGGTTTACTCGATGAGCTGTATTTCTTCCTTTAGATTCGAGTTGTTTTTATTACCTATCCAGAAAAAGCCACAAAAAAAATAGTATTAGTGTTTGCCATAACCTTAGATAATTACTAGTTTTCAATTTCTAGTGTTGTTTTGTGTTTTGATTTTGTGTTACCTTTTCTCCTTTTGAGTCTTTAGGTTTCGGTTAGGGTTAGGGTTCTTAGTTGTTCTTATTTTTCGAGTCGAGTCTATATCAAAAAAATCCAAAAAAAAAATAGCTACCCGCAACTATCCTTGTGTTCTAGTCCGAGTTGGGCAAGTTTTCTCATCCATGGCACGGTTTGCTAGCAATTTCTGCCGTGGTGTGATTTAAGTTTGCTGGGGTTCTAGTTCCACTCGGATTCGTTCTGCCGCCGCGCGAAAAACCTACCAAAACACTGCCGCGGTGCACTCCTAGCCGCAGTCGGATTCGTTCCCAGCGCGCGCTTATAAATCCGCCCAAAACCCCCGCAGCGCCCTTACCAAATCGCCTGACCGCAACCCACCATCCACCCGCGCGCGCAGCACACTACCGCCCCGTTTCGCTTTGCCGCGCGCTCGTTTTCGCGCCGTTTCTCTGCCGCCGCTGCCGTGAGCATTTTCCTCTGCCGTGAGCCCGTTGCCGGCAGGATTTTGCGCAGTTTGCTGCCGCGATACGCTGCCGTGAGCCCAAAACGCTCTGTTTTGCTGCCGTGGTGAGTTTTCCTCTGCCGTGGACTTCCTAGCTAGTTTTTAGGTTGTTTTCTTTTGTTTTTCTTTGTCATTTTCTTTAGGAATTCCAGTCCAATCATTGTGAACTTTAGACAAAGCCTTTCTACAGCAATTAAATAGGTATCTTGCCCACAAGACTAGCTACTTTCGGCCGCTCACTATCATATTGTGTCACATTGATTTAGCATTTATTTTCAGTTGCTCCTTTAGTTATTTTTCGGCCATAAAAGTATTAAAAAAAAGAGAAAAATAGATAATAAAAAACAGAAAAAGCAAAAGGAAAGGCCATTGAGATACATTGTTATTACTATCATTTGGAGCTGTTTTCTTTGCTATCATTGACACAACACATTGAGCAATCTTGTGCCTGATTATTATTGAGCTTGGCTAGTGTCTTTCTAGAGCATTGCAAAATTTCCTACATATATTTGCATTGCCACATTTGTCTCCAATTTTGGTGTGTGTTTCCTAGGTGTTATTTTTGTATCATTCACAAAACTGCAATAGGACATGTTAATTGGTGATTGTTAGGTATCCATACCAAGACCCACCATATAACCTGTTTTACCTTTGTGAGAGCAAAAACCCCTGGGTATTCTATTCTTCACACCAAGTCACATTAGTTGCTATTACTTGTGGTAAGTTTTCCTGTTCACTTTGGAGCAGCAAGGATCACCTCTTTTGCTGGTTTTGAGTGAGTTGAGAGAGAACACCACAACCCATAGCAATTTGTTTATTTCACTAACCCATTAATCATGGTTGCTCCTAGTGATGTTTCTACACAGGCTAAGAAGAAACATGGTGATGAACAAGTGAAGTGGACAGATTTGGAGGAGATGAATGAACAATTGAGCTCCACTATTGCTTCTAAACATGCTGAATTAAATACTCTCATTGACAAGCATGAAGTGGACATGGATACACATGTTCAGAATTTGGGACTTCAAATTGGACAAGTTACTGATACAACTGCTGGTACACAAGAGCAAGTTAATAGAATGCAAGCTTCTCTTGATACATTGACTACTAGAATTGGTGCCTTGGCTACTTTATTGGACCAAAGATTGCCTGCCCGAGAGGATGGTGGGAGTGCTTTTGGTGATGCTGAGGAGGAGGAGGGGGAGGCTAATTTTTTGCCTCCTAACCGTGGAGGTGGTAGACCTAATCATGGTGCTGGCCGTGACTTTCAAGCAAGGAGGGTTCCTGTCCACGAACAAAACCGTGAGGATGATGGTCTTGGTAAACCCAAATTCATGTTACCCACCTTCAATTTTGATACTGATGATGTTGAAGAGTACCTCATGTGGGAGCTCAAGATGGAAAAATTATGGAGGATGCATGAGTATAATGAGGAGAGAAAAATCAAGCTTGCTTCCTCAAGTTTTGATGGATATGCTTTGCTATGGTGGGATAATATTACAAGGACAAGGGCAAGAAATAGAGATCCTGATATTCTTACTTGGAGCGAGATGAAGAAGATTATGAGAGATAGGTTTGTGCCCAAGAATTATTTGAGGTCTTTGTATGACAAATTGCAACAATTGAAGCAAGGTACAAAATCTGTGGATGCTTATTATAGAGAGATGGAGTTGATCTTGCAAAGAGCTAGAGTGAGAGAGGATGTTGAGCACACTATGCAAAGGTTCCTTTCAGGTTTGCAATTCAAAATTAAGAGCATTGTGAGGCATACACAATATAATGATATGAATGAATTGTTGCACCAAGCAAGGGAGACTGAAAAGCAATTGGCCGAGGAGGCTCTTATGGCTCCAAGGAGACCTTTTCCTAATAGGTCTTCCTTTTCTTCACCACCATTGCCACAACCTACCCCTAGCCGTGGGGTTTCCACTACAAAAAATGAAGGTACTACCTCTATGTCTAAGAGGCAAGCACAACCAGCAGCTAGTGCAAGTGGATCCACTTCTTCTACAGCTCGAAATAGGGACATGAGCTGCCATACAAGTGGAGGTAAAGGCCACTTCAAGAGGGATTGTCCAAACAAAAAGATTATGCTTATTAATGATGACAATGAATATTACACTGGTGATGATGCTGATCCTACTCAAGAGGATGCTTATGATGATGATGATGATGGTCCTCTTGATGCATATCCTTCCACATATCCTACTTTTGTTTGCACACCTCGAACATTGAGTATACTTCCAAGTCCTGAAAGTCAAAGATGCAACTTATTTCAAACAAGAGCAACTGTTGGTCCCCAATTGGCTTGCAAGGTTATTATTGATGGTGGTAGTTGCAGAAATTTGGCAAGCAAAGATTTGTGTGCAAAATTGAAGTTGAGATACATTACACACCCTCATCCTTATCATATACAATGGCTTAGTGATAAAGGAGAGATGAAGGTTACCCACATGGTGACAGTTGAATTCCAAATTGGGCCTTATAAAGACACCATTGAGTGTAATGTGGGGCCCATGTCAGTTTGTCACATGTTGCTTGGGAGGCCTTGGCAATTTGATAGGAGTGTGATACATGATGGGAGAGCAAATACCTATCAACTCAAGTGGAAGGAGAAGGATATATTGTTGAGACCTATGACACCACAACAAATTGTAAATGAATCTAGACAAAAAAATCCTGAGAGTGTTGAAAAGAGTGAGAGTGAAAATAAGAGTGTTGTGAGTGAAAATAGGACATCCAATTCGAGTGGTAAAAATAAAAGTGAGGGAGTGAACTTATTATGCATGCTAGCTACTAGAGAGGACTTGAGAGAATTTAGGGAGGATCCTACTATGCTTCCTATAGTGCTTATGCACAAGGGAGAAATTTTAGTTTCTAATGACATGCTTGGTGTTTCTCATGTGTTGCAGGATTTTGGGGATGTTTTTCCCAAGGAGGTGCCCTCGGGTTTACCACCATTGAGGGGTATTGAGCACCATATTGATTTGATTCCTGGATCCTCATTGCCAAACCGAGCTCCCTATAGAACTAATCCCCAAGAAACAAAAGAGATTCAGAAACAAGTGCAAGAGCTTCTTGACAAAGGTTACATTCGAATAAGCCTTTCTCCTTGTGTTGTTCCTGTTATTTTAGTGCCTAAAAAAGATGGTACATGGCGCATGTGTGTAGATTGTAGAGCAATTAACAATATCACTATTCATTATCGTCATCCTATACCACGTTTCGAAGACATGTTAGATGAATTAAGTGGTAGTGCTATTTTCTCTAAAATTGATTTGCGTAGTGGTTATCATCAAATTAGGATGAAAGAGGGGGATGAGTGGAAAACAACTTTTAAAACAAAATTTGGTTTATATGAGTGGTTAGTTATGCCTTTTGGATTGACTAATGCACCTAGTACTTTCATGAGATTAATGAACCATGTTTTGAGAAATTTATTGGTAAATTTGTGGTGGTATATTTTGATGATATTCTTATTTATAGCCACAATGAACATGAGCATATTGATCATATTAGACAAGTTTTGCAAGTGCTAAGAGAACATAGATTGTATGGAAATTTAGAGAAGTTCACTTTTGGCAAAGATAAGGTCATATTTCTTGGTTATGTTGTTTCTAAACATGGGATTGAAGTAGATGAATCAAAAATTGAAGCTATTAAAAATTGGCCTATTCCTATTAATGTGAGTCAAGTAAGAAGTTTTAATGGATTAGCTGGTTTTTATAGAAGATTTGTCAAAGATTTTAGTACACTTGTTGCACCTTTGAATGAACTCACTAAAAAGGGTGTAGAGTTTGTGTGGGGAGTTGAACAAGATATTGCTTTTGATGTTATTAAAGAGAAGCTGATTTCGGCCCCTTTGTTAATGCTTCCTAGATTTGACAAACAATTTGAGATTGAGTGTGATGCTAGTGGCATAGGTATTGGAGGAGTTTTAATGCAAGAAAAGAAACCTATTGCCTATTTTTCTGAAAAACTACATGGTGCACAATTGAATTATTCTGTTTATGATAAGGAACTATATGCACTTGTGAGAGTTTTAGAGGTGTGGAAACATTACTTATGGCCTAAAGAATTTATTATACATAGTGATCATGAAGCATTAAAATTCTTAAAGTGCCAATCAAATTTGAATAAAAGACATGCTAAATGGGTTGAATTTATTGAGTCTTTTCCATACATAATTAAACATAAAAAGGGATTGGACAATGTAGTTGCTGATGCTTTATCAAGAAAGAACATGTTACTCTCCAATTTAGAGATCAAGGTTTCGGGTTTGGAGGGTATTAGAGAGCTATATGCTAATGATAATGAATTTTCTATGCCATTTAATAAATGTACTAATGTTAAGGCATGGGATAAATTTCATATACATGATGGATACTTGTTTAGAGCTAACAAATTATGTATTCCCGAGTGTTCTTTGCATTTATTCTTATTACAGGAATCTCATAGTGGAGGATTAATGGGACACTTTGGAAGAGAGAAAACATTGCTTATGTTGGCTGAGAATTTTTATTGGGCACATATGAGAAGAGATGTGTATAGATTGGTGCAAAGATGCATTACTTGCAATAAGGCAAATCCAAGTTGAAGCCCCACGGTTTGTACACACCATTTCCATCACCAAGTACACCATGGGAGGATATTAGTATGGATTTCGTGTTGGGTTTGCCAAGGACAAAGAGAGGACATGATTCCATCTTTGTAGTTGTGGACAGATTTTCCAAGATGGCACACTTCATTGCTTGCCACAAGAGTGATGATGCTTCTCACATTGCAAATTTATTCTTTAGAGAAATTGTGAGATTACATGGAGTGCCAAGAACTATTGTTTCTGATAGAGATGTCAAATTTATGAGCTACTTTTGGAAGACACTATGGGGGAAGCTTGGAACTAAATTGTTATTTTCCACTACTTGCCACCCCCAAACTGATGGGCAAACTGAAGTGGTAAATAGGACATTGTCCACATTGTTGAGAAGCATGATCAAGAAGAATTTGAAGGAGTGGGAAGATTGCTTGCCACATGTGGAATTTGCCTATAATAGGGTTGTGCATTCAACCACTAATTTTTGTCCCTTTGAGGTGGTTTATGGATTTCGGCCTACTACACCACTTGACTTGCTACCACTTCCTATTCAAGAGAGAATTAATATGGATGCATCCAAAAAGGCTGATTTTGTGAAGAAGATACATGAAAAAACAATGGATGCTATTGAGAAGAAAGGGAAGTATGTGGCTCAAAAGAGGAAGGAAGTTATTTTTCAAGAGGGAGATTTAGTATGGGTACACTTTCGGAAGGATAGGTTCCCTAAGCTAAGGAAATCAAAATTATTGCCAAGAGGTTCTGGTCCTTACAAAGTGATTGCAAAAATAAATGACAATGCTTACAATATAGATCTTCCAATTGATGAGTTTGGAGTCAGTAATTCCTTCAATGTTGCTGATTTGACACCATATCATGGAGATAACCTTGATGAGGACATCAAGGCTTTTCAAGGGGGGGAGGATGATGAGGACATCCCTAGTGTTTCACCTATTATTTCACATGATATTCCTACAAAGAATGATGAAGTGAGGATTGGTCCTATGACAAGATCAAGGACTAAATTATTACAACAACAGGTGAATTCACTCCTACTTGAGTATAACATTTGTGATTATGAGAGATTTATACTACCTAAATCCATGCATGTTTGTATTCTTAGGTTTGTTGATAACACAAGCATTAAGGAGGGAGAACAAGGAGAGATGATGCACATGGATGAAGAGGAGCTGGAAACAAATGTTGAACATGTTGAAAACAATTCTACAAGTGTGGAAAACAAGTGCTAGATTGTTATTCCACACTCATGGAGGGACATAACAATAGGAGGGCGCCCACAAGGAAGTATCAATGCCCCATATAGAGTCCAATTATAGTTAAACATGGTTTGTATACCATCATGGCCGAATCCCCTAGCATGGGTCGGTTTGTATCTATTGTGGTTGAGTCCAAGTCCAAAACTAGACCCATGTTGGGTTCCTATTCGGGTTGGTGGGTGTTGCTTGCGCAATGTACCTTGTGGCCGCACCCCACCCCTCATATATACCCTTTGGGGCGCATAGATTAGGTTAGACTACGTTAAAACAAAAACCCTAGACTTCTAGATTGTATTGCTTGAAGCATTCATCTTGAATCATCATACCTTTGCAAATATGAGTGTATTCTGCAATTGTAGTCGGTGGCTACGTGTGCAAGAGTGTGGAGTCTCGAATATCCGAAGGGGTTAAGTGTTGTTGCAATTGGTAACAGGGTTTAGCCAAAGGAGAGAGCGAGGTATCACATTGGTTATCAATTTATCAAGAGAGTCCACTGAGAAGATCGGGCCACCCCATATCATCCCGGCAACGAGCTCGAGCCAACCCCTGGCCTCGGTGAGTACGTCGTGTTCTTGAGCCACTTTAAACGCGGCTTCGGCCATCCCGTTTCCAAGTTTATGCAAGACTTCTTCTGCCATTTCTCTTGTGTAGCTCTTTGTTGATGATGGTGTAGCCCTTGGATCTTCTTTGTATCTGCCTGGCTGTGACCTCGTAACTCGGCAAAGTGCCATCCATCAGAATGGACAATATGGGCAAAGCCCAACTCGGTGTCTCCCGAATAGGAAACACTGGTTCATCCACTTCCATTGGACCAGTTGCCATGACTTGCTCCGAGTTGGAGACGAGTCGCCGAGTACTGAGAAATGATACCCTCAATGAATGCGACAGTCCCGGGTTCACTGAGGCAGTCTCCGGGTTGGATGGAGCAGCCCCCGGGTTCTCCTTTGAGCTCTCCCAATCAATCTCCATGATAACAGCTTCTGAGTCTGGCAGAGCCGGGATGAATATGGAATCCGAGTTGGGGGATGGCTTGATAGAGGGCTTCCTCAAATGTTCAAGGGCAATCCCAGGCGGGATAAACTGTCGGGAAGAACCCAACTTGGATAGAGCATCCGCTACATCATTTTTAGCTCGGTGGATGTGATGGAACTCACACCCATCGAACAACCCGGTCATATTCTGGACGAGGAACCGATAAGATGCCATGTTGGCATCCAACGCGTCCCAAGTCCCCGAGACCTGTTGAACCACCAGGTCTGAGTTGCCATAGCATACAATCCGCCGGATTCCAATCTCCTTGGACACTTTCAACCCATGGACCAAGGCTTCGTACTCGGCAACATTATTGGATCTCGGGAAGTGAATCTGAAGCACATACTTGAGCTGGTCCCGCTTGGGTGCGGTGAGTACAACACCAGCACCGAGTCCCTCTTTTACTTTGGAGCCATCGAAATGCATCCTCCAGAAGTTTGTTTCCCGCAAGGGAGGCTCATACTGCATTTCGGCCCAGTCAACAAAGAAATCCGCCAGGCCCTGGGACTTGATGGTTTCTCTTCTTGCATACAACGGGGTGTAAGAAGCTAGCTCGATTGCCCACTCGTCCACCCGGCCACTTGCATCCTTGTTGCCCATGATCTCCGAGATGGGAGCAGTGCTCACCACTGTCATTGGATCCTCCTGGAAATAGTGCTTGAGTTTCTTGGCACCCAGGTAAACCCCATAAGTCATCTTCTGGTAGTGCGGATAGTTTTTCTTGGAGCTGGACAACATTTCACTCAAATAATAGACCGGCCTCTGCACCGATTTGCCCTCTTCTTCTCGCTCCACAACCACCACCACACTCACAACCCGGTTGGTGGCTGCAATATAGAGCAGCATTGTATCCTTAGGCAGTGGGGATGCCAGGATAGGAGCATTGCCCAGCACGGTCTTGAGCTCCTTGAATGCCACATCAGCTTGTGGGGTCCAGACAAACTTGTCATTTTTCTTCATGAGCTGATAGAGAGGTAAGGACTTCTCACCCATTCTGCCCCGGAACCGGCTAAGGGAAGCCAGGCATCCGATGAACTTCTACACATCCTTCAATGACCTCGGCAAAGACATGCTCTCTATAGCTTTTATCTTTCAAGGATTGGCCTCAATGCCCCGATTGGACACCAAGAAGCCGAGTAGCTTGCCAGCCGGGACGCCAAATGTGCACTTGGTTGGATTCAATTTTATCCGGTATTTGCGCAAGCTGGCAAATGTTTCCTCAATATCGCTCAGCGGAGTGTGTTTTTCTTTTGTTTTGATCACAATGTCATCTACATACACCTGCACATTTTTGCCGATCTGCTCATGCAGACATTTCTGCATGCATCTTTGATAAGTGGCCCCAGCATTCCACAAGCCAAAACACATAACACGATAGCAATAAGCCCCGTACGGGGTAATAAAAGCAGTCTTTATTTGATCAACCGGATTTAAAGGGATCTGGTGAAAACCAGAGTAGGCATCAATGAAAGAAAAAAGCTCGCACCCGGAAGTGGAATAAATCACCTGATCTATCTGGGGTAGCAGGAATGGGTCCTTGGGGCAAGCCTTGTTCAGGTCGGTGTAGTCCACGCACATGAGCCACACCAGAGCAACCATGGGATCATCCTTTTTCTTCTCCACCATGACCGTCCAATCTGGATACATCACCTCCTTGATAAATCCACTTGCTAGCAGCCTTGTGATCTCGTCACCAATGTCTTTCCTCCTTCCAGCCGCAAAGAGGCGCATAGCTTGCTTCACCGGCTTGGCATCCGGTTGCACATGTAAAGAGTGCTCAACCAACTCCCTCGAGACACCCGGCAGGTCCTGATTGGACCATGCAAAGACATCCCGATTCTCACGGAGGAAGTGGATGAGCTCGCTTTCCTATTTCTCCTCCAGCCCGGCGCCAATGATGGCCACACGCTCCGGGAACTTTGGGTCAATCTGCACCTTCTTCGTCTCTTGGGAGGTCTGGAATGTGGCTCCATACTGAGAGCTCGGCATGCTAGGCATACCGAGTTGAGGTGCCTGTGCCAGTGCCACCACCTCATGTATCTTCTTCTTCTCGGCCGCAATGACCATGGACTCGGCAAGCTGAGATCTAGCAGATGCACAGTCCAAGGAGCGCTTGTAATCGCTCGAAATGGTGATGATGCCATTGGGACCGGGAAGCTTCATCTTCAGATAGGCCACATGAGTTGAAGCCATGAACTTGGTCAGAGCAGGCCTGCCGAGCAGAGCATGATAGGGGCTCTGAAGATCAACCACCTCGAACTGCAGGCACTCGGTCCGGCAATTGTCCCTCGTGCCGAACAACACATCAATCCAGATCCGGCCAATGGGGGCACAAGACACTCCCGGCACAATGCCATGGAATGTAGTACGGCTGGGTAGCAGCATGTTCTCGGCAATGCCGAGCTTCTCCATAGTATCTCGGTACATGATGTTGATGCTACTCCCGTTGTCGATCAGCACCTTGCTGAACTTCACATTCTTCTTGGTCCCCAAGAAAGTAGGGTCCACCACAGAGCATATGTACCCGGGTTGGGCATTATCTTGGGATGATCATCTCTGGACCAGACTATGTCCTGGTCACACCAATGCATGTAATTCGGCACTGCCGGCATCACAGCGTTCACCTCCATCGCGCGCCTGCGCTGGCTTTGCTTGTCATCTGGCTCGGTGGTGAACACCATGTAGCTCTCATGATGCTCTTGGTACTGGTTCCGGTCACCAGCACCACCATTGTTGTTGTTGTTGTTGTTGTTGTTGTTGTTGTTGTTCTGGTTGGCATTGTTGTTGTTGCGGTTTTTGTTGCGGGTGTAGTTGTTGTTGTTGCGGTTGTTGTTGTTGTTGTAATTGCGGTTGTAGTTGTTGTTGGCTCCCTACGCCACTTGATTCACATGTTCCCTCCTCTAGTTCTCGGCCGGCCTGGGAGCATCTGCCCGGATAGGCTGCACATTGGAGCTCGAGAGCGGAAGAGGAGGAGGAGGAGGCAGCTCACCAAAGACCTCGCTCTTGATCCGGTCCCACCAGCTGCACTGCGGGGTAGTATGGTTGGCTGGCCTACTCGATGCCGAGTTTGAAAGCTGCATGGCCCATCCTTCATGTTCACAAAGACAAACCTCGGAGGATCTCCGGATTCCTGGGGGGCATTATTCTGCCGAGGAGCATTGTACTGCTTCTTGAAGTTCTGTCCCTGAGTATGGTTTTGCCCATACTGGGCTCCAACAGTTTTTTGCCTCTAGCTGCTCCCGGTAGCAGCTTGATCCTGAATCACTGCAGCCACATGGTTTGTTCCATATCAGATATCCGGACGGTCATCTCTCCTCTTGTCACGGAAGTCTTGGCGGTCATTGCGCCGGGCTCCATCATGATGACTTCTATTCGGCTCGAAAGAATCAAGAAGAGGCTGAGTAGGGTCGCCAAGAGCATACATATCTGCAATCATGATTGTCTCGGCGAGCATACTCGGCATCACCCTTTGCAGTTTCTGCCACAGCATGCTGCCATGTCGGCAGCCTTGAGCAAACCAGGCGATGGCCTGTGACTCATTCACACCCTCGCAGGTGTTCGTGAGGGTACTCCATCGAGTAAGATACTCGCAGTCAGTCTCCTCTTCTCTCTGCTTGCACGCCGAGAGCTGATGTGGCTGGTTTGGCCTCTTGTAAGTGCCGGTGAAGATGCTGATGAAGGCTTCCGAGAAGTCAAGCCAGCAGTTGACACTATCTTTCGGCAGGTTGTTGAGCCAGATCTGGGCAGGGCCCTCCAACATCTCGGACACATACCTCACAGCCCATCTCCGGTTGCCGCCGACAATGTACATAGCAGTGCCATAATCATCCAGCCAGTCCTCAGCCTTGGTGCTTCCATCATAGGTCTTGGTCCCTCTAGCCAGCTGGAACTTGGGCACGGCCGGCTCCCCCATGATCCTGGGACCAAAATAGCTTGGCCCGGGTGGGCCCCTTGCTTCTATCTCCTCGGACAGGTAGATCCTGTCGAGCTTGTACCTGGCATCACTTGGCTGCAACATCCTTGCTCCCAACTGAGGAGCGAGATCTCTTGGGTCGTTGTACCCGGCTTGCTCCATTGCCGAGTACCCGTCGTTGTAGCGGTCTTGGTACACAGGACCGGGTTGAGCAACCGGGTTGGCCACCGCAGCGACTGCCTATGGCTGAACAACATGCTGAACTGGGTTGGCAACATGATGCCGAGATGGGCCATCTCAGTTTCCTCCTTACCCCTCTTGGTGAACTCGGGCAGCCTGGTGGCCAGTACCTGCAGCATTGTGTTTCTGATTGGGCTGCCGCTCTACAGCGTGCTGTTTTCCAGCGACAGCCGGATCGTACACCTGCATCTGTTTGCTCTTCCCAGAGTTTACACTCGGGGCCCTCTCACCACCGGGAAGCAGTGAAGAGGCCTGCTTTCCGGATCTTGCCCCATGCGACTGAACAACATGAGATGCACCAGATCCCGGATTAGCTTTCCGGAAAGCCTCATTCTGCCTACCAGCCTCTAGAACAAGCTCATTGATCCGGTCCTGCTGCCTACCGCGAGCTTCGCCGGTCAAGTTCGGCAACTCGGCAGCAACTGCATCTGCAGCTCTAAGTGTTTTGGCAGGAGAGCTATATTTTGGCCTACCAGGAGACGTCATACTACTAGATTTGCTATCAGCTTTACCATCTCTAGCCAGCTCAGCACCTAGGTTGCGACGAATGATTCCTATTTTGCTAGGATTTCTAGATACAGGAGTAAAACCATGGGCTCTATTGTACTTGTTCTGATCCAGGTTGAGCTCAAGCCTAACCTTTTCCAGCTCCTGGGCCTCCTGAAGCAAGGCCTGGCGCTGCTTCTTGAGCTGCGCCCTCACCACCGCCGGATCCGCGTCCGGGGCGAGAGGCATGCTCAAGTGCTCGACGACACCGGCGCGAGCGGTCGGTATCTCAGTTGATGTAGAAGGGTCCTTTTAGCCCGTCTGGTTCTGCGGCCTATCGTAGGGCTTGTGGCTCGGATGTGCAGTCGGCTCGTCGACGACTTTGGGCGCAGCGGGCGCGCCTTTTGCGGCATCGATAGCCGGGCCAGTCATCATCACCTCCACGCTGCGCGCAGAGCGGCCAGATGGCTGCCCGCGGTCGGCGAGAAAGGTAGGAGGGTCCGCAGCGACAAGCACCACCTCGGGGTACTCGCGGATGATGGTGGTAGCGACGTACACCAGATGCGCACCGAAGGAGATGACAGAGCCGCCTGCAAGCACGGGCCTGCCGCAGAAGTCCCCAGCATTGTCGGAGACGAAGTCGAGGGAGCCGAATCGGTGGACAAGGCCACAGACCACGCGCTCCCCCGAACGAGAAACGGGTCCCGTCCGGATAGAAACCCCAGCCATCTGTCACACCCCAGTTTTTGGGAACCAACAAAATGCAGTTGTTGGAGAGTCAAAAATTAGGGCCAACAAATTTTTTTAAAATGCTTAACAATTAGTCTTGTTTCACCTCTCTCTGCCTTGTTTGATCTTGAGTGTTGGTGTTGGAACCAACCAAAACAAAATGGTTACAAAAATAACAAGAATTGAGGTGAACCTCTTTTATAAAAACCCTCCTTAAATGGTTTGGCTTGACCACTAACTTTCTTTAAAACACCTGAGGGAAAACTCCAAGAATTTAAATGGCAGAACTCCTTGGCTTGAGTGAACTTGTTAAGTCTTCTTATTATCTACTTATGAGGTGACCTTATCTTTTTCTTTGCCTCAAAGTATTTATAACTGTTGTGAATGATTGTGAGTGTCTTATTGATTGAGATCTAAAATTACAATCCCAGACATCACCAGCATGATATATCCTATTTATATCTCATCTTATGTCCCCTTTTAACTTCTCTAGTTTGGCCTCCTGCCATAAGGAGGAATCTTGATCTTTGACCAGTGTGGCATCATGGATATAATGGTGCCTTTCTATGAGCCATATCCTTGTGTTTGTATTTCAATATTAAACCCCTTCATTTTCTTCCAAAGCCCTCTTGAGGTCTTCCCAACAAATAGGATCATGTCCTTGTGATCATGATGCTTTTGTTAAGTCTTCCTAATATCACTCCTATCCTTTTTGAGCTAAGTTAACCTTCCCTTTTCATCTTCATGACTTTTACATCATATTCATGTGATCCGTTTTTGCTTCCCATGACCATGGGATTTATCCTCTCTCAGGGATTTTGGCTTATCAAATAAATTCTTGTTATCATCCTTTTGCACTTGGTATCTCAAATATTTTCTAAAGGAGTTATTTATTAAAAATCACCTTTGTGACCTATATTATATACTCTCCCACCAAAACTTAAAAATACTTGGTCTATAAACTTTTTCCTATTTATTAAATGCTATTTTCCAAAAGGCCAGAAATGGACTTTTAATGTTTTTGTTAATAAAAGTATTTCTAAAATTTTTGGGAAAAATCCCCAACATTACTAGGGTCATATGTGACCTATTTATCCAAAAAAAATTGCTGGTCATTTTCAAATTTTTGAAGAAAACATCCAAAAATAGTTTCAGCACTTTTTGAATTTTTAAAATTTTGTGAAACAAACATTTTGAGAAAATGTGGGGATACTAGACTCAATTTTTGATTCTCTATCCATTAAACATGTTTTCAAACATATCTTCTATTCAAAATTTTGAAGGAAACATTTAAAAACAGAAACAACAGTTTTTGGAAAATTGAAAGTTTTCAAAGAAAACAATTAAAGAAAAGTGAGAAACCACCACTACCCTACTCCAATTTCCATTCCCTACGTCCTAGACATATTTTCTTGCATATGTTGTGTTCAAGTTTTTGAAGAAAACCAGCACAAATACGTTCTGCTCAATTTTCAAAAGAGACTTTTAGGTGGTATTTTTCCTCCTTCTTCACTCACATTGGATCCCCTAGCTGCCTAGTCACCTGGAGCCCACCCCCTTGACTTCCTGGACGAAATGGCATGCCCATCCCGTTCCACATCACCACCACATGGCTTAGACTCTAAGCAATGGCATGGGCTGACATGCCACAGCCCTCCCCCATCCCTTGCTGCCTCCATGGACCCCACCTTCTAGAAGAGTTGACCTCCACTAGCTCGAAGAGCCGTTTCCCCACTCCCTGGTCCCTCTCCTCCCTCTCTACTTCTTATCAAACACCCTCGGGTACAGAGGGAGAGCACCCACTCCCCCCACCTCCCTAGACCTCCTCTGCCCGAGCCCTTCTGGCTCCATCACCTCCTCACCACCACAAACCCCCTGGACAAGGTCCCCTCGTCTCCTCGAGCCTGCTCGCCCACGCCACGGTGACCGTCGTGTGGCCGTGCTCTGCGGCCAGATCTCACCGAGCCTTCCCCTTCGGTGCTAGCCTGCCAAGCCAACTCCCCTACACCCTAATCGAGCCCCTGCGTCGAGAAACCGCTTCGTTTCTTCACCCACTGCCGGAATCGAACGCCGCAGCCTGCCGACCACCTCGCCGTCGCACGGGAGGTACGGTGGCCCTTCGCGCCCGACGGCTGCGCCCCTGACTTCCCCTCTCCTCTGTTGTACCCATGCTCCCTCTAGAACTCTCTCCCGTCCCTCGCAGGTACGCCGGCGACCGCGGCCACGCTCCTCCGCCGCGGGTCCTCGATGACCACCCCGTCCCGACCCTCTCCATCGTGAACCAGTGCGCTCTTGGGGTGCGCCTCGTCCCTCTGGTCCTCCTGGTGCTCCTCTCGCTTCTAGGGAACCACGAGAGGCACCGACGGCGATCCCTAGCTCCCCCACGGCAGCAAGGGCGGACTCCGCCGCGTCTTCGTGTCGCCGCCGGCGCGTGACGACGTGGACACTTCGTGGCCCTCGGATCCGCATCCGGTGGATCCGTTTGAACCCCAACCCCGTCTAATCTCCGCCGCAGATCTCGCATCGGACGGCGGCGTACCGATTCGGCACGCGCTCGTCTAGCGGGCCGGCCTCGCCCCGCGCGGCCCATCTTCCTCCGGATCTGACCCATTGATCCTGCAGGTTGCTGTTTTTATTTTTTTTCCTGCAGATCTATTTCAGCATGTTACTTTAATTCGAAATGAAAATGCAAACGAGTAAAAATTACCAAACCAAAAATCACAGAGCCAGATCTACTAATTCTTAACCACACCCAACTTAAAGAAATCCATTTTGTGCTATATTTAGAGAGAACTAATAAAAATGGCAGAAGCACCCTGTTTCCCTATTTTAATCATAACTTGAGCTTTAAGTGACCAAATATTGCAAAACAAACTGTTTTGAGTAGCCCTTGGATAGATCTATCAGTGAGACTTGACCTTGAATCAAGGTGAGCTACCATTTGGAAATACCATCCATTTTGGTAAAAGACCAGTAGCCTTTTCTAAGATTTTTAGAGAGAGTTTAAAAATGATTTTTTTGATGTGAATCCAATTGGATGAGCTTGTGTGTGATTAGATCTATGTAATCCTAGCTTGGCATAATTTTTAGAACTCTGTATTATATTTGGTGTGCATTTCTAGAAACAACAGCTTTCTGTTTATTTTAAATATTGTGTGTTTGTTTGTGAATGAATGATTGTTTGTTAGAAACTTGTTTCCAAGCATGAGTAGATGTTTTGGTCACTGCTATTAAGTTGTTTTATTTCATTACTAATCTGTTAGGAAGTTCGTGCTTGTTTGGAAAACAAATAGAAATAGAATTAGTTTCTTATTGTTTTCTAGTGTTTTTGTGGAATAGATTTTTGTGAGCTAGATTTGCTAATGATTAAATACCTAGGTTTTTGAGATGGTTATGTGAGTCCAGTACCATTTTGTTACTGATGTGGTGATGGTATCACCTCTGTTAGCTTGCACATTATTTCATAGGAGAGCATGTGTAGCATTGATTGTTTTATTTAGCTATATTGTTTTCACTAGTATGAGTAGTTGTTTTGATAGCATAATTTTAAGTATATTTGATTACTAGCATGTGTAAGGTATATGTACTGTTAGTAGGTGTTTTTATTCATGTATCTATGGTTTAGGAAAAACTCATGCTTATAGTATTGATTGCTCCTCTAGTGTGGCATTAGTGTCCCACTAGATGTTGAGTTGCTCCATTATTGTTGCCCTTTTATTGTTAGGAGTGTATGATGATTCCTAGCATGTTTAGAATGTTTTCCTTTCTGTTATTATGGCATATATATTGTAGTTGTTGTGTGTTGATAGGTTGTGGAATGCAATTAATTCCTTAGGGCATGCTTGTGTAAATTTTCCATACTAGTATGCTAATAGTTGGCTCCTGTCATTATGATATTTTGCTATGAGTAATGTACCTTGTTGTTATTCTGTTTTAGAGTGTGTTTTATTGACTTGTTACAATTTATTGAGCCACTGGTTTGTTTGGTTACTTGCATTATTGAGTGATTCCTTAGCTTTGGTGTAGACTTTAGCTTATTAAATAAATAGATAATTCATCTGTGTCTTGTTTATTTTGCTGTTTGGAAATTGTATGGGTGTTTACCTTAGCATAAGTTTGGTGCTAGTGTTATCATTATATTTAGTAGTACCTTGTTGTATATGCTTAAGGCGAGTGGTAAACTTGTTTGGATTGATTGCTTGTGTTGTTGTTAATACCCACTGCCATGGGTGTTGCTTTGATGATTGATATTATTTTGTTTGTTTATGAACACCTTAGTAGCCTCACCCTTGTTACCACAAGCTATATTTTAGCTTCCTTAATATCTTGGTATGATAGTGGTATACCCACTCAACCTCTGATATTGGGGCGTGGAATATGGTTTTTCAACCATATGTTTCCTGACGATAGTCTTGTACTCTGAGAGTTTGTGAGATAGTTCGCTCGATAACTTTTTGAGTGATTGCATTAGTATGAGTTACCTTGTTGTAGGTGTTGTTTTGATTACTTGATTGTCCTTCTGGATCTGAGTGTGTGTCTTTTATTATTTTACGGTGTTAGAAAAACGAGGAAGAAGAAGATGGAGACGTAGAGCTGTGTGTCAAATCAAGCTACTTCAAGGCCAGGGACACAAAGAGATTTAAGGCAAGCCATCCTGATGCTTGATGTTATAATACACTTAGCATTATCTATCATGCATGTTTTACTTCTGAAAAGTTTTACAAAACTTTGATTTCCAAAAACTATTTTTGAGTGAATACTACTATTATATATTATGCCAGTAGTTGATACTTGGTGTTACCAAGCCCATAAGCCACCATATGGTATTTATTACCATCACTAATACTAGTCCCTAAGTGGACACCCTAAAATTGTGTTTTTACAAAACAAAGGCTTTATGGAAAAACCCGGAGAAAAGGCGGATCCTTATTCTCCGGAGGAATGTGGAAGTTGATATGGGGTGGCCCAATCTTCTCAATGAGCTTCTCTCTCTCTTTATGGATTTTCTGGATTTTGTGATAACTAGTGCTACACTGAGACCTCTCACTTGGATGACCCCTATTGCCAATGCAACAACAATCAAGCCCTTTGGATATTCCCAACTACACACTCTTGCACAAGTAATCAATGTTCACAAGTGGTCCTGTATCCCCCTATTCCCAATGGAATAACAAGATATCACGCAACTTTGACTTGGTAATACTTCAAGATGAATGCTTAGCAGCAATACAATCTCAAGGCTAGGGTTTCTTTTGTCTAAATTGTTCTCCCCTAATCCACACGCAGGTGGCATGAATATATAGGTGGGGGTGCGGCCACAAGGGTGCCTTGCGCAAGCAACCCACCTCCTACTAGGACTAGGACTCCTATTAGGACTAGGAGTCCAACTAGGACACAAATAGGGATACAAACCGATCCACCATTAAGGGATTCGACCACATATGGTATACAAACTATACCTATTCGAAAATAGGATTTCTATGATGCATTTGACTTGGTGGAGGCACCTATCCCCTTGTCTTGATGAATGACAATTGTTTTACTGGAATAACAATTGTTATGAATTGTTTTCACCAACTTGCTTCATTGTTTTCACCATTGTGATCTTATGTTCAACATCTTGAATGTTTGTTTTCACCATGGTCATGTTGTCTTCTATCAACTCTCCATTCATGCTTGTTATAACATAATCCTTAGGCATATCCCTATCATCCTCCCTTTCTTCAAGACAAGACATCCACGGCTTGTGATAATCTGAAAGTGGAAGAAACAAAAAGAACAAAGTGTATGCACAATATATGTATCTATAATGGCATTCATTAGTTGTTAGTAAATCAAAATATTGTGCATATGACATATGATCACGAAATTTGTATGAAAACAACACATAATAGTCATAGCCTTTCATAACATAGAAATCATAATTGCAAATATAAGTGAAGCTTGTTCTAATAACACATGTATCCAACCAATATTGTGGTAAACTAAACATATGTGTAAAATCATGCTCATATGTAGGAATTTGTAATTCATCTACCCAAGGTAACATATTGTTTAACTTGGCCACTTTATCATAAGTTATACATATGTGATGTACCATGAAAATTTTACTCAAGTTATAATCACCAATCAAATTAAATTTGAAACTTGTATCATATGTGCTAGAATTAACATAATAAATTTTATTCATAGCACATTGCACATCAATTGGTTCTTTTAACATGACATAATAAACAATATCACTAGATGGTATCTTAGCAAGTACTTCTTTATGTGTAATAAAAACCACATTGTTAAATTTCGAATTGATCATATTATGATATGGTTGTAAACTATCACATAATTCAATACTTGATTTTTCTAAACCGAAATCAATACCTTTATCAATACTATCCTCCTCATTTGTAGTAGGTATGAATTCATCAATATCTTGTGATTTTGAAGGTTGTAGCTCCCTTTCTTCAAAAATAACCTTCATATCACAAGGAAGAGCACTAGGACCCGTGGCATATTCGTCCAATGGTGATGTTTCTTTGTGCTCCCTTTCTTCAAAAGCAACCTGTACACAAGAAACAACACTAGGAAAAGAAAATATTTCATTAGTTAAAAGGCTCACTCCTTTATTTTTTCCACTCGGCCTAGATTTTTCTTCATCCATAGATTTGGTGTTTTCACTCTCCTTCTCTAGATTCACCTCTATTTTCTGTCTTGATTCATTCACAATCTGTTGTGGTGTCATAGGTCTCAGAATAATATCCTTATTATTCCAATTCAAGTAATATGTGTTTGCTCTCCCAATGTGTGTAACCTTCTTGTCAAATTGCCAAGGTCTTCCAAATAATAGGTGACAAACTGTCATGGGAACCACATCACACTCAATTGTATCTTTGTATGGTCCAATTTGAAAATCCACTCTCACCATATGACATACCTTGATTTCTTCCTTGTTACTTAACCATTGAATATAATATGGATTTGGATGTGGATTGTAATTCAACCTTAGATTTGCACATAACTCCTTGCTTGCTAAATTTCTGCAACTTCCTCCATCAATGATCACCTTCCAAGCCATGTTAGGACCAACAATTGCCTTGGTTTATAATAAATTGCATCTTTGGCTCTCATCATTGCTAGGAATAACACTCAAAGCCTTAGTGCAAACAATGGATGGATAATTTGTAGCATAAGCATTAAGTGGACCATCATCATCATCATATGTATCCTCTCCATTAGGATTAGCGTCATCTCCACTCTCATACTCATCATTAGCATTGATCACCATAATTTTCTTGTTAGGACATTCTCTCTTAAAGTGCCCTCTTCCTCCACAAGTATGGCATGTCATGTCTCTATGTCTTGATGTTGATTGAGTAGAACCACTTCCACTAGCTGCTGGTTGTGGTGTTTTATTTGTATTATTGATGCTTGTCTCGGGTTTGGATGGTGTACTATCTCGAGTTGGTGCAATTGGAGGTGTTGGAGGTGAAAAAGAAGAAGATCTTGATGGAAAAATCCTCCTTGGAGCCATAGTAACCTCCTCGGCCAACCTCTTTTCTGCCTCCCTTGATTGATGCAACAATTCTGTCATATTGCTATATTGAACATGCCTCACAATGCATCTAATTTGAAAGTTCAATCCTGAAAGAAATCTTTGCATTGTTTGCTCATGTGCTTCAACAACCCGAGCTCTTTGTAGCACTAATTCCATCTCCTTGTAATATTGATCCACTGAATTTGTTCCTTGTTTCAAATTTTGCAATTTGTCATAGAGAGTCCTCAAATAATTTGTTGGAGCAAACCTTGCTGTCATGAGTTGTTTCATCTCAGCCCAAGTAGTAATTTCTGGTTGATTTTGTGTTTCCCTCAATCTTATGATGCCATCCCACCACAAGAGAGCATAACCATCAAATCCAGAAGATGCTAGCTTGATTTTCCTCTCATCAGTGTAATCATGCAATCTTCGTAGCTTCTCTATCTTCAATTCCCACATCAAGTACTCCTCAACATCATCATTATCACATGTGAGAGTAGGCACAAAGAATTTTGGTTTCCCAAGGCCATCCTCCTCTCTATTATTATCAACCAATGGCACCCTTCTAGGTGCATAATTGCCACGGCCTCCATATGCAATGGCTCGGCCCTCCTCATGATCAGCAGCTAGATTAGCTCTTTGTAATTGTGTTGAGATGTTGGTAACTTCCCTTGTGAGATTAGTCATAGCTTCTTGAAGAACACGCACTGAATTAGCAGCCTCCTTTTGTGCCTCTATAATTACTGTCAAATCTTTCCTGAGGACATCATCATATTCTTCAATTTTCTTCTCAACTCTTTGCTCAATCCGATTAGCTACTCCTCCTCTAAAGGTATTAAAATCTGCCCATGTACACATATCATCAGCAGTTTTGGTTTTAGGCATCAAATCAGCTTCCTCCTTGTCACCCTGCACAGAAGATTCACTAGCAAAACTCATGATTAAGAGGTTAGTGAACAAATAATCAATGGGTTGTGGTGCCTCTCAAACTCACTCAAACCAGCAAAGAAGGTTCACTTACTGTTCCAAAGTGAATAGGATCAACTTACCAACAAGTACCAATGAAAACTGTGTCAAATGTGAGAAGAGAATACCCAGGCTCTCAAGTCTTACAATGCAAAACAAGGTATTTGGTGGGGCTTGGTTGTGATTCCTAACAACACCAAAATAACAACTCCAATGCACTGCTTAATGTGATAATAATAACTAAAGGAAACACACTCACTCTTGGAGACAATTGTGGCTTAGCAAATATATGGTAGAGATTTTGCAAGCACTAGAAAGACACTAGCAAATACTCAATGAAACAGGCACAAGATTGCTCATTTTGTCCACAAAAATATCCAATAAGAAAATAGCTTCCACTAGTGATAATGTACCACAGCCTCTTTTGCTTTATCTTTCTTTCTATTTTTTTATACTTTTTCCTTTTTCTCTATTTTTTTTAATTTTTCAATGGCCTTTGAACCAACTAGCAGCAACAAATTAGATGGAAACAAAAATTAGTGGACAAATATGATCAAATGAGCAGCGTGCAGAGCAATTAAACAGCTAGTCTTATGGGTTTTGGTACCTAAAGTTGTTGTAGAAAGGCAGTGGCTAAGGCTTATCAAGGATCAGAACGAAACCCTAGAGAAAACAGGAAGAAAAACAAAGCAAAAACTAAGAAAAACAGAGTTAAAATGAGTTCACGGCAGAGATTTTTGGTCACGACAAAGAAACTGCGCGATTTGCTGTCGCGGCAGAGCGCGTGGGTGTTGTGGGCGTGCGGTGGAACGGGCGCGGTAAGGATTTTTATGGGCGCGCGCTAGCAATCCGAGCGACGGCAGGAACAGTGATGGCGGCAGCGCTTTTGCGCAAAACTGTGCCGCGGCAGACTCGGAATCCGAGTGTGGTAAGGAGTGTGGGGCGCGCGCGGTGAGGATTTTAGGGCACCGTGGAGCGTTTTGGTAAGGCGAAACCAACAGCGGCAGGGAATCGGTGGCGGCAGCGTTTTGATGAGAATCCGTGCCACGGCAGGAACTCGATATGAGCTAGGGCTCGGATATGATTAAGAACAGATGCAACCGAGTTCAAAATAGCACCAATGCAACACGATAAACTCAAGGAACTAGATCAACTCGTAAACAAGCTATAGGTCTAAAAATTCATGAGAATAACAAGATGAAAGCAAACTTATTTTTGGTGTGAATTTTCGGTATAGAAACAAAGGAAACTAGATGAACCCTAAAAGATGAAAACTAAAAATAGAAAAACAGAAACACAAATCAACAAAAAGCAGCAACTTAGTAGATGCAATTTGGTGTTGATCTAGGCTCTGGCAATGAACTAAACAACTATTTTTGTATGGCTTTTTCTGGATAGGAATAAAAACAACTTAAACTATGGATAACTTTGCTCACCAAGTAAACCTAGAGAATCTGATACCAAGATGATATGGGGTGGCCCAATCTTCTCAATGAGCTTCTCTCTCTCTTTATGGATTTTCTGGATTTTGTGATAACTAGTGCTACACTGAGAACTCTCACTTGGATGACCCCTGTTGCCAATGCAACAACAATCAAGCCCTTTGGATATTCTCCAATACACACTCTTGCACAAGTAATCAATGATCACCAGTGGTCATGTATCCCCCTATTCCCAATGGAATAACAAGATATCACGCAACTTTGACTTGGTAATACTTCAAGATGAATGCTTAGCAGCAATACAATCTCAAGGCTAGGGTTTCTTTTGTCTAAATTGTTCTCCCCTAATCCACACGCAGGTGGCATGAATATATAGGTGGGGGTGCGTCCACAAGGGTGCCTTGCGCAGGCAACCCACCTCCTACTAGGACTAGGACTCCTATTAGGACTAGGAGTCCAACTAGGACACAAATAGGGATACAAAACGATCCACCATTAAGGGATTCAGCCACATATGGTATACAAACCATACCTATTCGAAAATAGGATTTCTATGATGCATTTGACTTGGTGGAGGCACCTATCCCCTTGTCTTGATGAATAACAATTGTTTTATTGAAATAACAATTGTTATGAATTGTTTTGACCAACTTGCTTTATTGTTTTCACCACTGTGATCTTGTGTTCAACATCTTGAATGTTTGTTTTCACCATGGTCATGTTGTCTTCTATCAACTCTCCATTCATGCTTGTGATAACATAATCCTTAGGCATATCCCTATCAGAAGTGGTCATTTTTGGGAAAATGGTGTTTTAAAAAATGACACATAACCTAGTCTTCGCCGGACAACCTTTACCGTACTGCCACCCTACCCCAACATGGGCACGGGGCTTAACTGGAAGTTTGTTCTTGTTAGTGTGTGTTCTATCTCAATCTCTATAAGGGGACGGACTCCCTCGAACCGAATGTCGTCAAAACTCCCAATGTTGAGACATAAAAAGTGAGGGATTAAGTTCTCCTCCGGTCGCATCAGTTGGGGCATCCTGGCTGGCGGGGAATAGCTCGATGCCGGGGATGACGGTAAAACTCAACTGAGAGATAGACACATTCTAGCTTGAACATAGTGGAAGGTTATGATCAGTTATCTGATGTTTCACATACTGTTGTTACAGTCCGTGGTTGTTCACGGCAGGTGTACTGTATCTGGTGGATGTGTACACCTCTGCAGAGTACAACTTTTTCGAAGAAGCCGCGTCCTCGGATATGGACAGTTGAATGGCCATGTAGCTAGCATTGTGTCAATGTTTTCAAAAGGATGTTTTCAAAAAGGTGTTGAACTCGGGAAGTTCGGAAAGGAAGAAATCTTGTACCGTGGAGGTACCGATGATGAAAAGCCAGAAGTTGTTTTACCAAAAAGTTTTGCAAAGAAAATCTTTCTTCTCTAAGCAAAAATCTGGAAGTTGATTCCAAGAATTTTTGCAAAGAGAAAACTTTCTTTTAACAAAGTTTTTAAAACACCTCTTGTACATGTGATATCTACAAGAGAAAGAAAATTATATTATTTTCTTTCGAAGTATCTTCTTCAACGAAGATACAGAGGTTTTAAAAAAATCAACTATGATATATATTTCATATATCATTGATAGTGGACCCTATTTATAGCCTACCTATTACACCATATAAGCATACTTGCATTTGGTAAGTTACATGATGGATGTCTTGCTGAGTACATTCAAATGTACTCATATTGGTTTCGTCCCTGGTATTTACTTGCTAGACATCGAGAAGGAATCTCAGGAGGAGATCAACAAGGAGAAGTACTGCGCTGATGGACTTGCGAACTAGGATCGTATCCCAGTCAGCAGCCTGTAGGTTAAGGAGTGACTTGGGCTCTACCACGTTTGTGTGTTTAGTCTTCCGTTGTGTGTGTTGTGTGTTTGCCCTGCGTGGCAGTTGTGTGGACTTGGTCAGGTGACCATGTCTCTTTTGTAAGTGTTTGCAACCGTGTATTGGATATTGTATCTGTGTACCAACTTGATATGTTGTTCACGACAGGTATGATCTGGGATCGTGAATGTATGCATATCGAAGGTGTCCTTGAACAGTGGTTTCTGGGGCGGACCTTACAGAGTTGGTATCAGAGCTATCCTGACTTTAGGAGACCTTAGTTAGCATGGACGTCACATAGGAAATAAAAGTATTTTTGTAAAAACTATAATTACAACCTAAATTGTTTTATCCAAAGAAATCCTAAGAATAGCTCCTACTCTCCCTTACTCCCAAAATTATTGCAAAATTTACAAACCCGAGAGTTGGGAACCAGAGAAAATAGTACACATGTCCTTTTTCTCCTTTGTTTTCCTGGCTCAAAGTTTTTTTTGAAAACAAAATTTATAACCTCTGTTTCAAACAAATATTATGGCTCAAAACTTTTTCAAACAACTTTTTGAACACAAAATAGTATACACTTTGGTTTTTATGTAGAGGTTTTCCAAAAGGTTTTTCTTCTGTTTACTTTCAAAAATTAACTACTTGACGATTCCCAAGAAGACCTTAGTAATTAGCAACCTGAAGAAACCAAAGTTTTTCCCTCTAGAAAACCTCATCACCCAGGTGATTTCGATGCAAAGAATGAAGAATCGCCACAACCTCTTAAATTGAAGTGATCTTACCAACCAAGTCTCTATCCAACCTGAACAAGGTGAAGAAAATCCTCGAGATCAGAAGAAGTGGCAAGAAATTTTCAAACAACCCTAGTTGACTCAGACCCATGGGATGCATAGGTTTTGCTCAGTTGTTTCACCTGAGCTACCCCTTTTTCCTCCGCATTTTTTTAGACGTCTGCTTGTGTTTGAAGTACATGTTTTGCTTGTCTTTGAGTGCTGATTGTTAGGAATTGTTTGTGATAATTTTTTTTCTTGCTCTGTTTTGGCGGAGTAGTTTTCCTTTCTCTGCTTTCAGTGTGAAAAACTTTCCTTTTTAAAAATGGTTACACTAGTGTTTCCTCATCTTAACAAAACTAGTACAACCACATCGTTTTGTTGCCCAAAGCAACCTAGGAGGCTTTGAGCTACCTCTAATTAACCTTCCCAAAAGGGAAAAATCCTCTGAAGTACTACGGGAAATAAAACCCTTCCATGCCTGCCCTGGTGTGATTACACTCTGCACATTGCTTTGCCACAAAACCCGACAAGCTGAAGAATGATCTTGAAGAACTACAAATCTCTCAGGAACATCAAAGGGGTACATTGTTCAGGAAATAACATTACACCTAACAGATAAAAGTTTCAGAAAAATAAGATACAAGTCTGTTCTCCAATACAGACCACCAAACCTACTCTAGTGTAGACCCTAACATTGCTAGCTCTCACTAGTGGAGCCTAGTCTGAAGGTGAACCAGCCTCACCTGATGCAGAACCCCGAGTCAGTCGACGACGAAGCCCCTCCAGTCATCCAGGCCTAGTGCCACCAACGTGAGTCTCCACTAGAGCAACCACCGGCGCCACCGCTCGTCCTTCTTCCACCACAGTCTTGTTCCTGGCACCATACCACCAGTCATGGATGCACCAGAAAGCGTAGATCATGAACACCAGGATCACTGTGACCCCTCCCACCAGGCAGCAGGTAAAGAGTAGCACGATGAAGAGGTGCTCCAAGGGATTTGCTCGCTCCAGCAGGGTGACATACTCCTTGAAGAAGTCATCGATCGACTGGGAAATGAAGCTCATCGTGTGGTGCGATTTAGAGAACCTCGGCTACCCTTCTTATAGCAGCGAGAGCAGAGCCCTCTCCTTTGTCAAGCACTACGCGGGAAAAGCTGAAGAATCCATCGGCCGTGTTTGCAAATGGCGTGAAACCACCGACACATCCCTCCTCAAGTGGCCAAAGCATCAACATGTCACACTCACAGCAGTCCCAGAGCAAGGTGTCAGCCCACCATGGACTCACTATGGGCGGGACACCCTGATGCCGATGGTGTGCGCACCATATGAGAAGGAAATGTAGGAAGGAGTAGAAGAAGAGACAAAGACACCGACTGCCAAGTGGGCCCAGTCCCACACGTCAGCTGAACACTCAAGAAAAATCTGGGTGAACCTAGCTCCTGGTTTTTCTTTCAAATCATGGAAAGACCACTAGCTGTTTATAGCCTCTACCCCTGCAAAACTAGGCCTCTCTGACCACTTATGGGTGGCCAGAATTTTTCTATAAACATTAAAGTGGAATTTTATTTTGGAGTACCAGAGAAAAAAAAACTTTTCTGGATCAAGTTGGCCTGCTGACCCTTTCTATGAAATATTGTTTTGTTTTTCTTGGGTAAAGAAAATTTGAGCTCCTCACTGTTTTGTGTTGTTGTGTGTTGAGAAAACCCACTCCCTTGCTTCCCTTACGAATCTCGGGGACGAGATTCATTTTAAGGGGGGAGATCTGTCACACCCCACTTTTTGGGAACCAACAAAATGCAGTTGGTGGAGAGTCAAAAATTAGGGCCAACAAAAACTTTTTAAAATGCTTAACAATTAATCTTGTTTCACCTCTCTCTGCCTTGTTTCATCTTGAGTGTTGGTGTTGGAACCAACCAAAACAAAATGGTTACATAAATAACAAGAATTGAGGTGAACCTCTTTTATAAAAACCCTCCTTAAATGGTTTGGCTTGACCACTAACTTTCTTTAAAACACTTGAGGGAAAACTCCAAGAATTTAAATGGCAGAACTCCTTGGCTTGAGTGAACTTGTTAAGTCTTCTTATTATCTACTTATGAGGTGACCTTATCTTTTTCTTTGCCTCAAAGTATTTATAACTGTTGTGAATGATTGTGAGTGTCTTATTGATTGAGATCTAAAATTACAATCCCATACATCACCAGCATGATATATCCTATTTATATCTCATCTTATGTCCCCTTTTAACTTCTCTAGTTTGGCCTCCTGCCATAAGGAGGAATCTTGATCTTTGACCAGTGTGGCATCATGGATATAATGGTGCCTTTCTATGAGCCCTATCCTTGTGTTTGTATTTTAATATTAAACCCCTTCATTTTCTTCCAAAGCCCTCTTGAGGTCTTCCCAACAAATAGGATCATGTCCTTGTGATCATGATGCTTTTGTTAAGTCTTCCTAAAATCACTCCTATCCTTTTTGAGCTAAGTTAACCTTCCCTTTTCATCTTCATGACTTTTACATCATATTCATGTCATCCATTTTTGCTTCCCATGACCATGGGATTTATCCTCTCTCAGGGATTTTGGCTTATCAAATAAATTCCTGTTATCATCCTTTTGCACTTGGTATCTCAAATATTTTCTAAAGGAGTTGTTTATTAAAAATCACCTTTGTGACCTATATTATATACTCTCCCACCACAACTTAAAAATACTTGGTCTATAAACTTTTTCCTATTTATTAAATGCTATTTTCCAAAAGGCCAGAAATGGACTTTTAATGTTTTTGTTAATAAAAGTATTTCTAAAAATTTTGGGAAAAATCCCCAACATTACTAGGGTCATATGTGACCTATTTATCCAAACAAATTGCTGGTCATTTTCAAATTTTTGAAGAAAACATCCAAAAACAGTTCAGCACTTTTTGAATTTTTAAAATTTTGTGAAACAAACATTTTAAGAAAATGTGGGGATACTAGACTCAATTTTTGATTCTCTATCCATTAAACATGTTTTCAAACATATCTTCTATTCAAAATTTTGGAGAAAACATTTAAAACTAGAAACAACAGTTTTTGGAAAATTGAAAGTTTTCAAAGAAAACAATTAAAGAAAAGTGAGAAACCACCACTACCCTACTCCAATTTCCATTCCCTACGTCCTAGACATATTTTCTTGCATATGTTGTGTTCAAGTTTTTGAAGAAAACCAGCACAAATACGTTCTGCTCAATTTTCAAAAGAGACTTTTAGGTGGTATTTTTCCTCCTTCTTCACTCACATTGGATCCCCTAGCTGCCTAGTCACCTGGAGCCCACCCCCTTGACTTCCTGGACGAAATGGCATGCCCATCCCTTTCCACATCTGATAAGGGGTGGCCAAATCTTCTCAGTGAACTCACAGATAACTTCTGTATGATAACTAGTGCGCCACTAAGAACTCTCCCGGCTGATCCCTGATGCCAATGCAAAAGATAGCAACCCCAAGGATATTCTCAACTCCACACTCTTGCACAAGTAATCCACCGACTACAAGTGGTCCTGTACCGTCTTATTCCCAGTGGAACAGCAGGTAACACGTAAAGTTTGTAGATGAACTTCCAGATGAAAGGCTTACAAGCAGTTTCAATCTAGAGGTCTAGGGTTTATGTTTTAACGTAGTCTAATCTATTCCACACGCAGGTGGTAGCTATATATGAGGGAGGGTGCGGCCACAAGCTCCTTGCGCAAGCAATCCCTCTCCTACTCGACTAGGACTCCTATTTCCTAACACATATGGATACAAACCGACCCCACACACAAAGGGGTCCGGCCATATTGGTATACACACCAATTGGACTCGTTTTGGAAACTGGCAGAAAACTATTCGTGGCTTGTTTCGGTCACCACGGATTGCACGAGTCGAATTTCTTGATGGGGCCGGATCCATTGGAAAGCCCATCAAATTCCCTATCCGTATTGTGCTCATTTTCTGTATTTGGAGCCCGTATGAAGAATCCATGACTATTTCAAATTCGGGACTCCTGGCAGTCCGAACTGAAACATCATTTCCTTGTAGTTGTTTTCCATGTCTCCTTCTTTTGCTCCTTGCTTCCTCTTCTCCATCCATGTTTGTGTTATCAATAAACCTAATCATACATATCAGAGGCTTAGGTAGTATAACGTTCTCACAAACACAAACATTATTTATTACTAGGAAAGAATTCACGTTATAATAAACATCAGTGAGACTCAATATTTCCTTCCAACTCAAGCATGAATAAACCTCATTGACCTCTATTATGTCCATATTATCCTCCCTTTCTTCAAGACAAGCCGTCCTCGGCTTGTAGTAAGCTGAAAGTGGAAGAAACAAAAAGAACAACGTGTATGCACAATACAAATATCTATAATGAGGTGCATTAGTTGTTATCATATCATAAAATTGTGCCCAAGACATGTGACCACGAATTTTGCTTAAAAACATCACATAATTTTCATAGCACTCCATAAAATAGCAATCACAATTGCAAATATAAGTGAAGCTCAATAAATCATGATCAAAATGAGAATCATATGTGTATATATTTTTATTGTTTAGTATCAATTCAATTGTTCTCACAGAAGATCTATGATCAAATTTATGTTTATTATTACACTCAAAGGTGGGAACATGCTTATTATTTTCATCATGAAAATTGCAACTCAATTTGCAAATATAAGTGAAGAACAATTTATTAGCACATGTATGTGACAAGTATTGTGGCAAACCAAACATATGTGTAAAATCATGCTCACATGTAGGAAGTTGTAGCTTAGTTACCCAAGGTAAAACAATGTTCAAATCAGCCATTTTATCACAAGTTATGCATATATGATCCACCATAAAAATTTCACTCATGTTGTAGTCACCAATCAAGTTAAAAGTGAAAGAAGAAACATAATTGCTAGAATTGACATATGAAATTTCAGCAACCTTTTTCATAGCACTTTGCACACTAATTGATTCATGTAACATGATGTAATCCACAATATTATGAGGTGGTATTTTAGCAAGTACTTCTTTATGTGAAATCAACACCACTTGATTAAATTTCGAAATTAACACATTATCACATGTAGGTGGAATATCTATGCTTGTTAACTCACAAGAATCAACTAGCAATTTAGTGGGTTCACATAAATCAATACTTGAGAGGGGTAATACGAAATCAGCACCTTTATCAATAGCATCCTCCTCAGAATAATTAGGTACCAATTCAACTATCTCAAGTGGTGATGCAGGTTCTACTTGTTGTGGCTTCCTTTCTTCAAAAGTAACCTGATATCACAAGAAACAAAACTAGGCACAATGGCATGCTCCTCCAATGGTTGTGGTGGTTGTGGTGCAGGTTGTACTATAAGCTCCCTTTCTTCAAAAGCAACCTGCACATCACAAGACACAACACTAGGAGTAGACATAGTTACATTAGTAGAAGCAGCCTCATAGGTATTCTTAACCTCTACACATCTCATAACCAATGGTTGATGTCTAATTCTTTTAAATGTTGTAGGACTTTCATGTATTATCCAATCTCTCTTTTTATTCCAAAAGAATTGTAAATCAGGATAATGGCTATCAAAATTAACCTTATAGATATTGCACCAAAAATCACTCAACAAAAGGTGACAGCAAGTAAATGCTCTAGGAAACACATGACACCTAAGTTGTATTGTATGATCATGAATAGTTAACGGAATGAAAGTAGCATGAGTAATGGGAAGTGGAGCACCATTAGTTTTTAACATAAATGAAGTGCGAGTTGCATAAGATGTCAACTGTAATGCTTCAACAACCTCAATACTAACAAAACTATACCACCGTGTACCCTTATCAAGAGTAATAGCAACAGTACTACCATTGATGTCTCCTCTGAAGTGGAACAAATTTGCTGCAAGTATTCCACTCGAATCGTCCTCCCAGAACGTATCACTGCACACAGAAGAACTACAAAACTCCATTGATTAATTTGTTAGTAACAAAATAACAATGGGATGTGGTGTTCTCTCACAACTCACTCAAAAATCTAGCAAGACAATAGATTATCTTACCGTTCCAAAGTGAATAGAAATACTTACCAACAAGTAGTGGCAACTAATATGCTTTGATGTGAAGAAGAGAATACCCAGGGTGTTAACAATCACAAGACAAACAAGGTATATGGTGGGGCTTGGAATGGATACCTAACAACACCAAAATAACAATTCCTATTTGCTGTCCAATGTGATAAAAGAACACCTAGGGAAACACACACCAAATATGGAGACAAATGTGGCAATGCAAATATATGGAGGAAATTTTGCAATGCACTGGAAAGACACTAGCCAAGCTCAAATAATATTCAGGCACAAGATTGCTCAATGGTGTGTCAATATAGCAATGATGAACAATAGCTCCACAAATATATCAATGTATCTCAAGGCCTTTTTGCTTTTTTTTCTCAATTCTGTTTTTCTCTTTTCTCTTTTTCACTTTTTTTTTATACTTTTTACTGGCCAAAAACAACACTAGGAGCAATACTGTCAAGTGATAACAATGCTATGAACAATGTGACACAAATATGAGATAAAGAGCAGCCTGAAAACGAGCAAAATATAGCTAGTCTTATTGGGTAAGGTACCTATTTGTTGCTGTAGAAAGGCTTTGGCTAAGACTCACAAAGTTCAGCACAAAATCCTAGAGATAAAATACGGAGAAAACAACGAGAAACTACAGAAAATAGAGAGGAAACGAGAAGAAAAATAGCTCACAGGCGCGTGTAGCAAAACACGGATCAGAATGCGTAGCATAGGGCGAGTGGACACACAGCGGTCGGACACAACAAAAATTTGGCGCGTAATTGCGGCCCCGCCGTGCGTTGGGACCAGCACGGATTCGACAAGTGCGGGTGCTGCGAGCGCGTATCACACGCGTGTAGTCAAGGACGCAATTATGACCGCGTCCGGGACAAACAGAGAACCAGCGAACGTAGGACAAGGCTTGTGCTGCTATTTGTCTGCTAGTTGTTGGAAAGGAGTGCGCTGCTAGGACTCTAGCACGTGATTTAAGTGCTTAGGCCTTCCGTAATGCATCGTCTCTTAGCACGGTATCATAGATACCGTTGCATTATAAGATACAACCATCCTAATACATGGTTTCTTAAGTGTTGTATCTTAGTGGGCTGGTATTTAATGAATTTGGCCTCATGCATGTATTTGATTGGTCTAATCATATTTTTTGCCTATGATCTCGTGCAAGAGCCGTATACTAAATAAGATACGGCACCACTCTTTTTTTTCAATTAATATGGTGCCACGTAAGCAAATTGCCTATGATACCGTGTCAAGATACAAGCATTAGGGAAGGCCTTATGGGACACGGAACTGCAAGACCTGGTAGCTGGTGCCGACACGGAAGTAAACGCGTGGGCGCGGTTCCCAAACGAGTGTGTGCAGCGTTATTTTTGTTTTCTTTTTTTGGCAGGTACGGATCCGCGCACGCGTTTTCTTGTCGGTACCTATTTATTGCACGCGTGTGGACCGAGTCCTGGTTGTGCGCGTGGGGAGCAGCTGTGCCCTGGATTGGCGCGTAGCGGGGATCTCCGCCGGAAGCCAAAACACGTGGCGCAACGCGTTTGACATGGTTAACGGCGACGAAATCGAGATGCACAGCACGCGCGAGACGGATCCGCCTCCCGTCTGTCTGGTAGCGGTCGGGGAGCCGCCACAGAAAGATACGCGCGTGGATTTCGACACGATTAATCGCGCGTTGTCCAGTAGCGGATGGATTGGCGCGCGCGTGTGGAAGGAGTAGGACAAGGGCAAGCGTAGCAGCTTTATTTTTGGTGGGATTTTCGGAATAGATCTAGACAAAAAGATGAACAACGATGAACCCTAATAAGATGAAAAAGAAAAACGGGAACACAAATCAACAGAAAACAGCAACTAGTAGATGCAAATTGGTGTTGATCTAAGGCGATGGCAATGAACTACACTATTTTTGTGGGGCAATTTTCTGGATAGGTAATAGAAACACTCAAAGTAAAGGGAAATTATGATAGCTCACCGAGGCAACCTGTAGCTCTGATACCAAGATGATAAGGGGTGGCCCAATCTTCTCAGTGAACTCACAGATAACTTCTGTATGATAACTAGTGCGCCACTAAGAACTCTCCCGGCTGATCCCTGATGCCAATGCAAAAGATAGCAACCCCAAGGATATTCTCAACTCCACACTCTTGCACAAATAATCCACCGACTACAAGTGGTCCTGTACCGTCTTATTCCCAGTGGAACAGCACGTAACACGTAAAGTTTGTAGATGAACTTCCAGATGAAATGCTTACAAGCAGTTTCAATCTAGAGGTTTAGGGTTTATGTTTTAACGTAGTCTAATCTATTCCACACGCAGGTGGTAGCTATATATGAGGGAGGGGTGCGGCCACAAGCTCCTTGCGCAAGCAATCTCTCTCCTACTCGACTAGGACTCCTATTTCCTAACACATATGGATACAAACCGACCACACACACAAAGGGGGGACTCGTTTTGGAAACTGGTAGAAAACTATTCGTGGCTTGTTTCGATCACCACGGATTGCACGAGTCGAATTTCTTGATAGGGCCGGATCCATTGGAAAGCCCATCAAATTCCCTATCCGTATTGTGCTCATTTGCTGTATTTGGAGCCCGTATGAAGAATCCATGACTATTTCAAATTCGGGACTCCTGGCAGTCCGAACTGAAACATCATTTCCTTGTAGTTGTTTTCCATGTCTCCTTCTTTTGCTCCTTGCTTCCTCTTCTCCATCCATGTTTGTGTTATCAATAAACCTAATCATACATATCAGAGGCTTAGGTAGTATAACGTTCTCACAAACACAAACATTATTTATTACTAGGAAAGAATTCACCTTATAATAAACATCAGTGAGACTCAATATTTCCTTCCAACTCAAGCATGAATAAACCTCATTGACCTCTATTATGTCCATATTAACATCACCACCACATGGCTTAGACTCTAAGCAATGGCCTGGGCTGACATGCCACAGCCCTCCCCCATCCCTTGCTGCCTCCATGGACCCCACCTTCTAGAAGAGTTGACCTCCACTAGCTCGAAGAGCCGTTTCCCCACTCCCTGGTCCCTCTCCTCCCTCTCTACTTCTTATCAAACACCCTCGGATACAGAGGGAGAGCACCCACTCCCCCCACCTCCCTGGACCTCCTCTGCCCGAGCCCTTCTGGCTCCATCACCTCCTCACCACCGCAAACACCTTGGACAAGGTCCCCTCGGCCCTCGTCTCCTCAAGCCTGCTCGTCCACGCCACGGTGATCGCCATGGATGCCGTCTGGCCGTGCTCTGCGGCCAGATCTCACCGAGCCTTCCCCTTCTGTGCTAGCCTTCCAAGCCACCTCCACTACACCCTAATCGAGCCCCTGCATTGAGAAACCCCTCAGTTTCTTCACCCACTGCTGGAATCGAACGCCGCAGCCCGCCGGCCACCTCGCCGTCGCATGGGAGGTACGTTGGCCCTCCACCCCCGACGTCTGCGCCCCTGACTTCCCCTCTCCTCTCTTGTACCCGTGCTCCCTCTAAAACTCTCTCCCGTCCCTCGCAGGTACGCCGGCGACCGCGGCCTCGCTCCTCCGCCGCGGGTCCTCGGTGACCACCCCGTCCCGACCCTCTCCGTCGTGAACCAGTGTGCTCTTATGGTGCGCCTCGTCCCTCTGGTCCTCCTGGTGCTCCTCTCGCTTCCAGGGAACCTCGGGAGGCACCGACGGCGATCCCTATCTCCCCCCACGGCGGCAAGGGCGGACTCCGCCGCGTCTTCGTGTCGCCGCCGGCGCGTGACGACGTGGACGCTTCGTGCCCCTCGGATCCGCATCCGGTGGATCCGTTTGATCCCCAGCCCCGTCTAATCTCCGCCGCAGATCTCGTATCAGACGGCGGCGTATCGATTCGGCGCGCGCGCTTGTCTAGCGGGCCGGCCTCGCCCCGCGCGGCCCATCTCCCTCCGGATCTGACCCATTGATCCTGCAGGTTGCTGTTTTTTTTCCTGCAGATCTATTTCAGCATGTTACTTTAATTCGAAATGAAAATGCAAACGAGTAAAAATTGCCAAACCAAAAATCACAGTGCCAGATCTACTAATTCTTAACCACACCCAACTTAAAGAAATGCATTTTGTGCTATATTTTGAGAGAACTAATAAAAATGGCAGAAGCACTCTGTTTCACCATTTTAATCATAACTTGATTTTTAAGTGACCAAATCTTGCAAACCAAACTGTTTTGAGTAGCCCTCGGATAGATCTATCAGTGAGACTTGACCTTGCATCAAGGTGAGCTACCATTTGGAAATTCCATCCATTTTGGTAAAAGACCAGTAGCCTTTTCTAAGATTTTTAGAGAGAGTTTAAAAATGACTTTTGATGTGTATCCAATTGGATGAGCTTGTGTGTTATTAGATCTATGTAATCCTAGATTTGCATAATTTTTACAGCTCTGTATTATTTTTGGTGTGCATTTCTAGAAACAACAGCTTTCTGTTTATTTTAAATATTGTGTGTTTGTTTGTGAATGAATGATTGTTTGTTAGAAACTTGTTTCCAAGCATGACTAGATGTGTTGGTCACTGTTATTAAGTTTTTTTTTATTTCTTTACTAATCATTTAGGAAGTTTGTGCTTGTTTGGAAAACAAATAAAATTAGAATTAGTTTCTTATTGTTTTCTAGTGTTTTTGTGGAATAGATTTTTGTGAGCTAGATTTGCTAATGATTAAATACCTAGGTTTTTGAGATGGTTATGTGAGTCCAGTACCATTTTGGTACTGATGTGGTGATGGTATCACCTCTGTTAGCTTGCACATTATTTCATAGGATGTGTAGCATTGATTGTTTTATTTAGCTATATTGTTTTCACTAGTATGAGTAGTTGTTTTCATAGCATTATTTTAAGTATATTTGATTACTAGCATGTGTAAGGTATATGTACTATTAGTAGGTGTTTTTATTCATGTATCTATGGTTTAGGAAAAACTCATGCTTATAGTACTGATTGCTCCTCTAGTGTGGCATTAGTGTCCCACTAGATGTTGAGTTGCTCCATTATTGTTGCCCTTTTATTTTTAGGAGTGTATGATGATTCCTAGCATGTTTAGAATGTTTTCCTTTCTGTTATTATGGCATATATATTGTAGTTGTTGTGTGTTGATAGGTTGTGGAATGCAATTAATTACTTAGGGCATGCTTGTGTAAAGTTTCCATACTAGTATGCTAATAGTTGGCTCCTGTCATTATGATATTTTGCTATGAGTAATGTACCTTGTTTTTATTCTGTTTTAGAGTGAGTTTTATTGACTTTTTGCAATTTATTGAGCCACTGGTTTGTTTGGTTACTTGCATTATTGAGTGATTCCTTAGCTTTGGTGTAGACTTTAGCTTATTAAATAACTAGATAATTCATCTGTGTCTTGTTTATTTTGCTATTTGAAAATTGTATGTGTGTTTACCTGAGCATAAGTTTGGTGCTAGTGTTATCATTATATTTAGTAGTACCTTGTTGTATATGCTTAAGGCGAGTGGTAAACTTGTTTGGATTGACTGATTGTGTTGTTGTTAATACCCACTGCCATGGGTGTTGCTTTGATGATTGATATTATTTTGTTTGTTTATGAACACCTTAGTAGCCTAACCCTTGTTACCACAAGCTATATTTTAGCTTCCTTAATATCTTGGTATGATAGTGGTACACCCACTCAACCTGTGATATTGGGGCGTGGAATATGGTTTTTCAACCATATGTTTCCTGACGATAGTCTTGTACTCTGAGAGTTTGTGAGATAGTTTGCTCGATAACTTTTTGAGTGATTGCATTAGTATGAGTTACCTTGCTGTAGGTGTTGTTTTGATAACTTGATTGTCCTTCTGGATCTGAGTGTGTGTCTTTTATTATTTTACGGCGTTAGAAAAACGAGGAAGAAGAAGATGGAGACGTAGAGCTGTGTGTCAAATCAAGCTACTTCAAGGCCAGGGACACAAAGAGATTTAAGGCAAGCCATCCTGATGCTTGTTGTTATAATACACTTAGCATTATCTATCATGCATGTTTTACTTCTGAAAAGTTTTACAAAACTTTGATTTCCAAAAACTATTTTTGAGTGAATACTACTATTATATATTATGCCAGTAGTTGATACTTGGTGTTACCAAGCCCATAACCCACCATATGGTATTTATTACCATCACCAATACTAGTCCCTAAGTGGGCACCCTAAAATTGTGTTTTTACAAAACAAAGGCTTTATGGAAAAACCCGGAGAAAAGGCGGATCCTTATTCTCCGGAGGAATGTGGAAGTGGTCATTTTTGGAAAATGGTGTTTTAAAAAATGACACATAACCTAGTCTTCGCCGGACAACCTTTACCGTACTGCCACCCTACCCCAACATGGGCACGGGGCTTAACTGGAAGTTTGTTCTTGTTAGTGTGTGTTCTATCTCAATCGCTATAAGGGGACGGACTCCCTCGAACCGAATGTCGTCAAAACTCCCAATGTTGAGACATAAAAAGTGAGGGATTAAGTTCTCCTCCGGTCGCATCAGTTGGGGCATCCTGGCTGGCGGGGAATAGCTCGGTGCCGAGGATGACGGTAAAACTCAACTGAGAGATAGACACATTCTAGCTGGAACATAGTGGAAGGTTATGATCAGTTATCTGATGTTTCACATACTGTTGTTACAGTCAGTGGTTGTTCACGGCAGGTGTAATGTATCTGGTGGATGTGTACACCTCTGCAGAGTACAACTTTTTCGAAGAAGCCGCGTCCTCAGATATGGACAGTTGAATGGCCATGTAGCTAGCATTGTGTCAATGTTTTCAAAAGGATGTTTTCAAAAAGGTACTGAACTCGAGAAGTTCGGAAAGGAAGAAATCTTGTACCGTGGAGGTACCGATGATGAAAAGCCAGAAGTTGTTTTACGAAAAAGTTGTGCAAAGAAAATCTTTCATCTCAAAGAAAAAATCTGGAAGTTGATTCCAAGAATTTTTGCAAAGAGAAAACTTTCTTTTAACAAAGTTTTTACAATACCTCTTGTACATGTGATATCTACAAGAGAAAGAAAATTATATTATTTTCTTTCGAAGTATCTTCTTCAACGAAGATACAGAGATTTTAAAAAAATCAACTATGATATATCTTTCATATATCATTGATAGTGGACCCTATTTATATCCTACTTATTACACCATATAAGCATACTTGCATTTGGTAAGTTACATGATGGATGTCTTGCTGAGTACATTCAAATGTACTCATATTGGTTTCGTCCCTGGTATTTACTTGCCAGACATCGAGAAGGAATCTCAGGAGGAGATCAACAAGGAGAAGTACTACGCTGATGGACTTGCGAACTAGGATCGTCTCCCAGTCAGCAGCCTGTACGTTAAGGCGTGACTTGGGCTCTACCACGTTTGTGTGTTTAGTCTTCCGCTGTGTGTTGTGTGTTTGCCCTGCGTGGCAGTTGTGTGGACTTGGTCAGGTGACCATGTCTCTTTTGTAAGTGTTTGCAACCGTGTATTGGATATTGTATCTGTGTACCAACTTGATATGTTGTTCACGACTGGTATGATCTGGGATCGTGAATGTATGCATATCGAAGGTGTCCCTGAACAGTGGTTTCTGGGGCGGACCTTACACCAGCGCCGCTGCTGGCCCCACGGTGGGCGCCAACTGTCGTGGATGTGTAAAGACAGATTCCATGGGATGGCTAATGTTTGGGGCCGATGGACGCTATAGGTATCCGGGGAGGGATTGCACGCCGAACTGGCGCGCTCACAAACACGGCAAACACAACAATCTACCCAGGTTCGGGGCCCTCGTGTGGAGGTAACACCCCTACTCCTGCCTTTCTCTCTGTATTATTCTCTGCCGAGTACAAGAGTTCCTATCTCTCTTTCTGTGAGTCGCTAAGCCTTGTAACAAATGAGCCAGTGTCCAACGTTGTCGAGCGTCCCTCGTGCAGGCGGGGGTAGGCCACCTTATATACCGGTGGCCAACCACTATTCTATGAATAAAAGGACGGAGTAGACAACTCCACTGCACAGCCGCGCACGCCTCCGCGCATGCCTCCATGTCTCCGCTGACAGCGTCGCCGAAAGTCTCCACGGTAGGCCGCTGACATGTCTTTTCCACCTTGTCAGTCTCTTACGGTAGGCCGCTGACATGTCATGTCCCCCTTGTCACTGACAGGACTTGACAGCTCCCATACCGTACTGCACCCACGTCTGTATGCTGATAACCACACACCTAGTAAGTTAAACCGCGCGCCGGTACGACCCATGGATACGCGGGATTCACCTCAACGGCTCCATTGACTTTGTGCCCGAGTAGGACAACTTCTCCCCTATCCGGATCACCCGAGCGCTACCCGGCTGATCCAAACTGATACTTGATTCTTCCCTTGACCTCTTATGCTTCCTGTCGAATAGCCCCAACTGGGTACCATCAACCGGGTAGCACCTTTATCTGGCACGTACCAACTCGGTACGGCTGAACTCGGTGAATGAATGCCTCGAACTCCATTCTTCACTCATCTTACCCCTACTGGGGGGGTTGCCCCCCGACACAAGGACATGTCCTTGCTTGTTTTAGCCCAATAATTATTGTGCTGCATTTAGGAGGTTATGGGGGCACCAAGGACATGTCCTAGGTAGTCCCACACGAGTAGAATAAGGGCATGCGTGCCCCTTGGCCGAACCCCTTTGTTATGGGTCGGTTTGTACCCCTTTAAGTCGAGTCTAAAGCCAAGTTAGGTCCAAGGGGTGGTGCGAATTAGCCTTTGGCCGCACCCCTTCTCTCTTAAATACCTCCAACCTGCGAGTTAGGAGGTTCAGACTACCTTTGAGATAAATCCTAAAACTCCATCGTTGAATTGCTTGAAGCATCCATCTGGAATTAATACAATAGCAAGTTTTGCGTGCTATCCACTATTCCATTGGGAATTAGTTGATACAGGACCACTAGTACTCGATGGCTACTCGTGCAAGTGTGTGGATTTGCAAATATCCAAGGGATTGGTTGCTGCTGCAATTGGCATCAAGAATTAACCGGAGAGTTCGTGGAGAGACACAAGTTATCATCTAGTTATCAAGTGCGAGTTCATCGACAAGATCGGGCATCCCCTTATCATTACCGACACGAAGCGCGAAACTGGTGTCGATGACATTGTCGATTAAGCCTGATGAAGAATCCACGGCTAAGCCTAGAGGTAGGACTATTGCCGATTTCCCGTATCCCACCTTCTGGATCCACAAGAGTGAGGGTATCACAAGTTACCTCTCTGAGAGCTCGCACACATATGTCTGTCAAAGACCTGCAGCGCTTCGCCGTCCAGGACTAGGCACCACAGATTTGCATTTTAGGTGGAGAAGTTCAAAACACATGGCATAGAGAGGGAGAGATATTAGAGCTAGGTCTAATCGCGAAAGGATCACCTCACCCTAACTAGAAGAAGCGCAAATTCTATTGTAGGAAGCTCTAATCCAGTTAGAGGAAGCACTAGTCTAATTATAGGCGGTTCTAATCCAATTAGATAATCTCTAAACCAATTAGAAGGGCTCTAATTATATAGCTCTAATTAGTCTTCTAATGATTAGAGAGGTTATAATTCCTATTAGAAGCTCTCTAATTAGAAGCTATAATTAGTTTTCTAATTATTAGAGAGGTCTCTAATCAATTAGAAGTGCTCTAATTAAAAGCCTAATTCGTCCTCTAATTCTTCTAGAGAAAGAGAGGCCAAAAGGCTCAATTGTGTGTCTAAAAGAGAGGAGGGCTGAAGATTATATAGTGGGTCAAGGGATGAGACTTGCCAAAAGGAGGGGGTCGGTTTCCCCCTCCGTTAATTGACTGCACCACCCTCCTAGGATGAGTCAGATTGGACTCCCTTGTGGAGCCCAATCCCTCCACCTATTTTTTTTCTTTTTTTTTCCCTCTCATTTATCTACCTAATAAATTCAGGAAAAAAATGATTATGGAAATTTGTGCACTTTGTGAGACCATGGGCCCCACTTTCCATTCCCTAAAATTAGGTTTGGCCCATGGAGGGAAATCTGCCCCCCTCTGGCACTGCTTCCATATAAGGAAAGTCCCTTGGAACTTTTCCGGAACCCCGTTACCCCTATAGATAAAATTTTAGATATTATCCAACGATGTTATACACACATTTCTAGCACCCTGGGACAGCTCATTCCCTCCATTATATCTCATATAACATTCTACCTACACTAGTATTATTTCTTTCTTATGGTAACTTCCTTAAAACAACTCCGATTGACACCGAACTTGTTCCTTTGATATCATAATGTAGGAATGGGTTGTTCTATCAACGACAGGGTAGCACTCAAAGGTTCGAACACTGGGGGCTAACCACATTCAATCGCACCTCCGGAGGCTTCAAGAGGGGAGCTCTCGAAGGAAAATAGTCACAACACGAGGGGTTTACCCAGGTTCGGGCCACCGTGATGGTGTAAAACCCTACTCCTGCTTGTCTGGTTCATTACACTATGAAGATTACAGAACAACAAGGTGTTCTGGTGATCTTCCTACTTGGTGTTCTCTATCTCTCTTGTTCTTGTTCTCTTCTCCCCCGAGGAGATAGGGCTGGTCTAGTTATACCAGCGATTGGCCCTGTTTCCCGCTCACTTGGCGGGAAACGGATACCACAGGGTGCCAAAGGAAGAAGCATCCCGTACACTGTGCCTCTTGCGCGGTCTTGGTCACCGGGGAACAACTGCGTTGTCCATGGCGTCACGGTGGGGGAGCCCGGTGATGCCACCCTCGTATTCTAGTGCGGACTTCGTCTTCTTGCACCAAAGATGGAAGCCACAGATGAGGCTTTGGTGTACAGTGGAGCTCTGCGCTTTATACACGAGAATGGAAACTGCCAAAGCCATACTATCTTCTGTGGCGGCTTCATCATCCGCGCAGAGTTTGGAACGTCACCCTCACATGGGTTGTCTCCCAGCGGGTGAGGTTCCTTCCGGGAAGGAGCGGGGTCGGAGCAGGACTCCTCCCCAGCGATGCGCGATGGAGATCCCTTGGAGATCTCCTCTTCAAGGGATTGGCCTTGGTGGAGAACGGTTAAGGGGTTCTCCCTGTCTTGATGGGTGGGTACGGACTCCTTCCGTGCCCTATGGACTGGGCCAGCAGCAGAGGGCCCACGATACCTTAGTATCCGTGGGTCCGACAGTAGCCCTCGGGCCCATGACGCGCGCGTTAAGCACAACAGCCTAGGCCCCAGGCTGGGGTCCTATCATTCCACATGGCGCGATGGTTCGGAGGGGAGACCCACGACCTCCCCGCGTGGCGGAAACGTATCGTCGCAATTACTGCTCTGACCGGGCGGCACAGAGCAGCAAGCGCCTCGTCGTCCGGTCACGTCCCCCTTGGGACGTGGCCCCTTCTTCCTTGGTGCTCGAGCCGGTGGGAGATCAGCCAATCGCAGTGCCATCTCTTGGCCTTGGCATAAATGGGAGTAGGGGGCGCTGATACGTCATAAACATATCCTTAATTTATGATGCCCCATGTTGTTTTCTTATTGTTTCCCACATGTTTGCTATACACTTTATGCCATTTTTATCGATATTTCGGACTAACCTATTGACAAGAAGCCACAGAGCCAGTTCCCTGTTTTCTGTTGTTTTTAGTTTCAGAAAAGTTGTTCTGGAAATATTCTCGAAATTGGAAAATTCGAAGCCCGGAAGTCTTAGAATTCCCGAAGGTTCCACAGAGTCCCGAAGAGAACCGGAGTGGGGGGGTACCTCAGGGGGCCCACACCATAGGGCGGCGCGCCCCCCTTGGCCGCGCCAGGGGGTGGTGTGGGGCCTCTAGGCCTCCACCGCCTTTGCCCTTTCGCCTATTTAATCCCCTCGAGACGTAAATCCTAAATATATTCCACTTAGTCCTGAAAAACACCCGAGGCCGCCGTCATCATCATCACGAGATCAGGAGGGTTGTGGAGCTCTCCCCGGCACCCTGCCGGGAGGGGAATTCATCACCGGAGGGGTCTACACCACCATGCCCTCCTCCGAAGTGATGCGTGAGTAGTTCATCCCTGGACTACGGGTCCATAGCAGTAGCTAGATAGTTTTTCTATCCACTTTGTACCTCATGTTTAGATCTTGTGAGCTGCCTAACATGATCAAGATCATCTTTATGTAATGATACATGTTGTGTTTGCTGGGATCTGATGAATGTTGAATGCTATGTCTTCTGATTATCATGTTATCTTCATGCATATGTTATTTATGATCTTGCATGCTCTCTGTTATTAGTAGATGCTCTGGCCAAGTAGATTCTAGTAACTCCTTGAGGGAGTATTTATGCTCGATAGTGGGTTCATGCCTCCTTTTCATCTATGCTCGAGTGACAGAAACGTGATGGATGGAGGCTGTGTTGTTGCCATTAGGGAGAAAACAACGGTGTTTACCTAGTTTACATTATTTACATTAAACACTTTGCTTACGGCAATAATCTATTGCTTCCAACTTAATATTCAACGTTTGTTCGGATGATATTCAGAGGGTGGATTATTAGACATAGATGCAGTTGGATGACGGTCAATGTATTTTGTTCTAACACCCGCATGAATCACATAGTAATCTTTATGTCTTGTATATGCACTATGGTGCAGCATTCATTTCTGTCAATTGCCCAGCTGTAATTTGTTCACCACATATCTTATTTATCTTTCACGGAGAGACACCACTAGTAAATTGTGGACCCTGTCCTTCTTCCTCATACTGATAAAACACCTACTACTTTCGTACTGCTTTCATACTGCTGCTACTACTTTCATACTGTTTTCCACACCATACATTTAACCTCTTTGTGTTCAGCAAAACCGTTGAGATTGACAACCTCACTGCTTCGCTGGGGCAAAGTGATTTGATTGTGTTGTGTAGGTTCCACGTTGCTTCTGAACCGGTAGTGCGCCCTGCCATCTCAGATGCTTCAACCTTCTGAAGTTACTCATTCCTCCTACTGGTCGATTAAACCTTGGTTTCTTTCTGAGGGAAAACTGCTGCTGTGCTCATCATACCTTCCTCTTGGGGTTTCCCAACGAGTGCAAGACCCTCACCATCAAAGCTATTTTTTGGCGCCGTTGCCGGGGAGGAAGAGAATTTCTGCAAGGGGAGTCTCTCACTTCCAATCTCTTTTTGTTTTAGTTTTGCTTAGTTTATTTTATTTTGTTTTGTTTGCTTCTCTTTATCAAAAACACAAAAAATATTAGTTCTTATTCTAGCTGTTACGTTTGTTACTTCATTGTTATTTTTCATCATGTTGTTCCCTAAGTTTACCCTGAAAGATCTGCCAGTAGGAAGTGGTTCTATACTTAGAAAGGACACCATTAAAGAATTCTTTGATCATGTTAGTAAGCACGATAATTTTGAGGAAACATCCATAGTAGAACTTTCCCCAAATTATGAAACTGCTGCAACTTCCTTAGTTCACATGCTAGAAGCTAGGTTTGTTAACCTTCATCCCATATTACAACATATCTTTCTCAACTTGAATAACATTGAAGATGTTGATAAAATAGACTTTATCTTAGAAACTATGCTTAAAGAATTTGGAGATGTTGCTGTAGAAGCTAGAGAAGTCTTTGATCGTTTCAATATGCTTCGCTCCTGTGTAGATATTGTTGGTGCTCTATAAAAAACTGAATCTAATAACGAAAAGGAGGATAAAATACCAATCCTCTTTAAATTGATAGCACTGCATGAAGCCCAAGAAAAGAATTTTGATTGGATTATTCCTGAGAATTTATTTGATGAAGATAGTAAGCCTAAAAGTTCTAAGAGAGGATCCTCTGAAAATCACTCAGATAAAATACAATGCATTATTAAGGAATTGCCAAATTTAGATTTTAATACCCTTCCATTTGAAAATACTTGATTCCACTTCTCTGGGCCTAGCTAAAAGGCGTTAAAGAAAAACAATTTTTGGGAGATAACCCATGGTTTTATTTTTGCCTTGTTTTTATCTTTTTTCTTTGAGTCAAGGGGTTGTATACTTTTGTAGCAACTCCTTTGTATCTTTCTTTTCATGTTTTAGTAGTGCCAAGTAAGATTTCTGACGAGAGTTGGAGTTGGTTTTCGGATTTCTACGCAGGAAACAGATTTCTGCTGTCCACCGTAAAACATCGTATAAAATCCAGGAAGATCAGAATGATATGAAAAAATTTGTGCTTGTTACCCGATTAATTCTGCAATTTTTTTGTTCTTTAAGTTTTTAGATATGAGTAACGTACGTGCCTAGAACAAATTCATCTTTACAGACTGTTCTGGTTTTGACAGATTCTGCCATTTTTCTTGCATTTGCTCTTTTGCGATGTCAAGTGGATTTCTTTGCTTCACGAAATATTAGAGGCTGTAGCTAATGTTTAAAAGTATAAATAGCACTTGTGCCATACAGAACCAATGTATTTTAAATTGTTGCACTAACCCTCTAATGTGAATTACTGTTTGAGTGTGGTGTGAAGAAAGTTTTGAAGGGTCAAGATAAGAGGTGATATATGTGATCAACAAGATTGCAAGGTTAAAGCTTGGGGATGCCCCCGTGGTTCATCCAAGCATATTTTTAGAAGACTCAAGCATCTAAGCTTATGGATTCCCAAGGCATCCCCTTCTTCATCAACTATCTATCAGGTCACTTCTTGTGAAACTATATTTTTATTCGGTCACATCATATGAAGTTTACTTGGAGCGTCTGTTTGTTTTTCTTTTGTTTTCTTTCATTTTCCTTGCGGCAATAATATATTTGGATCCTAGAATTCTTTGTTTGGGAGAGAGACACGCTCCGCTTTTTCGTTTGAATACTTGCCATGCTAGTATTCTTAGTTTTTCTTCTAGTTGCTGCAAAGGTTCCTATTTAGCTATTGTTTTCATTGCATCACTTATTTAGAGAAGTTAGTTTTAGTAGTGTTTTGTGAGTCCTCTCATGTTTTCTTACTGTAGCATTTAGAGAGTTTTTGTTAAAGCATGTTTTGTATGGTGCTTGTTGGGAAAAGAAACTGCTGCTTGGGGTAGAATTTTTAATGGTGCAAGTAGAAGCTTGTATAGACTATGGATAGACTTGTTCATATCATGCTAGATTTTAGTTTAGTTTTAAAGCCTTGTGGTTATTTAGTAGCATTATTAGCCTCAAATAGCTGAGAGTGTTTAATGTGCCATTGAAAGAATCATGGGTTTTTCTTGTCATATTGAAACATAAATTTGTGGTGTTCTCCTTTGAATGTTTTATTTGGTTGACTTGGCTTATGCTCACACCATGTTTATGACTATGAACCAGTCACGAATAGCCTCCATGATCATTTAGTTTTTGAACTTGTGGTAAAACTTATGCTTTGATTAATGATGTTTATGACGCTATGCGTGATTATGTCTCTTATGCTCTCTTGATTTGTCGCTCGTAGTCTTTTGCTAGCCTCCACCTATACTGAGTATGATCTCTACTCGTGCATCCAACTCCCAAAAACAAAAGTTTTCCCATTGTGTCCACCATACCTACCTACATGTGGTAATTAATCGCCACTCCAAAGTAAATTGCGCATGGGTTACCTTTAAAACTTTCAAAATCACTCCTGTTTTGTGCTCCTGTTTTAGCTCATGAGGACGTAAATAGAGAATATTTATCTCACTTGTTGATTGGAATTTGACACGCTGGACTACTGGCTTCATCCGCTTATCCAATGATAGAAGAGCTAGCTGCGGGGTGCCCAGCCCAAAATTAATAACACAAATTCTCTTCACTATTTTTCGCATCTGATTTATCAGTCAAAGCATAATTGTGTAAAAAAAGAGAAAGAGGGATGACCTTCTACCCAGATGCGTCCTTCTATGGGAGCCGCTCTTGTGAGTCTAGTTGGCTTGTGATGTATTGTATTTTATGTTTACCATTCGTTGACATAAGCATACACCTCTCATAAAATATAGATACTCCTCAACGGTATGTGATTGTTGGCAGGCACCCGAGGATTCGGTTAGCCATGGTTTGTGAAAGATGGTTGGGAGGAGTGTCAAATTTTTATACCTCTGTTTAATAAAATAAAAACTCTAGCACATGAGTGATCCATTCTTCCCTCTGCAAAGGGCGGAAAATAATTATATGGGACCTGGTCTACAAATTTAGCGCGTGGACCAACTTCAGCAATTGACACGTGGCTAGAAAGCAGTTTAGATCTGAAAATAGATAACCGGATTTTGTTTTTCCACTATTTTCTAGCCACGTGTCAATTGCTGGAGTTGGTCCACGGGTCTAAATTTGTAGACCAGGTCTCATATAATTATTTTCCGCAAAGGGCCTTTCTTTTACTTTTATGTTGAGTCTCCATCTTCTAAATTTATGCATGGTTGAGATAGCATATTTGTCATTCTGAGTTTTGATGGGGGGATAGTAACCCGGTAGGCCCACTTCAAGATATAATCCGGCCCAAGGTGTGCTGAGCGATACCCGGTTAGGGGTAAAGAGATTATCGGAAGGCCCAAAGGCTTGTGAGATTCGTAACCCGGATTGTGGGCTGCGATAAGGAAAGTTAGGGTTTGTATGTGGAGTTCGAGTAGGACTCAAAATGTGCCTTGAAGGGCAAGTTAGGGGTGTACGGGTGCTTTATAAACCGGCCCCTAGGTTTAGTTTGCCAGAGATTCAAGTCATAGTTGTACCACCTGTTATCGAGTATCCAGCATAATTCATATTGAGATCCGGCGAGTTATTTTCCGGTTCTTAGATCGCTTTTCGCCATGTCTTCCTTCGAGCTAAACCATCTCCCGAATACCTGTGTCGACTTGCCCCAAGATCAGTTACCCCTGGTAACATCTGCCGTGATTATCCCACGACAGTTGGCGCCCACCGTGGGGCCTGCGTCCAAAGGTGTTTACATCACGGGAGAAGCTCGGAAGAACATGAAGAACTTTGTTGTCGGCGAGATCTACTCTGATGACGAAGGAAAAAGGATAGTGGACAATTCCGGGTGGGAGTTGGAGCCGGAGCACCTCGAATCCGGGTCTGCGGTATCGATTGGCCAAATCAGTATCTTCATCGGTATGGTACGTACGCTCAATTTAAAAGGACAATATCATGTGCATGTTACAGGGACTTCCAACAGGGACCAAAAGGCGTTAAAACAGACAGAGAATTCAGTTTCCTCGGCCACTCCGGGGTACTTGAGATGGGCAGAGCAAGAAGTAACATGGAGCAGAAGGGATCATCCGGAAGGAATAGAGCACCCTGGAACCTTGGCGTTAGTAGTCTCGCCACAGGTCAATGGTTATGAATTGAGAAAGGTATTGATGGACGGAGGGAGCAGCATCAACATCCTATATTGGGAAACCTTCTTGCGCATGAACCTCAAAGAATCTCAGCTACAGAAAAGTTCGACGGTTTTTCATGGAATCGTGCCGGGTCATTCGGCGCGCCCCGAAGGAAAAATTACATTGGAAGTAGCCTTCGGAGAGTCGGTAGATAACTATCGGGTAGAATGGCTCACGTTTGAGGTGGTCCGGTTGCACAGTCCTTACCACGCATTGTTTGGGAGACCAGCTTATGCTAGATTCATGGCTAGGCCGTGCTATGTATATTTGCAGTTAAAGATTCCAGGCCCCAAGCGGACCATCACTATCCATGGAAACCGGGATATAGCAGCAGAGTGTGATGAGGGAGATTCGGTGATGGTCGAGCAAGCCTGCAGAAAGGAAGAGCTTAAATATTACCGGTCTCAGGTGGATCCGGAAGACGGCACGGCATTGAGAAGACCAGATTCTGAAGATGAAAGAGTAAAATTTAAAGCGGCTCAAGACACCAAGAAGGTAGATTTCGTGGAAGGAGACCCCACCAAGCAGTTCACTATAGGGTCCAATTTGGAAGACGCGCAAGAAAAGGCCCTAGTGGAGTTTATACGCTCAAATGCGGATGTGTTCGCCTGGACACCCAGCGACATGCCGGGTATCCCCACCGAGTTGGCAGAGCACAGTTTGCATGTGGATCCCAGGGCCAGGCCTGTGAAGCAAGGTTTGAGAAAAATGAACGAGGAAAGGAGAAGAGCTATAGGTGAGGAAATCGCACGGCTATTAACCGCAGGCTTTATCATGGAAGTATTTCACCCGGACTGGTTAGCGAATCCGGTTCTAGTGATGAAAAAGACAAATGAATGGAGGATGTGCATCGATTTCACGAGCCTCAACAAGCATTGCCCAAAGGATCCGTTCGCGCTGCCAAGGATAGACCAAATCATAGACGCGGTAGCCGGAAGCGACTTGCTATGCTTTTTGGACGCATATTCGGGATACCACCAGATTAAACTCAAAAGGGAGGATTGGGAAAAAACGTCATTTATAACCCCTTTTGGGGCCTTCTGCTACAAAACCATGACGTTTGGATTGAAAAATGCGGGCGCAACTTACCAGCGGTGTATTCAGAAGTGCTTCGAGGATCAAATTGGGCGTAACGTGCACGCGTATGTGGATGATGTGGTTATTAAGACCCGGAAAGCAGAGACATTTATTGATGATTTAAAAGAAACGTTTAAAAACTTGAGGAGGTATCAGATGAAGCTTAACCCAACGAAGTGTGTATTCGGAGTCCCGGCCGGGAAGTTACTTGGCTTTATAGTCTCCGAGAGAGGAATTGAGGCAAACCCGGATAAAATCAAGGCCATCCAGAATTTGAAGAAACCGGAAAGTTTGAAGCACGTTCAGAAGCTCACGGGCTGCGTCGCAGCCCTGAGCCGGTTCATATCCAGGCTTGGAGAAAAGGCAATACCCTTGTACCGGCTTTTGCGGAAATCAGATAAGTTCGTGTGGGATCAGGAGGCAGATGAGGCGTTTGAAGCACTAAAGAGGCAGTTATCTGAAGCGCCAGTACTAGCGGCGCCGGGTCCTAAAGAGCCTATGTTATTATACGTGGCGGCCGGTCCCCGAGCCGTCAGCGCAGTAGTTGTCGTGGAACGCAAAGAAGATGGGAAAGGTTACCCGGTCCAGAGGCCGGTTTACTATGTCAGTGAGGTGTTATCAGAAGCGAAGCAGCGTTACCCGCATTGGCAAAAATTGGTGTTTGGGGTCTTTATGGCCAGTCGGAAGTTGAAGCCATATTTCCAAGAACATCCCATAACAGTGGTTAGTTCAATACCAATGTCGGATATCATCAGAAACTCGGATGCAACGGGCAGAATAGCCAAATGGGCAATAGAGATGGGAGATTATCATATCAGCTACGAGCCCAGATCGGCAATCAAGTCCCAGGCCCTGGTTGATTTCGTTAACGACTGGACGCACACTGGGATGGTTACCGCAGTTCCAAGTTCCGAGTCATGGACCATGCACTTCGATGGATCAAAGCAGTACGAGGGGTCAGGAGCCGGAGTGGTGCAGATTCACTTTGATTGCTCAAACAATGTGGCCGAGTATGAGGCTCTGTTGCATGGCTTGAAGGTAGCCAAGGAAATGAACATTAGAAGGATACGATGCTTTGGAGATTCGGATCTCGTGGTGCAGCAGGTATCAGGAACCTGGGACAGGAAGGACGCCACTATGGCAGCGTACCGCAGGGAGGTTGATAGGGTTGCCGGGTGTTTTTCCGGGTATGAAGTGGAGCACATAGACAGAAGAAAGAACGAGGCGGCGGACGCACTCGCCAGACTCGGTTCGCGCAGGGAGCCGGTTCCACCTAATGTTTTCGTGGACGAGCTATGGCGACCGTCAGTTAAATCCGAGTCTGAAGAAGAATTAGCAAATCGAGACCCGGACATGGAGCTCGTGGCTACAATACGCGACGTCCCCGAGTGGACGGAGCCATATCTGGCATACTTATCACGGGGTGAACTACCAGAACAGGAAGTACTAGCAAGACAAATCGTGAGGCGGGCGAAAGGATACGCTATTATCAATGGAGAGTTGTACAAGAGAAGTGCGGCAGGAGTCTTTTTGCGCTGTGTGACACCAGAAGAAGGTCGACAGATTCTTAAGGAGATCCATGAAGGTGATTGCGGGCATCATGCGTCCACAAGGTCCCTTGTGGCCAAGGCCTATCGGCATGGGTTCTTCTGGCTCACAGCTCTAGCAGACGCGGAACGAATGGTGGCAAGGTGCGACGGATGTCAAAGGTACGCTCGCCAAACTCATGTGCCGGCTATGGAGTTACGGACCATCCCATTAACTTGGCCATTCGCTGTTTGGGGTATGGACATGGTTGGCCCCTTCCATATGTCACCTTGCAAGAAGACGCACCTTTTAGTGGCTGTTGATAAGTTTACCAAATGGGTGGAGGTTATGCCGGTCACCAATTGCGAAGCGGCCACAGCAGTCAAGTTCCTGAAAAGAATTATATACCGGTTCGGATACCCCCACAGCATAATTACCGACAATGGAACCAACATGTCCCTTGGAGAGATGGAAAAATTTTGTGGCAGCAATGGAATCAGGCTTGATGTAGCATCAGTAGCACATCCGCAAGCCAACGGGCAAGTGGAGAGGGCGAACCAAGAGCTACTTCGTGGATTGAAGCCAAGACTAAGGGTTCCCTGTATCAGGGCCGCTGGGGCATGGGTTGAAGAACTTCCTTCCGTGGTCTGGGGTATTAACACTACACCCAACCGATCCACCCAGATGACACCTTTCTTCATGGTCTACGGCGCAGAAGCGGTATTACCAAGCGACATCATTCATGATTCACCAAGAGTGACAGCCTATGTGGAAGTAGAGAATGAGAAAACCCGGCAAGACGCCGTGGATATGTTAGAAGAACAAAGGGAGCAAGCCTTGGAAAGATCAGCCATATATCAGCAGGACTTGCGAAGATATCATAGCCGGCGAGTGAAAAGCCGGGTCTTCCAGGAGGGAGACTTGGTCCTGCGCTTGGTTCAGAAAAACGAGGGAAGGCACAAACTATCGCCACCATGGGAAGGACCTTTCATCGTAAGCCGGAGTCTGCATAATGGGTCATATTATTTGATAGATGCAAGAGAAGAATCGGCCACAATCAACGACACTGCCCACACTACTGCACCTATGCAAGAGAGAGATAGACCATGGAACGTGGCTTAGCTACGTCCGTACTATACTTAGCAGAAAACGATGTAACAGGCAGCAGGTTTCAGACGCACTCTTTTCCTATCCGGGGCACCCTTGGGGACTGGATGGGTTTTTAATGAGGCGGCTTGCTGACCTAATTTTCTCATATCAAATAAAAAGGAGGTTATCAGGAAAAGAGGCAATTGTCATTACACGGTGTGCGTATTTAGGTCTTGAGGGCTGGTTGCTCCTATAAGCACAGCTGCAAACTCAAAAAAGACCCGGCCTTGATGCCAATGAGTTATAGGGGCCATCGCTCGAAAAAACGAGTGCGGCTACAATCTTATAACCGGACAAAGAAGTCCAAATTTCTCGGCTATTCTTACTTAAGCTCGATGTGACTCGCAACAAAGTGGCATGATTCGTTCGCTTACGATTAATGTCGGTCATGAGACCCAAACGGGACTTGCTTGACCCCGTTTTCGTACTGATGTAACAACATGGTATCCACGCGGAAGCCGGCTTATAGTACAAGGTAGTTGAAAGGGTCATCTAAACCACAAGTCATGCAGAGTATAAGGCTAGCAGCCGGAAACTCAACGATTATCAAGCATAACTTCAAACGTCATAAAAAGCTGTCCTGAAGTCTTGGGCATTTAGCGACAGGCAATTCGTTTCCTTGAAAAGAAACAATCACGTGTCCCAGACGTGGAAACCCGGGCTGGGGGACTGGGGAGTTCTGAAGAAGAAACAGCGTAATCCAGCCGATAAAATCTCAACGAGCCATGCATCCGGGTCCCGGGGGCTTAGGGATCCGGGTGAAAGCCCATTCCCCAGATGTCAACGAAACCCGGAGGTTGGGTCTCGCCAAGGAAAGCATAAAAAAAAAAGAGGGGAGGTAAAGGTCCAAGGTATCAAGAATAAAAGTAAGTGGGTATCTAGAACAAGCGGGTGCAAAGACACATTAATCAAAAGCCCAAAGGGGCGCAAAGTGCATCAGGAGCATAAGCAAAAATATTACAAAAACCCTAAAGTATCAAAAGAGCACAGGCGCTCCGCTTAAAACAAGTAATAAAGCTGTTTTGACGACGCTTTGCCGACTAACGCATATGGAATGACAGGCGATATTCATTACTTCAAGCTGCAGGATCCATCTTGGCCTTGCCCTTGTTGCTGCTGGTGGTGACGGCGCCACTCGGATTAGTAGCAGTTCCGGGTTGCGAAGCTGCAGGAGCAGAGTCGGCATCGGCCTTCTTGGCAGCTTCGTCCCTTATCTTGAGCGCCTCCTCCTTCCAACGGGCAAGCATATCGAACGGCTGGGGGCGGTTCGCCTGGACAACCTTGTCATTAGCATCATAAGCAGGGAGAATCTCATCAATCTCTAAGCTGTCAGCGATAACGCTAGCCGGATGGCGGACTTCTTTCTGAATAGCCTTGAAGTCCTTTGGCAAAAACTTGGACCCGTCCAAGTTGAATTCCGGAAATCCACTCATAAGTTTGGCCAGTTGTAGCTTGGGGGCGTAGGCTTTAGCCAATGCGAGCCCCCGGGTTACCCCAAATCGGCAGGAGGACCGTTTCCAGTGCCAAATCCACTCGGGGATCGTGGAGCAGAATTCCAGTAATCTCTTCATATTATCTGGCTTGACATCCGGCAGTCGCAACTCATCAAGTATCCAGCTAACTCCGCCGCAAAGCTGGCGAAGAGTGTTTTTGATGGTTTTTAGCTTAGCAGCGTCATCTTCTTCGGGGGCAGCATCACTTGGGCCTGCTAAAGGGGTAAAAGGAGCAAAGATATTAAGTAAGCAAGCATAGTGGTTCATATCAAAGAAATCCGGGTCATAGAAAAGGTGAAATTTAAAAATCTCACCGGTCGCGGTGCGATAAACGTCGGCAATTTGCACGGAAAGTGTTGACAGTTTGTCCTTAGCCTTGTGAGCCCTTTTCCTGTACCTTTTCGTCATTTTTTGGCACCTGCGAGCTTCAGTCTCCGCAGCTTCACGAAGGGCCGTTTCTTTTTCAATACGCTTGGTGGACTTGGCCAGTTTCTTCTCCAACTGTGAAACATAGTCCTGTAAGGAAGCATGAAGAGGGATTAGCCAGAAACATTATACAAAAGTTCCAAGCAAGTTACTTAGTAATTTACTCGGAACTTGGGGGCTATGTGTAGAAACAATTGGCATTACTCGGGATTACCTCGTGCTTGGTTATTAAGGCGTCCAGTATGTTTTCTTCATCACCCTTCAAGGTATGGAGGGCATCTAGCATTTGCGCAAAGGTCATGTCTTCAGGGCGAAGTCGAGAAGGGCCGGAAGACTGGTCTTCCTGTTGAAAGGTTGCTCCGGGTCTGGGGGTCGAAACCCGGACCGTTTGATTATCCGGGTTAGGAGAACCCGGCTTGGTCTCCAAAATGATATCTTCATCCACCTCCTCAGAGGGCTGGGGTGATGCAGTTTTTGGTGGAGGTGGGTCCTTAAAAGGGTCTTCTTTGTTTCCATCCTCGGCCTCGTCCTCAACCTCAATGTTCATGTTATTACTCGGCTTCTCCTCCCCCTGCCTTCCTGCTTCAGGCATATCCGGGTCACTCAGCGTAACTGTGGCGCTGAAAGGAGAAAAGGAGACATTGATTAGTGGAATGTATGGAAAAAAGAAAGACAACAAGTACGAGGGAATGTAAGCAAAGGTAGTTTACCCGGTATTCACAGCATAGTCCGGGGGAAGCTCGCAGCTGGAGGCGGATGACGTTGGTAAAAGCACCGGTTGCGGTACGCGAAATTGCCCGGCGAGTGGATGACTGGGAGATGGATGACGTTGAGGAGATTGGGAAGGTTGAGCTGGAGGGGTGCTGGCTCGACGAGCGGGTGAGGTGGAGATACCCGGGTTAAGGGGATCATCCCCCGGAGAACTCCGGGTCACCCTGCGTTTAGTCGGGAGAGGGTCCTTCAAGAAGGATGAATGTGATAATCGCACATTAAGTTCACGCATAGTGGCAAAGGATTAAGGCGCACAAGACATGGAAGAGAAGGGAACCTTTTCAACTACCCCTCTAGCTTTCCTTTTGTTCCCAACTAGGGGTTCTTGGTCAGACTCGGTGGCTTCCGGGTCATTTTCTTCTTCCTCCTCTTCATCCTCTGACCCTGAAAGCCGAGTAAGTATCAGGTAAGAAAGGACGAGTGGTAAGAAAGGTGGCACAGATGAAAGGCAGATGTAAAAGGTCGTGAAAGAGTACCCTCGTCGTCATCAATGGACTCGTTTTCCCCTTCGGGGTCTTGGGAGGGAGGAGAGTTCTCGACCTTCCAGAAGGGATCGTCAGCCTGTGAAACAAGTAAATGCAGGTAGTGATTAGAGACTATAGCGGGTAAGAGTGCTGAAACCAGAAAAAGGGGGTCAGGTCTTACCGCTGGAGCGGGATTCTCCCGAGTAAACGGGGGTAACCCGGTAGCGTTCTTTATAACATCTAGCCTCTCCATCAGGAAACCCTTGATAGTCTTGTTGGTGTTGCCAGCAGGGAAGTTCTTGGTGGAGTAGCGGAGGGAGTCCGTGATGTGACCCGAGTACTCGTGTAGCAACTTCGAACGGATGGAGTTGGGTTGAACCCGGAAATCTACCCAAGTCTTTATTAGATTAAGCCCAATAAGGCCATGGGCTGACAGGGCAGCTAGTTTGGCCAAAAGGGGCTGAATGGTTATTAAGGCGTCCAGTATGTTTTCTTCATCACCCTTCAAGGTATGGAGGGCATCTAGCATTTGCGCAAAGGTCATGTCTTCAGGGCGAAGTCGAGAAGGGCCGGAAGACTGGTCTTCCTGTTGAAAGGTTGCTCCGGGTCTGGGGGTCGAAACCCGGACCGTTTGATTATCCGGGTTAGGAGAACCCGGCTTGGTCTCCAAAATGATATCTTCATCCACCTCCTCAGAGGGCTGGGGTGATGCAGTTTTTGGTGGAGGTGGGTCCTTAAAAGGGTCTTCTTTGTTTCCATCCTCGGCCTCGTCCTCAACCTCAATGTTCATGTTATTACTCGGCTTCTCCTCCCCCTGCCTTCCTGCTTCAGGCATATCCGGGTCACTCAGCGTAACTGTGGCGCTGAAAGGAGAAAAGGAGACATTGATTAGTGGAATGTATGGAAAAAAGAAAGACAACAAGTACGAGGGAATGTAAGCAAAGGTAGTTTACCCGGTATTCACAGCATAGTCCGGGGGAAGCTCGCAGCTGGAGGCGGATGACGTTGGTAAAAGCACCGGTTGCGGTACGCGAAATTGCCCGGCGAGTGGATGACTGGGAGATGGATGACGTTGAGGAGATTGGGAAGGTTGAGCTGGAGGGGTGCTGGCTCGACGAGCGGGTGAGGTGGAGATACCCGGGTTAAGGGGATCATCCCCCGGAGAACTCCGGGTCACCCTGCGTTTAGTCGGGAGAGGGTCCTTCAAGAAGGATGAATGTGATAATCGCACATTAAGTTCACGCATAGTGGCAAAGGAGTAAGGCGCACAAGACATGGAAGAGAAGGGAACCTTTTCAACTACCCCTCTAGCTTTCCTTTTGTTCCCAACTAGGGGTTCTTGGTCAGACTCGGTGGCTTCCGGGTCATTTTCTTCTTCCTCCTCTTCATCCTCTGACCCTGAAAGCCGAGTAAGTATCAGGTAAGAAAGGACGAGTGGTAAGAAAGGTGGCACAGATGAAAGGCAGATGTAAAAGGTCGTGAAAGAGTACCCTCGTCGTCATCAATGGACTCGTTTTCCCCTTCGGGGTCTTGGGAGGGAGGAGAGTTCTCGACCTTCCAGAAGGGATCGTCAGCCTGTGAAACAAGTAAATGCAGGTAGTGATTAGAGACTATAGCGGGTAAGAGTGCTGAAACCAGAAAAAGGGGGTCAGGTCTTACCGCTGGAGCGGGATTCTCCCGAGTAAACGGGGGTAACCCGGTAGCGTTCTTTATAACATCTAGCCTCTCCATCAGGAAACCCTTGATAGTCTTGTTGGTGTTGCCAGCAGGGAAGTTCTTGGTGGAGTAGCGGAGGGAGTCCGTGATGTGACCCGAGTACTCGTGTAGCAACTTCGAACGGATGGAGTTGGGTTGAACCCGGAAATCTACCCAAGTCTTTATTAGATTAAGCCCAATAAGGCCATGGGCTGACAGGGCAGCTAGTTTGGCCAAAAGGGGCTGAATGGCTTCCCTATCAGGCTCGGGTGCGAAAGCGTTAAAAGACTCGGAGGGTTCAAAGAGGCTCTCCGAGTAACCCGGCAATTTCCTCTCACCATCTGGAGAAGTGTCATGGCAATAGAAGAAAGATAATTGCCAGTTGTTGACGTGGGAGTTCAAGTTAAGAGGTGGCATTAGTGAGTGCTTGCGGCGCTGGATGGATACCCCGCCACAGGTAAGAAGAGCTCCGTCATTGCTCTCGCAACATAGCTCGCATTGGAATAACTCGATAAAAAGATCCAGGCTTGGTGGAATGCACAAGTAGGATTCGGACAAGACTATGAAGTGGGTGATGTTCAACATAGAGTTAGGCCCTATGTCGAACACCCGGAGGCCGTAGTGGCTTAAGATTTCCCGGAAGAAAGGGTGACCCGGAGGACGGAATCCCCGGGTCACGTGCTCGGTAAAACAGATTACCTCGTTCCCGGCAGGGGTAGGCCGGGTCTCATCGTCAGGAGCTCTCCAATGTATCTCCTTTTGAGAGGGAAGAATGCCTAATTCGGCCATTCCTTCCAGCTTGGCCTTCGTCGTTGAAGACCGACCCCAGTTGGTAGAAGTGGTTTGAGGGGTCTTGGTCGAAGCCGGGTGCCTTCCCTGTCTTTTCGGAGCCATGGAGTTAACCTGCAAGGGACAAGAGATGTAGGGAGTAAAGATTCGGAATATCAGATTATCCGAGTTTGGGAATATCGAGACAAATGCGAAGGCTAAAATAATACCCGGATAATGTGCTACGAGGTTAAGTGAGGAGGATTTTCCGGGTTACAGATGAGGTTGAGTAAATTGTTAATTACTTACGTATGAAGGTGGGTTGGGCGCACATGGATGGTTGCCCATACTTTTATTGCGAAGAAAATAGCTGGAAAAAGAAGGTTTCTCGGATGTTAATGGGACAAGCGGAAAAAACAAGGTGGAACGGATCTAGGTCAAAAGGCTTGCGAGCGATCTTATATAAAGTTGGCGGTTGAAAAAGGTGCGGGGATGAATTGCGACTATGCATCAGGTGCTTAAAGGAGCCGAGGACTACCGAAGCGGTTTGATTTGACGATGCCGGAAAGATAATTTACGGGTTGATCCAGATCCGATCCAAGTCAAATTGAAAAGATTGTAAGGTTCAATTGGACGATTGAGAGAGGCTTACCGAGGAGATTGATGTCCGAAATGAGGGAGATGCGAGGGGCGGTTTGAGTACAGTTCCCCCGCCCCCGATGAGAAAGACGAAGGTGCGATGACGATGTGCGATGGCGGCGCGGGATGGCTCGAGCTCGAGTGCGGCCGGCAATGGTCTTATCTGTTGGAGTGTGCGTGAGCTCCGGCGGCGGAAGTTGCGAAGGAGCGAGGAGAAAGGGTCTGATGAGGAGAGGTGAAAAGCTTAGGGTTACTTTCGATTGGTATTTATAAGGAAAGAGGTGGGCTCACCCCGGCGACTGGAAAACCGGAGGTTACGGGACAGTAATTATCCGTGCGGATTTGGTGGTGCACGCGCCCGGAATGGAGCGAGATGTTTCGTTGGTGGAGGAAGTTTAACCTACCCCGGGATATCTGGGGCCGGTATTGTGAGTAGAATTTTGGCATTTTGGGGTTCAGATTTGGAAAGGCGTGTTAGGCATTCAGGGGGGAATCGAGTCATCATGTGGCCGCCATGGAGCTGCGCCTAACCATCTATCGAAGCAATTTAACTCGGTCCCCATAAACTTGGCTGTTTCATATCTTTTTCAGGGAATAGCGAGGGCTTCAAGGATGAATCCGTGAAACCCGCGCTATCCTGGGGACTACTGATGGGGGGATAGTAACCCGGTAGGCCCACTTCAAGATATAATCCGGCCCAAGGTGTGCTGAGCGATACCCGGTTAGGGGTAAAGAGATTATCGGAAGGCCCAAAGGCTTGTGAGATTCGTAACCCGGATTGTGGGCTGCGATAAGGAAAGTTAGGGTTTGTATGTGGAGTTCGAGTAGGACTCAAAATGTGCCTTGAAGGGCAAGTTAGGGGTGTACGGGTGCTTTATAAACCGGCCCCTAGGTTTAGTTTGCCAGAGATTCAAGTCATAGTTGTACCACCTGTTATCGAGTATCCAGCATAATTCATATTGAGATCCGGCGAGTTATTTTCCGGTTCTTAGATCGCTTTTCGCCATGTCTTCCTTCGAGCTAAACCATCTCCCGAATACCTGTGTCGACTTGCCCCAAGATCAGTTACCCCTGGTAACATCTGCCGTGATTATCCCACGACAAGTTTTATGTGCATTTGTCCCAGAAACATTATTAGTTGATTCATGATGTGTTATTGCCTGTTCTAGTCTTCCTCGTGAACTTTGAAGGTGTCCTGGCATTTATGTTTTGCCCCACTCTTAAGGACTAGCGAAATATCATTTTGACATGTTCTCTCTATACTTGAAACAAACGTATATCTTTTGTTGCATTGTTATTCATGATATTTTATTTGAGTTACTTCTCATAATGCAAGGTGATTGTTATGCTTTATTATTAAAGTTCTATTTATCATGCTTGTGTTTAAGTTCTATGATCTCAACTTACTTATGCTTTTACATTATTGATGATCAAGTTTAGGTTGGTAGCATGTCACCTCAAAATTATTGTGTTTTTATTGTTTACCCACTCGAGGACGAGTAGGAACTAAGCTTGGGGATGTTGATACGTCATAAACGTATCCTTAATTTCTCATGTTCCATGTTGTTTTCTTATTGTTTCCCACACATTTTCTATACACTTTATGCCATTTTAATCGATTTTCCGGACTAACCTATTGACAAGATGCCACAGAGCCAGTTTTCGGTTTTCTGCTGTTTTTAGTTTCAGAAAAGTTGTTCTTGAAATATTCTCGGAATTGGAAAATTTGAAGCCCGTAAGTCTTAGAATTCCTGAAGGTTCCACGGAGTCCCGAAGAGACCCGAAGGGAGTCCATAGAGCTAGATGGTGTCAAGCATGTGAGGAAGATAGATGAAAATAGCAGATGACAAGCATGTACAAAAAATAGATGAAAACTAGAAGATTATAATCAACCAACTTTGTGTGTAATGAACTAGCAGATCAGAAGCATAGATGGAATAGCAGGTGTCAAGCATGTGAGGAAGATAGATTGAAACCATTTTGAAATGACAACGACGACCTTAATTACTATAAGAGGATTTCACGGCCTTAATTAGCTTCCGAAAACGTCTTATAGTATGGAATAGAGGAAATAGCACAAAATATATGGCGCCACATTGATCAAACAGTTCAACACAAGATAAGAAAGCTGCACCCTAGTTGTTGCGATATCATGAAAGAATGTTGAGCTACCGGGTTAGGGAATAACCTGCAGCTCACTGTCCACGCTGGATTGTGATTGATATGACACGGCTCCTTCAGTGGCATCCGATTCCTCTTCAACATCATACACAGGCATGTACTGAGATCCAGAGTCTTGCTTGTTGGTCTTTTTAGGGGGGGTGTACAATAGGACATGAAAGAAAACTTGCTGGCATTACGCCCAGTTCATGCATCTTTGCATTGTTTGCCATGATAGTTCTGGCACGATCTTCTTCAATGGGGTGTAGTGGCGATCCTAACATGAATAAAGAACTAAAAGTAAACTAAAAATATAACAGTTCATAAGAACCTACTACAGCGTAAAAAATTAAGGCACTCATCTTGTAAGAACAGTTCAGTGCAAGTAATATAAATTCTAATCCTAGCTAACACTGATAGTATCACAAGCAAAGTGATCTCAAACCTAATATGATAAGGGGTGGCCCAATCTTCTAAGTGAATTCACAGACAACTCCAGTATGATAACTAGTGCGCCACTAAGAACTCTCCCGGCTGATCCCTGATGCCAATGCAAAAGATAGCAACCCCAAGGATATTCTCAACTCCACACTCTTGCACAAGTAATCCACCGACTACAAGTGGTCTTGTACCGTCTTATTCCCAGTGGAACAGCAGGTAACACGTAAAGTTTGCAGATGAACTTCCAGATGAAGGCTTACAAGCTGATTCAATCTAGAGGTCTAGGGTTTAATGTTTTAACGTAGTCTAACCCTCTCCTATGCGCCCCAAGGGGTATATATGAGAGGGGGGTGCGGCCACAAAGGGGGTTCCTTGCGCAAGCACCAAACCTACTAGGTCTAGGACTCCTACCATGACACAAATAGATACGAACCGACCCAATTAAGTGGGATGCGGCCACAATTGGTATACAAACCAAACCTGCTACTACTAGGACTCATTATGGCGCATAGATGTCCTTTGTGGGCGCCCTCCGCTTGCTTGTCCATCAATGAGTGTGGAAATAACATATTGGCAATGTTTTCCACACTAAGTGCATTTGACCTTGTGGAGGCACTATCCCCTTGTCATCATAACATTTGTTATTTGTTGTTTTCACCATGCTAGCACTTGATCTCCATCTCCCCTTGTAGTCCATCTCCATCCATGTGTATCTCCTCTCCATGATCTCCATTCATGCTTGTGTTATCAATAAACCTGAGAATACGTAAATGCATGGATTTAGGTAGTATAAATTTCTCACAATTATAAACATTATACTCAAGTAGGAGTGAATTCACCTATTGTTGTAATAGCTTGGTTCTTGATCTTGTCATTGGACCAATCCTTACTTCATTAGCTTGTATAGGAGCATCCTCATGTGTAACAATAGGTGAAGAGCTAGGGATGTCCTCATCATCCCCCCCCCCCTCTTGAAAAGGCATCGACCTTGATGCTAAATCATCTCCATGGTAAGGTGTCAAATCAGCCACATTAAAAGAATTGCTAACACCAAACTCATCAATTGGGAGATCAATCTTGTATGCATTATCATTGATCCTTGAAATAACTCTATAAGGACCAGCACCTCTAGGCATCAATTTTGATTTTCTCAATGTGGGAAATCTATCCTTTCTAAAGTGCACCCACACCATGTCTCCTGGCCGAAATATGACTTCCTTCCTCTTCTTGTTTACTCTTTCAGCCACATGTCTTCCTTTCTTCTCAATTGCCTCTTTTGTTTTCTCATGAATATTCTTCACAAAATCAGTCCTCTTTGATGCCTCCATATTAATTCTCTCATGTATAGGAAGTGGTAATAAATCAAGAGGAGCAATAGGTTTGAAACCATAAACCACCTCAGAAGGACATAATTGAGTAGTTGAATGCACGGCTCTATTATATGCAAATTCCACATGGGGAAACACTCCTCCCACTCCTTCAAATTTTTCTTGATCATGCCTCTCAACAATGTGGACAATGTTCTATTAACCACCTCGGTTTGGCCATCAGTTTGGGGGTGGCAAGTAGTAGAAAATAATAGCTTAGTGCCAAGCTTACCCCAAAGTGTCTTCCAAAAGTAACTCATGAACTTGGCATCTCTATCTGAAACAATAGTTCTTGGCACTCCATGTAATCTCACAATTTCTCTAAAGAATAAATTTTCAATGTGAGAAGCATCATCACTCTTGTGGCAAGCAATGAAGTGAGCCATCTTCGAAAATCTTTCCACAACCACAAAGATAGAGTCATGTCCTCTTTTTGTCCTTGGCAAGCCCAAAACAAAATCCATACTTATATCCTCCCATGGTGTACTAGGTGATGGCAATGGTGTGTGTACAACCCGTGGGGTTTTAGCTTTGATTTGGACTTGTTGCAAGTAATGCATCTTTGCACCAATCTATACACATCTCTCCTCATATGTGCCCAATAGAAATTTTCAGCCAACATAAGCAATGTCTTCTCTCTTCCAAAGTGTCCCATCAAACCTCCATTATGAGATTCCTGTATTAAGAACAAACACAAAGAACACTCGGGAACACATAATTTGTTAGCTCTAAACAAGTATCCATCATGTATATGAAATTTATCCCATGCCTTAACATTAGTACACTTATTAAATGGCATAGAAAATTCATTATCTTCATCATATAAATCTCTAATACCCTCCAAACCCGAAACCTTAATTTCTAAATTTGAGAGTAACATATTCTTTCTTGACAAAGCATCAGCAACTACATTATCCAATCCCTTTTTATATTTAATGATGTATGGAAAAGATTCAATAAATTCAACCCATTTAGCATGTCTCTTATTCAAATTAGATTGGCACTTTAAGAATTTCAATGCTTCATGATCACTATGTATAATAAATTCTTTAGGCCACAAATAATGTTTCCACACCTCTAAAACTCTCACAAGTGCATATAATTCTTTATCATAAACAGAATAATTCAATTGTGCACCATTCAATTTTTTAAAAAATAGGCAATAGGTTTCTTTTCTTGCATGAGCACACCTCCAATACCTATGCCACTAGCATCACACTCAATCTCAAATTGTTTATCAAAATTTGGTAGCATAAGAAGTGGGGCCGAAATCAATTTTTCTTTCAATGTATCAAAAGCAACATCTTGAGCAACACCCCACTCGAAATCAACACCCTTTTTAGTTAGATCATTTAAAGGGGCAGCAATTGTACTAAAATTAGGCACAAATCTTCTATAGAAACTAGCAAGCCCATTAAAACTTCTAACTTGACTCACATTAGTTGGAATTGGCCAATTTCGAATAGCTTCAATTTTTTGATGTATCAACTTCAATTCCATGCTTAGAAACAACATAACCAAGAAAGATGACCTTATCTTTGCAAAAAGTGCACTTCTCAAGATTACCATACAATTTATTTTCTCTTAGTACTTGCAAAACTTGTCTAATATGATCAATGTGTTCATGTTCATTGTGGCTATATATGAGAATATCATCAAAATAAACTACCACAAATCTACCAATAAAGTCTCTCAAAATATGGTTCATTAATCTCATGAAAGTACTAGGTGCATTAGTTAAACCAAAAGGCATCACTAACCATTCATATAAACCAAATTTTGTCTTAAAAGCAGTTTTCCATTCATCTCCCTCTTTCATTCTTATTTGATGGTATCCACTACGCAAATCAATTTTAGAGAAAAGAGTAGCACCACTTAATTCATCTAACATGTCATCTAAACGTGGTATAGGATGACGATAACGAATAGTGATGTTATTAATTGCTCTACAATCTACACACATGCACCAAGTACCATCTTTCTTAGGAACCAAAATAACGGGGACAACACAAGGAGAAAGACTAACTCGAATATAACCTTTATCTAGTAGCTCTTGTACTTGCCTTTGTATCTCCTTTGTTTCTTGTGGATTGGTTCTATAAGGGGCTCGGTTTGGTAGAGATGCTCCAGGAATTAAATCAATTTGATGCTCAATCCCTCTCAATGGTGGCAATCCCGAGGGAATATCTCCTGGAAAAACATCATCAAAATCCTGCAAAACATGAGAAACGCCAAGAGGAATAGGGGTCATGTCATTAGAAACCAAAATCTCTCCCTTGTGAATAAGCACAATAGGGACTAATGTAGGATCATCCCTAAATTCCCTCAAATCCTCTTTGTGGCTAACATGCATAATAGGTTCTCTCTCTATTTACCACTCGAATTGGTTTTACTATCACTCCCCAAAGCTTGTGAATTTTTTGATCCCTCATCCCTCTCTCTCTTGTTTTCCACTCTCATATCAATTTTGGATTGGGACTCATTTACAATTTGTTGTGGAGTCATAGGTCTAAAAATAATAGTCTTCCCATGATGATGCAACTCATAATTATTTGCTCTTTCTTCATGCTTCACACTTCTATCAAATTGCCAAGGTCTTCCCAATAATAAGTGGCAAATTGTCATGGGCACCACATCAAACTCAATAGTATCCTTGTAAGGTCCAATTTGAAATTCCACACGCACCATATGATATACCTTCATTTGTCCCGTGCTACTCAACCATTGTATATGATAAGGAGAAGGATGTGGCAAATATTTCAAATTGAGATTTGCACATAGATCTTTGCTAGCCAAATTCCTGCAACTCCCTCCATCAATAATGACTTTGCAAGCTATATTAGGACCAATAACAGCCTTTGTTTGAAACAAATTGCACCTTTTATTTTCGGGACTAGGCATAACACTCAATGAGTTTTGTGTGCAAATAATAGATGGCATAGTAGTAGCATAAGCATCCAAAGGAGTATCACACAAATAGCCATCATCATCATCAATATCATTAGGATCAACATCATCACCTGTCTCATACTCATTGTTGTCATTAATAATCATCAACTTTGTATTTGGACAATCCTTCTTGAAGTGCCCCTTGCCTCCACATGTATGACATGTAATATCTCTATTCCTTGTAGTAGGAGCACTAGAACCCGAGGCACTTGCAGTTGGTTGAGTTGATTTCTTTGTAATAGAAGCACTAGGCTCGGCCTTGGATGATGAAACACCACGGCTAAGAGAAGGAGGAGGGGGTGCACTAGGCATAGTAGATGATCTCATGGGAAATCTAGCCCTTGTCCTTGTAGTAATTTTTGCCTCCTCAATAAGATGTGCTTCGGCCTCCCTTGCATGGTGTAGTAACTCATGTATATCATAATATTGGTGATGCCTAACAATGCCCTTGATTTTATAGTTCAAACCTGAAAGAAACCTTTGCATTGTTTGCTCCAATTGCTCTCTCACACGTGCCCTTTGCATGATTAATTCCATTTCTTGATAATAAGCATCAACAGTCATAGTACCTTGCCTCAATTGTTGCAATTTATCAAATTGTTGCCTTATGTAATTTGGTGGAACAAATATATCCCTCGTGACTCTCTTCATGGTGTTCCAAGTGACAATGGGTAACTCACCATCCTCTTGCCTTTTTCTCACAAGATTATCCCACCATCTAAGAGCATATCCATCAAACTCAGAAGATGCCAACTTGATTTTTCTATCCTCATTATACTCATGCAATCTCCATAGCTTCTCAATTTTCAACTCCCATAGAAAATATTCTTCCACATCCATAGTATCAAAGCTGAAAGAAGGAATAGAGAATTTGGGCTTACTCAAACCATCCTCTCTCGGATTTTCATGACCCACATTATTGGGCACTCTCCTTGCACCATACGATTGGCTCGGCCATTAAATCCTCCTTTAGCTCCACGGCCAAGATGATTATCCACCTCTCCATTGGCTTCCAAGCCATTATTAGCATCACTATGGACACTAGCATTGTCATCATCCACAAGAGGAAATCTGTCTTGAATCATGGTTTGAAGTCCAGCAAGGGTAGTAGTCATTTGAGCAATTTAATCATTGATTGATCTCACTTCCCCACTATTTGTTTCGGCCAATTTATGAGTGTCCTCCATCTTGGTCTCCATAGCTTGGAGAGCCTCATATAAAGGATCACATGCATCTTGTACAAATTTCTTGAGTCCATTATGATTGTCCATGATTTCTTTTGCCAACACATCCCTAAGAGCCTCATACTCCCTCCAATTAACTCCCTCCTTATGGTCCTTCTTTTGCTGCACAAGATCACCACTAGAAAGATCCATTAGTAGGTTAGTGTAATAGAAACAAGTATAGGTTGTGATGTTCTCTCACAACTCACTCAAAAATCTAGCAAGACAATAGGTTATCTTACCCTTCCAAAGTGAATAGAAATACTTACCACAAGTAGAGGCAATTAATGTACTTTGATGTGAAGAAGAGAATACCCAGGTTTTTAACTCTCACAAAGGCAAACAAGGTTATTTAGTGGGGCTTGGTATGGATACCTAACAATCACCAAAGTAACAATCCTATTTTCTGTATTTGTGAAGATATAAAAATACCCAAGGAAACTCACACAATAATGGAGACAAATGTGGCAATGCAAATATATGGATGAGTTTTTGCAAAGCACTAGAAAGTCTCTAGCTAGGCTCTTAATTGACAGGCACAAGATTGCTCAATGAAAAACCAAGTGTCACAATGGCAAGCTCAACTAGTAAACAATAGCAATGATATGGCCTCTTTGCACTTTTCTCTTTTTCTCTTTTCTCTTTTTTTTATACTTTTACTTTTTCTATATTTTTGTATTTTTCCAATGGCCTTAAACACAACTAGGAGCAATATGAACCAATAAACAAGTGAACACAATGGTGGTGATGAAAATGAGCAGCCTGTCAGAGCACAAAATAGCTATACTTGTGGGCAAGTTCGTATTAATATGCTGTAGAAAGGTTGTGGCTAGGTTCACAAGGTATGGATGTATTGTTCCTAATGAAGAAAATAGGAGAAAACAAGGAAAACAAAAAATTTCTACGCAAAATTTAGCTCCAAATAGCTCACGGCAGCAAAAACAGCTCACAGCAGCAAAACAACACGTTTTCTCTGTCACGACAGTGCGCGCACTAACCAAACTGCCAAACGGTAAGCGCGAAACAGTGATTTTCAGCGGGCGCGGTTGATACGTGGGCACGACAGAGAAAAACAGACGGCAGCAGCGAAACGAGCGCGCGGCAGCGTCACGGCAGGAAATTTGCGGCCGCGGTAGCGCGCGGTAGTGTGCTGTGGTGTGTTGCGGGACGGGCGCGGCGCTGATTTTGTAAGGGTGAATCGGATAGCAACTAGGTGCGGCAGGGTGGAGCGCACGGCAGTGAATCGGAGTGGCGGCAGCGTTTTATGGAAAGTGTGTGCCGTGGCAGCGCGTGGGTGCGATAGATGGTAGGTTTACTGTGGTGCGGTGGGGGGATTTGGTAAGCGTGGTAAGGGTGGAATCCGAGTATGGGTGGGATCCAAGCACGGCAGGAAAACGGTGAAATCTTCTGCCGCGGTAGGATTAGAGGTGGGATCGGATTGGAACCAAATAGAGCTAACAGCAGCGGATTTTTTTGTGGTTTTTTGATAGAAATTCGACTAGATGAACAAGAACTCTAAACCTAGCCGAAAATAAAAGATCTAAAAAAGATAAAAAGGAACACAAAATCAAACACAAAAACAACACTAGTAATTGAAACTAAGGTGATATCTAGGCTAAGGCAAAGATCTACACTATTTTTGTGGGGCAATTTTCTGGATAGGAAATAAAAACACTCAAATCTAAAGGGAAATTTGATAGCTCACCGAGGCAACCTGTAAATCTGATACCAAGATGATAAGGGGTGGCCCAATCTTATCAGTGAACTCATAGACAACTCCAGTATGATAACTAGTGCGCCACTAAGAACTCTCCCGGCTGATCTCTGATGCCAATGCAAAAGATAGCAACTCCAAGGATATTCTCAACTCCACACTCTTGCACAAGTAATCCACCGAATACAAGTGGTCCTGTACCGTCTTATTCCCAGTGGAACAGCAGGTAACACGTACAGTTTGCAGATGAACTTCCAGATGAAGGCTTACAAGCTGATTCAATCTAGAGGTCTAGGGTTTAATGTTTTAACGTAGTCTAACCCTCTCCTATGCGCCCCAAGGGGTATATACGAGAGGGGGTGCAGCCACAAAGGGGGTTCCTTGCACAAGCACCAAACCTACTAGGTCTAGGACTCCTACCATGACACAAATAGATACAAACCGACCAATTAAGTGGGATGCGGACACAATTGGTATACAAACCAAACCTACTACTACTAGGACTCATTATGGCGCATATATGTCCTTTGTGGGCGCCCTCCTCTTGCTTGTCCATCAATGAGTGTGGAAATAACATATTGGTAATGTTTTCCACACTAAGTGCATTTGACCTTGTGGAGGCACTATCCCCTTGTCATCATAACATTTGTTATTTGTTGTTTTCACCATGGTAGCACTTGATCTCCATCTCCCCTTGTAGTCCACCTCCATCCATGTGTATCTCCTCTCCATGATCTCCATTCATGCTTGTGTTATCAATAAACCTGAGAATACATAAATGCATGGATTTAGGTAGTATAAAGTTCTCACAATTATAAACACTATACTCAAGTAGGAGTGAATTCACCCGTTGTTGTAATAGCTTGGTTCTTGATCTTGTCATTGGACCAATCCTTACTTCATTAGCTTGTATAGGAGCATCCTCATGTGTAACAATAGGTGAAGAGCTAGGGATGTCCTCATCATAATACGTAGTGTACAAGCTAGATTGCTCCAAATGAGCAAAGTTTTACCAAGCAAGAAGGCCCCCCTTCCTATTGCCGTTACAAGAAACCGTTTAGAGAGATTTATTGCATCAAACATTAGCAGTATAATTAGGATAATAATGAAGCATCGAACATACGATTAAACAGACAACCAATTTAGAAAGATTAGCTGCATAGAACATAAGAAGGATAATAAGAAAGCATCAAACATACAATTAAATAGACAAGCAATTTAGAGATAATAGTTGCCTGGGGCTTTAGGGTCTTCTGTCTTGCGGCGTTTCTCGCCTTCAATCTTCACTCGTTTCAGCGTGCTTGCAGACTGACGATGATGTTGCGGCGATGTTGGAGACGAGGTGGCAAATCTGGATGTACGGCGAGGTCAGTGGCGAGGTGGCTGACGGGCGAGCATGGCGCGATGTGTAAGATAACGTACGGCAAGGTTGGAGACGATGTGGCAGACAGGCGAGCACAATGGCGAGGTGGCTGATCTGGACGGCGAAAAGGCCAGTGATGTGGCAGATCTGGTGGGTGATCTCGACGGCGACGAGGGAGTTCTAGCAAGCGAGCTATACGGCGAGGTGTGAAACCGGGGGAATGGAGGATCTGTTTTGGGAGGACAAGGGGGTCTGGATATTTCGAAGTAGTGGCTTCCTCTTTCGGCGAGAGGGACGATCGAGGGGATAAGGCAGGGTTTCAGAACGATTACAGAAATGCCATCCATGCTAAAGGTTGCCAGTTGTGTGCGGGAGGGCTGAGAATTTTTGCGGAATGCTGATGGGTGGCTTACAAAAATTGAGCATTTATGCAATTATTTAGTACTAAAGATTGTGAAGAAATCCCGAAATTATTTTACCTAAAATCCTGGAAAGGGTCAATTATGTGGAATACTACTACATGTTGATTGGTGGCTTGAACTTTGCTAGCCGTTGGATGCTAGTCAACTTTTTTCTCTACACCTATCACCGGTGTCGGAAGGGGGTAGACCACTGTTCTTTTTTTCTTGGTTCTGTTAATTTAGGCCATAGTTACATGGATAACCCAAATCTAGATCTACTGGTAACAAGATTCCCTCCAGTTAGACTGAAGAAACCATAGCGCTGATGGGGGAAAAGACGGAACAACCGTTCTGGCCCCTCTACGTGAGCCGGAAGTGGGTAGAAAATTGGAAACGATTTCTTGGTTCTGTTAGGTTAGGCACAAGGAACACCCAAGAAAATGGTAGCGCCCACCTCTTGGCAATATTTCCACAGTCCCGTCAGATCCGGGACTTTCGGGCTCTAAGTAGTCCTCGAACATGCGAAGAGAATCCGACGCCAGTGAAACGCGCCCTAACAAAGAGAGCGAGGGAATCTTGGGAATCCAATACCCATGACACACTCTAACATACATGGTATGGCATACTCTGGGATTTGGTAGCATTCGGATGATCTGGAGCCCCCTCTCCGGATAAACCATAGCCCCGCTGGGAAAAAAGACGAAACTGCCGTTCTGGCCCCTCTACGTGAGCCAGAAGGGGATAGCAAAGTGGAACCAATTTCTTGGTTGTGTTATTTTAGGCCCAATGAACACCTAAGACAATTTTAGGTCCTACCTCTTGGCAAGATTCCCCCATTTTCGTCAGATCCGGGAGTTTCGGGCTCTAAGTAGTCCTCGAACAAGCGAGAGAGAATCCGACGCTGGTGAATCCCTAACACTGGGAGCGAGGCAATCTTGGGCATCCAAGAACCATGACACACTCTAACACACGTGGTATTACATTCCATGGGATTTGGTGGCATTCAGACAATCTGGAGCCCCCTCTCCGGAGAAACCATAGCAACGATGGGGAAAAAGACGAAACTATCGTTCTGGCCCCTCTACGTGAGCCCGAAGGGGGTAGCAAAGTGGAACCAATTGCTTGGTTGTGTTTGGTTAGGCCCAAGGAATACCCAAAACAATGGTTGGGCCCACCGTTTGGAAAGATTCCCCAGTTCCGTCAGTTCCGGGAGTTTCGGGCTCTAAGTAATCGTGGAACCTAGAGAGAGAATCCGACGCCGGTGAAGCCCTAACACAGAGAGCGAGGGAATGTTGGCCATCCAAGACCTATGACACACTGTAACACACATGGTATGGCATAAAATGGGATTTGGTGGCATTCAGACGATCCGGAGCCCCCTCTCCAGAGGAACCATAGCCCCGATGTGGAATAAGATGGAACTGTCGTTCTGGCCACTCTACGTGAGCAGGAAAGTGGTAGAAAAGTGGAAACAATTGCTTGTTTGTATTAGGTTAGGCCCAAGGAACACCCAAGACAATGGTTGGGCCCACCTGTTGGCAAGATTCCTTGAGTTACGTCAGTTCCGGGAGTTTCGGGCTCTAAGTAGTCCTCGAACCCGCCAGAGAGAATCCGACGTCAGTGAAGCCCTAACACAGAGATAGATGGAATATTTGGCATCCAAGACCCATGACACACTATAACACACATGGTATGGCATACCATGGGATTTTGTGGCATTCAAATGATCTTGAGGCCCCTCTCCGGAGAAACCATAGCTCCGCTGGGAAAAAGACGGAACTGCCGTTCTGGCCCCTCTACGTTAGGCGGAAGGGGGTAGCAAAGTGGAACCAACTTCTTGGTTGTATTATGTTAGGCCCAAGGAACACCCAACAAAATGGTAGGTCCCACTTCTTGGCAAGATTCCCCCAGTTCCGTCAAATCCGGGAGTTTCGGGCTCTGAGTAGTCCTGGAACCCGCCTGACAGAATCTGACGCCGGTGAAGCCCTAACACATAGAGAGCGAGTGAATCTTTGGAATACATGACCCATTCCACACTCTAACACACATGGTATGGAATACCATGGGATTTGGTGGCATTCATACGACCAGGATCCCCCTCTCTAGAGAAACCATAGCCCCGCTGGGAAATAGACGGAACTGCCGTTTTGGCCCCTCTACGTGAGCCAAAAAGGGGTAGCAAAGCGGACCACATTTCTTGGTTGTGTTATTTTAGGCCCATGGAAATCCCAAGAAAATGGTTGGGCCCACGTGTTGGCAAGATTCCCCGAGTTCCATCAGTTTCTGGAGTTTCGGGCTCTAAGTAGTCCTGGAACCCGCTAGAGAGAATTTGACGCGCCGGTGAAGCCCTAATAGAAAGAGAGAGGGAATCTTGGGAATCCAAGACTCATGCCACACTCTAACACACGTGGTATTGCATACCATGGGATTTGGTGTCACTCAGATGATCCGGAGCCCCCTCTGCGGAGAAACCATAGCCCCGATGGGGAAAAATACGGAACTGTCGGTCTGGCCCCTCTACGTGAGCCGAAAGGGGGTAGCAAAGTGGAACCAATTGCTTGGTTGTGTTAGGTTAGGCCCAAGGAATACCCAAGACAATGTTTGGGCCCACAGTTTGGATAGATTAGTTTCGGGCTCTAAGTAATCCTGGAACCGAAAGAGAGAATCCGACGCCAGTGAAGCCCTAACACAGAGAGTGAGGGAATGTTGGTTGTACAAGACCTATGAAACACTCTAACACACATTTTATGGGATTACATGGGATTTGGTGCCATTCAGACGATCTTGACCCCCTCTCAGACGATGTGGAAAAAGACAGAACTGCCGTTTTGGCCACTCTACGTGAGCCGGAAAGGGGTAGCAAAGTGGAACCAATTTCTTGTTTGTGTTATGTTAGGCCCAAGGAGCACCCAAGAAAATGGTTGGGACCACCTGTTGGCAAGATTCCCCGAGTTCCGTCAGTTTCGGGAGTTTCGGGCTCTAAGTAGTCCTCGTACCCACCGGAGATAATCCGACGCTGGTGAAGCCCTAACAGAGAGAGATGGAATATTTGGCATCCAGGACCCATGACACACTATAACACACATGATATGGCATACCATGGGATTCGGTGGCATTCATACGATCTGGAGGCCCCTCTCGGGAGAAACCATAGCCCCGCTGGGAAAAAGACGGAACTACCGTTCTAGCCCCTCTACGTTAGGCGGAACGGGGAAGAAAAGTGGAACCAACTGCTTGGTTGTATTAGGTTAGGCCAAATAAACACCCAAGACAATGGTAGGGACCACCTCTTGGAAAGATTCCCCGAGTTCCGTCAGTTCCGGGAGTTTCAGGCTCTAACTAGTCCTGGAACCCGCCAGAGAGAATCCGACACTGGTGAAGCCCTAACACAGAGAGAGAGGGAATCTTGGGCATCCAAGAACCATGAAAAACTATAACACAGAGAAACCATAGCCTTTATGGGGAAAAAGACAGAACTGCCGTTCTGGCCCCTCTACGTTAGGCAGAAGGGGGTAGCAAAGTTGAACCAACTTCTTGGTTGTATTAGGTTAGGCCCAAGGAACACCCAAGAAAATGGTTGGGCCCACCTGTTGGCAAGATTCCCCGAGTTCCATCAGTTTCGGGAGTTTCGGGCTCTATGTAGTCCTGGAACCCGCCAACGAGAATCTGATGCGCCGGTGAAGCCATAACAGAAAGAGAGAGGGAATCTTGGGCATCAAATACCCATGAAACACTCTAACACACATCGTATGGCATACACTGGGATTTGGTGGCGTTCAGACGATCCGGAGCCCCCTCTCCGGAGAAACCATAGCCCCCATGGGGAAAGGACAGAAATATCGTTTTGGCCCCTCTACGTGAGCCGGAAGGGGTAGCAAAGTGGAACTGATTTCTTGGTTGTGTTAGGTTAGGCCCAAGGAACACCTAAGACAATGGTTGGGCCCACCGTTTTGCAAGATTCCGCCAGTTTTGAAAGTTCCAGGAGTTTCGGGCTCTAAGTAATCCTGGAACCCGCAGAGAGAATCCGACGCCAGTGAAGCCCTAACACAGAGAGTGAAGGAATGTTGTCCATCCATGACCTATGACACACTCTAACACACATGGTATGGCATACCATGGGATTTGGTGGAATTCAGACGATCTGGAGTCCCGTCTCCGGAGAAACCATAGCCCCGATGTGGAAAAAGACGAAACTGACGTTCTGGCCACTCTACGTGAGCCGGAAAGGGGTAATAAAGTGGAACCAAGTTCTTGTTTGTGTTAGGTTACGCCCAAGGAACACCCAAGTTAATGGTTGGGCCCCGATGTGGAAAAAGACGGAACTGACGTTCTGGCAAGATTCCCCGAGTTCTGCAGTTCCCGGAGTTTTGGGCTCTAAGTAGTCCTGGAAACCGCCAGAGAGAATCTGACGCCGGTGAAGCCCTAACACGGAGAGAGATGTAATATTTATCATACAAGACCCATGACACACTATAACACACATGGCATGGCATACCATGGGATTTGGTGGCATTCAGACGATCTGGAGGCCCCTCTCTGGAGAAACCATAGCCTCTATGGGGAAAAAGACGGAACTGCCGTTCTCGCCCCTCTACGTTAGGCGGAAGGGGGCAGAAAAGTGGAACCAACTTCTTGCTTGTATTAGGTTAGGCCCAAGGAACAACCAAGAAAATGGTAGGGCCCACCTCTTGGCAAGATTCCCCCAGTTTCGTCAGATCCGTGAGTTTGTGGCTCTAAGTAGTCCTGGAACCCGCTAGAGAGAATCCGACGCCGGTGAAGCCCTAACACAAAGAGATAGGGAATATTGGGCATCCAAGACCCATGAAACACTATAACACACATGGTATGGAATACCATGGGATTTGGTGGCATTCAGACGATCTGGAGGCCCCTCTCTGGAGAAACCATAGCCTCTATGGGGAAAAAGACGGAACTGCCGTTCTGGCCCCTCTACCTTTGGCGGAAGGGGGTAGCAAAGTGTAACCAACTTCTTGGTTTATTAGGTTAGGCCCAAGGAACACCCAAGAAAATGGTAGGGCCCACCTCTTGGCAAGATTCCCCCAGTTCTGTCAGATCCAGGAGTTTCGGGCTCTAAGTAGTCCTGGAACCCGCCATAGAGAATCTGACACCGGTGAAGCCCTAACACAGAGAGAGCGAGTGAATCTTGGGAATACAGGACCCATGCCACACTATAACACACATGGTATGGCATACCATGGTATTTGGTGGCATTCAGACGATCCGGAGCCCCCTCTCAAGAGAAACCATAGCCCCGATGGGAAAAAGACGGAACAGCCATTTTGCCCCCTCTACGTGAGCCGGAAAGGGGTAGCAAAGCGGAAATAATTGCTTGGTTGTGTTATTAGTCCCAAGGAACACCCAAGAAAATGGTTGGGCCCACCTGTTGGCAAGATTCCCCGAGTTCCATCAGTTTCGGGAGTTTTGGGCTCTAAGTAGTCCTCGAACCCGCCAGAGAGAATCTGAGGCGCCGGTGAAGCCCTAACAGAGAGAGAGAGAGGGGGAATCTTGGGAATCCAAGACCCATGCCACACCCTAACACACGTGGTATTACATACCATGGGATTTGGTGGGAAACCATAGCCCCGATGGGGAAAAAGACGGAACTGTCGTTCTGGCCCCTCTATGTGAGCCGGAAGGGGGTATAAAAGTGGAACCAATTGCTTGGTTGTGTTAGGTTAGGCCCAAGGAACACCCAACACAATGGTTGGGACCACCGTTTGGAAATATTCCCCCAGTTCCGTAAGTTCCAGGAGTTTTGGGCTCTAAGTAATCCTGGAACCCGCAGAGAGAATCTGACGCCGGTGAAGCCCTAACACAGAGAGCGAAGGAATGTTGGCCATCCACGACCTATGGCACACTCTAACACACATGGTATGGCATAACATGGGATTTGGTGGCTTTCCGACGATCTGGAGCCCCCTCTCCGGAGAAACCATAGCCCCGATGTGGAAAAAGACGGAACTAACGTTCTGGCCACTCTACGTGAGCCGGAAAGGGGTAGTAAAGTGGAACCAATTTCTTGGTTGTGTTATGTTAGTCCCAAGGAACACCCAAGACAATGTTTGGGCCCACCTATTGGCAAGATTCCCCGAGTTCCGTCAGTTTCGGGAGTTTCGGGCTCTAAGCAGTCCTCGAACCCGCCAAAGAGAATATGACGCCGGAGAAGCCCTAACAGAGAGAGACAAGGATTATTTGGCATAAAATACCCATTAAACACTATAACAAACATGTTATGGCATACCATAGGATTTGGTGGCATTTAGACGATCTGGAGGCCCCTCTCCGGAGAAACCATAGCCCCGCTGGGGAAAAGACGGAATTGTCGTTCCGGCCCCTCTACGTTTGGCGGAAGGGGCAGTAAAGTGGAACCAACTGCTTGGTTGCATTAGGTTAGGCCCAAGGAACACCCAAGATAATGGTAAGGCCCACCTCTTGGCAAGATTCTCCGAGTTCTGCCAGATCCGGGAGTTTCGGGCTCTAAGTAGTCCTGGAACCCGCTAGAGAGAATCCGACGCCAGTGATGCCCTAACACAGAGAGAGAGGGAACCTTGGGAATCCAAGACCCACGATACACTATAACACACATGGTATGGAATACCATGGGATTTGGTGGCATTCAGACGAATTGGAGGCCCCTCTCCGGAGAAACCATAGCCTTTATGGGGAAAAAGACGGAACTGCAGTTCTGGCCCCTCTACCTTTGGCGGAAGGGGGTAGCAAAGTGGAACCAACTTGTTGGTTATATTAGTTTAGGCCCAAGGAACACCCAAGAAAATGGTAGGGCCCACCTCCTGGCAATATTCCCCCAGTTTCGTCAGATCCGGGAGTTTCGGGCAGTAAGTAGTCCTGGAACCCGCCAGAGAGAATCTGATGCCGGTGAAGCCCTAACACAGAGAGAGCGAGTGAATCTTGGGAATACAGGACCCATGCCACACACTAACACACATGGTATGGGATACCATGGGATTTCGTGGCATTCAGACGACCCGGAGTCGCCTCTCCCCGCTGGGAAAAAGACGGAACTGCCGTTTTGGCCCCTCTACGTGAGCCGAAAAGGGGTAGCAAAGCGGAACGAATTGCTTGGTTGTGTTATTAGTACCAAGGAAAACCCCAGAAAATGGTTGGGCCCACCTGTTGGCAAGATTCCCCGAGTTCCATCAGTTTCGTGAGTTTCGGGCTCTAAGTAGTCCTGGAACCCGCCAGAGAGAATCTGAGGCGCAGGTGAAGCCCTAACAGAGAGAGAGAGGGAATCTTGGGCATCCAAGACCCATGCCACACTCTAACACATGTGGTATTACATACCATGGAATTTGGTGGCATTCAGACGATCCGGGGCCCCCTCTCCGGAGAAACCATAGCCCCGATGAGGAAAAAGAAGGAAATGTCGTTCTCGCCCCTCTACATTAGGCGGAAGGGGGCAGAAAAGTGGAACCAACTTCTTGGTTGTATTAGGTTAGGCCCAAGGAACACCCAAGAAAATGGTAGGGCCCACCTCTTGGCAAGATTCCCCCAGTTTCGTCAGATCCGGGAGTTTCGGGCTCTAAGTAGTCTTGGAACCCGCTAGAGAGAATCCGACGCCGGTGAAGCCCTAACACAGAGAGAGAGGGAATCTTGGGCATCCAAGACCCACGACACACTATAACACACATGGTATGGATACCGTGGGATTTGGTGGCATTCAGACGATCTAGAGGCCCCTCTCCTGAGAAACCATAGCCTCTATGGGGAAAAAGACGGAACTGCCGTTCTGGCCCCTCTACCTTTGGCAGAAGGGGGTAGCAAAGTGGAACCAACTTCTTGGTTTTATTAGGTTAGGCCCAAGGAGCACCCAAGAAAATGGTTAGGCCCACCTGTTGGGAAGATTCCCCGAGTTCCATCAGTTTCGGGTGTTTCGGGCTCTATGTAGTCTTGGAACCCGCCAGCGAGAATCTGATACGCCGGTGAAGCCATAACAGAAAGAGAGAGGGAATCTTGGGCATCAAATACCCATGACACACTCTAACACACATCGTATGGCATACCCTAGGATTTGGTGGCGTTTAGACGATCCGGAGCCCCCTCTCCGGAGAAACCATAGCCCCCATGGGGAAAAGACACAAATGTCGTTTTGGCTCCTCTACGTGAGCCGGAAGGGGTAGCAAAGTGGAACTGATTTCTTGGTTATGTTAGGTTAGGCCCAAGGAACACCGAAGACAATGGTTGGGCCCACCGTTTTGCAAGATTCCCCCAGTTCCGTAAGTTTCTGGAGTTTCGGGCTCTAAGTAATCCTGGAACCCGCAGAGAGAATGCGACGCCGGTGAAGCCCTAACATAGAGAGCGAAGGAATGTTGGCCATCCAGGACCTATGACACACTCTAGCACACATGGTATGGCATACCATGGGATTTGGTGGCATTCAGACGATCTGGAGTCCCGTCTCCCGAGAAACCATAGCCCCGATGTGGAAAAAGACGGAACTAACGTTCTGGTCGCTCTACGTGAGCCGGAAAGGGGTAGTAAAGTGGAACCAAGTTCTTGTTTGTGTTAGGTTACGCCCAAGGAACACCCAAGATAATGGTTGGGCTCCGATGTGGAAAAAGACGGAACTGACGTTCTGGCAAGATTCCCCGAGTTCCGAAGTTCCGGGAGTTTCGGGCTCTAAGTAGTCCTGGAACCCGCCAGAGAGAATCTGATGCCAATGAAGCCCTAAAACAGATAGAGAGATGTAATATTTGTCATACAAGACCCATGACACACTATAACACACATGGTATGGCATACCATTGGATTTGTTGGCATTCAGAAGATTTGGAGGCCCCTCTCCGGAGAAACCATAGCCTCTTTGGGAAAAAGACGGAACTGCCGTTCTCGCCCCCTCTACGTTAGGCGGAACGGGGCAGAAAAGTGGAACCAACTTCTTGGTTGTATTAGGTTAGGCCCAAGGAACACCCAAGAAAATGGTAGGGCCCACCTCTTCGCAAGATTCCCCCAGTTCCGTCAAATCCGGGAGTTTCGGGTTCTAAGTAGTCCTGGATCCCGCTAGAGAGAATCCGACGCCGGTGAAGCCCTAACACAAAGAGAGAGGGAATCTTGGGCATCCAAGACCCACGACACACTATAACACACATGGTATGGAATACCATGGGATTTGGTGGCATTCGGACGATCTGGAGGCCCCTCTCAGGAGAAACCATAGCCTTTATGGGGAAAAAGACGGAAGTGCCGTTCTGGCCCCTCCACCTTTGGCGGAAGGGGGTAGCAAAGTGGAACCAACTTCTTGGTTTATTAGGTTAGGCCCAAGGAACACCCAAGAAAATGGTAGGGCACACCTGTTGGCAAGATTCCCCGAGTTCCATCAGTTTCGGGAGTTTCAGGCTCTAAGTAGTCCTCGAACCCGCCAGAGAGAATCTGAGGCGCCGGTGAAGCCCTAACAGAGAGAGAGAGGGAATCTTGGGAATCCAAGACCCATGCCACACCCTAACACACATGGTATTACATACCATGGGATCTGGTTGTATTCAGACGATCCGGAGCCACTCTCCGGAGAAACCATAGCCCCGATGGGGAAAAAGACGGAACTGTCGTTCTGGCCCCTCTATGTGAGCCGGAAGGGGGTAGGAAAGTGGAACCAATTGCTTGGTTGTGTTAGGTTAGGACCAAGGAACACCCAAGACAATGGTTGGGACCACCGTTTGGAAAGATTCCCCCAGTTCCGTAAGTTCGAGGAGTTTCGGGCTCTAAGTAATCCTGGAACCCGCAGAGAGAATCCGACGCCGGTGAAGCCCTAACACAGAGAGCGAAGGAATGTTGGCCATCCACGACTTATGACACACTCTAACACACATGGTATGGCATAACATGGGATTTGGTGGCATTCAGACGATCTTGAGCCCCCTCTCCGGAGAAACCATAGCCCCGATGTGGAAAAAGACGGAACTGACATTCTGGCCACTCTATGTGAGCCGGAAAGGGGTAGTAAAGTGGAACCAATTTCTTTTTTCTGTTAGGTTAGGCTCAAGGAACACCCAAGACAATGGTTGGGCCCACCTATTAGCAAGATTCCCCGTGTTCCGTCAGTTTCGGGAGTTTCGGGCTCTAAGCAGTCCTCGAACCCGCCAGAGAGAATATGACGCCGGAGAAGCCCTAACAAAGAGAGATGGATTATTTGGCATAAAATACCCATTAAACACTATAACAAACATGGTATGGCATACCATGGGATTTGGTGGCATTTAGACGATCTGGAGGCCCGTCTCCGGAGAAACCATAGCCCCGCTGGGAAAAAGACGGAACTGCCGTTCCGGCCCCTCTACGTTAGGCAGAAGGGGTAGTAAAGTGGAACCAACTGCTTGGTTGTATTAGGTTAGGCCCAAGGAACACCCAAGATAATGGTAAGGCCCACCTCTTGGAAAGATTCCCCGAGTTCTGCCAGTTCCGGGAGTTTCGGGCTCTAAGTAGTCCTCGAACCAGCTAGAGAGAATCCGACGCCGGTGATGCGCTAACACAGAGAGAGAGGGAATCTTGGGCATCCAAGACCCATGATACACTATAACACACATGGTATGGAATACCATGGGATTTGGTGGCATTCAGACGAACTAGAGGCCCCTCTCCGGAGAAACCATAGCCTTTATGGGGAAAAAGACGGAACTGCAGTTCTGGCCCCTCTACCTTTGGTGGAAGGGGGTATCAAAGTGGAACCAACTTCTTGGTTGTATTAAGTTAGGCCCAAGGAACACCCAAAAAAATGGTAGGGCCCACCTCTTGGCAAGATTCCCCCAGTTCTATCAGATCTGGAAGTTTCGGGCTCTAAGTAGTGCTGGAACCCGCGAGAGAGCATCTTACGCCGGTGCAGCCCTAACACAGAGAGAGCGAGTAAATATTGGGAATACAGGACCCATTCCACACTCTAACACACATGGTATGGCATACCATGGGATTTCGTGGCATTCCGACGATTCGGAGCCCCCTCTCCAGAGAAACCATAGCCCCGCAGGGAAAAGGACGTAACTGCTGTTTTGGCCCCTCTACGTAAGCCGGAAAGGGGTAGAAAAGCGGAACAAATTGCTTGGTTCTGTTATTAGTCCCAAAAAACACCCAAGAAAATGGTTGGGCGCACCTGTTGGCAAGATTCCCCGAGTTCCTTCAGTTTCGGGAGTTTCGGGCTCTAAATAGTCCTGGAACCCACTAGAGAGAATCGGAGGCGCCGGCGAAGCCCTAACAGAGAGAGCGAGGGAATGTTGGCCATACAAGACCTATGGCACACTCTAACACACATGTTATGGCATAACCTGGGATTTGGTGGCATTCAGACGATCCGGAGCCCCCTCTCCGGAGAAACCATAGCCCCGATGTGGAAAAAGACGGAACTGTCGTTCTGGCCACTCTACGTGAGCCGGAAAGGGGTAGTAAAGTGGAACCAATTTCTTGTTTGTGTTAGGTTAGGCCCAAGGAACAAACAAGACAATGTTTGGGCCCACCTATTGGCAAGATTCCTCGAGTTCCATCAGTTTCGGAAGTTTCGGCCTCTAAGCAGTCCTCGAACCAGCCAGAGAGAATATGACACCGGAGAAGCCCTAACAGAGAGAGAGATGGAATATTTGGCATAAAATACCCATGAAACACTATAACACACATGGTATGGCATACCATGGGATTTGGTGTAATTTAGACGATCTGGAGGCCCCTCTCCGGAGAAACCATAGCCCCGCTGGGGAAAAGACGGAACTGCCGTTCTGGCCCCTCTACGTTAGGCGGAAGGGGCAGTAAAGTGGAACCAACTGCTTGGTTGTATTAGGTTAGGCCCAACGAACACCCAAGATAATGTTAAGGCCTAACTCTTGGAAAGATTCCCCGACTTCTGCCAGTTCCGGGAGTTTCGGGCTCTAAGTAGTCCTCGAACCAGGTAGAGAGAATCTGACGCCGGTGAAGCCCTAACACGGAGAGAGCGGGAATATTGGGCATCCAAGACCCACGATACACTATAATACACATGTCACGGAATACCATGGGATTTGGTGGCATTCAGACGAACTAGAGGCCCCTCTCGGGAGAAACCATAGCCTTTATGCGGAAAAAGACGGAACTGCCGTTCTGGCCCCTCTACCTTTGGTGGAAGGGGGTAGAAAAGTGGATCCAACTTCTTGGTTTTATTAGGTTAGGCCCAAGGAACACCAAACAAAATGGTAGGGCCCACCTCTTGCCAAGATTCCCCCAGTTCCGTCAGATCCGGGAGTTACGGGCTCTAAGTAGTCCTGGAACCTGCCAGAGAGAATCTGACGCCGGTGAAGCCCTAACACAGAGAGAGCGAGTGAATCTTAGGAATACAGGACCCATTCCAAACTCTAACACACATGGTATGGCATACCATAGCATTTCGTGGCATTCAGACGATCCGGAGACCCCTCTCCAGAGAAACCATAGCCCCGCTGGGAAAAAGACGGAACTGCCGTTTTGGCCCCTCTACGTGAGCCGAAAATTTCTCTGTTGTGTTTTTAGTCCCAAGGAAACCCCAAGAAAATTGTTGGGCCCACCTGTTGGCAAGATTCCCCGAGGTCCATCAGTTTTGGGAGTTCGGGGCTCTAAGTAGTCCTGGAACCCGCCAGAGAGAATCTAAGGCACCGGTGAAGCCCTAACAGAGAGAGAGATTTAATATTGGGCATCCAAGACCCATGCCACACTCTAACACACTTGGTATTACATACCATGGGATTTGGTGGCATTCAGACGATCCGGAGCCCCCTCTCCGGAGAAACCATAGTCCCGATGGGGAAAAAGACGGAATTGTCGTTTTGGCCCCTCAACGTGAGCCGGAAGGGGGTAGAAAAGTGGAACCAATTGCTTGGTTGTGTTAGGTTAGGCCCAAGGAATACCCAAGACAATGGTTGGGCCCACCGTTTGGGAAGATTCCCCCCAGTTCCGTTAGTTCCGTGAGTTTCGGGCTCTAAGTAGTCCTCGAACCAGCTAGAGAGAATCTGACGCCGGTGAAGCCCTAACACAGAGAGAGCGGGAATATTGGGCATCCAAGACCCACGATACACTATAACACACATGTCATGGAATACCATGGGATTTGGTGGCATTCAGACGAACTAGAGGCCCCTCTCGGGAGAAACCATAGCCTTTATGCGGAAAAAGACGGAACTGCCGTTCTGGCCCCTCTACCTTTGGCGGAAGGGGGTAGAAAAGTGGATCCAACTTCTTGGTTTTATTATGTTAGGCCCAAGGAACACCAAAAAAAATGGTAGGTCCCACCTCTTGGCAAGATTCCCCCAGTTCCGTCAGATCCGGGAGTTGCGGGCTCTAAGTAGTCCTGGAACCTGCCAGAGAGAATCTGACGCCGGTGAAGCCCTAACACAGAGAGAGCGAGTGAATCTTAGGAATACAGGACCCATTCCAAACTCTAACACACATGGTATGGCATACCATGGGATTTCGTGGCATTCAGACGATCCGGAGACCCCTCTCCAGAGAAACCATAGCCCCGCTGGGAAAAAGACGGAACTGCCGTTTTGGCCCCTCTACGTGAGCCGAAAATTGCTCTGTTGTGTTTTTAGTCCCAAGGAAAACCCAAGAAAATTGTTGGGTCCACCCTTTGGCAAGATTCCCCGAGGTCCATCAGTTTTGGGAGTTTGGGGCTCTAAGTAGTCCTGGAACCCGCCAGAGAGAATCTAAGGCACCGGTGAAGCCCTAACAGAGAGAGAGATTTAATATTGGGCATCCAAGACCCATGCCACACTCTAACACACGTGGTATTACATACCATGGGATTTGGTGGCATTCAGACGATCCGGAGCCCCCTCTCCGGAGAAACCATAGTCCCGATGGGGAAAAAGACGGAACTATCGTTCTGGCCCCTCAACGTGAGCCGGAAGGGGGTAGAAAAGTGGAACCAATTGCTTGGTTGTGTTAGGTTAGGCCCAAGGAATACCCAAGACAATGGTTGGGCCCACCGTTTGGGAAGATTCCCCCCGATTCCGTTAGTTCCGTGAGTTTCGGGCTCTAAGTAATCCTGGAACCCGCAGAGAGAATCTGATGCTGGTGAAGCCCTAACACAGAGAGCGAGGTAATGTTGGCCATACAAGACCTATGGCACATTCTAACACACATGGTATGGCATACCATGGGATTTTGTGGCATTCAGACGATCCAGAGCCCCCTCTCCGGAGAAACCATTACCCCGATGTGGAAAAAGACGGAACTGCCGTTTTGGCCACTCTACGTGAGCCGGAAAGGGGTAGTAAAGTGGAACCAATTTCTTTTTTGTGTTAGGTTAGGCCCAAGGAACACCCAAGACAATGTTTGCGCCCACCTGTTGGCAAGATTCCCCGAGTTCCATCAGTTTCGGGAGTTTCGGCCTCTAAGCAGTCCTCGAACCCGCCAGAGAGAATATGACGCAGGAGAAGCCCTAGCAGAGAGAGAGAGATGGAATATTTGGCATAAAATACCCATGAAACACTATAACCCACATGGTATGGCATACCATGGTATTTGGCGGCATTTAGACGATCTGGAGGCCCCTCTCCGGAGAAACCATAGCCCCGCTGGGAAAAAGACGGAACCGCCGTTCTGGCCCCTCTACGTTAGGAGGTAGGGGCAGTAAAGTGGAACCAACTGCTTGGTTGTATTAGGTTAGGCCCAAGGAACACCGAGTTTTGGGCTCTAAGTAGTCCTCGAACCAGCTAGAGGGAACCCTACGCCGGTGAAGCCCTAACACAGAGAGAGAGGGAATCTTGGGCATCCAAGACCCACGATACACTATAACACACATGGCATGGAATACCATGGGATTTGGTGGCATTCAGACGAACTAGAGGCCGCTCTCCGGAGAAACCATAGCCTTTATGGGGAAAAAGACGGAACTGCCGTTCTGGCCCCTCTACCTTTGGCGGAAGGGGGTAGCAAAGTGGATCCAACTTCTTGGTTTTATTAGGTTAGGCCCAAGGAACACCAAAGAATATAGTAGGGCCCACCTCTTGGCAATATTCCCCTAGTTCCGTCAGATCCGGGATTACGGGCTCTAAGTAGTCCTGGAACCTGCCAGAGAGAATCTGACGCCGGTGAAGCCCTAACACAAAGAGAGAGAGTGAATCTTGGGAATACAGGACCCATTCCACATTCTAACACACATGGTATGGCATACGATGGGATTTTGTGGCATTCAGACGATCCGGAGCCCCCTCTCCAGAGAAACCATAGCCCCGCTGGGAAAAAGACAAAACTGCCGTTTTGGCCCCTCTACGTGAGCCAAAAATTGCTCTGTTGTGTTTTTAGTCCCAAGGAAAACCCAAGAAAATTTTTGGGCCCACCTGTTGGCAAGATTCCCCGAGTTCCATCAGTTTTGGGAGTTTGGGGCTCTAAGTAGTCCTGGAACCCGCCAGAGAGAATCTGAGGCGCCCATGAAGCCCAAACAGAGAGAGAGAGAGATTTAATATTGGGCATCCAAGACCCATGCCACACTCTAACACACGTGGTATTACATACCATGGGATTTGGTGGCATTCAGATGATCCGGAGCCCCCTCTCCGGAGTAACCATAGCCTCGATGGGGAAAAATACGGAACTACCGTTCTGGCCCCTCAACGTGAGCCGGAAGGGGGTAGAAAAGTGGAACCATTTGCTTGTTTGTGTTAGGTTAGGCCCAAGGAATACCCAACACAATGGTTGGGCCCATTGTTTGGGAAGATTCCCCCCAGTTCCGTCAGTTCCGTGAGTTTCGGGCTCTAAGAATTCCTGGAACCCAGAGAGAGAATCTGATGCCGGTGAATCCCTAACATAGAGAGCGAGGTAATGTTGGCCATGCAAGGCCTGTGGAACACTCTAACACACATGGTATGGTATACCATGGGACTTGGTGTCATTCAGACGATCCGGAGCCCCCTCTCCGGAGAAACCATAGCCCCGATGTGGAAAAAGACGGAACTGCCGTTCTAGCCACTCTACGTGAGCCGGAAAGGGGTAGCAAATTGGAACCAACTGCTGGTTTGTGTTATGTTAGGACCAAGAAACACCCAAGATAATGGTTGGGCCCACCTGTTGGCAAGATTCCCCGAGTTCCGTCAGTTTCGGGAGTTTCGGGCTCTAAGTAGTCGTGGAACCCACTAGAGAGAATCGGAGGCGCCGATGAAGCCCTAACGGAGAGAGAGAGGGAATCTTGCGTATCCAAGTCCCATGCCACACTCTAACACACGTGGTATTACATACCATGGGATTTGGTGGCATTCAGACGATCCGGAGCCCCCTCTTCGGAGAAACCATAGCCCCGATGGGGAAAAATACGGCACTGTCGTTCTGGCCCCTCAACGTGAGCCGGAAGAGTGTAGAAAAGTGGAACCAATTGCTTTTTTGTGTTAGGTTAGGCCCAAGGAATACCCAATACAATGGTTGGGACCACTGTTTGGGAAGATTCCCCCAGTTCCGTCAGTTCCTTGAGTTTCGGGCTCTAAGAATTCCTGGAACCCAGAGAGAGAATCTGACGCCGGTGAATCCCTAACATAGAGAGCGAGGTAATGTTGGCCATGCAAGACCTATGGAACACTCTAACACACATGGTATGGCATACCATGGGACTTTGTCGTGGGATAGTCACGGCAGACGTTACCGGGGGTAACTTATCTTGGGGCAAGACGACACTGGTGTTTGGGAGAGGGTTTAGCTCAGAGGAAAACATGATGATATGCGATCTGGTAGCCAGCAAGCAAGTCGCCAAGTCTCCGATCTTGATATGTTAATCTCAACTCTCGTGTTACACTGGATACTCGATACCTAGCGATATTGCTCGAACTCTTGGATCTCTCTTGGTCTAACCCTAGGGGCCGGCTTATATAATATCCGGACCCCCTGGCCTACTCTCCAAGGCGCACCCTGAATCCTACCCGGACACTGCTTACAAACCCTAAACTTCCTTATCGGAACCCATAATCCGGGTTACGAGGCCTACGTTCCTAGGCCTTCTAGAAACTCCTTTATCCTAAGCCGGGTCTTGCGCAGCATCCTTTGGGCCGAGTTACTCCTTGGCGTTGGCCTACCGGGTTATCATCCCTCCATCTGTAGTCCCCAGAATAGCCTGGGCTTCACGGGATCCTCCTTGAAGCGCTTGCTATTCCCTGTAAAAATATCAGACGTACAAATCCAAAGAGGTCGGGTTAAGGTGCTTTGATAAACAGCTAGGCCTAACTCCAAGGTGGCCATTTAGTAACCCGGCTTTCTCTAGGTCCTTCTTTACTTTTTCCGGGTCAACGCTCTGATAAGAATGTCAAAGATCCGGCTTACTTTACTCGATAACTGATCCTAATATTGCGGAGAAGATCTCCTCCTTATCTCTGTCCGGATATCTCGTCCAGCACTTAAAGCACATCTCATCAAATCCAGGCAGGTATCCGTTATTCCGAAATTTCCGGTTCCCGTCCGTTGGACTAGGTTTATCCGCCCGCACCTTAAAAATAGGTGCCCAGGAGATAACCTAACCCCCAACGGTTCATTCCAGCTCCTCCTCTTTCCTCATCTCTCGTGCTTGCGCAACACCACCACGGGAACCTCAAGCTCACCGCCGGAGCAAAACCGCCACCGGCTACGTTCATCTTCGAACCGCTCCGCGCCGCCGCCAAGCTCCGCCGCCACACCCTTGTCTGGCCCGCCGGGAGTTGCGAAGGGACATTCAGACTGCGCTACTTGCCGCCGCCGCGTGCTCCTCCAATCTCCTTCAGTAAGTTACTTGTATCCATCAATTCAACCTCGCAATTTTCGATGTACTCTATATTGGATCTAGGTCAACCCGCGGGCCATTTTTCTTGTCGCGCCGGATTAGGTCGCTTAGATGCTTGCTAATTCCTCCAATAGCTCGATTGATGGTCATACACCACCCTCCTATCATCACCAATCATAAATTTCTCCGTAGAATCGTCCGCAACTTTTCCAATCTAGATCCATTTCGCCAAAATTTTCCGCGCCTGTCATTGACACCCGGAAAATCCTCTTCTTCCGGTTCTTTGCTTGCAATAGATACATGGGCAATCATCTGTCTTCCTCAAACACCTTTCAATACGTAAGTACCCCATAGTTTTTATAATGATGCTTGATACCCGGATAACTTGTAACCTTGCTTTGTAGAGTGATACCCGGATAATTCTTAACTTCCATGCTTTCTTGATACCACTCGCAAATAATCGGATACCTCATGGTTTCCAAGTCTTACTTCTCGTACTTTTTACCTTGTGTTTTGCAGGTTGATCCCATGGCTCCCAAGAAGCAAGGGAAGCAGCCAGCCAAGGCCAAGACCTCCAACTCCATATCCGCCAACTGGGCGCGATCCACGGTCACGAAGGCCAAGCTAGAAGAGCTGGCCGAGTTAGGGGTTCTCCCTTCTCAAAAAGATATCCATTGGAGGGTGCCGGGTGACGAAACCTGGCCCACGCCTGCCGACGACGAGGTAATTTGCTTCGTCGAACACGTGACTCGGGGATTCCGTCCCCCGGGTCACCCTTTCTTTCGTGAAGTCCTGAGCCATTACGGCCTCCGGGTATTCGACATAGGGCCTAACTCTATGTTGAATATAACCCATTTCATTGTTCTGTCCGAGTCATACTTGTGCACTCCGCCAAGTTTGGCTCTCTTTATTGAACTCTTCCAGTGCAAGCCGTGCCGCGAAAGCGGTGACGGAGCACTTCTCGCTTGCGGCGGGGTATCTATCCAGCGCCGTAAGAACTCACCAATGCCAACCCTTAATCTGAATTCCCACGTTAAACACTGGCAATTATCCTTCTTTTACTGCCACGACACCTCCCCACCCGGCGAGAAGAAACTGCCGGGTTACTCGGAGGGCCTCCTCGACATTTCCGAGAAATTCAACGCTTTCGCCCCTGATTCGGACAGGGAGGCAATCCAGCCCCTTCTCTCGAAAGTATCTGTCTTATCCGCCCAAGGTATCCTTGGGCTCAATCTAGTCAAGATATGGGTGGATTTCCGGATCCAGCCCAACTCTATTCGCACTAAGCTGATGTGCGGTTACTCGGGGCACACCACGGACGCGCTCCGATACTCCACCAAGAACTACGCAGCCGGCGACACCAACAAGACCATCAAGGGATTCTTGACGGAGAAGTTGGAGGTGATCAAGAACATCGTCGGGTTACCGCCGTTCACCCGGGAGAATCCGGCTCCATCGGTGAGACCCAATACTTGTAGGCCTATTCTCACGCTCAACTTGACTCAGCCACTAATTCTTGCGTCCATGCTTTTATCTCAGGCTGACGACCCTTTCTGGAGTGTCGAGACCTCTCCTACTACCGGAGACCCGGAAGAAGAAGACGAGCCGGCTGACAATGATGAGGGTATTTATCCGGATCTTGTGTCATCTTCACTTGCATAATTTTCCTCACTCATTTAACTTTTTCCATCGATACATACTCGGCTTGCAGGGCTGGAGGACGAAGACGAGAAGGATGAGGATGACCCGGAGGCCACCGAATCTGATCAAGAAGTAACAGTTGGGGCCAAGAGGAAGGCCAGAGGGGTGGTATCCAAGGTTCCCTTCTCTTCTATGTCCTCTGAACCTTACTCCTTCGATAACATGCGTAAACTTAACCAACAGTTGTCACACTCGTCACACTTGAAGGATCCTCTTCCGGCCAAGCGTAGGGTGACCCGGAGTTCTCCGGGTGACGATCCCCTTAACCCGGGCATCTCCACCTCCCCAGTCCATCGTGCCAGTACTCCTCCGCCTCGTCCTTCCAGTTCTCCTCGGCGCCACCCTTCTCCCAACCATCCTCTGGCCGGGCAGTTCCGAGTCCCACTGTCGGCTCCTGTAACAGTTTCGTCCGCTTCCAGCACCGAGCTTCCACCAGATTACACTGTGAATGCCGGGTAAGTCTTCGCTACATGATACCCTTACATACCTGATAACTTTCAACTACTATTGCTAACTGCTTCTCTCTTTTTTCCTTAGAGCCCAAGTCACACTTAGTGACCCGGAGAACATGGAAACAGATAACCGGGGGACGAAGGGGCCGACTGATAATGTGGACGCCGCGACTGGCGGTGAGGCTGAAAACAACCAGGAACAAGGCCCCTTGGGCGACCCAGTTCACCAGGCCGCCGGGTCTCCAGAGTCATCTGAAGCCGTGGACGAGGAGATTGAGGTCCTGGACACGAGGATGGGTTCTCCAAACCCGGATACCCAGACGGTCCGGGTCTCGACCCCAAAGTCGTAGAAAGTTCACCGGCCAAGCAGCCAAGCTGCCGGCTCTTCTGGTGTCCGGCCCGAAGACATGACGTTTGCCCAGATGCTCGATGCCCTGCACACCTTGAGGGCTGACGAAGAAAATATCTTGGAGGCTTTAATAGCCAAACACGAGGTAAACCCGAATAATATTGCTTGTGTCCTTATCTAGTCCCCAAGTTCCGAGTGAATTGATTGATAATTTGCTTGGAACTTTACGGTATAACCGACTGATAGCTTGCCTTTTACCCGGCTAATCCTTCCTTGCGTCCGTGCAGTCCTTCGTGACCCAATCTGAGAAGAAATTGGCAAAGGCCACCAAGCTCATTGAGAAGGAGGTGGCTCTGCGTGAGGCAGCCGAAGCTGAGGCCAGGAGGAGTGGGAAGATCACGAGGAAGTATAGGAGGAGGGCTCATGCAGCAGAAGATAATCTAACGAACCTTTCTGTTCAGATTGCTGATACGTATCGCGCTTTGATCGGTATGATTCTTAGCATAATATTCATAATCCGAGTTATCCTTCTGATAAATAGCCGGGTTTCCTTACTCGTGTTCTCATTTCTTTCTGCAGGTCCGGATGAAGTAATGCCGGACGAAGATGATATTGCCAAGCTGAAAACCATCAAGAGCGTTATCCGGCAGCTATGTGCCGGAACCAAATGGATCCTTCAAGAACTGCGGTGGCCGGGTGTTGGGCACGTCGACCTGAAAAGGATGCTGGACGCCTGCTCCACTATTCCCGAGTGGATTTGGCATTGGAAGCGTTCGTCCTGCCGGATTGGGGTAACCCGGGGGCTTGCCCTGGCTAAAGCTTACTTTCATAAGCTTGAGCCGGCCAAGCTGATGATCGGGTTTCCGGAATTCAACCGTGATGGGTCCAAGTTTTCCGCGAAGGATTTCAAGGCCATCCAGAAGGAAGTCCGTTACCCGGCCAGCGTGATTGCTGACGGCTTGGATGTCAGTTCCATTGTCCTTGCATATGATGCTGATGGTGAAGCAGTTAAGTCGGATCTTCCCAAGCCGTACGATATGCTAGCCCGATGGAAGGAGGAAGCTGCCAAGTTGAGGGAGGAAGCCGCAAAAAAGAAGGCTGAAGCCGATTCTGCGCCTGCTACCTCCACACCAGTCGTCCCTCCTCCTGCGCGAGCCGGCACTGCTGCTGATCCGGGTGCTGCTGCTACCAAGAGTAATAGCAAGGGCAAGGAGAAGATGGACGTCGTAGACCAGAATGCCGAGTGATACCTGCTACCTGATGCCGTTTTGTATGCGTCAATCGGCCAATGGGCCGTTTTAAACAATCATTTTTTGATGATGCGCCTATGCACCTTTGATACTAGTACCGAAATTTGTAATGCACTTTAAGTTCTTGATACACCTTGTGCCTCTTCTGAACGTTTGGATGATTTTATCTACTTTTGAGCCCACTTGTTCTTGATATCCGACTTTCTTTATGGTTCCTTTTGTGAGACTCGGTTTCCGAGTTTCATGGGTTTTGACAAGCGGACTTTTCTCTAAGTCCCCGAGTCCCCAAGACTCGGATGTTTGGGTTTTTTGAGTTTTAGCAACTGAGCAACTTTTTCTTTTTCAAAATCCTCAGTCCCCAAGACCCGAAATTCCGAGTCTGGGATGTGTGGTCTTTCCAAGAGAACAAGTTGTTTGCTGCTAAGCCCAAACCCGGAGCCGTTTCACATAGGTATTGAAGTTATGCTTGATAAACGTTGAGTTTCCGGCTATTAGCCCTGTACTCTGCATAACTTGTGGTTTGGATGACCCTTTTGACTATCTTGTACTATAAGCCGGCTTTCGCGTGGATATCATGTTGTTAGTCTATACAAAAACAGGGTCAGGCAAGTCCCATTGGGCTTCATGGCTGATTGTAATCGTAAGCGAGCAAATCATGCCACTTTAGTGCGAGTCACATCGAGCTTAAGTAAGAAAAGTCAAGAAAATTTGGCTCCTTTGTCCGGTTATAAGATTGCAGCCGTACTCGTTTGCGAGTAATCGGCCCTTATAACTCATAGGCATCAAGGCTGGGTCATTGAGTTTGTAACTGTGCTATTCGAGCAATCAACCCCCAAGACCTAAATATATGCAACATACTAAGAGTGAAGAACATACGAATAACCACCTATTTATTTGATATGAGAAAGTTAGGTCAGCAAGCCGCCTCATTAAAAACCCATCCAGCCCCCAAGGGTACCCTAGATAGGAAAAGAGTGCGTCTGAAACCTGCTGCCTGTTATATCGTGCAATTCCATTTGCTAATATGGTCTATACTAAGTATAGTAGGGACGTAGCTGAGCCACGTTCCATGGTCTGTCTCTTTCTTGCATAGATGAAGTGGTATGAGCGGTGTCGTTAACTGTAGCCGACTCTTCCCTTGCGTCTATCAAGTAATATGATCCGTTGTTCAGATTCCGACTTATGATAAATGGTCCTTCCCATGGAGGTGATAACTTGTGTTTTCCTTCGTTTGAGTGTACCAGGCGTAGAACCAGGTCTCCTTCCTGAAAGACCCGGGTTTTCACGCGCCGGCTATGATACCTCCGTAAATCTTGCTGATATATGGCTGATCTTTCCAGTGCTTGTTCCCTTTGTTCTTCTAACATATCTACAGCGTCCTGCCGGGTCTTCTCGTTCTCCACCTCGACGTAAGCTGATACTCGAGGTGAATCATGAATAATATCACTCGGCAACACCGCTTCCGCACCATAAACCATGAAGAACGGTGTCATCTGAGTAGATCTGTTAGGTGTAGTGTTGATACCCCAAACCACGGAAGGTAGTTCTTCAACCCATGCACCAGCAGCTCTGATGCACGGGACTCGCAGTCGTGGCTTTAGTCCACGAAGCAACTCCTGATTTGCCCTCTCCACTTGTCCATTGGCCTGTGGATGAGCCACTGATGCTACGTCAAGCCGGATTCCATTGTTGCCACAGAACTTCCCCATCTCACCAAGGGACATGTTGGTTCCATTGTCGATAATTATGCTGTGTTGATACCCGAACCGATAGATAATTCTTTTCAGGAACTTAACTGCTGTAACTGCTTCACAATTGGTAACTGGCATAACCTCAACCCACTTGGTAAACTTATCAATAGCCACCAAAAGATGTGTCTTCTTGCAAGGTGACATGTGAAAGGGGCACACCATATCCATACCCCAAACAGCGAACGTCCAAGTTAACGGAATAGTCCGTAATTCCATAGCCGGTACGTGGGTTTGGCGAGCGTACCTTTGACATCCGTCACACCTTGCCACCAAACGCTCCGCATCTGCTAGGGCCGTGAGCCAGAAGAATCCATGTCGATAAGCTTTGGACACAAGGGATCTTGTGGATGCATGATGCCCACAATCGCCTTCGTGAATCTCCTTGAGAATCTGTCGGCCTTCTTCTGGTGCTACACAGCGCAAAAACACTCCTACTGCACTTCTCTTGTATAACTCCCCATTGATGATAGAATAACCTTTTGCTCGCCTCAAAACTTGTCTTGCTAATACCTCCTGCTGTGGTAACTCGCCCCGTGATAGGTAGGCCAAGAACGGCTCTGTCCACTCGGGAACAACGCGCACTGTGGCCACGAGCTCCAAATCCGGGTCTTGATTTGCCAGTTCTTCCTCAGACTCGGTTTTAACTGATGGTCGCCATAGTTCATCCAGGAAAACATTGGGTGGAACCGGCTCTCTGCGCGAGCCGAGTCTAGCGAGTGCATCCGCTGCCTCATTTTTTCTTCTGTCTATGTGCTCCACCTCATACCCGGAAAAACATCCGGCAACTCTATCAACTTCTCTGCGGTATGCTGCCATAGTTGCGTCTTTTCTATCCCATGTTCCTGAGACCTGCTGTACCACAAGGTCCGAATCTCCGAAGCATCGTATCCTCTTAATGTTCATCTCCTTGGATACCTTTAAGCCATGCAATAGGGCCTCATACTCGGCCACGTTGTTGGAACAATCAAAGTGAATCTGTAGCACGTAACTCAATTTGTCTCCTTTGGGTGATGTTAGCACCACTCCAGCTCCTGATCCCTCGTACTGCTTGGATCCATCGAAGTGCATGATCCAAGACTCGGAGTTTGGAGCCATGGTGGGCATGCCTGTGTGCGTCCAATCGTTAACGAAATCGACCAGAGCCTGAGATTTGATTGCTGACCTGGGCTCGTAGTTGATGTGATAATCCCCCATCTCTATCGCCCATTTGGCTATTCTTCCTGTTGCATCCGAGTTTCTGATGATATCCGACATCGGTATCGAACTAACCACTGTTATGGGGTGTTCCTGGAAATTCGGCTTCAGTTTCCGGCTGGCCATAAAGACCCCGAAAACCAGCTTTTGCCAATGCGGATAGCGCTGCGTTGCCTGTGATAATACTTCGCTGACGTAATAGACCGGTCTTTGAACCGGGTAACCTTTCCCATCCTCTTTACGTTCCACAACAACTACCGCACTAACGGCTCGGGGTCCAGCTGCTACATATAGCAACATAGGCTCTTTAGGACCCGGGGCCGCTAGGACTGGTGCTTCAGATAACTGCTTCTTTAGTGCCTCGAACGCCTCATCCGCCTCCTGATCCCACACGAATTTATCGGACTTCTTCAAGAGCCGGTACAAGGGTATTGCTTTTTCTCCGAGTCTGGATATAAATCGGCTCAAGGCTGCTACACAGCCCGTGAGCTTTTGAACATGCTTCAAATTTTCCGGCTTTTTCAGACTTTGGATAGCTTTGATTTTATCCGGGTTTGCCTCAATTCCTCTCTCGGAAACGATAAAGCCGAGTAATTTCCCAGCTGGAACTCCGAACACGCACTTTGTCGGGTTAAGCTTCATCTGATACCTCCTCAAGTTCTTGAACGTTTCCTTTAGATCATCGATAAATGTCTCCGCCTTCCTGGTCTTGATAACCACATCATCCACATAAGCGTGGATGTTGCGTCCAATTTGGTCCTCGAAGCACTTCTGAATACACCGTTGATAAGTTGCGCCGGCGTTCTTCAACCCAAATGTCATGGTTTTGTAACAGAAGGCCCCAAAAGGGGTTATAAATGATGTTTTCTCCCAATCCTCCCTCTTGAGCTTGATCTGATGATACCCGGAATATGCGTCCAGAAAGCATAATAGGTCACTTCCAGCCACTGCGTCTATGATCTGATCTATCCTCGGTAGCGCGAACGGATCCTTTGGGCAATGCTTGTTAAGACTCGTGTAATCAATGCACATCCTCCACTCATTGGTATTTTTCATTACGAGAACCGGATTCGCTAACCAGTCCGGGTGAAATACTTCCATGATAAAGCCGGCTGTTTGCAAACGAGCAATTTCTTCTCCTATTGCTTTCCTTCTTTCCTCATTCATCTTCCTCAAGCCCTGCTTCACAGGCCTGGACTTGGGATCTACGTGCAAACTGTGCTCTGCCAATTCTGTGGGGATACCCGGCATGTCGCTAGGCGTCCAGGCGAACACATCCGCATTTGAACGGATAAACTCCACAAGTGCCTTCTCCTGCTTGCTGTCCAAGTTAGACCCTATAGCAAACTGTTTAGAGGGATCACCTTCAACAAAAGCTATCATCTTGGTGTCCTGCGCTGCTTTGAATTTTGCTCTCTCATCTTCGGTATTCGGCCTTTTCAATGTGGTTCTGTCATCCGGGTCTACTTGAGACCGGTAATACTTGAGTTCCTCTTTTCTGCAAGCCTGCTCAGCCATTACTGAATCTCCTTCATCGCACTCAGCCGCTATATCCCGGCTTCCACGTATGGTGATGGTCTGCTTAGGACCCGGGATTTTTAGCTGTAGATACACATAACACGGCCTAGCCATGAATTTAGCATAAGCCGGCCTTCCGAACAGCGCGTGATAAGGACTGCGCAACTTGACCACCTCGAAAGTGAGCCACTCAACTCGATAATTGTCCTTTGACTCTCCAAAAGCTACCTCCAATGCGATTTTTCCCTCGGGGCACGCTGAGTCACCCGGCACTATCCCATGAAAAATTGTTGAGCTTTTCTGTAGCTGAGACTCCTTGAGACCCATGCGTAAAAAGGTTTCCCAGTATAAGATATTGATGCTACTTCCACCGTCCATTAGGACCTTTTTCAACTCATAACCATTAACTTGTGGTGCGACTACCAACGCCAAGACTCCCGGGTGTTCTATCCTTTCCGGGTGATCTCTTCTGATCCATGTTACATCCTGTTCTGACCATCTCAGGTATCCCGGAACAGCCGAGGAAACCGAGTTTATCGCTCGTTTCAGTATCTTTTTATCCCTGTTAGAAGTTCCTGTAGTATGCACATGATATTGTCCTCTTGAATCGTAAGTACGTACCATGCCGATGAAGACGCTGATCCAGCCAATTGTCACGATAGATCCGGATTCGAGGTGATCCGACTCTGGCCCCCAGCCGGAATCGTCCACCATCTTCTCTCCTTCGCGGTCGGTGTAGATCTCGCCGATGACAAGATTCTCCATGTTCTTACGAGCTTCTCCCGTGATGTAAACACCTTTGGACGCAGGCCCCACGGTGGGCGCCAACTGTCGTGGGATAGTCACGGCAGACGTTACCGGGGGTAACTTATCTTGGGGCAAGACGACACTGGTGTTTGGGAGAGGGTTTAGCTCAGAGGAAAACATGATGATATGCGATCTGGTAGCCGGCAAACTAGTCGCCGAGTCTCCGATCTCGATATGTTAATCTCAACTCTCGTGTTACACTGGATACTCGATACCTAGCGATATTGCTCGAACTCTTGGATCTCTCTTGGTCTAACCCTAGGGGCCGGCTTATATAATATCCGGACCCACTGGCCTACTCTCCAAGGCGCACCCTGAATCCTACCCGGACACTGCTTACAAACCCTAAACTTCCTTATCGGAACCCATAATCCGGGTTACGAGGCCTACGTTCCTGGGCCTTCTAGAAACTCCTTTATCCTAAGCCGGGTCTTGCGCAGCATCCTTTGGGCCGAGTTACTCCTTGGCGTTGGCCTACCGGGTTATCATCCCTCCATCAGACTTGGTGGCATTCAGACGATCCGGAGCCCCCTCTCCGGAGAAACCATAGCCCCGATGTGGAAAAAGACTGAATTGTCGTTCTGGCCACTCTACGTGAGCCGGAAAGGGGTAGCAAATTGGAACCAACTGCTTGTTTGTGTTATGTTAGGCCCAAGAAACACCCAACATAATGGTTGGGCCCACCTGTTGGCAAGATTCCCCGAGTTCCGTCAGTTTTGGGAGTTTCGGGCTCTAAGTAGTCCTTGAACCCGCCAGAGAGAATCCGACGCGGGTGAAGCCCTAACAGAGAGAGAGATGGATTATTTGGCATCCAAGACCCATGACACACTATAACACACATGGTATGGCATACCATGGGATTTGGTGGCATTCAGACGAACTGGAGGCCCCTCTCCAGAGAAACCATAGCCCCGGTGGGAAAAAGACGGAACTGCCATTCTGGCCCCTCTACGTTAGGAGGAAGGGGGCAACAAAGTGGAACCAACTTCTTGGTTGTATTAGGTTAGGCCCAAGTAACACCCAATACAATGGTAGGGCCCACCTCTTGGAAGGATTCCCCTAGTTCCGTCAGTTCCGGTAGTTTCGGGCTCTAAGTAGTTATGGAACCCGCTAGAGAGAATCCGACGTCGGTGAAGCCCTCAAACAGAAAGAGAGGGAATTTTGGGCCTCCAAGACCCACGACACACTATAAAACATATGGTATGGAATACCATGGGATTTAGTGGCATTCAGACGATCTGGAGGCCCCTCTTCGGAGAAACCATAGCCTCTATGGGGAAAAAGACGAAACTGTCGTTCTGGCCCCTCTACGTTAGGCGGAAGGGGTAGCAACGTTGAACCGACTTCTTGGTTGTATTAGGTTATGCACAAGGAACACCCAAGAAAATGGTAGGGCCCACCTCTTGGCAAGATTCCCCCAGTTCCGTCAGATCTGGGAGTTTCGGGCTCTAAGTAGTCCTGGAACCCGCCAGAGAGAATCTGACGCCGACGAAGCCCTAACACACGGAGAGCGAGTGAATATTGGGAATACAGGACCCATGCCACACTATAACACACATGGTATGGCATTCCATGGGATTTGGTGGCATTCAGACGATCCGGAGCCCCCTCTCTAGAGAAACCATAGCCCCGCTGGGAAAAAGACGGAACTTCCGTTTTGGCCCCTCTACGTGAGCCGGAAAGTGGTAGCTTAGAGGAAATAATTGCTTGTTTATGTTATTTTAGGCCCAAGGAACACCAAGAAAATTGTTGGGACCAGCTGTAAGCAAGATTCCCCGAGTTCCATCAGTTTCGGGAGTTTCGGGCTCTAAGTAGTCCTGGAACCCACTAGAGAGAATCGGAGGCGCCGATGAAGCCCTAACGGAGAGAGAGAGGGAATCTTGGGTATCCAAGTCCCATGCCACACTCTAACACACGTGGTATTACATACCATGGGATTTGGTGGCATTCAGACGATCTGGAGCCCCCTCTCCGGAGAAACCATAGCCCCGATGGGGAAAAGATGGAACTATCGTTCTGGCCCCTCTACGTGAGCCGGAAGGGGGTAGAAAAGTGGAACCAATTTCTTGGTTGTGTTAGGTTAGGCCCAAGGAACACCCAAGACAATGGTTGGGACCACCGTTTGGAAAGATTCCCCCAGTTCCGTAAGTTCTAGGAGTTTCGGGCTCTAAGTAATCCTCGAACCCGCAGAGAGAATCCGACGCTGGTGAAGCCCTAACACAGAGAGAGAGGGAATGTTGGCCATCCAAGACCTATGGCACACTCTAACACACATGGTATGGCATAACATGGGATTTGGTGGCATTCAGACGATCCGGAGCCCCCTCTCCGGAGAAACCATAGCCCCGATGTGGAAAAGACGGAACTGCCGTTCTGGCCACTCTACGTGAGCCGGAAAGGGGTAGTAAAGTGGAACCAATTTCTTGTTTGTGTTAGGTTAGGCCCAAGGAACACCCAAGAAAATTTTTGGGCCCACCTATTGGCAAGATTCCCCTAGTTCCATCAGTTTCGGGAGTTTCGGCCTCTAAGCAGTCCTCAAACCCGCCAGAGAGAATATGACGCCGGAGAAGCCCTAACACAGAGAGAGATGGAATATTTGGCATAAAATACCCATGAAACACTATAACACACATGGTATGGCATACCATGGGATTTGGTGGCATTTAGACGATCTGGAGGCCCCTCTCCGGAGAAACCATAGCCCCGTTGGGAAAAAGACGGAACTGCCGTTCTGGCCCCTCTACGTTAGGCGGAAGGGGAAGTAAAGTGGAACCAACTACTTGGTTGTATTAGGTTAGGCCCAAGGAACACCCAAGATAATGTTAAGGCCCAACTCTTGGAAAGATTCCCCGAGTTCTGCCAGTTCCGGGAGTTTCGGGCTCTAAGTAGTCCTCGAACCAGCTAGAGAGAATCCGACGCCGGTGAAGCCCTAACACAGAGAGAGAGGGAATCTTGGGAATCCAAGACCCGCGATACACTATAACACACATGGCATGGAATACCATGGGATTTGGTGGCATTCAGACGAACTAGAGGCCCCTCTCCGGAGAAACCATAGCCTTTATGGGGAAAAAGACGGAACTGCCGTTCTCGCCCCTCTACCTTTGGCGGAAGGGGGTAGAAAAGTGGATCCAACTTCTTGGTTTTATTAGGTTATGCCCAAGGAACACCAAAGAAAATGGTAGGGCCCACCTCTTGGCAAGATTCCCCCAGTTCCGTCAGATCTGGGAGTTACGGGCTCTAAGAAGTCCTAGAACCTACGAGGGAGAATCTGACTCTGGTGAAGCCCTAACACAGAGAGAGCGAGTGAATCTTGGGAATACAGGACCCATTCCACACTCTAACACACATGGTATGGCATACCATGGGATTTCGTGGCATTCAGACGATCCGGAGCCCCCTCTCCAGAGAAACCATAGCCCCGCTGGGAAAAAGACGGAACTGCCGTTTTGGCCCTCTACGTGAGCCGAAAATTTCTCTGTTGTGTTTTTAGTCCCAAGGAAAACCCAAGAAAATTGTTGGTCCCACCTGTTGGCAAGATTCCCCGAGTTCCATCAGTTTTGGGAGTTTGGGGCTCTAAGTAGTCCTGGAACCCGCCAAAGAGAATCTAAGGCGCCGGTGAAGCCCTAACAGAGAGAGAGATTTAATATTGGGCATCCAAGACCCATGCCACACTCTAACACACGTGGTATTACATACCATGGGATTTGGTGGCATTCATACGATTCGGAGCCCCCTCTCCGGAGAAACCATAGCCCCGATGGGGAAAAAGACGGAACTGTCGTTCTGGCCCCTCAACGTGAGCCGGAAGGGGGTAGAAAAGTGGAACCAATTACTTGGTTGTGTTATTTTAGGCCCAAGGAATACCCAAGACAATGGTTGGGCCCACCGTTTGGGAAGATTCCCCCAGTTCCGTCAGTTCCGTGAGTTTCGGGCTCTAAGTAATCCTGGAACCCAGAGAGAGAATCTGACGCCGGTGAATCCCTAACACAGAGAGCGAGGTAATGTTGGCCATGCAAGACCTACGGAACACTCTAACACACATGGTATGTCATGCCATGGGATTTGGTGGCATTCAGACGATCCGGAGCCCCCTCTCCGGAGAAACCATAGCCCCGATGTGGAAAAAGACGGAACTGCCGTTCTGGCCACTCTACGTGAGCCGGAAAGGGGTAGCAAAGTGGAACCAACTGCTTGTTTGTGTTATGTTAGTCCCAAGAAACACCCAAGATAATGGTTGGGCCCACCTGTTGGCAAGATTCCCCGATTTCCGTCAGTTTCGGGAGTTTCGGGCTCTAAGTAGTCCTCGAACCCGCAAGAGAGAATCCGACGCGGGTGAAGCCCTAACAGAGAGAGAGATGGATTATTTGGCATCCAAGACCCATTAGACACTATAACACACATGGTATGGCATACCATGGGATTTTGTGGCATTCAGACGAACTGGAGGCCCCTCTCCAGAGAAACCATAGGCTCGGTGGGAAAAAGACGGAACTGCCATTCTGGCCCCTCTACGTTAGGCAGAAGGGGCAACAAAGTGGAACCAACTGCTTGGTTGTATTATTTCAGGCCCAAGGAACACCCAAGACAATGTTAGGGCCCACCTCTTGGAAGGATTCCCCGAGTTTCGTCAGTTCCGGGAGTTTCGGACTCTAAGTAGTTATGGAACCCGCCAGAGAGAATCTGACGTCGGTGAAGCCCTAAAACAGAGAGATAGGGAATTTTGGGCCTCCAAGACCCACGACACACTATAAAACATATGGTATGAAATACCATGGGATTTAGTGGCATTCAGACGATCTGGAGGCCCCTCTTCTGAGAAACCATAGCCTCTATGGGGAAAAAGACGGAACTGTCGTCCTGGCCCCTCTACGTTAGGAGGAAGGGGGTAGCAACGTGGAACCAACTTCTTGGTTGTATTAGGTTATGCAGAAGGAACACCCAAGAAAATGGTAGGGCCCACCTCTTGGCAAGATTCCCCCAGTTCCGTCAGATCCGGGAGTTTCGGGCTCTAAGTAGTCCTGGAACCCGCCAGCGAGAATCTGACGCCGGCAAAGCCCTAACACACAGAGAGCGAGTGAATATTGGGAATATAGGACCCATGCCACACTATAACACACATGGTATGTCATTCCATGGGATTTGGTGGCATTCAAACGATCCGGAGCCCCCTCTCCAGAGAAACCATAGCCCCGCTGGGAAAAAGACGGAACTTCCATTTTGGCCCCTCTACGTGAGCCGGAAAGTGGTAGCTTAGAGGAAAAAATTGCTTGGTTATGTTATTTTAGGCCCAAGGAACACCCAATAAAATGGTTGGGACCAGCTGTTGGCAAGATTCCCCGAGTTCCATCAGTTTCGGGAGTTTCGGGCTCTAAGTAGTCCTGGAATCCGCCAGAGAGAATCTGCCGCGCCGGTGAAGCCCTAACAGAGAGAGAGGGAATCATGGGCATAAAATACCCATGACACACTCTAACACACATGTTATGGCATACCATGGGATTTGGTGGCGTTCAGATGATCCAGAGCCCCCTCTTCGGAGAAACCATAGCCCCGATGGGGAAAAAGACGGAAATGTCGTTCTGGCCCCTCTACGTGAGCCGGAAGGGGGTAGCAAAGTGGAACTGATTTCTTGGTTGTGTTAGTCTAGGCCCATGGAACACCCAAGACAATGGTTGGGACCACATTTTGGCAAGATTCCCCCAGTTCCATAAGTTCCGGGAATTTCGGGCTCTAAGTAATCCTGGAACCCGTAGAGAGAATCCGACGTCGGTGAAGCCCTAACACAGAGAGCGAGGGAATGTTGGACATCCACTACCTATGACACACTCTAACACACATGGCATGGCATAACATGGGATTTGGTGGCATTCAGACGAACCGGAGCCCCCTCTCTGGAGAAACCATAGCCCCGATGTGGAAAAAGACGGAACTGCCGTTCTAGAGAATCTACGTGAGCCATAAAAGTGTAGAAAAGTTGAACAAATTGCTTTTTGTGTTAGGTTAGGCCCAAGACAATTGTTGGTCCCACCTGTTGGCAAGATTCCCCGAGTTCCGTCGGTTTCGGGAGTTTCGGGCTCTAAATAGTCCTCAAACCCACCAGAGAGAATACGACGCTGGTGAAGCCTAACACAAAGAGAGAGAGAGGGAATCTTGGGCATGCAAGACCCATGACACACTATAACACACATGGTATGGCATACCATGGGAATTGGTGGCATTCAGACGATCTGGAGGCCCCTCTCCGGAGAAACCATAGCTCCGTTGGGGAAAAAGACGGAACTGCCGTTCTGGCCCCTCTACGTTAGGCGGAAGGGTGTAGCAAAGTGGAACTAACTGCTTGGTTGTATTAGGTTAGGCCCAAGGAAAACCCAAGACAATGGTAGGGCCCACCTCTTGGCAATATTCCCCGAGTTCCGTCAGTTTCGGGAGTTTCGGGCTCTAAGTAGTCGTGGAACCCGCCAGAAAGAATCCGACGCTGGTGAAGCCCTAACACACACAGAGAGTGCGAATCTTGGGCTTCCAAGACCCACGACACACTATAACACACATGGTATGGAATACCATGGGATTTGGTGGCATTCAGACGATCTGGAGGCCCCTCTCGGGAGAAACCATAGCCCAGCTGGGGATAAAGACGGAACTGCCGTTCTGGCCCCTCTATGTTAGGCGGAAGGGTGTAGCAAAGTGGAACCAACTGCTTGGTTGTATTAAGTTAGTCCCAATGAACACCCAAAAAAATGGTAGGTCCTACCTCTTGGCAAGATTCCCCCGGCTCCATCAGATCCGGGAGTTTCGGGCTCTAAGTAGTCCTGGAACCCGCCAGAGAGAATCTGACGCCGGTGAAGCCCTAACACAGAGGGAGCGAATGCATATTGGAAATACAGGACCCATGCCACACTCTAACACACATGGTATGCCATACCATGGGATTTGGTGGCATTCAGACGATCTGGAGCCCCCACTCCATAGAAACCATAACCCCGCTGGGAAAAAGACGGAACTGTCGTTTTGGCCCCTCTACGTGAGCCGGAAACGGGTAGCGAAGCGGAACCAATTTCTTAGTTGTGTTATGTTAGGCCCAAGGAACACCCAAGAAAATGGTTGGGCCCACCTGTTTGCAAGATTCCCCGAGTTCCATCAGTTTCGGACCCTAAGTAGTCCTGGAACCCGCCAGAGAGAATCTGACGCGCCGGTGAAGCCCTAACAGAGAGAGAGAGAGGGAATATTGGGCATCCAATACCCATGCCACACTATAACACACATGGTATGTCATACAATGGTATTTGGTGGCATTGAGACGATCCGGAGGCCCCTCTCCGGAGAAACCATAGCCCCGATGGGGAAAAACACGGAAATGTCGTTTTGGCCCCTCTTAGTGAGCCGGAAGGGGGTAGAAAAGTGGAACCGATTTCTTGGTTGTGTTAGTTTAGGCCCAAGGAACACCCAAGACAATGGTTGGGACCACCGTTTGGCAATATTCCCCCAGTTCCATAATTTTCGGGGGTTTCGGGCTCTAAGTAATCCTGGAACCCGTAGAGAGAATCCGACACCGATGAAGCCCTAACACAGAGAGCGATGGAATGTTGTCCATCCACGACCTATGACACACTCTAACACACATGGTATGGCATAACATGGGATTTGGTGGCCTTCAGACGATCCGGAGCCCCCTCTCCGGAGAAACCATAGCCCCGATGTAGAAAAAAGACGGAACTGCAGTTCTGGCCACTCTACGTGAGCCGGAAAAGGGTAGGAAAGTGGTACCAATTTCTTTTTTGTGTTAGGTTAGGCCTAAGGAACACCCAAGACAATGGTTATTCCCACCTATTGGTAAGATTCCCCAAGTTTCGTCGGTTTCGGGAGTTTCGGGCTCTAAATAGTCCCCAAGCACACCAGAGAGAATCCGACGCCGGTGAAGCCCTAACAGAGAGAGAAAGGGAATCTTGGGCATCCAAGACACATGACACACTATAACACACATGGTATGGCATACCATGGTATTTGGTGGCATTCAGGCGATCTGGAGGCCCCTCTCCGGAGAAACCATAGCCACGTTGGGGAAAAAGACGAAACTGTCGTTCTGGCCCCTCTACGTTAGGCGGAAGGGGGTAGCAAAGTGGAACCAACTGATTGGTTGTATTAGGTTAGTCCCACGGAACACCCCAGACAATGGTAGGTCCCACCTCTTGGCAATATTCCCCGAGTTCCGTCAGTTCCGGGAGTTTCGGGCTCTAAGTAGTCCTCGAACCAACCGGAGAGAATCCGACACCTGCGAAGCCCTAACACAGAGAGAGGGATTCTTGGGCATCCAAGGCCCAAGACACACTATAACACAAATGGTATAGAATACCATGGGATTTGGTGCCATTCAGACGATCTGGAGGCCCCTCTCCGGAGAAACCATAGCCCCGCTGGGTAAAAAGACGGAACTGCCGTTCTGGCCCCTCTACTTTAGGCGGAAGGGGGTAGAAAAGTGGAACCAACTGCTTGGTTGTATTAATTTAGGCCCAAGGAACACCCAATAAAATGGTAGGTCCAACCTCTTGACAAGATTCCCCCAGATCCGTCAGATCCGGGAGTTTCGGGCTCTAAGTAGTCCTGGAACGCGCTAGAGAGAATCTGACGCCCGTAAAGCTCTAACACAGAGAGAGCGAGTGAATCTTGGGAATACATGACCCATGCCACACTCTAACACACATGGTATTCCATACCATGGGATTTGGTGGCATTCAGACGATCCGGAGCCCCCTCTCCATAGAAACTATAGCCCCGCTGGGAAAAAGACGGAACTGTCGTTTTGGCCTCTCTACGTGAGCCGGAAAGGGGTAGCAAAGCAGAACCAATTTCTTGGTTGTGTTATGTTAGGCCCAAGGAACACCTAAGAAAATGGTTGGGCCCACTTGTTTGCAAGATTCCCCGAGTTCCATCACTTTCGGGCCCTAAGAAGTCCTGGAACCCGCTAGAGAGAATCTGACGCGCCGGTGAAGCCTTAACAGAGAGAGAGAGAGGGAATCTTTGGCATCCGATACCCATGCCACACTCTAAGACACATTGTCGCACCCGGACTTCTAGAGGATACTCACAGTCCGCTAAACAGTAGAACAAATGGCTTACGGGGCATACCGGCACCCGCATCTCAATATGAGCAGGCCAACACGGAAACGTGTGACAACCATTCTCTACTATCCATCATCTGCGTAAACCATCCCATAGAAATCCGACTACTTCCATTGACGTACTTCATAACATACACACATGGTACGTCAACGGCATTTGACAAGTGATATCACAACATATCTCTAAGACACAAAAGATTGAAATAAGTTGCAAATAGCTCTCACTAGAGCAGAGATAGCAAATACAATCATCCAGAGGACACATGTCCCAACAATTCATCATTACATCACAGCGGAAGCATCCAAAATGTCTGGGTACAGACAAGAACCAAATAGGCCTAAGAGGCCGGAAACGAAAAGACGGAGCCCATCCACGATGTCTCCGATCCTGCCCGGGTCCGCTATCTACTCGTCAGCAGCCTCGTCATACTCCACGTAGTAGCCACCATGGGGATCCTCGGAAACATAGTCTGCGGAAACCACAGCCCCAAAGGGGTCAGTACAGACAAGTACTGGCAAGCAAGACTCACAAGATACCAAAGTGTACCCGGCAACACCAAGTACAGATGCTTTGGGTTTAACGAAAGAATAGGTGATACAAAAGTGCGGCAGCAAGCTGCTCTAACCAACTACAGAAACACGCTACAACATCCGGCTAAAAGAGAGGGATAAGCTAGCGTATCGTAACCAACTACCACTAACCTCAAACAAACCCATCCTGGATCTCGCCCCTTATCCAAAGAAGCAATCCGAGGATAACTCACACAGTTGGATTAGTGAAGGTTCCAGTTATTGTGTCAATAAGCCTATTACTAGTCAGGTTATCATTAGTTAGATGTAAGTTGTCTAATCCTTGTTAGCCAGCCCTATCACCAAGTCATCCATAACCGCGGACAACACGGCTTCTCGAGAAGATTTAACCCTGCAGGGGTGCACCAATTTGGCCGTACACGTAATAATATCCCGCCAGACGGGGATCAAACCCACCAAGCGAAACACTCAACACAACCCAACTCTTCTTCGCATCAAGCACAAAGAACCCCGTGCAATTGAGCGCACGGCTAATCAAGCCCCACGAAGAAAAGGGGACCCTCATAGCACTCTAAGAACGTGTCTCCCTAAATGCCGACTACAAAAGTTCCACCCTGGCCTCGGGTTCGCACCTGCATATGCATGCGGCAAATGGAAAACCCGAACTAAATGAGGCGATTTGGACGAGATGCGAATCGAATCAAATTGAGGGGGGCTCCCATACACGCTTCCCACATGCGGTTAGCGCGCTCATCATGGATCTAGAGGACAAAGACTTTTCCTGAGTTCGACACTAGCAGGCCTCAAAACCATACCCGGCCTCCTGCCGGTGCCTTATCATTAAATTAGAATTACCTCAAACATTAACAGGTTGTTGTTTAAACATCGAGCCCCAGAACATAATAAATATGGTAACAGAAATAACGGACAGCAGACTCGAACATAAACAACCCTAAGCATGCTAGTAAGACACGGGCAACAAACAACGGGGTATAGGTGTGGAGGAAAGGCTATATCAGGGTTACAGGATAACATGTGATAGGATCGGAACACAAGCAACGAATCTTAAGGCTAGCAGAATAGACAACAGAAAGTATCGATATCCAGTGTGGAAAGGACACAATGGTTCATGTGAGTGAATACTTGCCTGCAAACTCAGTAGCCTGGTACTGGGCTAACTCCTCAGAAGTAGTGTCGTAAACCTCGTCTGTCTCAACGTCGTCGTCTATTCGGGAAGAAGCAACCAAACAACGCAGAGAGACAAACAATCAATAACATGGCATAATGCACAATCATAGGATGATGCATGACAATTTAAATGATGCATCAAAGGTAAGCTAGTTGACATGGTAACATAATTAAATGGGCCCATAGGCAATTTGGATTGCATATGGAAAGCCCATGAATTAAGGTTGGATTAAATGATCTACAAATAACCAACATGTGAAACTGGATTAGCATGATGCATGGATGAGGAAAACAAGAAGAAAACAACAATAGATTCAATTTGAAAAGGTGTTTACCAAGTTTGAAATTTTATTTATTAAGTTAGGAAATTTTGGCTTCTTAAAGGAGTTACACAAGCATTTGTTGTTTTCACCAATTTTAATTGTTCAAAATAGTTAACAAAATTCATATTTAGAAAGAACACAAAATTTTAGGTGGAATACATGTTTCATTTGTTGAAAAAGGAATTAGAATGAATTAATTATGAATTAAACAAGTTTAAACAAGATTTAAATGGATTTAATTCAATTATAAAATTATTTGAATTTTTATTTGTTCAAAGCATTAAATAAAATTCATATTTGAAAAGATTATATTTTTCTGGTTTGAAAACATATTTTATATGTTCAAAAAGAAATTAATTTGACCAAGTTATGAATTTAGCAATTTTAAATGATTTAAACAAGGTTTAAATTATTTAACCAATTTTAATTATGCAAAACAGGAAACAAAGTTTATATTTGGAAAGGTGGTTCAATTTTGCATGGAAAACATATTTTATATGTGCCATTTGAATTAAGTTTTAATTAGTTATGAATTTAACCAAATTTGAAATGAGTTGTTTGAATTTGAATTTTGGAAACATTTGAAATGTTCAAAACAGAAAACAAATGATTTAAATAGGTAGAGAATTAAATTTGGTACAGAATACATATTTTTTTCATTTAATTTAGATTTGGAATACAAAAGTTATTTGAATTTTAAATGCAGGGCTATTCTGCAATTTTAAAAACATACAGATTTGGTTCAGGGGCTTAGGTGCGAAAAATAAATTTCAGAAAGGCCCCTGGGGGCTTTTCTACGCGCGCAGAGCCACCCCTGGGTCACTGGCAGTGGGCCAGTGCCCAGCTGGCGCGCGGTTGGCGTCTGGCATGGCACCCACTGCCTATGGCAGGTGGGCCCTGCCTGCCCGCGTGGCAACAGCGCAAAAAGTGTGGGATTTAATCCGCGAGGCGAGGGATCGAACCCTCGCCCTCGGGTGCGAGCGCGCAGCGCGCTGGCCAGTGGGGCTGGCTGCTGTTTCGTGACAGAACGGAGGCGCACGGTGTTTTGGGGTTCAGGTTCAGTCATAAGACTGACGAAACTGAATTTCGTGTCAGCTGTCTGAACCCCGACGAGGAGACGGTCGCCGACGGCGGCTGCTGCCCTGCTGCTGCGTGCTCGTGCGCGTAAGGGAGGTGGGTGCGCGTGGCCACTGACAGAGGGAAAAGAGAGAGGGGGAAGAGGTGGAGCTCACCGGGAGGGGTTCGTGCTCGGGAGGAAACAGTCGACGACGGCGGCGACAGGGAGGTGGACGACGGCGTGGATCCCGACCCTCTCGGACTCAGCAGCGATGTCGAGGAGGTAGGTGGCAGTACGGGGAATTCGATCCCGTGCTCAACCAGAGGGGAGGAGAGCCATGGCGCCGATGATCGTCGGGGTTTGGTGGCGGTGGTGCTCGGTTCAGTACAGAGACAGAGAGAGAGGAGCAGAGGGAGGAGGAGAAGGGAAAATGGCGGCACGGTGAGAGAGAGAGGTGGAGGAGGGTTTAGGGCAGAGGGGGAGCTCGTGGGTGAGCTTAAAAGGAGGGGGAGGAGGTGCTCGTGGCCGTCCCCTCCGCCGTACTGTCGACGTGGGCAGCGGCGATGGACGCCGTACAGGGGGACGAAGGGGTACGCCAGGTAGGGCTGGGCCTGGGGGCTGGTTTGGTGGGCTCAGCCCACTGGCCTGCCTCTCCCCTCTCTGTTTTTATTTTCTTTTTTGTTTCTCTCTTTTTTTTTGCTGAAAAGAAAAAAGGAAGAAAAAGGATAGTTTTAGGGTTAGGAAAATTTAGGAAATAATTTTTATAGGTTAGTTATTACAGAAACACCAATGTGCAAACTTTTGTTTTTCAAAAATTTCAAATTGGGTTGCTGTTTGTAATTTAATTGAATTTGAGTGAATTTGATGTTAATTAAATTATTTAACTTAAGCAAGTTAATGGTTTGATCTTCCAAGTTATTGGAAACAATTTGATGTTTTGATTTGAACTTTTTATTTAAAAAATTGTAACAGAACAAGTATGAAACAAAATTTGAAATTTGGTTTGAAAATCAAATGGAAAAACAAGGGAAAACAATGGAAAACAAATGGGAAACAAATGCAAAACTTATGATGACATGTTGCAAAACATAATTTAACAAAAAGCAAACATTCTAAAGGTGTTTTTCATACTTGGGATGTTACACACATGGTATGGCATACAATGATATTTGGTGGCGTTGAGACGATCCGGAGCCCCCTCTCCGGAGAAACCATAGCCCCGATGGGGAAAAGACGGAACTGTCGTTTTGGCCCCTCTACGTGAGCCGGAAGGAGTAGCAAAGTGTAACCGATTTCTTGGTTGTGTTAGGTTAGGCCCAAGGAACAACCAATACAACGGTTGGGACCACCGTTTGGCAATATTCCCCTAGTTATGTAAGTTCCGGGAGTTTCGGGCTCTAAGTAATCCTAGAACCCGCAGAGAGAATCCGACGCCAATGAAGCCCTAACACAGAGAGCGATGGAATGTTGTCCATCCACGACCTATGACACACTCTAACACACATTCTATGGCATAACATGGGATTTGGTGGCCTTCAGACGATCCGGAGCCCCCTCTCCGGAGAAACCATAGCCCCGATGTGGAAAAATACGGAACTGCCGTTCTGGCCACTCTATGTGAGCCGGAAAAGGGTAGCAAAGTGGTACCAATTTCTTGTTTGTGTTAGGTTAGGCCTAAGGAACACCCAAGACAATGGTTTGTCCCATCTATTGGCAAAATTCCCCGAGTTCCATCGGTTTCGGGAGTTTCGGGCTCTAAATAGTCCCTGAGCCCACCAGAGAGAATCCGACGCCGGTGAAGCCCTAACAGGGAGAGAGAGGGAATCTTGGGCATCCAAGACTCATGAAAAACTATAACACACATGTTAAGGCATACCATGGGATTTGGTGGCATTTAGGCGATCTGGAGGCCCCTCTCCGGAGAAACCATAGCCCCGTTGGGGAAAAAGACGGAACTGTCGTTCTGGCCCCTCTATGTTAGGCGGAAGGGGGTAGCAAAGTGGAAACAACTGCTTGGTTGTATTAGGTTAGGCCCAAGGAACACCCAAGACAATGGTAGGGCCCACCTCTTGGCAATATTCCCCGAGTTCCGTCAGTTCCGGGAGTTCGGGCTTTAAATAGTCCTGGAACCAGCCATAGAGAATCTGATGCCGGCGAAGCCCTAACACATAGAGAGAGAGGGGATCTTGGGAATCCAAGACCCAAGACACACTATAACACACATGGTATGGAATACCATGGGATTTGGTGCCATTCAGACGATCTGGAGGCCCCTCTCCGGAGAAACCATAGCCCCGCTGGGTGAAAAGACGGAACTCACATTCTCGCCCCTCTACGTTAAGCGGAAGGGGGTAGCAAAGTGGAACCGACTGCTTGGTTGTATTAAGTTAGGCCCAAGGAACACCCAAGAAAATGGTAGGCTCTTGGCAAGATTCCCCCAGATCCTTCAGATCCGGGAGTTTCGGGCTCTAAGTAGTCCTGGAACCCGCCAGAGAGAATCTGACGCCGGTGAAGCTCTAACACAGAGGGAGCGAGTGAATCTTGGGAATACAGGACCCATGCCACACTCTAACACACATGGTATGCCATACCATGGGATTTTGTTGCATTCAGACGATCCGGAGCCCCCTCTCCATAGAAACCATAGCCCCGCTGGAAAAAATACGGAACTGCCGTTTTGGCCCCTCTACGTGAGCCGGAAAGGGGTAGCAAAGCGGAACCAATTTATCGGTTGTGTTATGTTAGGCCCAAGGAACACCCAAGAAAATGGTTGGGCCCATCTGTTTGCAAGATTCCCCGAGTTCCATCAGTTTCGGGCCCTAAGTAGTCCTGTAACCCGCTAGAGAGAATCTGACGCGCCAGTGAAGCCCTAACAGAGAGAGAGGGAATCTTGGGCATCCAATACCCATGCCACACTCTAAAACACATGGTATGGCATACAATGGTATTTGGTGGCGTTGAGACGATCCGGAGCCCCCTCTCCGGAGAAACCATAGCCCCGATGGGGAAAAAGACAGAAATGTTGTTTTGGCCCCTCTACGTGAGGGTAGAAAAGTGGAACCGATTTCTTGGTTGTGTTAGGTTAGGCCCAAGGAACACCCAAGACAATGGTTGGAACCACCGTTTGGCAAGATTCCCCAAGTTCCGTAAGTTCCAGGAGTTTCGGGCTCTAAGTAATCCTAGAACCCGTAGAGAGAATCCGACGCCGGTGAAGCCCTAACAGAGAGAGAGGGAATCTTTGGCATCCAAGACCCATGACACACTATAACACACATGGTATGGCATACCATGGGATCTTGTGGCATTCAGGCGATCTGGAAGCCCCTCTCCGGAAAAACCATAGCCCCATTGGGGAAAATGACAGAACTGTCGTTCTGGCCCCTCTACGTTAGGCGGAAGGGGGTAGAACAGTGGAACCAATTGCTTTGTTGTATTAGGTTAGGCCCAAGGAACACCCAAGACAATGGTAGGGCCCACCTCTTGGCAATATTCCCCGAGTTCCGTCAATTCCGGGAGTTTCGGGATCTAAGTAGTCCTGGAACCAGCCAGAGAGAATCCGACGCCGGCGAAGCCCTAACACAGAGAGAGAGGGAATCTTGGGAATCCAAGACCCAAGACACATGGTATGGAATACCATTGGATTTGGTGGCATTCGAACGATTTGGAGGCCTCTCTCTGGAGAAACCATAGCCCCGCTGGGGAAAAAGACGGAACTTCCGTTCTCGCCCCTCTACGTTAGGCGGAAGGGGGTAGCAAAGTGGAACCAACTTATTGGTTGTATTAGGTTAGGCCTAAGGAAGACCCAAGAAAATGGTAGGTCCCACCTCTTGGCAAGATTCCCCTAGTTCCGTCAGATCGGGGAGTTTCGGGCTCTAAGTAGTCCTGGAACCCGCTAGAGAGAATTTGACGCCGGTGAAGCCCTAACACAGAGAGAGCGAGTGAATCTTGGGAATACAGGACCCATGCCACACTCTAAGACATATGGTATGGCATACCATGGGATTTGGTGGCATTCAGACGTTCCGGAGCCCCCTCTCCAGAGAAACCATAGCCCCAGTGGGAAAAGACAGAACTTCCGTTTTGGCCCCTCTACGTGATCCGGAAGGGGGTAGCAAAGCGGAACCAATTGCTGTATTGTGTTAGGTTAGGCCAAGGAACACCCAAGAAAATGGTTGGGTCCAACTATTGGCAAGATTCCCCGAGTTCAATCAGTTTCGGGAGTTTCGGGCTCTAAGTAGTCTTGGAACCCGCCAGAGAGAATCTGACGCGCCGGTGAAGCCCTAACAGAGAGATAGAGGGAATTAATCTTGGGAATCCAAGACCCATGCCACACTATAACACAGATGATATGGCATACCATGGTGTATTTGGTGGCATTCGGACGATCTGGAGGCCCCTCTCTAGAGAAACCATAGCCCCGCTAGGAAAAAGACGGAACTGCCGTTTTGGCCCCTCTATGTGAGCCGGAAAGGGATAGCAAAGTGGAACCAATTTCTGGGTTGTGTTAGGTTAGGCGCAAGTAACACCCAATAAAATGGTAGATCCCACCTCTTGGCAAGATTCCCCCCGTTCCGTGAGATCCGGGAGTTTCGGGCTCTATGTACCACTACTAGGAAACTGCTTATAGCCGCACGACTTAGCGCCGACGCACAGAAGTTTGAACGCGCCGGCGCTAAATACCGCACGCGTACATACACGACACACGCTGGTGCTAACACTGTACCCGCGGCGCATCCATTATCTCGCCCGTCGGCGCTAAAGCCCGACCAATACCCATCCCCCAGTGTGCACATATCCTCGGCGCACGTTGCGGCCACGCGCCGATGCTATTTGGCATACCCCGGCGGGCCTGTGCGCGCGCGCTGGCACTAAGAGCTGGACCGACCAGCCCCTGCATGCAATAAATAGCCCCTGCGTGCACCACTTCGATGCGCCTGTGCTACTCCATATATCTGTCAGACCCTGGTGTCTGAAGTATACAGAAAGTCCATACCTGGTGGGCCTCCTGGAAGAGTGGTTTCTGGGTTTACCAATCCCAGGCCTAATATAGGAAGGCGGCTCGGATATGGATCATCGGCTACACCCAACTCGACTCCCCACCGTCTCGTACGGACCACTAATGCATACTAAAGAAACCAAGATCATACCAAATCGTGTACTTCATCCATACACATATTGTACACGACTTGGCTGGAAACAACTGATAGCACAACAGTAACTCTACGACACAAAAGAGGTAAATAAGTTTTATATCCAAAAGCTCTCACTAGATCAAAGATATCCAAATGCACTCATACAGAGGACACATGTCCCAACAAGTCGCGGAAGCGCACATATATGTCTGGGTACAGACAAGAAGAAAATAGGCCTAAGAGGCCAAAAACGATAAAACAGAACCCATCCACGCAGATCCTGGATCACCACCTGGGATCTCTAACTACTCGTCGCCAGCATCGTCAAACTCGACGAAGTAACCTCCCTGAAGATCCTCTAAAGCAACGACTTCAACAAGAAACGTTGCAGCCCCAAACGGGGTCAGTACATTGAATATACCCGGCAAGCAAACGTCAAGGAGAACATGCATTGAATTTGAAGTGGAGGGACAAGGTGCCACATAACCACGGACAACACGGCTTCTCGAGAAGATTTATCCCTGCATGGTGCGCTACAGTACCCGTACACGTTCGATCAATCCACAACCACAAAGGCAGGATATCTTAACTCGACCTTTCATATCACCACTGCACATCCAAGGCACCACGGGTAAATTTGAGCGCACTGTTATTCCACCCCGAAATACGGACCTTCATAACACTGTAAGAACGTGTCTCCCTAACCGCAACGACTACATCATGTCACCGTAGCACCATGGGATCGTACCTGCAAGTTATCGTGCCAAATGGAAAGCCCGAACTAAGTGTGGCCCCTGGATGAACAACAGCTCTAGCACTAAATCAAGGGGAGTGCCCATACTCACCACCCACATACGGTTAGCGCGCTCATCATGGATCAGTGGACAAGTCTCTTTTCCTAAGTTCGACACTAGCAGGCTCCAAAACCACGTCGGGCCTCCTGCCGGTGCTTTATCATCAAATTATTATTACCCAAAGCATTAACATGTTAAAGTAATTTGATCCTACCTATCATGCTAGTCATGAACTGAACAACAAAACCAACTCGCCAACACAACATAAGCATGCGAACTACGACACGAGACAAAGGCTGCACACAACTAGGTACTCCCTCCGTTTAACAATAGATGACTTCCACATATCTATATATGGATGTATCTAGACACTAAAATATGTCTAGATACATCTATATCTAGATATGTGGAAGTCATCTATTGTTGAACGGAGGGAGTACATAGGAGGGAAACTGGCATGTGAGGGTTAGGCTATGCAAAAATAGGATCGGACACAAACAGAATCGCCAACTAATGCAAGAATTGCGAGAGCCAATAGTCAATATATGGCATGAAGGGATTGCTTGCCTGCACACTCAGCAGCGTACTGAGCGGGGTCCTCGTAGTAGTCGAACTCGTCGGTGACAGCGTCGCCGTCTAAATAGAAGAAGCAATTCACACATGGAAGGAAAAGGAAGAATCAATAACATGGCATAATGCGCAATCATGGGATGATGCATGACATTTTAATTGGTGTAGCAAGATAATCCTAATTACACAAAATTAAATGGGACACATCGTCTATATAGCAACGGAAAGTGCCCCACATGCATATTGAGTTTAATTACACCTTTCGTAACCGGACAACAAGTTAAAATTGTTTAACATGCATGCAACATGATGAAACAGCAAGGTTATGCTCTCCTCTAGAGGTTTGTACAAAGTTTGCAATTTTTGAATAAGTAAAACAAACTTTAGGTGTTTAACAAGTTTTAAGGGGAGCACAACCATTTAATTATTGCCACCATTTTAATTACTCAAAACAGTGAACAAATGTGCTGGGTCGATAGCTTACAAAATTATAAACGAAATAGACCCAGAGTTTATAATATTTGGGTTCAAATTGAGCAAGTTATGGAGGTTTCAAAATTAGGAGAGAAGTGTAAACGTGCAGAACTGGTGCTGGAATTCCGGAACTGGAGAACTGGGGCCTATGCCACGCTCGGTACAGTCGAAAAAAAAGACGAGGCAAAAATTGCCTCCTGCAGCAATCGAACCCGTGACCTCCTTATGAGATCTGGGTGACTTAACCACGGGGCTAATTGCTCTCGTTGTCAAAGTATAGACCTGGATCTTAACTCTGTAAACGGAAGCGCTAACTGAAAATTTCTGAACTTCGAAGTTCCAATCTTTCAGGTACAGCGACGGTGACGAACAACGGAACGACGACGAGAACCCAATCGGGAGGCGCCGCCGTGTGCGTGAGACGCAGCAGTGATCCCGTATTGTGTACCCGTGATGTGTGTGTGTGTGCAAGGTGCAGGTCCCCCACAGCAGCAGCTAGCTCAAGTACGAGCTTGCCCTGTCGACGTCCATGACGGACAGCGGCGGATGGAGCTCGGATCCATGCATACAGTAATGGAGAGCATGTGTAGGAGGTTTGGCTGCTCACCCAGGTGTAGAAGCCGGAGTTGTTCGAAAGGAGGGGAACGACGACGACCATACGAAGACGAGGAAGACGTTGCCCTGGCTGTGCTCCTCAGGGACGGACGGCGAGCTTGTCAAGGACGGCGCGACTCTCCTGGGCACTCCCCGGTCCGGATACTGGCAGAAATCGGCGTAGGTAGGCGTCGCGCTTCTTCTGGCGCGACGGAGGAGGTGGGGATTGTGTGGTTCACCGGGGCACCGAGCTCGTGCCCTCGGTGGCCATGGCGACGGCGCAGCTTGAAGAAACGATTGTGGCGGCGGAGGAAAGAGAAGATGGAGGCGGAAGCTAGGGTTCTCGGCGCGCTCCAGGGTTGGCTATAAGGAGGGAAAAGGAGGCGACGTGGACGGGTCTCCTCCACGGGAGAATCATGCCGGCCTCCTGCTTGTGTGTCCGTATGAAGAAGATGAACATGTGAACTGGGCTGGTTCGTTTGGGCCGGTAAAAGTCCTAGTTGGTTTGCCACCCAATTTTATTGTGTATTTAATTTGCAAAAAGTTTTATTGGATCAAAACCCATTTATTAGAACACATTTTGAGTGCTAAAAAATATTTGTAGTTTTTCTTAAACAAGAAGAGGTGGAAGAGGTTTATAATAACCATAGCGATTGATTTTTTATTTTTGTATGAGCCAACATAAATATCTTGTTTGCGATTGTAAAATTCACAAAGTTTCTAGAATTTTAACCCTTAGAAGTAACATCACAAGTTTTGAGGTTCTTGATTTATGCAAGAAATAAAATAAAGGTGGCATGAAAAAGACTTATGATGACATGATGCAATCAAATTAACAAGAATCAACACAATAGGGGGAATTTTCATACTTGGTATGTTACAATACGCCCCCCCCCTCTCGAAGGAATCGCGCCCCGAGATTCCTATTGAGAAGTGAAAAGGTCGGGGTACTTATTGCGAAGATCCTCTTCGATTTCCCATGTTGCCTCTTTATTGGAATGATGCGACCATTCCACCTTGAAGAACTTGGTTCTCTTGTTGCGAGTGCAACGTTCAGCCTCATCGAGAATCCGAACAGGATGTTCTTTATAAGAGAGGTCTTCTTTCAGATCAATGGAATCATGATCAACTGCACGACATAGGTCTTTGAAGCACTTCTTGAGTTGTGACACATGAAAGACATCGTGCACCTTGGAAAGGTTTGGAGGAAGTTCTAGGCGATAAGCATTTTCTCCACGCCTTGAGAGAACATTGAATGGACCAACATATCGTGGAGAAAGCTTGCCCTTGACACCAAAGCGGTGAGTGCCTCTGAGGGGAGTGACACGGAGGTAGGCTTTGTCACCAGATGCATAAACCATGTCCATGTGCTTGCTGTCATAGTAATTTTTCTGACGAGACTGAGCAATTTTCAGATTTCCACGAATGATGCGGACCTTCTCTTCGGCCTCGTTGATAATGTCAGGACCAAAGAGTTGGCGTTCACCGGCTCCAGACCAATTGATAGGAGTCCTGCATCTGCGGCCATAGAGAGCCTCGAAAGGAGCCATGCCTAGTCTTGCTTGGAAGCTGTTGTTGTATGAGAATTCGGCATAAGGAAGACATTCCTCCCATTTCATGCCAAAAGAGATGACACATGCTTGGCGCATATCCTCTAGAATCTGATTGACTCTTTCAACTTGACCTTGTGTTTGAGGATGGTAAGCTGTGCTGAATAGGAGTTTGGTGCCCATAGCTTCCTGAAAGATTTTCCAGAAGTGAGAAGTGAAGATACTTCCACGGTCTGAGCTTATTTCCAATGGAATACCATGAAGAGGAACGATTCTTGTTGTGTAGAGTTCTGCCAATTGACTAGCTGAGGTTGTCTCTTTGACAGGAAAGAAGTGAGCAACCTTGGAAGGGCGATCAATGACAACGAAGATTGCATCATTGCCTTTCTTTGACTTTGGAAACCCAGTGACGAAGTCCATTTCAATCATGTCCCATTTCCACTCATGAATTTTTAGAGGTTGGAGAAGACCAGCTGATTTCTGATGAATTGCTTTGACACGTTGACAAACATCACATTAAGAGACATAGCGAGCAATTTCTCGCTTCATTCCGGTCCACCAATAGACTTGCTTGAGATCCTGGTACATCTTTGTACTTCCAGGATGGATGGAGAGAGGAGTATCATGAGCCTCCTTGAGAATCACATCTTGTAGGCTTTGGACTTCGGGAACTGCAATGCGTCCTTTGAAAACACAGTTCCCTTGTCATCTATTGAGAAGCACTCATACTTCACATTGCCCGCTTTAATGTTTTCAACGATCTTCTTGATCTCTGCATCACGAAGTTGTTCAGAACGAATCTTGTCCTCAAGAGTTGGAGTGGCAGTAAAGTTTTCCAGATAGCCATGGGGGACAAGTCCAAGATTCAGCTTTTGGAATTCTTCATGAAGAGGAGGCTGGTTGTCCATGATCATGAGATTATTGCAATAGGATTTGCGACTGAGGGCATCTGCCATAACATTAGCTTTGCCGGGAGTGTAAGAGATTGTGAGATAAAAGTCTTTGATGTTCTCGATCCATCTTCTTTGCCTGAGGTTCATATCTGGTTGGGTGAAGATGTATTTTAGACTTTGGTGGTCAGAAAAGATCTCACAGCGATTACCCAACAAGTATTGCCTCCATTTCTTGAGGGCAAAGACAACTGCTGCAAGCTCAAGATCATGAGTTCGATAGTTTAGCTCATGCGTGTTCAACTGACGAGAAGCATAAGCCACCACTTGACGTTCTTGCATGAGGACTGCGCCTAGTCCTTGGAGGGAGGCATCACAAAATATTTGGAAAGGTTTGGAAGTGTATGGACCAAAGAGGACTGGTGTGGAAGTGAGTTTATACTTTAAGAGGTTGAAACTCTCATCACATTGTGGAGACCATACGAACTTTCTGTCCTTTTTTGTGAGGTTGGTGACGGGTTTGGCAATTTTGGAGAAGTTCTGGACAAAGCGATGGCAATAGCTAGCGAAGCCAAGAAAGCTTCTGACTTGCTTCACTGTTTTAGGAGGTTCCCATTCAACAATGGACTTCACCTTTTCTTGATCAATAGCTATGCCCTTTGAAGATATGACATGGCCAAGGTAAGACACTTCAGAAAGCCAGAACTCACATTTGGAGAATTTTGCATAGAGGCGATGTTCGCGAAGCTTCATCAAGATGAGACGGAGATGTTCTTCATGATCTTTCTCAGACTTGGAGCATACAAGAATGTCGTCAAGATATACCACAACGAACTTGTCAAGGTAATCCATGAAAACGGAGTTCATAAGACGAGAGAAAGTCGCCGGTGCATTTGTGAGGCCCAAGGACATGACGGTGTATTCATAGAGACCATACCGAGTGACAAAGGCTGTCTTTGGGATATCCTCCTTTCTGATCTTGATTTGATGGTAACTCATTCTCAAGTCCAATTTAGAGAATACAGAGGCTCGGGCAAGTTGATTGAAGAGATCGTCAATGCGAGGAATGGGATATTTGTTCTTGATTGTTTTCTCGTTGAGAGGACGATAGTCGACTACAAGTCGCTTCGTTTGATCTTTCTTTTCCACAAATAGGGTCGGAAATCCCCATGCTGAGGAACTAGGTTGAATGTAACCTTTTTCCAAGTACATGTCGAGCTGCTCTTTCAGCAATTTCAACTCAAGAGGAGCTATCTTGTAAGGACGTTTAGAGATGGGATCGGTGCCTGGTTCAAGTTCAATCACGAACTCAACAGCTCTGTTAGGAGGCATTCCTGGAAACTCTTCTGGAAAGACATCTGGAAAGTCGCAAACCACCGGAACAGTTTCAAGTAAAGGCAGAGGGTTTGCATTGAGAGCGTAGAGCTGCGAGGTAGAGGATAGCTTTGGCGAATAGACCATCTGGCCAGAAGTGTGGGAAAGTGTTATAGACTTTGCAGCACAATCGATTTTTGCTTTATTGGCCTTCAACCAATCCATGCCCAAGATGACATCAATGTTGGAATTTCCTAGCAGCATGAGCGTAGCAAGAAACAAATAGCCTCCAATTAAGATTTGATTGCCCTTACTTATCTTGGAAGTCAGCATTTGGGATCTTGCGGAGTGGACCGTGATTTGATTGTCCAAAGGAACCATAAGTAACTTATTTGCTTTTGCAAAGATCTTTGACACAAAAGAATGCGATGCTCTGGTATCAAACACCACTTTAGCTGGAATTGAGTTAACAAGAAGTGTACCCAACACAACCTATGGTGCCTCCTCTGCATCTTGTGCCCTGATATGGTTTACCCTCGCGGTTCTCACGCTAGGCTGGTTGTTGTTGAAGGGTCTAGGCGGAGGAACCCGAGACATCGCCTGAGTCGGAGCAGGGGAAAGGTGGTGGTGGAGGCAGCTGCCTCTGCGTGCACTTGTTGGTGTAGTGGCCTTCCTGCCCACACTTGTAGCATGTGATGATGCGTGGAGTTGGCAGCCTTGGATGCCCCATGAAACCCCTTGGAGCAGGTGCTAAAGCAGGGTTGGGTGGGCGGTAAGCGAAGCCTGAAGAGCTTGGAGTGTAATGAGCCCGAGTGATAGCACCGTTGGGCACCCTGATGAGGACATCCCTAGTTCTTCACCTATTGTTGAACATGAAGATCCTCCTATCAAAGCTAATGAAGTGAGAATTGGTCCAATGACAAGATCAAGAACCAAGCTATTACAACAACAGGTGAATTCACTCCTACTTGAATATAATGTTTATAATTGTGAGAGCTTTATACTACCTAAATCTTTGCATTTATGTATCCTTAGGTTTGTTGATAACACAAACATGAATGGAGATCATGGAGAGGAGCTACACAAGGATGAGCATGGACTTCAAGAGGAGATGGAAAACAAGTGCTAGCATGGTGAAAACAACAAATAACAATTGTTATCATGATAAGGGGATGGTGCCTCCACAAGATCAAATGCACTAAGTGTGGAAAACAATGCCATATTGTTATTTCACACTCATGGATGGACAAGGCAAGAGGAGGGCGCCCACAAGGAAGCATCAATGCGCCATATGGAGTTCTAGTAGTAGGTTTGGTTTCCATACCAATATGGCCGCACCCCTTGTGTATGGGGTCGGTTTGTATCTATTTGGTGTCCTAGTAGGAGTCCTAGTCCAATTAGGTTAGGTGCTTGCGCAAGGGGAGCCTTGTGGCCGCACCCCCTCTCATATATACCCCTTGGGGTGCATAGGAGAGGGCAGACTACGATTGAATGAAACAAACCCCAAAACCTCTAGTTGAAACTGCTTGTTAGCCTTTCATATTGGAAGTTCATCTGCAAACTTTACGTGATACCTGCTGTTCCACTGGGAATAAGACGGTACAGTACCACTTGTAGTCGGTGGATTACTTGTGCAAGAGTGTGGAGTTAAGAATATCCATTGGGTTGCTATCTGTTGCATTGGCTTCAGGGATCAGCCGGAGAGTTCTTAGTGGCGCACTAGTTATCAATACAGAAGTTATCTGTGAGTTCACTGAGAAGATTGGGCCACCCCTTATCATCTTGGTATCAGATTTACAGGTTGCCTCGGTGAGCTATCATATTTCCCTTTAGATTTGAGTGTTTTATTTCCTATCCAGAAAATTGCCCCACAAAAATAGTTTTAGTTCTTGCCATAGCCTAGATATCATCTTAGTTTTCAATTACTAGTGCTGTCTTTGTGTTAGATTTGTGTTGCTTTTTCTCGTTTTTAGTTTTCTATTTTTCGGCTAGGTTTAGGGTTCTTGTTCATCTAGCCGAATTCATATCAAAAAAATCCCAAAAAATATTCGCAGCACATCACCATATCAACCACCAATCCGATCCTAGCTAGGTTTTTCTGCCACGGCACAAAAAGGATCAAATCCCTGCCGCGCTCCTACCCCTAGTTGGATTCGGACTCACCCCACCTCCACGCATCAAACCTCCGCTGCCACCCCTTCCTACTCTCTCTCGGACTCGCACCGTACCACCCTATACAAATCCCACCCGCGCGCCCACCTCATCCTTACCAAAACATCAAACGCGCGCGCCCATCTCCACGGCAGAAAAACTCTGCCGCCGCTGCCGTACGCTGCTGCTCCCGTAACGCGCGCGCTGGAATTTTCGCTGTAACGCGGTTACCAATCAGCCGTTTCGCTGTCTCGCGCGCTGCCGCGGCACAGGATTTGGCAGTTTCGCTGCCGTGAGTTCTGCGTGCTGCTGTGAATCTGCCGTGGCACAAAAAGCAGCTGTTTCTCTGCCGTACGTGCTGCCTTGGATCCAAAACGTGCTGTTTTGCTGCCGTGGGTATAAATTGCTGCCGTGAGCTGTGTTAGTCAAAATTTCCCCTAGATTTTTCTGTTTTTCTTTGTTTTTCCTTATTTTCTCACTAGGACTCATACATCCATACCTTGTGAACCTTAGCCACAGCCTTTCTACAGCATTCAAATAGGAACTTGCCCACAAGTATAGCTATTTTGTGCTCTGACAGGTTGCTCATATTTCATCACCACCATTGTGTTCACTTGTGTTTGGTTAATTGTTGCTCCTAGCTTAGTGTAAGGCCATTGAAAAATTCAAAAAAAAATATAGAAAAAGCAAAAAGTATAAAAAAAAAGAGAAAAGAGAAAAGAGAAAGTGCAAAAAGGCCATATCATTGCTATTGTTTACTAGTTGAGCTTGCCATTGTGACACTTGGTTTTTCATTGAGCAATCTTGTGCCTGTCAATTAAGAGCCTAGCTAGTGACTTTCTAGTGCATTGCAAATTTCCATCCACATATTGCTTTGCCACATTTGTCTCCATTGTGTGAGTTTCCTTGGGTATTTTATATCTTCACTAAGACAGCAAATAGGATTGTTACTTTGGTGATTGTTAGGTATCCATACCAAGCCCCACTAAATAACCTTGTTTGCCTTTGTGAGAGTTAAAAACCTGGGTATTCTTTTCTTCACACCAAAGCACTTTAATTGCCTCTACTTGTGGTAAGTATCTCTATTCACTTTGGAGTGGTAAGATATCCTATTGTTTTGCTAGATTCTTGAGTGAGTTGTGAGAGGCACCACAACCTATACTTGTTTTATTTTCACTAACCTCTAATGGATCTTTCTAGTAGTGATCTTGTGCAGCAAAAGAAGGATCAATCCGAGGGAGTGAATTGGAGGGAGTATGAGGCATTAAGGGATGTGTTGACAAAGAAATTAGATGACAATGAGGAACATTACAAGAAATATGTGAATGAAGCTGTTGATCCTGTTTATGAGTTAGTTGATGCCACAAAGAAGAATGTGGAGAGCACCAATAAATTGGCCGAAACCAATAGTGCTCAATTGAGAACAATGCAAGATGCTATTGATGCTATCAACAACAATATGAATGATCTTCAAACTTTGCTTCAAGCTCGGTTGCCACCTATTGATGATGACAATGCTAGTGTCCATAGTGATGCCAATAATGGAGAAGAGCTTAATTTTGGCCGTGGAGCTAGAGGAGAAAGAGGAAGAGGAGGTTTTCTAGGCCGTGCTAGGCGTGTTCCTTTGCCCAATGCTAATGACAATAGAGAGGATATATTGGGTAAACCAAAATTTTCTATTCCATCTTTCAGCTTTGACACTATGGATGTGGAAGAATTTTTGCTATGGGAATTGAAAATTGAGAAGCTATGGAGATTGCATGATTATAATGAGGATAGAAAGATCAAGTTGGCATCTTCTGAGTTTGATGGATATGCTCTTAGATGGTGGGACAATTTAGTGAGAAAGAGACATAATGATGGTGAGTTACCCATTGCTACTTGGAACACCATGAAGAGGCACATGAGGGAAAGATTTGTACCTCCTAATTACATAAGGCCACAATTTGACAAGCTACAACAATTGAAGCAAGGTACCAAGACAGTTGCTGCTTATTATCAAGAGATGGAGATGATCATGCAAAGAGGCCGTGTGGAAGAACAAGAGGAGCAAACAATGCAAAGATTTCTTTCAGGATTACATTATAGAATCAAGGGCATTGTGAGGCATTATCAATACACTAATATGCATGATCTCTTACATTATGCTAGAGAGGCCGAATCACATCTATTGGAGGAAGCACAAAATTTGGCTAGAACAAAGAGTAGATTTCCTGTGAGATCATCTATTACCCCTAGTACATCAACACCACCACCTCCATCTTCAAATTTTCGAGGTGCCACATCATCCAAATCCGAGCCTAGTGTGGCTAATACAAGGAAAACATCACAACCAGCAGCAAGTGCTTCGGGTTCTAGTGCTCCTACTACAAGGAATAGAGATATTACATGCCACACATGTGGGGGGAAAGGGCACTTCAAGAAGGATTGTCCAAATTCAAAAGTGATGATTATCAATGAGAACAATGAGTATGAGACAGGTGATGATGTTGATCCCAATGATCTTGATGATGATGATGGATATTTGAGTGATTCTCCTTTGGATGCTTATGCTACTACTATGCCTTCTATTATTTGCACCCAAAATTCATTGAGTGTGGTGCCTAGTCCTGAAAATCAAAGGTGCAATCTATTCCAAACAAAGGCTGTTATTGGTCCCAACATGGCTTGCAAAGTCATCATTGATGGAGGGAGTTGCAGAAATTTGGCTAGCAAAGATCTATGTGCAAAACTCAATTTGAAATATATGCCACATCCTTCTCCCTATCACATCCAATGGTTGAGTAGCACGGGACAAATGAAAGTTTCTCATATGGTGAGAGTGGAGTTCCAAATTGGACCTTATAAGGATATCATTGAATTTGATGTGGTGCCCATGACAGTTTGCCACTTATTATTGGGAAGACCTTGGCAATTTGATAGAAGTGTGAAGCATGAAGGGAGAGCCAATACTTATGAGCTATATCATCATGGGAGAACAATTATTTTGAGGCCTATGACTCCACAACAAATAGTACAAGAGTCCCAATCCAAAGTTGCTATGAAAGTGGAAAAAGAGAGTGAGAGGGATGAGGGAACACCAAAAATACAAGCCCTGGGGAGTGATAGCAAAACCAATTCGAGTGGTAAAAAGAGAGAGAACCTATTATGCATGTTAGCCACTAAAGAGGATTTGAGGGAATTTAAGGATGATCCTTCACTAGTCCCTATTGTGCTTATTCACAAGGGAGAGATTTTGGTTTCTAATGACATGACCCCTATTCCTCTTGGTGTTTCTAATGTTTTGCAGGACTTTGAGGATGTTTTTCCACAAGATGTGCCCTCGGGATTGCCACCATTGAGAGGAATTGAACATCAAATTGATTTGATTCCGGGAGCATCTCTCCCAAACCGAGCCCCTTATAGAACCAATCCACCAGAAACAAAGGAGATCCAAAAGCAAGTACAAGAACTATTGGACAAAGGTTATATTCGGGTTAGTCTTTCTCCTTGTGCCGTTCCCGTTATTTTGGTTCCTAAGAAAGATGGTACTTGGCGCATGTGTGTAGATTGTAGAGCAATTAATAACATCACTATTCGTTATCGTCATCCTATACCACGTTTAGATGACATGTTAGATGAATTAAGTGGTGCTACTCTTTTCTCTAAAATTGATTTGCGTAGTGGATACCATCAAATAAGAATGAAAGAGGGAGATGAATGGAAAACTGCTTTTAAGACAAAATTTGGTTTATATGAGTGGTTAGTAATGCCCTTTGGTTTAACTAATGCACCTAGTACTTTCATGAGATTAATGAACCATATTTTGAGAGACTTTATTGGTAGATTTGTGGTAGTTTATTTTGATGATATTCTCATATATAGCCACAATGAACATGACCACATGGATCATATTAGACAAGTTTTGCAAGTGCTAAGAACTAATAAATTGTATGGAAATCTTGAGAAGTGCACTTTTTGCAAAGATAAAGTTATATTTCTTGGTTATGTTGTTTCTAAGCATGGAATTGAAGTTGATCAATCTAAAATTGAAGCTATTCGAAATTGGCCAATTCCAACTAATGTGAGTCAAGTTAGAAGTTTTAATGGGCTTGCTAGTTTCTATAGAAGATTTGTGCCTAATTTTAGTACAATTGCTGCCCCTTTGAATGATCTAACTACGAAAGGTGTCAATTTCGAGTGGGGTGTTTCACAAGACATTGCTTTTGATACTTTGAAAGAAAAGTTGATTTCGGCCCCATTGCTTATGCTTCCAAATTTTGATAAACAATTTGAGATTGAATGTGATGCTAGTGGCATAAGTATTGGAGGTGTGCTCATGCAAGAAAAGAAACCTATTGCCTATTTTTCTGAAAAATTGAATGGTGCACAATTGAATTATTCTGTTTATGATAAGGAATTATATGCACTTGTGAGAGTTTTAGAAGTATGGAAACATTATTTGTGGCCTAAAGAATTTATTATACATAGTGATCATGAAGCATTGAAATTTTTAAAGTGCCAAAATAATTTGAATAAGAGACATGCTAAGTGGGTTGAGTTCATTGAATCTTTTCCATACATTATAAAACATAAAAAGGGATTGGATAATGTAGTTGCTGATGCTTTGTCAAGGAAAAATATGTTACTCTCAAATTTAGAAATCAAGGTTTCGGGTTTGGAGGGTATTAGAGATTTATATGATGAAGATAATGAATTTTCCATGCCATTTAATAAATGTGTTAACACTAAAGCATGGGAAAAATTTCATATACATGATGGGTACTTGTTTAGAGCTAACAAATTGTGTATTCCCGAGTGTTCTTTGCGTTTATTTTTGATCCAGGAATCTCATAGTGGAGGATTGATGGGACACTTTGGAAGAGAGAAAACATTGTTGATGTTGGCAGAAAATTTCTATTGGGCACATATGAGAAGAGATGTCTATAGATTGGTGCAAAGATGTATTACTTGCAACAAATCCAAATCAAAATTGAAGCCCCATGGATTATATACACCATTGCCATCACCAAGTACACCATGGGAAGATATTAGCATGGATTTCGTGTTGGGATTGCCAAGAACAAAAAGAGGACATGATTCTATCTTTGTGGTTGTGGATAGATTTTCAAAGATGGCTCATTTTATTCCATGCCACAAGAGTGATGATGCTTCTCACATTGCCAATTTGTTCTTTAGAGAGATTGTGAGATTGCATGGAGTTCCAAGGACTATAGTTTCAGATAGAGATGTCAAGTTCATGAGTTACTTTTGGAAGACACTTTGGGGTAAGCTTGGCACCAAGCTATTATTTTCTACTACTTGCCACCCCCAAACTGATGGACAAACCGAGGTGGTTAATAGAACATTGTCCACATTGCTAAGAGGTATGATCAAGAAGAATTTGAAGGAGTGGGAGGAGTGTTTACCCCATGTGGAATTTGCTTACAATAGAGCTGTGCATTCAACTACTCAATTATGTCCTTTTGAGGTGGTGTATGGTTTCAAGCCTATTACTCCTCTTGATTTATTACCACTTCCATTACATGAGAGAGTTAGTATGGAGGCATCAAAGAGGGCTGATTTTGTGAAGAAGATTCATGAGAAAACAAAAGAAGCTATTGAGAAGAAAGGAAAACATGTGGCTGAAAGAGTAAACAAGAAGAGAAAGGAACTTATATTTCGGCCAGGAGATATGGTATGGGTGCACTTCAGAAAAGATAGATTTCCCACTTTGAGAAAGTCCAAGTTGATGCCTAGAGGAGCTGGTCCTTACAAAGTTATTTCAAGGATCAATGATAATGCATACAAGATTGACCTCCCAATTGATGAGTTTGGTGTTAGTAATTCTTTTAATGTGGCTGATTTGACACCTAACCATGGAGATGATTTAGCATCGAGGTCGATGCCTTTTCAAGAGGGGGAGGATGATGAGGACATCCCTAGTTCTTCACCTATTGTTGAACATGAAGATCCTCCTATCAAAGCTAATGAAGTGAGAATTGGTCCAATGACAAGATCAAGAACCAAGCTATTACAACAACAGGTGAATTCACTCCTACTTAATTATAATGTTTATAATTGTGAGAGCTTTATACTACCTAAATCTTTGCATTTATGTATCCTTAGGTTTGTTGATAACACAAACATGAATGGAGATCATGGAGAGGAGCTACACAAGGATGAGCATGGACTTCAAGAGGAGATGGAAAACAAGTGCTAGCATGGTGAAAACAACAAATAACAATTGTTATCATGATAAGGGGATGGTGCCTCCACAAGATCAAATGCACTAAGTGTGGAAAACAATGCCATATTGTTATTTCACACTCATGGATGGACAAGGCAAGAGGAGGGCGCCCACAAGGAAGCATCAATGCGCCATATGGAGTTCTAGTAGTAGTAGGTTTGGTTTCCATACCAATATGGCCGCACCCCTTGTGTATGGGGTCGGTTTGTATCTATTTGGTGTCCTAGTAGGAGTCCTAGTCCAATTAGGTTAGGTGCTTGCGCAAGGGGAGCCTTGTGGCCGCACCCCCTCTCATATATACCCCTTGGGGTGCATAGGAGAGGGCAGACTACGATTGAATCAAACAAACCCCAAAACCTCTAGTTGAAACTGCTTGTTAGCCTTTCATACTGGAAGTTCATCTGCAAACTTTACGTGATACCTGCTGTTCCACTGGGAATAAGACGGTACAGTACCACTTGTAGTCGGTGGATTACTTGTGCAAGAGTGTGGAGTTAAGAATATCCATTGGGTTGCTATCTGTTGCATTGGCTTCAGGGATCAGCCGGAGAGTTCTTAGTGGCGCACTAGTTATCAATACAGAAGTTATCTGTGAGTTCACTGAGAAGATTGGGCCACCCCTTATCACACCCAGATTCGGCGCTTCTGCGGAGGAGCGACCATGTTGGAGGAGGAGCCGCCCTCACGCGTGTGCTTGCGTGTTTTGTCGAACACCTTGCGCCCATTCTCTTCATTGAGCGCAGTGTTGACGAGTTCTTCGAAGTTTTCGGCCTTCATGTTGGTGAGAGCGTACTTGAGTTCGGGGTTGAAACCCCTCCGGAACCTTGCCATCTTCTTGGCATCAGTGGAAACCTCGTCACCGGCATATCGAGTGAGGCGGTTAAATTACCTCTGATACCCGAGTACGTCCCTCTTGCCTTGTTTAAGAGAGCAAAACTCCTTGCGCATCCTCTCTATGAAACCATCAGGGATGTGGTGCTTGAGGAAGGCTTTCTTGAAGTCCTCCCAGGTGATTGCCACAGCAGGAGCTCTCATGGCCAATAAGTTTTCCCACCATGTGGCGGACTCGCCCTTCAACAAGTAGGAGACGTAGTTCACTTTGTCTTCCTCAGCCACGTGAGCAATACCCAAAGTCTTGTTCATATCCCGAATCCAATCATCAGCGTCCAGAGGCTCGCTTGTGGATGAGAAAGGCTTGGGGTTCAGGCTGAGGAACTCCTTGATGCTCACACGTTGGTTCCCCTGGTTGTTCTGATTGGTCTGTTGTTGAGCCATTTGCGCCAGAACCCGAGTCATCTGAGACAATAGTGACGTGAGAGGCGGTGGCTCGGGCGGATTGTTGTTCCTTGAATCGCCCGCCATCCTGCAGATATTTGCATGTTAGCGCACAACAGGATAAGACAACAAGACTTGCGAAAATAAGGAACGAGATTGGACGTTAAGACCGAACAGGCGGAAAATTTTCCAACAATGGAAGAAAAGAATTGAAACAACAAGGATATCGAAGCAACAAAATTGGGAAAACGACACATGAACCACCTAAGGTACTACGGAAACCCAAACACATGAAATCCTAACTTAAAAGTTTAGGCGAGAAGAGAAAACACCGGTGCACTTCCTTACGGAAATAGGGAGGGTGGGCGGGGAAAGAAATAAAATGAACATAATTCCTACTCTCACGTTTAAGTTTTTCCTATGTATCTACAAAATATTTTCTAGACACAACTGCGACCAGTAAAAGGGATCCTACAGGCAGTCCCGCTCTGATACCAACTGTCAGACCCTGGTGTCTGAAGTATATAGAAAGTCCATACCGGGTGGGCCTCATGAAAGAGTAGTTTCTGGGTTTACCAATCCCAGGCCTAATATAGGCAGGCGGCTTGGACATGGATCATCGGCCACAACCAACTCGACTCCCCACCGTCTCGTATGGACCACTAATGCATACTAAAGAAACCAAGATCCTACCAAATCATGTACTTCATCCATACACACATTGTACACGACTTGGCTGGAAACAACTGATAGCACAATAGTAACTCTATGACACAAAAGAGGTAAATAAGTTATATATCCAAAAGCTCTCACTAGAGCAAAGATATCCAAATGCACTCATACAGAGGACACATGTCCCAACAAGTCATCAATACATCACAGCGGAAGCACACATATATGTCTAGGTACAGACAAGATGCAAATAGGCCTAAGAGGCCGAAAACGATAAAACAGAGCCCATCCACGCAGATCCTGGATCACCACCTGGGATCTCTAACTACTCGTCGCCAGCATTGTCAAACTCCACGAAGTAACCGCCCTGAAGATCCTCTGAAGAAACGACGGCAACATGAAACGTTGCATCCCCAAACGGGGTCACTACATGGAATATACCCGGCAAGCAAACATCAAGGAGAACATGCATTGGATTTGAAGTGGAGGGACAAGGTGTACTTAAGAGGCAGCAGGCAGCACTAAACAACTATAGAGACACGCTACAAACTTCCGTCTATTAGATAGAGATGAGAGAGCGCGGCAACAACCAACTACAACTACTTGCCAACAAAACCCATCCATGATTAACCCCCACGCCGGGAAGCAATCCAAGGAAAAACTCACACGGTTGATTAATATGACATTTATAATATGGTGAAGGTATATCTATGTTACTATTCAAGTTATCATCATTAAGTGTAATTTGTCTGAGTACTTGTTAGCCAGCACTCTCACCAAGTTGCCACATAACCACGGACAACACGGCTTCTCGAGAAGATTTATCCCTGCAGGGTGCGCTACAGTACCCGTACACGTTCGATCAATCCACAACCACCAAGGCAGGATATCTCAACTCGACCTTTCCTATCACCACTGCACATCCAAGGCACCACGGGTAAATTTGAGCGCACGGTTATTCCACCCCGAAATACGGACCTTCATAACACTCTAAGAACGTGTCTCCCTAACCAAAACGACTATATCAGGTCATTGTAGCACCATGGGCTCGTAACTGCAAGTTATCGTGCCAAATGGAAAGACCGAACTAAGTGTGGCCCCTGGATGAACAACAGCTCTAGTACTAAATCAAGGGGAGTGCCCATACTCACTACCCACATGCGGTTAGCGCGCTCATCATGGATCAGTGGACAAGACTCTTTTCCTAAGTTCGACACTAGGAGGCTCCAAAACCACGCCGGGCCTCCTGCCGGTGCCTTATCATCAAATTATTATTACCCAAAGCATTAACATGTTAAAGTAATTTGATCCTACCTATCATGCTAGTCATGAACTGAACAACAAAACCAACTCGCCAACACAACTTAAGCATGCGAACTACGACGCGAGACCAAGGCTGCACACAACTAGGTACATAGGAGGGAAACTGGCATGTGAGAGTTAGGCTATGCAAAAATAGGATCGGACACAAACAGAATCGCCAACTAATGCAAGAATTGCAAGAGCAAATAGTCGATATATGGCATGAAGGGATTGCTTTCCTGCACACTCAGCAGCGTACTGAGCGGGGTCTTCGTAGTAGTCGAACTCGTCGGTCACAGCGTCGCCGTCTAAATAGAAGAAGCAATTCACACATGGAAGGAAAAGAAAGAATCAATAACATGGCATAATGCGCAATCATGGGATGATGCATGACATTTTAATTGGTGTAGCAAGATAATCCTAATTACACAAAATTAAATGGGACACACGTCTATATAGAAACAGAAAGTGCCCCGCGTGCCTATTGAGTTTAATTACACCTTTCGTAACCGGACAACAAGTTAAAATTGTTTAACATGCATGCAACATGATTAAACAGCAAGGTTATGCTCTCCTCTCGAGGTTTGTACAAAGTTGGCAATTTTTCAATAAGTAAAACAAACTTTAGGGGTTTAACAAGTTTTAAGGGGAGCACAACCATTTAATTATTTGTAGCGTTCCCACATTTAAATAATGTAAGAACACCTGTGTTATTGTGCTAGTCCCTGGATCAATTGCTAGCACCACAGTTCAAAATGAAATATCATGCAAATGCATCAAATTCTATTACATCGCATGATCCAGTCTTTACAAAATAGTATTACAACTTGCATAGTCTTAGAAGACTAGCAGAAAACAAAGAAATACAGCGAAAAACATAGTACAACATTGAGCCCATCTTCTTCATGTGCCACAGGCAAAACATGTTGGCGATAGTCTCGAGATTCTAAACGAAATCCTCACTCGTCTTCAGAAATATCTGCAATATGGAATATGCAGCCACAAGGGAGTCAATACAATTTAATGTATTGGCAAGTAACAATATGGTGGATATAAATGGCAAGACTAATACTACATGCTTATTTGGCTGAGTGGAGTTTTGGCTAAGTTTTGCATAAAGCCAGTTTTCTCCTATCACTTTTGTAAAACAAACTTTTCTTTTCAAAGGGGTGGCAACATTGGATTAAGATCCAAGCACCACAATACTCTTCACTTGGTCAAAATTTTACTTATTGAAATTGGTGATGAGATTCTTCCGTCAATCCTTGTCCAGCTGCTCATAGTTGTCCATAACCGGGGACACGGCTAAGATCTTAGTTTGTTGACTCTACAGAGGTTGTGCACTTCTACCCTTTGTCTTCAATTAGCCCAAGCATCCTATACACCCGGAGTGCATCATGGAAAGGAGAGAATTGAGACGAGATCTTTCAGAAGAAGAAGTCCAAACCCACCGGCAAGACCGTTCCACCTATAATTTTGCTACATCTGCTAGTCAAGCCTGGGCTAAACTCTCACAACTTAGTTGATCAAGACAGAGCCCATATGTCAAAAGGCTGCACGGTAAGCTACTAGACTTAGAGGAACTTATTAATCTCTTTGTTCCTGGGTGGCCATCCGCAAGTGACAACCTCAAGTGGAATAACCCTTAGATAAGGTCCCTGAGGCAACACTCAACATAAACCAGTCTTACCACTTCCACCCAGGTGGTTTATTTATTAGTTATACTTAGAATTTTTCCTCAACATCTAGTAAAACAATTTGTAACATTGCATAGCATCTACTAAGTTCTAAGGCTATCAAAATAACAAGGGTAAAAGAGATGGATACACACTACTAGGATAATAGCATAACATAACATAACTTAGTAAAAATTTCCTATTATGCATACTACTCAAAAATCAACGAATGCATATAGAAAATAATGGGTAGTTGATGGTGTGTTACTTGCCTTGTTGAAGTTGGTGAAGATATCACACTCTCTTCACAAAGGATCGTTGCTCTCCATACAATCTACTCATTGAAAACACAATAACCAAAATAAACAAACATCCTAGCAATCAAACACATAGGTGGAGAAAGCAAACATAGCAAATAACATAACAAAGGAGTTGGACCAAGTTGGCTAGGACAAGGTCAAGGTTTGAGTTTTCAAAGATTCATTCCATAATGGTTCAATACATTGTTAAGGAGTTTCCAAGGGTTTACTTGGAAAGGACTAGGTTGAGTTTGATGTGATCTAACTTTATTATAACCATACTTGCCGAGGAAGTTCCAAGAGTTCACTAAGAATAAACATATTACTTCTTCAACTAAGGTAATACATGCAAACACTTGGTCATATTCACCTTCAAAAATATTTGAGTGACTATGTTAGTATATTCCATTGTGGTTAGGGTAGGCCTACTAACTTCCTCATCAAAGGGAAAATATTACTAAGTCTGGGGTTTTCCATTTGGATCAATGGTTGGACAAAAATAACTTGTTATTCTTCAACTTGTATGGATTTCTCCAAGTCTTCACATGCTTGTCTTCTTGAAGATCATCTCCATGCTTCTATTGTAGTCTCTTTTTTTCCTTGGATGGATTCTTCTCTTGGTCTTGATAGATTCTTCATGTGTTTTACTTCACTAATTGGTTTGGGTATGGGATGGGCATAAATACCACTAAGTCAATTTGAAGGAAAATAGAAGAAGGATAGAAATAGAGAGGAAGATGTCTTCTTCTTCATTTCTTCATACATTTGTACTTCATTGAGTTTCTTCTATTTGTTGTGAAGCACAATTCCCTTACTTCAAATTCTTCAATGATCTTCTTTGTAGCTCTTCATGTTGCCACTATGTTGGAGATGAAGTTTTCTTCTTGTGCTTGAGTCTTGATCTCCAATTTGTTAGCTTGATGATTTCTTGAAGTATGAAAGGGGAGTGGGGAAGTAGATAGAAAACTAAATTTCACTACTTGGTACTATATGTGATTGACACATTCTAAGGACTTGGCTTGGCTCCAAATACACATAACATCAAGGAATAACAGTTGAAAACAATTTCTAAGACATGGTAAAGATGGATGAATCACTAGGTTGGGTTTTTGGTCAAAACACATGGCCATGTTCCAAGGATGTCCAAAATGGTTGGGCAAGTTTGTTTCTGGTTCAAGGTTATCAAATGGAGCAATTTTGCAAAAGGGACTATATTGAAAATATTTATAGAAATTAATCTATGTCAAAAATACTCAAATAGACAACTTAATTCTAAATTCAATTATAATTTGTTCAAATATTATTTTGGGATAGAGGATATGAAAGTACACATTCTAAGGTTTCCAAATATATTTTATTTGCAATTTTTGGTTTTGTAGAATTTGAATTATGCCAAATTTCATCAAACAAGCATATTTGAATTTGAACAAATTTAAGTTTGTCAAATTTGAATTTGGCCAGTGCCAAAAGTTTCTAGATGTCAAGGGCTTTTCAAAAAGTCCAAGATTGCTAAATTTGGCTAAGTGGTTGAAAAGATATGATGATTTGAAGTTGCAGGGGCTTTTCTGCAAAACTGCAATTAATCTAGCGGGAGAAAAATTCAAATAAAGGCTAGGCCACGTGGGAGCTCCTGATTGGACAGGGTTGCTGACTGGGCTGCTGCGTGGCGTGCTGACTGGGTTGCTGATGTGGATAAGTGATTGGATCTGGGACGTTAGATCTAGATCCAACGGTGGCATACCCCTTCGTTTAAATGATCTAATCTAGGCCATTAGATCTAGATCTAACGGCACACAGAGAGAGAGGGACTCACCGCGGTGGGGGCTCGTCGGAAAATGGCTCCGCGGCGGCGCGCTGCACGGTGGTGGTCGCCGGCGACGTCCCCTTGGTGCTACGGGCACGGGGAGGGGTCCAGGAGCCGCGCCGCGTCACAGTGGACTTGATGGAGACCTCGGGGAGGTGCGGCGGCCTCTGTAGCGACGGCGAGGAGCAACTGCGAGCGTACGGGCTCCAGCGAGCTTCGGGGGAGGATGGCGCGGCCTCGTCTCTGCACAAAACCACGACCAAAAGGTCAGAGACGCACGCATTGTCGAGGGGAATCGAATAGAGGTGGTCTCGGGCTCGGCTACCTCCTCTGTTGGCCGGAGATGACGAGAAACGGCGGCGGCAGTGGTGAAGTCCGGCGAGGAATAGCGACGGCGCAAGGGCAAGAAAATGAGGGAGAGGAGAGGGGAAACAAGGAGGAGGAGTTGGGCTTTAAGGGCATGGATTCGGGGTGATTAACGGGGCAAAGAAACGCCCGAAATCAATCGGATTGATTTCTTCCGTTTCGGCCAGGAAGAGAAACGGCAGGAGTTTGATGACGATGACGTCATCATGATGTCATCCTTTTCTTTTCTTTTCTTTTTATTTCTGTTTTTAATATATTTTAATATACAAGTCCAAATGACTTCAAACCAATTGCAAATTTTTTGTAAAAATAATATCTTTCACTTAGAAACATTTTTGTAAACTTTCAACATATTTCAGAAATCATATTTTGTAATTTATAACTAAAACATTAATAGTACTTAATGTTATTTAAAATTGGAAAAATAATAAAATGGTGTTTTTGATTAAATAAAATTTTAGAGACATTATACATGTCAAATACTATTTTTGGAATACATTTTTAAACCATTTTCATATTTTATAATTTTAGGATATGAAGGATTTACTAATAGTAACTTAATGTTATTTAATTAGTTCATATCAAATTATTAATATTGTTGATCAATAAAATTTGGAATAAAACCACAAGTCATGATATTGTTTTCAAAACCCTCTTTTATGTTATTATCAAGCAATGCACTTTATTTTCACACCTTTATGTTTAAAACTTGGAATAACAACTAAAGGTTATTATTAATAATTTTATTCTCCTCAAATACTCTTAAGGCCTAGAATTTTATTAAGGGTTATAAATCTTTGATTTTTGATTCCATAAAATATCTTCAGATTAATATTGGAGTTGTAAACATTTTAGGTAAAGGTTTGTTAATAAAAAGATATTCCCTTTATATAATAATAAATTTATTTTTGAAAAAGGTTTTAGAGTTTAAGGAACAAGGCATAAATGGATGGGTAAACTCATTTTCATTGAATTATGTATTGTTTCCATTTATGTCTTGCATCTCATTGGTTTTTGGTGACTTGCACAACATGAAAACAAAAAGTTTCAATTTTTTAGTGATTTTTGGACTTTCCAAAAATCAGGGATGTTACATTATTGCCACAAGTTTAATTACTCAAAACAGTGAACAAATGTGCTGGGTGGATAGCTTAGAAAATTCTAAATGAAATAGACCCGAAGTTTATAATATTTGGGTTGAAATTGAGCAAGTTATAGAGGTTTCAAAATTAGGACAGAAGTGTAAACGTGCAGAACTGGTGTTGGAATTCCGGAACTGGAGAACTGGGGCCTGTGCCACGCTCGGTACAGTCGAAAAAAAAGACGAGACAAAAATTGCCTCCTACAGCAATCGAACCCGCGACCTCCTTATTAGATCTGGGCGACTTAACCACTGGGCTAATTGCTCTCGTTGTGAAAGTATAGACCTGGACCTTAACTCTGTAAACGGAAGCGCTAACTGAAAATTTATGAACTTCGAAGTTCCAGTCTTTCAGGTGCAGCGACGGTGAAGAACAACGGAGAGACGACGAGAACCCAATCGGGAGGCGCCGCCGTGTGCGTGAGATGCAGAAGTGATCCCGTATAGTGTTCCCGTGATGTGTGTGTGTGTGTGCAAGGTGCAGGTTCCCCCACAGCAGCAGCTAGCTCGAGTACGAGCTTGCCCTGTCGACGTCCAGGACTGACAGCGGCGGTTGGAGCTCGGATCCACGCATACAGTAAGAGAGCAAGGTGGAGAGCATGTCTAGGAGGTTGGGCTGCTCACCCAGGTGCAGAAGCTGGAGTTGTTCGAAAGGAGGGGGACGACGACGACCGTACGAAGAGGAGGAAGACGTTGCCCTGGCTGTGCTCCTCAGGGACGGACGGCGCGACGCTCCTGGGCACTCCCCGGTCTGGATAATGGCAGAAATTGGCGTAGATAGGCGCCGCGCTTCGTTTGGCGCGACGGAGGAGGTGGGGATTGTGTGGTTCACCGGGGCACCGAGCTCGTGCCCTCGGCGGCCATGGCGAGGACGCAACTTGAAGAAACGATTGCGGTGGCGGAGGAAGGAGAAGATGGAGGTGGAAGCTAGGGTTCTCGGCACGCTCCAGGGCTGGCTGTAAGGAGGGAAAAGGAGGCGACGTGGATGCGTCTCCTCCACGGGAGGATCATGTCGGCCTCCTTCCTGTGTGTCCGTACGAAGAAGATGAATATGTGAACTGGGCTGGTTCGTTTGGGCCGGTAAAAGTCCTAGTTGGGTTGCCACCCCAATTTGACTGTGTATTTAATTTGCAAAAAGTTTTATTGGATCAAAACTCATCTATTAGAACACATTTTTGAGTGTTAAAAATATTTGCATTTTTTTTAAACAAGAAGAGGTGGAAGAGGTTTATAATAACCATAGTGATTGATTTTTTATTTTTGTATGAGCCAACATAAATATCTTGTTTGCGATTGTAAATTCACAAAGTTTCTAGAATTTTAACCCTTAGAAGTAACATCACAAGTTTTGAGGTTCTTGATTTATGCAAGAAATAAAATAAAGGTGACATGCAAAAGGCTTATGATGACATGATGCAATGAAATTAACAAGAAGCAACGCGATAGGTGAAATTTTCATACTTGGGATGTCTCCTCGTCTCCTTGATCCCCTTTTCCTCTCGCCTTTTGCCCTCCTCCTCTCTAGATCCCCTTTGCTCCAGCCTCCCGTAGCGATTGATTTCGGCTGGCTGATGCGGCTCCTCACACCGGTGACCACCAATCTGAAACCACCTCATCCACCTCTCGCAATTCCATGTCTTCGAACTGCGGATCTGCCGCCCACTCGAAACATAGTGGCCAAGATTCGATGTAGTCGGACAGCAAGTCGCGGCCGTTACCGCCGCCGGCGTCCTCAAGGCCTGGCCCATCGGCAAGCGTAGCCGGGGCGCTGCGGATGGTGCTAGCTCCGGCCGGTCCTCCTGCTCGCGCCCCATCTCCAGCTCACCTCCACCGCCACTCGGGCATTCTGTAGAGACGGCTGCACGGCCGATCTGGTTGAGTGGAGGAGCTGCGTGGCTTGCCCGGCCATGTACAGCGGAGCTGTCGTTCGCGTCGACGACCAAGGCTGCTAGATATGCTACTGCTGCTCCATGACTTTATCCACATCGTTCTCCCACAAGGAGGTAACTCGTTCATCCCTATGTCTTGTTCTTGTGTTGCAGAGTACTCCTAGTGCTACTTGGTTCCCTGTCCTACTCCATTTTGGCATGTTGTGCTCTGTACTCCCCTATTGATCCCTATTGCGTGCAGTATATGCGTCCCAACTAATTGTTGTATTTCCATCCATACTGGTCATCGGTATTGTATCCCTTGGTGAATGGTTTCAAGATTATGAGACCATTAAATTGGTTCTTTTCATCACGTGTCTATCTAGTAGAACGATCCATCTCAGTTTGTAGTGGTGAATTTGTGTCTGTAGGTGGTCCTACATCCAACTTCTATATGTCAATCGAGCGAGCCTTATGAAACAAGTGTGAAAACTTTGTATCAGAATTTCTGTAATCAAATGGTACATCTGGTTGTCAGTGGTAATTAGATTCCCTTCTTATTCTTCTTCTCCTGTTTATTCGTCTTAGCACATTTTAGTGGTTTCATCCAGAAAAAACATGTCCACCCTTACCAACATGTGCTGCAGCTTAATGAAACTTCTGTCAGCAAATAGAGTGCATATTCCATAAGTCGTGATTTTTGCAAAATTACGTACATGACATTGCCATTACATATTATCCAAGTCAGAAATAACACAAGAATGTGATTATGATACTTTCACAAGCTAGCCCACTTTAAGTAGCTAAACACCGTGTATCTAGTTCAAGTCTGAAATATCTTAACCGCGACATTGTGTGAGAGATAAGTAGAAAACATATCTACTTTGACAACCAGCACACTATTCCTCTTACTTTTTAGATGACATGTTTACTTTACCTCCAGGGAATGAATATCTAAGGTAGAGGTAATATATAATTATCTAAAGATTAAAGAGGACATGTTATCAAATAAGTTGGCTACAGAAGGATGTAAAATGATTTATTTTTGAGAAAATGAATCTTTCTCCCATGCAGCTTACTTCACACTGCCTGTGCAGCTCGCTGGCGAGTGGCGACCACAGCGGTGCTCTTGCCACAGTGTTTCCCTGCTACCAGAACCGAGAGCCGAGAGGCGTGCAAGCATGTACATCGGTGCTCTGGCAGACGTCAACGACCGAAGCATGCTAGATGCTGCTGCTGCTCTTTGTCTTCTTCTAACTGGTTCTTCCGTAGCGAGGTAAATCGTTCATCTCTAGGTTTGTTGTGTTTCTTTGCGAGTGATGATCTGCCTGGTTGGCTCTTCTCTGAATTGCAACATCCAGTTAGAACATTCAGTGCTTCCGTTGGTGAGATGCGTGTGTTTTTAAATTTGTAAAACGAATCTTGATAACATGGTAAATGTTGGTAGAGTAATCCAAGTGCTAGGCGATTTCCTATCCGTAGTCCATTTTGTGATGCTCAGCTTTGTATTCCCCCGTTCTTTAAAATTGCGTGCAGTATATGTGCACCAACTGGTCACCTGTATTTGTTCCCTTATTTAATATTTTTTCTGATTATTATGAGACTTTCGAGTTGAATTTTCGTCCCGTGTCTACCTAGGAGAACAATCTAGCTTGGTTTTTAGTGGTAAATGTTTGTCGGTAGGTGCTATATCCAAATACTGTGTCAATTGAGCGACCTGATGAAACAAAGTGTTCAGTTTATGTATATGAATTTCTGTAATCAAATGGTATATCATGTTGTCAGTAGGGAGTAGACTACATGCTTATTCTTCTCGTGTTTATTCATCTTAGCGGTGCATACATACCCATTGATTTATCTCTCTTTTAATTTTTATTTTTTCCACGGGTTTGGACTGAACCGGGAGATCTAAACCGTATATGTCCTCTGTGAACTTCCATGCTACATTGAACGTGTTGATTGAGCGGGAGGAGCTGCGTGGCTTTCAGGCCTGCGGCGACCATGCACGCACTACGGCACTCTTGCCGGCTTCGATGACCAAGGCGGCTGCTGCTGCTCCATCTCTTCGTTCACATGGTTCTTCCGTATCTCAATAGCATGTCTGATGTGTCATGAACTATTTGACATTGAACGTGCTTCCGTATCTCAATTGCATGTTGTTTTTTGGTGACAAGCAATTAACTGTATATAACTGTGGAGAGGTGCTTCATGAAAATATCTGAAAGTTCCTTCTATTTGTGTTTCTAAAAAAAGAAAGAAGCACTGCTTCAGGCAAATCTTGATCGTTCTGAAAGTTTGTCCAACTGTTGTCGACTTGCACCCTGGTGACAAGCAATTAACTGTATGCAACTGGAGCATTTTTTCCTACGTTCTTAGAGAAGGAAAAGGAGCAAGGCGTGTAGGTGACGCCCTAAATATTCTGTACTGTCGGTGCACAAGTGCATGAGGTGTGTGCGCCTGGGCTAATTCCTATTGTTGGCGCATAGGGTTGGCCCGCCGGTGCTAACCACAATACCCCCGGCGCACATAGCAGCGCGCCGGTGCTAACATTGTACCACCGTCGTGATGATCGCCGGCGCAGCCCCGTGCGCCGGCGGTAGGGGTATTTGGTGCGCCGACGGTAAGTGTTTTTCTTGTAGTGTAGTCCTGGAACCTGCGAAAGAGAATCTTGGGCATCCAATACCCATGCCACACTCTAACAAACAAGTTATGGCATACCGTGGGGTTTGGTGGCATTCAGACAATCCGGAGGCCTCTCTACAGAGAAACCATAGCCCCGCTGGGAAAAAGACGGAACTGTGGTTTGGCCCCTCTACGTGAGCCGGAATGGGGTAACAAAGCGGAACCAATTTCTTGGTTGTGTTAGGTTGGGCCCAAGTAACACCCAAGACAATGGTAGGTCCCACCTCTTGGCAAGATTCCCCCCATTTCGTGAGATCCGGGAGTTTCAGGCTCTGAGTAGTCCTGGAACCCGCGAAGAGAATGCGGCGCCGGTAAAGCCATAACACAGATAGTGGTGGAATCTTGGTCATCCAAGACCCATGCCACAATCTAACACAAATAGTTTGGCATACCCTAGGATTGGGTGGGAATTCAGACGCTCCGGAGCCCCTCCCCGGAGAAACCCTAAGTCCGCTGGAGAAAAAGAAGAAACTGCCGGCCTGGCCCCTCTATGTGAGACGGAAATGGGTAGCAAATTGGAAATAATTGCTTGGTTGTGTTAGTTTAGGCCCAAGTAACACCAAATAAAATTTTAGGTCCCACCTCTTGGCAATATTCCCCGAGTTCCGTTAGATCCGGGAGTTTCGGGTTCTAAGTAGTTTTGGAACCCGCTAGAGAGAATCTGACACTGGCGAAGGCCTAACATAGAGAGAGAGGGAATCTTGGGCATCCAAGACCCATTACAGACTATAACACACATGGTATGGCATACCATGGGATTTGGTGGCATTCAGACAATTTGGAGGCCCCTCTCTGGAGAAACCATAACACCGCTTGGGAAAAAGACAGAACTGCCGTTCTAGCCCCTCTACGTTAGGCGGAAGGGGGTAGCAAAGTGGAACCAACTTCTTGGTTGTATTAAGTTAGGAACAAGGAACACCCAAGAAAATGGTAGGGCCCACCTCTTGGCAAGATTCCCCCAGTTCCATCAGATCGGGGAGTTTCGGGCTCTAAGTAGTCCTGGAACCCGCCGGAGAGAATCTAACGCCGGTGAAGCCATAACACAGAGAGATCGAGTGAATATTGGGAATACAGGACCCATGCCACACTCTAACACACATGGTATGGCATACCATGATATTTGGTGGCATTCAGACGATCCGGACCCCCTCTCCAGAGAAACCATAGCCCCGCTGGGAAAAAGACGGAACTTCCGTTTTGGCCCCTCTACGTGAGCCGGAAAGGGGTAGCAAAGCGGAACCAATTGCTTGTTTGTGTTAGGTTAGGCCCATGTAACACCCAAGAAAATGGTTGGGCCCAACTGTTGGCAAGATTCCCCGAGTTCCATCTGTTTTGGGAGTTTCGGGCTCTAAGTAGTCCTGGAACCCGCCAGAGAGAATCTGACGCGCCGGTGAAGCCCTAACAGAGAGAGAGGGAATTAATCTTGGGCATCCAAGACCCATTACACACTATAACACACATGGTATGGCATAGCATGGTGTATTTGGTGGCATTCGGATGATCTAGAGGCCCCTCTCCAGAGAAACCATAGCCCCGGTGGGAAAAAGACGGAACTGCCGTTTTGGCCCCTCTACGTGAGCCGAAAAGGGGTAGCAAATTGGAACCAATTGCTTGTTTGTGTTAGGTTAGGCACAAGTAACACCCAATAAAATGGTAGGTCCCACCTCTTGGCAAGATTCCCCCCCGTTCCGTGAGATCCGAGAGTTTCGGTCTCTAAGTAGTCCTGGAACTCGCGAAAAAGAATCTGACGCCGGTGAAGCCATAACACAGGGAGTAAGGGAATCTTGGGCATCCAATACCCATGCCGCACTTTAATACGCAAGTTATGGCATACCGTGGGATTTGGTGGCATTCAGACAATCCGAAGGCCCCTCTACAGAGAAACCATAGCCCCGCTGGTAAAAAGACGGAACTATCATTCTAACCCCTCTACGTGAGTTGTAATGGGGTAGCAAAGCGGAAACAATTGATTGGTTGTGTTAGGTTGGGCCAAGTAACACCCAATACAATGGTAGGTCCCACCTCTATGCAAGATTCCCCCATTCCGTGAGATCTGGGACTTTCGGGTTCTGAGTAGTCCTGGAACCCGCGAAAGAGAATGCGGCCCCGGTGAAGCCATAACAGAGATAGTGGGGGAATCTTGGACATGCAAGACCCATGCCACAATCTAACACAGATTGTTTGGCATACCCTAGGATTGGGTGGGAATTCAGACGCTCCGGAGCCCCTCCCCGGAGAAATCCTAAGTCCACTAGAGAAAAAGAAGAAACTGCTGGTCTGGCCCCTCTATGTGAGCCGGAAAGGGGTAGAAAAGTCGAAATAATTTCTTGGTTGTGTTATTTTAGTCCCAAGTAACACCAATTAAAATGTTAGGACCCACCTCTTGGCAAGATTCCCCCTGTTCTGTCAGATCCGGGAGTTTCGGGCTCTAAGTAGTCTTGGAACCCGCTAGAGAGAATCCGACGCCGGCGAAGACCTAACACAGAGAGAGATAATCTTGGGCATCCAATACCCATGACAAACTATAACACACATGGTATGGCATACCATTGGATTTGGTGGTATTTAGACGATTCAGAGAACCTCTCCGGAGAAACCCTAGCCCCGCTGGGAAAAAAGACGGAACTGTTGTTCTGGCCCGTCTACGTAGCCGGAAGGGGGGAGTAAAGTGGAAATAATTGCTTGGTTGTGTTAGATTAGGCCCAGGTAACACTCAAGACAATGGTAGGGCCCAACTCTTGGCAGGATTCCCCCTGTTTGTCACATCCGGTAGTTTTGGGCTTTGAGTAGTCCTTGAACCCTCTAGAGAGAATCCAACGTCGGTGAAGCCATAACACACCGAGTGAGGGAATGTTGGGCATCCAAGACCCATTAAACACTCTAACACACATGGTATGTCATACCATAGGATTTGGTGGCATTCCGACGATCCGGAGCCCCCTCTCCGGAGAAACCATAGCCCCGCTAGGGAAAAAGACGGAACTGTCGTTCTGGCCCATGTACGTGAGCCAGAAGGGGGTAGCAAAGTGGAACCAATTGCTTGGTTGTGTTAGGTTAGGACCAATGAACACCCAAGACAATGGTCGGGCCCACCTCTTGACAAGATTCCCCCTTCTTCGCTGGAACATTGATCTGTTGACCAGAAGTCAACCTTTTGGTCTACCCCTATGACCAGCGTTGGAAGGGGGTAGACCACAATACTATTTTGTTTGGTTGTGTTAGGTTGGACCAAATCTACATTAATAACCAAAATCTAGATATACTTTTAACAATATTCCCTCCGGTTTGCCCGAAGGGGAGCATCGACGGTTCGAGACCTCTAAGTGCATAACCTTCCCATGTGATGCCGGTGAAACCAGTCACACCCATGGGTAGTATATTGGCCCCTCCCCACCTCGATCCCACCACACGTTTATAAGTATTCTTAGTGCTACACCATGGCTTACGTAGGATTCTGACACTTTAGAGCCCAACGCTTCACTAGAACATTCATCTGTTGACCAGAAGTCAACCTTTTGGTCTACCCCTATGACCGCGTTGGAAGGGGGTAGAACACAATACTATTTTGCTTGTTTGTGTTAGTTTAGGCCATAACTACATTAGTAACCAAAATCTAGCTATACTTTTAACAATATTCCCTTCGTTTCCCCCGAAGGGAGGGGGTGGGCATCAACGGTTTATATCTAAACCGGGTACTCCACCATGGTTTAGTGCACCCACCACACGTTTATAATTAGCCTTATAATTAAAACTAGAGTAGTACATATATATTAGTAAATATAGATCATTACATTCTAATTAAAAATACGGCGGGAAATATAAATTAGGCCTAAACTATCCTGGACGCCGATCCGACCGTCCTCCTCGTCGTCGCTCGCTGCCATGCTGGCCTGGTCATCGTTCGGCGCCATGGACGGGCCAGCCTCATCGTCGTTCGCTGCCGGATCGGGGCGGGCCAACTGTGCGAGACAGCGTCGCATAGCCCTGACTTGCACCCCCATCCGGTGCAACTCCGCTGCCTGCGAGCGGGCGGCCCGCGCCTATCGTTGCATGCGCGCGAGCGGGTAAACAACCGCTGCAGTGCCTCCGCGTCCTCTACCCGGGCGCGGTGTGCCTGAAGCGCCTCTCTTCATGCCCGTGCGGCGTTGAACTCCTCGTGCGCCGCACTCTGGGCGGCCATGAACGAGGCGGACTCGTCCTCCCTCTGCGCGATGAGAGCCTGCTACTCGCCGGACACCGTGTTGGCGTTGAGCTGCTCGTAAGCCTGCCGCTTGGCGTCCATGAGGGCGCGGGTATGCTCCTCCCTCCGGGCAGTCTCGATGGAAGCCTGAATGGTGGCAGCCTCGGCGGCTGCCCCCGCCTTCTCGAACCCCGATTAGACCCGACGAAATGCCTCCTCGCTGCGCCAGGTGGCGAACGAGTTGTACGCCACCACCTGGTCAGGCCACAACGGAGGGCGCTACTCCGGTTACTGCGCTGCTTCCTGCTGCGGCAGCTCCGGCTCCTCCTCCGCATCCGCATCCTTGTTGTACCCCCAATCGAAGGGGTCGTCGCCACTCCCGTCGTTGTCTGACGACGGGTCTAGCCCACGACACGCCGCCTATTGGGTGAACATCGCCCACGAAGTATGGAGGCGGCGCAACATGGTATCGTCGATAGAGGGGAAGCCGCGTGGCGATGGTCGAGATTATGGCGAGGACGCGTCAGCAGTGGTGGAGCTAGGACTCAAACTCTATGTAGTCGATGCGAAATTGTGTAGTCAAATACACCTATTTAAACATTTTTTTGCATGATCTATGATTTGTACCATGGAGAAAATCTGTGTAGTCGGTGCATGGGTCGGAGCACGTGTCCCGTCGGAATAAATGGGGGCGACATGCAAACCACAATGGCCCTGGCGCCGCTTGGAGAGCCGGTAAGTCTGCATACCATGTTAATGCTAGGCGTACAACAGAGGCGAAGCACCCTCCCGCCGCCTGGTGCAGGTCGCGTTTCGTCATTGTTACGCGCGGCAGGCTAACCACCACCTGTACGACGTTGTGTGCATGTCCAAGGCGTGTGAATGCAGAGGCGTGTTGGCACGTAACCACATGTTCGTCACCTTGGCTGCATACACATGATAGTTGTGTTGGCACGTACAATTATTTGTAGTGAACTTGGTAAAGATTGATACCATGTTTCGCAAGTAAACACGTGCCATATCGTTTTGTACGCGTACACGTATAAAACGGTATCCTCTTTTCTACACGTATAGAGCCTTTGATATTCGATGATTTGGTGGGGTGAGCTTTGTCGTGAATTTGAGGCACTGATTGGTGGCCCCACGACATCGCAGGCCCCACTTGCCAGTGACTAAATGTCATATCATTCTATGTTGACTAAGTAAGCCGGCGCGTTCCCACCATGCATGCATGCGCACACGTCATCGTGACCAGTCGAAACGACACTCAGTATATAAAGCTCTGGTCGCATCGCCTCTCCCCCATCCATTCTCCCCCCACTTCTAGCAAAAAACCTAACGGCCCCCCGGCCGCATCGTCTCCCAGCCCTCCTTATCTTCCAACTGCCGAGCGCACAACCGCGAGGCGATTTCACAGAATGGAATGTTCAAAGCAGGAGGACAGCGTCGTCACTTCTGTTGTCGTCGCCGCAGGAACCACCCATGTCGGTTCCAGTTCGTCGCAGCCGCATGATGTCGTCGCGGCCACTGAAGTTGCCGCCACAGGTTCGTCGGCCGGCCATGGCGCTTCGAGTGCACCGCCTGCTCCCGCCGCGGTGGAGACGCATGCTGCTTTCCCTCTCCTGGCAGATCTAGGTGATCCCTACGGGGATCGCCATGCGTTCGACGAAGACGTCGACGACCAGGACCCTGAGGTATCTATGTACATGCCAGCTTACTTTATTGTCAAAGATTCAGGGTTTGTGCATGACTGCATGCAATTTCGGGCTTTTAGTGTTTGTACTTGCATTTATACTTTTTTTTGTATATACAAGTTTGGGCTTATGGTGTTTGCGGTTGCATCTGTACTTAGGGGTTCGAGGTTTTTTGTACTAGGGATTAAAAGTTTGTAGTTGGATCTGTACCTAGGGGTTCTAGGGTTTTTTGTACACGCAAGTTCAAGATTCAGAGCTCTGTTTGCATCTGTACTTAGGGATTTGCAGGTTTTTTGTATTCGGGATTCAGAGGTTTGTAGTTGCATCTATAGGGGTTCGCAGGTTTTTGTATTTTAGGGATTCAGAGGTTTGTAGTTTTGCATCTGTACTTAGGGGTTCACAGGTTTTTCGTATTTTAGAGCATCTCGAGCAGCTCATCTATATGGACATCTAAACCTAATATGGATGACAGAGAAGTAAAAAAACGTTGCCAGCAGATCATCTATAGCATCATCTATTTATACATGTCCCCAAATTCTTCTACCCACCATCTATATTTGGGGGATGGCTAGATGATCATCCAAACCAAATATGGGAATATTTTATCGATTTCAACATGCACTACTCATGTTATTTTATTTTATAGAGACCAAAGGGAAAAACGTTGTAGAAAAATAGACATGTACTAGACACTAAATTTTGACATGTACTAGAACCATTTGCTTCTACTAAAACTATTGAATTTATGGACTTGTTGAACGGAGTATTTGTTGATATGAATTTTGGGGTATCACACAAAATATAGTCGTTCATAAAGTCGTTGTTCAAAATAGAGTCGTTGGAAAAAAATTGATGAAGGATAGTTATAACATTATATTAAAATATAGGAGAGACAATATAGATGTCCCGAATATAGATGTTATGCTGTGAAACTAATAACATCTATGCATGAATCTTTTTAGATGATCTTCTACATAGAGTTATGGATGATAAAATATTGATGAGCTGCTGGTTTTTTGTAGTTGCATGTGTACTTAGGGGTTCGCAGGTTTTTGTATTTTAGGGATTCAGAGGTTGTAGTTGCATCTGTTCTTATGGCTTCTAGTTTTTTGTGTGCATATTAGCATGCATGTGAGTTAGAGGTTCTACGTTTTTTTGGAAGCATTTTCAATTTGTGTAGTTATTTTGCCTCGCAGACACTCTTGACACATTATGAATTTGTTGCAAATTCACATATTGTACCCCCGTGCATGATAATTACTTATCCAGTTTATGCATATAATTAAAGAACGATTCTTGTGTGATATTTTTGATCTGGTAAGGTATAATAACATGTCCTGGTTAGAATATTAATCTGTTGAATGTTATCTAAGATCATCAATGAATTTCTGATGTGTTATTATCTGTTTTTGTGCATTAGTTCACCAAATATCTATGGTGGAAACTGTGATGTTGTATAAAATTCGACGCATTTTCTCAACATTGATGTCCTCTTTAGGGCGCATCTTACTTGATGAAGTGTATGCAAATAAACGAAGAACTATTTCTTTATGTTCTTTGTGATCTGGTTAGGTATATTACTCTTTTGCCGATAAGATTGTGTTGCTAACTTTTGTTTTATTGCAAATTTGCAGGATGAAGATCTGGAAGTCGGCTCGGATGAGGACTCTATGTCTGCAAAGAGCAGACATGTCCTGAGAAAGCTGCAGGCGGGCACCATTCGGTACCGTTGTTATGGAAACTTGTTCTGCCCTTTCTGTGTCAGAAAGAGAGCCAACGATCGCCACAGTTTGATCCGACATGCCGTCGGTGTGGGAAAGGGCTCTGAGTATCGTGCGCCCCATGTTAGGGCCAAGCATGCTGCCTACGGCGTCTTCCTGAAGAAGCTGCTTGCGCAGGATATCCTCGCAGGTCTTGCGGAACCTCCTCCTCGGTCTTACTCCAACAAGGCCAGGAGGGCCATGAAGAATCGGAACCGGCAGTACATGATGTAGCTGCTGCTACCTGCTGGTGCGCATATTGTTGCAGCTTGCACGCTGTGTTTGTGTTATTTGTTACTTTTGGTAGTGTCGTCTGGTGTAAGCGTAGTAAGAACTTTTAAAGAAGCTCTATCAAGTTGGTAGGTAAGAACCTAATATGTATATTATATTAGTATATATTTCTTAACCCGATCATGTTTCAAGGATGTCGAAAAACTTATTAGGCATGATTTAGTAATAAGTGGATGCGACAACTCATTGATCCGGTCGATCAATCAATTGTCACATCCCTTTACTACTGGATAATGCCTAATAAGCCAATAGTTGGTGCAACATCACAAATGTGAGTAACAAGACTCGATCTTTGGTGTGTGGAAATGAATCAGCCAATCCCCACCACTAGGCACTGTGTTATTTTGCAATTATTTGCTAACTAAAATAAAGAAGAATCCGAAAAACTAGGATAAAAATGCGATCAGATTCTAAAACTCTTTTCCTTTTGGTTCTTTTTTATTTTTTTTCAATTTGAAAAACAAGAATAAATTATGACCGTCAGAAAAAGCCGCGCGCCAAATCTCCACGGAAACAGCCTCACGCAGGGTCCCACTCGCCAGCGTCTGCGTGCCAAATCTCCACCACCGCGCTCCTGAGCCACTCGGCTACTCCTCCACTGAAAGCGACCTCCACAGAAAGCCTCCACTTCGCCCTCCCGCCCCAATGGTGGCTGCCACGGCTTCGCCCTCCCCCCATCCTCGGCGTCGTTCTCAAACAATGACTGGTAATCCATGGTTCCCTCCCTTCACCATCCTCAACCAAAAGATGTGATGTAGCTTAGATGCCGGCAGATCTAGGTTTGATACCGGCGGATGTGGTTAAATGCCGACGGATGTAGGTCACCGTTGATATTTTAAGTTACCACCGGCCATGGATATAGCTCACGCTACCGTTACAGGGCCCTCAGAGATCGTTTCCTCCACCCAAATGGAGATCGACCTGAACAAGGCCTCAGAGCTCGCAAAGCCCCCTGTTATTTAGATAGCTGAGGTAAATAGCATATAAATTAGTCTTGTAACCAAATGTTCTCTTAAGATTCATCTATCTCCTTTCGCCTTCGTCAACACTTCCTTGATTTTTATTCTTTTCGTATTTGGCTATAGGACCACAGTGCATGATGTGACTTATGCAGCATGTCGCGTACTGAAATTCAGAAATTGGTGCAGCAGTCAGTTGAGACAATTGAATCTCATCGTCTCTATGAAGTTTGCAAGCTGGCTAATGATACCAGTGCTGAGAAGCTAATCCGTTTCGTCTGCTGCGAGGACAGGATGGACAGGGCGACGAAAGCTTCAAAAATGCTAGCACTCGAGTTGGAACTGCGGGAACAAAAGAGAAGCTATATGATCATGCACGGCTTGGTTACTAAGCTTGATTCTGAGCTAAAAAGTGCGAAGAAAACTTTGAAAGTAGCCGAAGAGAAGTGCGACATGCTCCAGAGGGGAAAAGACACCCTGTTGGAGAGTGCGAAGTACACCAATGTGAAGTTGAGATACATTCTAAGTTTCTTGCAAGATTATGGAATGAGGTAAACTACTTTGCTCTTTAATTAGATTATGTCAACCTGCAATGCTTGCCAATGAGTCTAGTTGTTATTCATTTCTCTAATTTGTTGCATGTGCCGATGATTAAACTATGCAATGCTAAAATCCAAAGGAATACTCCCTAGTACCTAGTAGCGTTTACACGGACATTGTTTGTTCATGCTCCCTGGTCCTATGGAGCTTGATCCTTTGGACTTTTTTTGCAATGTATGTATGAGGCTTGCTTATTTTCTGTTCATTCTCTGTTCTGTGTGTCGATGATTAAACTTTGCACCTTCTCTCGGTGAGATATTGGCACTTACCTAGTGTTGTGTGCAACTACATTTGTTCTGCATCTTCCTTGGTAAGTGTTCGATGATCTCATTGATTTCTGTGTGCTTCTTTACTATGAGGCCCCAATTATGATTTTGTCTGTAATGCATGAGCCATATTGGTTCTGCATATTCCTTGGAAAGTGTTCGATAGTTTCATTGATTTTTGTGTTCTTGTTTACTATGAGGTCCCTATCTAGGCTTGGTTCTCTGCCGATGATTAATATGCAGCAATGTCTCCAACAACTGGCGTACCATAGAAAAAAGAGTGCCATATTTGTGTTTGATCAGAGTGTCGATCATTAAACTGTGCAATGTTAAAATGCAGAGGGAGACTCCTCTAGACCTAGTAGCGTTTACAAGGACCTAGTAGTTTGTTTACGCCACCGGTTCTAGTGGTTTATCACCTCTGTACTAATGTCATTTGTACTCGATGTTTGTGCATATTTGTACTCATCTTTGTATGTTTGGAAGTATATCTGCTTCTTTTTTGTAGATGTGCTAAACATGTATGATGCTTTTTTACTAGTGTTTATGTGGACACGGTTTCAAAAAGTTCCGGTGGATGATGTGAACCTTTGGATGTGGCTGCGGAATGCATGCTGGCATAGGAAAATATCCGGTGGATGATGTGAACCTGTGGATGTGGCTTCGGAGCGAATGTTGGCATAAAAAAACTTCTGGTTAACTATGGACCTGTTGTTGAACCTTTTATGATGCTAATTTCAGTTACTATAAATCTCCTATGTTTCGGAGTGCATGTAACCGGGATGATGACGTGGAACAAACATCGAAGAGAGCGAGGAGGTAGTATATTAGTATTAGTACTAGGGTATCCATTGTTGCAAATGTAAAACCATGTCAATTCATTTACATTTCGGAGTGCATTTTATGATTTAGATCTCCTATATATTCGGTAATTTCGTTGACACTCTCGCCACGTGGGATACCCGGTCAGCTCTCCTCTCCACTCCCAAACTGTGGATAATGTAGCGGCTCCCCATACGGGCGCAGAACGCTCTCCTCTCTACTCCCAAATTGTCCGTCTGTGCCACACCTCTCTACTCCCGTTCGATGTGTGCAGATCCACCGGTACCATGTCTGGCCGTCGCGAGGAGGGCCGCCAGCAGCAGATCCACATGCACTTTCCCCGGCGCAGCGTGCAAGGCGTGGAGCGTGCGCGTGACCGCGAGGCGTACCGGCGCGAGGTGCATCAGGCCAACTCGTCCCGCGCACCACCACGTCCGGCTCCACGCATCGCACCTTCGGACGTCGAGGAGGAAGAAGAGGAGGAGTATCTCGCCATCGAGTTCCACAACGAGGCCCTCCAGTGGCCCCACATGCAGGCGGGTATTTTAGCGTCCTTAGAGAGTTTCGCGGCTGAAGAGCTCCGGCAAGCGAGGCTCACCCGGCTTTTCACTGTCAAGCTAGAGACCAACACAGCGGAAGCAATCCGCCATTCAATGCAGAATGAAGATGCAGTGGCGCACCCTTGGCTAGGACGCTAGGTCCGGTGTCTATCCTTTTCCTTCTGTGATTTCTTTCAGAAACGGCTTGTTCACTGTATTGTTAACTGTGATGATTTCGAAGATTATGTGCATGCTTAATTTCGAAGATTATGTGCATCCTTATTTACCGTGGATGAGAAGTGGGGTCCAGGCATCAACTAGTCGGTCGTTGCCGGTCAAAGCAGTCAAACAGGGCAGGATGTGTGGCCCCAAGAAAAATTCGCGACGTTCTACGTGACCAGGCAAGTTTCATCGAAGGAAACTGGGCTGTTAGTGGGATACTGGGCCAGAGACGAAATCCGCGACGTACAACTAGCAAAAAGTCGGGCAAAACCAGTCTGCGATGGACCAAACCAATACGTCGAGAGCAAACTCCACTTTGCAGTCATCCGCGACAGAAACACGCGACGTTATCAAAACGTTCCTGATCGCACGGAATTTGGTAGTGCTAACTCGCAGCTATGTTACTTATATGGGGGGTAGGGGTGCCGCCACAATGGGCATTGCGCAAGCACACCTAGCCCAAACCCAATAGGACTCAAATTTGTACTTTGGACTCAAACCAACTGACACAAACCGACCCAAACTAGGGTGTGGCCATAGGGACACGCAGGTCCACTCCTAAACATGATAGGACTCTCTACTAGGTGTAGAAACATTATGTTGTGAGCCCCCTCTCTCATGCTCCTTGTGAAAAACAACTCCCTCTTGCTCCTCTTCATGTATGGTCTTGTTTTCCACCATGGTACATTTGTTTTCCCACTTGATATGTTCATATTCCATCTTGTAACACTTGTTTTCCAGCTCCTCTTGATGTGCACCTCCATCCATGCTTGTGTTATCAACAAACCTGAGTATACATAAGTGCATGGATTTAGGTAGTATAAATTTCTCACGAAAACAAACATCATATTCTAATAAGAGAGAATTCACATGCTGTTCTAATAACTTAGTTCTTGATCTTTTCATTGGTCCAATTCTCACTCCACCATGTTTCTCTTTAATAGCAACATCTTCAATGGGAGAAAGTGAAAGTGCATTCTCGATATCTCGCTGTTTTGTGTGTTTGTTAACAACATAAAGAAGCTACTAACCGTATGTGCTACTTTGTCAAAGGAATTGGTCTTAAATCAGCACGTATACGATGTCGAAGAAATGGTGAAGAAATCGAAGATCAAATGGATTTTTTATGGCCAAAAATAGAGCTTCAAAGGGAAGCCCGGAATATTCCGGGCCAATCCGGGCTCCGGAATATGTCCAGAATAATCCGGCCACTATGGGAAAATGTCCTGTTACAATCCGGATTATTCCGGATGATTCCGGCAGCCAGAATATTCCGGGGCCATTCCGGCCTCAACGGGATTTTGCTCTGTCGGCATACGGAATATTCCGGGGCCATTCCGGCCATAAGGGGAATTTGTTCTGTTGCCATCCGGATTGCTCCGGATTATTCCGGGGGTCCGGAATATTCCGGACCATTCCAGGCTGGTCGCATTCTGGCTGAAAAACGGCTAGTTTTGATGGAGGCTATAAATAGAGCCTCACTTCTCTCCCCAAGGGTTAGCTCTCTCCTGCATTGAAGACACCATTAATGGAGCTCACCCACTAGCAAGATCTCCCTCCTCCTCCACCCAAACTCGTTGATTCTTTGAGGATTGAAGGAGGACCACCGGATCTACATCTTCACCAACCGGATTTCCATTTCCCTCTCATTTGCTTGAGAGATCTTTGCTTAGGGTTTCCTCTTGTGGAGAACCGAAGCTTCTTGTTACTAGTGTGATTCAAGAAGAGTTGGGAGCCCCCAATTAAGTTGTGGGTGTGTGCCCCAAGTGTTTGTAAAGGATTCGATCCCCGCCTCAAATGGGTTCAATAGTGAGAGGTGAACTAGGCCTTTGTGGCGCAAGTTCATCGGAGAATAGGGTGAGGCCTTTGTGGCGTTGAGTAGGCCTTCGTGGCGAGCTCACACCCCTGTAAGGACCCCAGACCGGCAGTCTGAAACCCTACGTATGCATACATTCACGATCCCAGAAAGATCAGTCGTGAACAACATACACAGTTGGCACACAGAAATACATCATCCATTACACGAATACATAAAGGTATTACATAAAAGATCACATGATCAAGTTTAACGCAACTGCCACATGGGGCAGGCAACTTATCAAACACAGCGGAAGACAAATAAAACACAACGTAGTTGAGCCCAAGTCACGCCTTAACCTACAGGCTGCTGACCCGGAGACGATCCTAGTTCGCAAAGCCGTCAACTCCGTACTTCTCTTCATAGATATCCTTCGGAGGTTCCTTCTCAAAATCTGATAAGTAGATACCAGGGGCGAAACCATAATGAGTACATTTGAATGTACTCAGCAAGACATCCATCATGTCACTTACCAACATGCAAATATGCTTATATGGTGGAATAGGTAGGTTATAAATAGGGTTCACTATCAATGGTGTTCATATATGATGACACCACAGTTGCAGTCAGGTTAATCTGTATCTTCGTTAAAGAAGATACTTCAGAATAAAATAATATAGTTTTATTTCTCTTGTAGATATCACATGTACAAGAGGTTTGGTAAAGTTTTGTTTAAAGAATATTTTCTCTTTGCAAAACTTCTTGGAATCAGTTTCCAGAATTCTTGCGTAGAGTAGAAAAGGTTTTGTTTGCAAAACATTTTGTTTTGTATAACATCATCTGGCTTTTCATCATCGACGATACCTCCACGGTATAAGTTTCCATTCTTTTCCGAACTTCACAAGTTCAACACTTCCTTTCCAAAGATTCCCTTTTCAAAAACTTCCTTTTTGAAAACATTGACACAATGCTAGCTACATGGCCATTCAACTGTCCATGTCCGAGGACGCGGCTTCTTCGAAAAAGTTGTACTCTGCAGAGGTGTACACATCCACCAGATCCAGTACACCTCCCGTGAAACAACCACGGACTGTAACAACAGTATGTAAACATCAGGTATCTGATCATAACCATCCACTATGTTCAAGCTAGAATATGCCTATCTCTCAGTTTTAATCTCCTCGGCACCATGTCGCACATCGCCATGACAGGAGACTCAACTGATGCAACCGGAGGGAAAATTAATCCCACACTTTATATGCCTCAACATTGGGAGTTTTGACGACATTCGGTTCGAGGGTACGACGCCCCTTATAGCAAGTGAGATAGCACACACTAATAAGAACAAACTTCAAGTTAAGCCCCGTGCCCATGTTGGGGTAGGGTGGCAGTACGGTAAAGGTTGTCCGGCGAAGACTAGGTTATGTGTCATTTTTGAAAACACCACTTTCTCAAAAATGACCACTTCCACATTCCTCCGGAGAACAAGGATCCGCCTTTTCTCCGGGTTTTTCCGTAAAGCCTTTGTTTTGTAGAATCACAATTTTAGGGTGTCCACTTAGGGACTAGTATATTTGATGGTAATAAATACCATAGGGTGGCTTATGGGCTTGGTATTACCAAGTTTAACTAATGGCATAATAGTAACCTATATACTAGTATAGTAGTAATAGCCACATCAAAAATAGTTTTGATAATCAAGTTTTTGTAAAACTTCAGAGGTAAAACATGCATGATATATAATGGTAAGTATTGTATCAGCAAGCAATCAGGATGCTTGCCTGGTATCTCTTTGTGTCCCTGGTTGTTGGAGTGACTGGAACTTGAAACAGAGCTTCACGACACTTCCTTCCTCTTCGTTTTCTAACGTCGTAAAAAGAGAATAAAGGACACACATTCAGAACCAAACAAGACAAACAAGGCTACAAGTAATACATACAGCAAGCAATCAAGAAGTACCACCCAAGTTCTCAATTTTTCCCTTAAGAAAAATTGGCATAAAAACTATAGTTGAAAAGTCTGCTTTTTTCCTAGTGTTTATGTGTGGCCAATTCAATGATTTTTAGTTAAGAACACCATGGACCAGTGGGGTAGAGCACATGTTACTAGACAGTAGGGTGTCACATAAAACACATTTTGATGTCTAAAAATTCCCACAACAATCTCTATGGCTAGCACACATAATTTGCTAAATTACTCAAGTGGTGAAATAAGCTCATGACAACAAGTCAAACCTATTTTTCCACCATGAGGCAAACATACCAGTGGGTGTTCCACTAGCAAATATGCTCACCAAGAGGTTAATAAGCCTCTGGTCACTTTTATAAAAGTGCTCAAAACAAACAATCTAGCATCAAAAACTCCTACTCATACTAGTAGAAAATTTAGGAAAAATACTAGACTAGTTTAGGCTACACTAGTTAATTTTATGCACAAGTGTGCAAGCTAGCAGAGGCAAAATACTCCCCTAACCAGTACCATAAATGCTACTGGATTCCACAAAACAACATAAGAAGCATAGCTAGGAAACAAGGAAAAACTATGCTTAAAATGCTACACATGTGAGGAGATTAATTCCTAGTCATCCAAGTGTTACTCATGCTCTTATGCTACTTAAGAGGAAACCTATCAGAGGTGAAAACCCTAAGATAAAAATGCCACAAGGACATTCCATCCTCTGGTTTTCATACCAAAGATTCATATTTTTCCCAGGGGAAAACAAAGACAAAAAGCATACATGAATATTCTAGTGTGAAATCTAGTCCTTAAGCATTTCTATTTTAAACCTATTTCAAAAACAAGCACCAAGTATTTAGAGGTTCTATAACCAAAATAACAGTACCTAAATGGTACTAGTTTCATGAGAATTAATCTAGCAATAAGCCTAAAAAGCATTTAAAGATCTACTCAAAACATATATAAAAGAAACACATCTAGTGTGGGGGAAATAATGTTTCCACCAAAAATGCAATGAAACCAGTGGGTGTTCCACTAGCATATCAAAGCATTAAGAGGTCACAATGCCTCTGGTCCACTTGCTAAAAATTTAACAAAAGACTAAACAAGCTTCTAGTGCAATAACAATACTAGCAGAAGATAACAGGGTGCTAAAATAAGCAAGGTAATGATACTCATGCTATTGTTTTCACACATGTGAAAACTTTAGGTGTCAAGTACTCATAACAACCTTATCAAAATGCTACTGGACCTATGGATACAACCCAAAAATATGTGGTCACAAAACCACAAATGATTATGTCAAAATTCCACACATGAGGGACTTTTTCCATAACCATTCTCATAGTCATGACAAAGCTAATAATGCTTTTCTACCAATTCCAATGCAACATAGCAGAGGTGATAACAACACAAACTAAGTACCAACATGGTACTGGATACACTCAAAAAATCCAAGTGCTTTGCACATGAATTCATCACTCAAAAATGCTATGCAAATATTAACTAGAGAATAATCAAATGCTATTAACAAAAATTCTATTTCTTCTCAACTCAATTCCACACAATCTAACATGCTAAAATAGCTAAGTAATACTTAGAAAGAAAGTTCACACAACTTATACATGCTAGAAAACAATATTGTAACACAAAAATATCATCACACAAATTAATTAACTAAAATGCCAAAATGGCAGAAACATGCATTTTAAAGATCTGTCCACCAAATTTTGTAGGATGCTCTAAAAATTAAACCCTTCTAGGTTTTGATAGCCCTAAACATATACAAGACCATCCAGTTGGGTTTGCATCAAAAATCATTTTTAATAATTTTATAAAAATCACCAAAGTGCTCTCTGGTGTTTTACCAAAATGCATGCCATTTCAAAAATACAATGAATTTGGAAACGAGGTTAAATGCTCCTGTTAGGAAATTTCAAGGGCTTTCCAATGCAATTGGCCTCACTTCATTCTGAGTTGTGAAATTAAAATGGTGCTCATTTTGGTGTTTCTGGTACCTGTTGCCAAATCATTTTTCATTTCAAATCCATTCATCCAAAAGTAGATCTACCAATTGGAGATGGTTTAGAATTAGTTGAGGTACCACTGTGAATTTTAGTTTGGTCAGATTCATCCTTTAGGTAGCATTTTAGATCCAAAAGCAAACATGCAACATTCTGTGAGAAATAAAAAGGAAAAAGACTTAACTGGGCCAGATCTACTAACTGGGCCGGCCAGGATATTTCTCACCGCGGGTGGATCTACTCTAAGGGGCTGACCAGCGGGCCATGCTGCCACGGGGCTGCCACGCAGGCGATGCGCAGCCCCACCGGCCAGTTTGACTGCCCAGCGCGGGTCAAGGGGAGGGTGACGCGAGCATGACGTCGTGGGCGCGTCACACGCCGGCGGGAGGATCTCCGGTGAGCTTGCAAACGGCGATTTCGGCTACCGTTCGTCGATTCCAACCTATCTACACGATGCACACGATGTGAGGAACCACACGGGCGCATCCTCGTTTCCTGGGAACAAGCGGAGGGCGGCCGGCGACGAGGACTACGCGGCGGCCGGACTCGACCACGGCGCCGCGGCGACTTAGGGCGTTAGAGAGGGGGGAAAAGGGCGTCGGGGGTTGCCTTGCTCACCGTGAGCACGCGGGGCTACTCGGTGACGGAGGAGGAAGCACGAGGGCACGGCAATGCCTCGCCGGAGTCCGTCGGGGCCGAAGAAGGGAACCGGACGGCGCGGCGTCTACGGCCCGTTTCGACTCGATTCGCTTGGCACTGAGGTCCTACTCGACGAGGCGGAGCTGATGGCGCCCACGGCTGCCGGCGGCGAGCTCACCACGGGCCGAATCGACGGTGAGGTCCTCGGGCTAGGGTTTCGGGTTGGCTATTTTTGAGAGAGAGAGAGAGTCTAGGGGAGAGAGAGGGGGCAGGTAAGAGGCACAGAGGTGCACATGGTGCTTTTATCCATCTAGCAAGACTTCCACTCGAAGCTAAGGAAGCATGGGCAGCCATGCCCTCTGCTGCGTCATCTACAGGAAGAAGAAGACCATGTGTGACTAGGATTTCAATTTAGTCCCTGGAGAATTACAATTAGGTCCTTTGCTCTCTGAAAATGGTTGTTTTCCCTAGGCAAACAAAGTTAAAATTTGAAATCCTTTTTCCCAAAATTCTAATTAGTTGAGATGCACCACATATATGAAAATTGGGTCAAAAGGTGAAACTTTATAATTCAAAGTTGTTTAAATTTGAATTCTTACATAAATGGACATTGAATTTATTAACCTACTTAGGAGCTTCCAAAAATGATAATTTTTGGCACACATTCCTCATTTGATGTGTTCCTTATGTGGTAGAAAATTCAAGTCATTTTGAGTTACTTCATAGAACAAACTTGTTCAAATTTCAAAAAGGTGCTGTCCAGAAAACAGGGGTTTTTGGCAACTTAAATTATTCAGAAACTTGTGCCCTTTTGGTTTTCATCCTTATTTATGATATATAGCATGTGGTATTTATTTCATGGCATTTGGAAAAAGTTTGTAGAACAAACTTGTTCAAAATCCCAAATGTTGCTGTGGAGAAAAACCATGTTTTCAGGACTTTAATGGATTCAATTTTTGGTCTCCTCTTGTGTGTGTTCCTTATTTGATATAAGGAAGCAAAGGTATGAATTTCAAATCATTTGAGGAAAGTTTCCAATAGTAACTTGTTTTAGTTTTCTGTTTCTGGAAATATTGGAATTTCTATTTAATAAAGCACTTGGCTTTTCTTTAACAATGCTTTGCCAAAATATTTATGTGACTAGAGATAGCAAGTAAATGCTCTCCAATACCTTTGTTTTTAATCTTGCAAGGTTGGAAAAACATTTGATAATATTTTGGTGAAGCATTTAAGAATGCCTCTTTTTCTGATAATCTTTTAGGGAAATTTTATTAAGTGTTTCCTCTTTCTTAATTTAGGTCTTGGAATTATATTCAACAAGTATTGGATTCATAAGATAGTTTTGGAAAACTCTTTGATCAATATTTACTTTAGAAAATATTGCCAAAGTCATTGGAACAATATGTTGAATATTTTTATTTTCAAATCCTTAGCCATGTAAGATTATATAATTAGTTTGTTTAGTTGCACTCAAACAAATACAACCAAAGTTTAATTGTCACAATCAAAGTTTAATTGTCAAGCAATTAGCAAAACAACTGTGTTATTAGGTATTGCAAAATTGGGATGTGACAGGTCTTCCCCCCTTAAAAAGAATCTCGTCCCCGAGATTCACAAGCGAGGACTAAGGGAGGGCCAACAAACACAATGTTAGTGTTGGTGTGCAGGTGCTTCCCCCCTTTGACTTTTCTTGGGAGGAGGGGTACATCCCTCAATTAGCAAATTCTTTTTACTTTAAAAAGTACACCAGCACTGTGTTAGGTCCAAAACTTTTGTTTCCTAGTTTGAACAAAAATTAAGGTTAGTGCAGAATTACCTGGAAATGTACCGTCAATTTTTTTTTACATGAGTTCCTAGCTATAACCCACATCTTACATAACACATATGGAGTGGTGTACCACTCACATAACATGGTACATAATAAGCTAAAAAATATAGCTTGTGGGTGCAAAGGTTAGGTTGCTAAGGTAAAACAAAACAGACAGAATAAATACCCATGGCAGTGGGTATTACTCACCACAAGCGACTATCTCTTAAAGTGTTCATGAATTTAGTTGGACGCTTTAGTTTCCTAATATACTCTTAAGCACAATCATAACACAAGTACTAACTCATGCTAAGGTAAAACATCTAAACAAAATCCAATAAGCAAGCAAACAACACCACAGATGAATAGACTATTTATTCACTAGGTTATTGTTTATTAGAGGTTTTGGAATCCATCAATCATGAAAGAGTAGCAAACAACCAGTAGCTAAAAACCAAAGAATACAATCATAAAGGTACTCTAAAATACCATCTTTACAGAAGATAAAAACTGCTATTACACAGGCATAAAAAGGTCTGCACAAATAACACACTAGTATGAAAAATCTACACCAGCATGCTATAAGAGATAATCATATCCTATAACCATAGAACATGAAACTAAATAATTCATGGCATGTTAACAGAAGTAATAACTTCCCAACGTGCTATGTCAACGCATATACTCATAAAATATAAAGAGTATAACACTAGAGCAAAAATCACCATTTTCTAGTGGTGAAACTAGTTTCACTCTAGAGAAGCAAACAATGCTATCATGATGTTTAAACTTAAACAAGCAAGAATATGAATATAAATGTACCTAATAACAGCACACAAAACTTACTCATGCTAGTAAGCACAAACATCAAAACAATCCCATGAAACAACTATTAAACATGCATAAATTGATTCTAGCAATTTATGTTTTTCTTTAACCAATTGCTAGCAAACAAGCAAGGTATAACTCACACAACCAGTAGCTATGCAAGTAATGAAAAGTTTTCTAAACCTTTTCAAAAATCCATACACTCAATTTAAAATTATTCACAAACAATCTACCAATCAAGAGGAATTTATTTTATTTGCGAACAATTTTAATTTTAGCACAAGATAGTGAAACATTTCTTAACATGATACCCCTAAGGAATATTATGCTAACCAAAGGATCAAACCTAAGCATATTAGTATTTACTAATAAGAAATAAGCTTCTCACTTGCATAGGTGAGAACAAACCATTATATTTTCCATGGTGGAAAATAGAAATCAATCACATAGTGAAACATGCTATTTTCACACATGTGTATGGTTGGGGATTTTCATCCTCAAGATAAAATACAATGGGACCAGTGGGCTATGGCCTACTAATACCAAGTAAAAATAGGTACTAAACCTCTGGTTACTCATGAAAAACTTTGCATACAAGGTAAAAATATAAGGCTATTTCATCTAGTGAAACAATACTAGTGCATAATGATAGCAATTCTTACACATGCTTTACTATTAAGAGACAAGCAAGCTAAATCATAGGTACAATCATCAAAATATCAGTGCCTAAATGGTACTGGACTCAAAGAAAACATAGCACAAAATTTATCAAAGCATTCACACAAAGGTCTAGCTTTCACAATAATTCCAAATAATAAAAACTGGAAAAATAGCAATTGTCACTCATGCTTTGCTATAAGATCACATGCGATTTAATGAAGATAATAGCATATAAATAACAGTACCAAAATGGTACTGGATCTATAATAACCATAACAAAATCTAGGTACAACAAATCTACGAGGATTTGCCCACTCAACAATCCAAATAATAAAACTAGAAGGTAACAAATGCTATTTCATTTTTCTTCGAGTTTTCCAACCATGCACACACTTTCTAGGGTAGATTTATTGTAATAAAACAACATAATAACAAGTCCTAACAAGTCCATATAAGTTAGGGAGCAAGATTGAATAATACACAAATTTATTTCAATCAAGAGCACACAAAGAAACAAGAACAGGAAAACTGCTGTTTTCTAGATCTATCATAACCATTTCATCGTTCACTTAATTTCTAAACCCCAAATTTCATAGTACCTACAATGTCTACTAAAATTTGGTTTCCCAAAGTAGATACACATGATATCCTATTGACTAGTAAACGAATAGGTCATCATCTTATTTTCTCGTGACTTCTCCCTTTTACCAACTAGATTAAAAGGTGTCGTAAGTCACTTAATTTCTTGGTTTAGAAAGAGTTGTCAGTAGTTTGCATGCTTTGGTTAGGTGTCCACCTAAGATTAGGAAAAGCATGCTAGTCTTGTTAGCTTTCTATTTAATCATGCTTGTCCGACAAGATACGACTAGCGTCATCGTACGTCGAATATTGAATTGTGCTCTTTTGATTTGCTTTTTGAGGGGGTTATGCATCATGGCATGTGAAAACTTATTGTGCACCTTTCTCCAGAGGAGGGAGGTATATAGCTTTAAAAAGGGGATCTCTTTAGTTTGGTCTTTTAAAAGGGAACATAAACAAGTGCAACATTTAGCCAACATGGTAGAAAGAGTCTTTTGCAAACAGACAAAACACAGAGGTTTTGGTCAGTATTGGTTGGTTTTCTTCACGCCTTTTCTTCTTTGAGGGTTGTCGTGGTTGGAGCTTTATCTGTTGGAGTGCATCACTGGTAGCAATGCTATCAGCTCGTGTGGCTTGATGGTCCTCTATTTTTAGGTCCAATGGTGCTTTTATTAATGGTGGTGGTTCACGACGGGTCGCATTATGAAGCGAAAACAAGTATAAGTCTAAGCAACAAATTCTTGTTTTTGAATACTATACTAACATTTTTGCTTGCAAAAATTTAACACGAGGCGATTCAAAAACAAGAGCGGGGCAATCACAAATCTGCAAATTTTGAGCACCCCACAAACATATAGAAGCCTAGATGAACCAAATTCTACACCAAACAACAGCACAAAGTCCTAAGGACACACATAAGCAAGCCATAACACACAAGCAAGGCTCCATTGGAGCTACGTCGGGGGAGACGACTCATGGAGTTATCGCTAAATTACTCCAAACTAGACTAATCCAAAATCCTAGAAGTGGCTGAAGAACTATATCTACTTCTGACCATCATCACTGTAGAGCTAGGCAATTATTTTGGTCTTCTCGGGACATCGGCAAGTATAAAAGTTTTTGGATAGAAACAAGATAATAGAAGTAAAGTTTTTGAATAAACTTTTAACTGAGAGAGGTAAAACTACGCAACAATCTGTTTTTGAAACCCCAACTATTTCTGAACAGAAAACTTCAAAGACGAGAGGTGTTTCAAAAACAGAGCGGAGCAGTTGCAAACAAGTAAGAAATAAACTCTTAACCGAGAGAGATACCAACTTTGTAAGGCCCGCCCTTCGAACCACTGTTCAAGGACGCCCTTGATATGCATTTAGAATCTTTTGAAAAGATCTGAAGGAGGGAAAATATACTAAAATTCCCTTAGATAAAATAATGTAGATAGTAAATAGGTTTTTACTCAAAAATAATTTTCTTTCCTATCTGACGTCCATGCTAACTAAGGTCTCCTAAGGTCAGGATGGCTCTGATACCAACTCTGTAAGGACCCCAGACCGGCAGTCTGAAACCCTACGTATGCATACATTCACGATCCCAGAAAGATCAGTCGTGAACAACATACACAGTTGGCACACAGAAATACATCATCCATTACACGAATACATAAAGGTATTACATAAAAGATCACATGATCAAGTTTAACGCAACTGCCACATGGGGCAGGCAACTTATCAAACACAGCGGAAGACAAATAAAACACAACGTAGTTGAGCCCAAGTCACGCCTTAACCTACAGGCTGCTGACCCGGAGACGATCCTAGTTCGCAAAGCCGTCAACTCCGTACTTCTCTTCATAGATATCCTTCGGAGGTTCCTTCTCAAAATCTGATAAGTAGATACCAGGGGCGAAACCATAATGAGTACATTTGAATGTACTCAGCAAGACATCCATCATGTCACTTACCAACATGCAAATATGCTTATATGGTGGAATAGGTAGGTTATAAATAGGGTTCACTATCAATGGTGTTCATATATGATGACACCACAGTTGCAGTCAGGTTAATCTGTATCTTCGTTAAAGAAGATACTTCAGAATAAAATAATATAGTTTTATTTCTCTTGTAGATATCACATGTACAAGAGGTTTGGTAAAGTTTTGTTTAAAGAATATTTTCTCTTTGCAAAACTTCTTGGAATCAGTTTCCAGAATTCTTGCGTAGAGTAGAAAAGGTTTTGTTTGCAAAACATTTTGTTTTGTATAACATCATCTGGCTTTTCATCATCGACGATACCTCCACGGTATAAGTTTCCATTCTTTTCCGAACTTCACAAGTTCAACACTTCCTTTCCAAAGATTCCCTTTTCAAAAACTTCCTTTTTGAAAACATTGACACAATGCTAGCTACATGGCCATTCAACTGTCCATGTCCGAGGACGCGGCTTCTTCGAAAAAGTTGTACTCTGCAGAGGTGTACACATCCACCAGATCCAGTACACCTCCCGTGAAACAACCACGGACTGTAACAACAGTATGTAAACATCAGGTATCTGATCATAACCATCCACTATGTTCAAGCTAGAATATGCCTATCTCTCAGTTTTAATCTCCTCGGCACCATGTCGCACATCGCCATGACAGGAGACTCAACTGATGCAACCGGAGGGAAAATTAATCCCACACTTTATATGCCTCAACATTGGGAGTTTTGACGACATTCGGTTCGAGGGTACGACGCCCCTTATAGCAAGTGAGATAGCACACACTAATAAGAACAAACTTCAAGTTAAGCCCCGTGCCCATGTTGGGGTAGGGTGGCAGTACGGTAAAGGTTGTCCGGCGAAGACTAGGTTATGTGTCATTTTTGAAAACACCACTTTCTCAAAAATGACCACTTCCACATTCCTCCGGAGAACAAGGATCCGCCTTTTCTCCGGGTTTTTCCGTAAAGCCTTTGTTTTGTAGAATCACAATTTTAGGGTGTCCACTTAGGGACTAGTATATTTGATGGTAATAAATACCATAGGGTGGCTTATGGGCTTGGTATTACCAAGTTTAACTAATGGCATAATAGTAACCTATATACTAGTATAGTAGTAATAGCCACATCAAAAATAGTTTTGATAATCAAGTTTTTGTAAAACTTCAGAGGTAAAACATGCATGATATATAATGGTAAGTATTGTATCAGCAAGCAATCAGGATGCTTGCCTGGTATCTCTTTGTGTCCCTGGTTGTTGGAGTGACTGGAACTTGAAACAGAGCTTCACGACACTTCCTTCCTCTTCGTTTTCTAACGTCGTAAAAAGAGAATAAAGGACACACATTCAGAACCAAACAAGACAAACAAGGCTACAAGTAATACATACAGCAAGCAATCAAGAAGTACCACCCAAGTTCTCAATTTTTCCCTTAAGAAAAATTGGCATAAAAACTATAGTTGAAAAGTCTGCTTTTTTCCTAGTGTTTATGTGTGGCCAATTCAATGATTTTTAGTTAAGAACACCATGGACCAGTGGGGTAGAGCACATGTTACTAGACAGTAGGGTGTCACATAAAACACATTTTGATGTCTAAAAATTCCCACAACAATCTCTATGGCTAGCACACATAATTTGCTAAATTACTCAAGTGGTGAAATAAGCTCATGACAACAAGTCAAACCTATTTTTCCACCATGAGGCAAACATACCAGTGGGTGTTCCACTAGCAAATATGCTCACCAAGAGGTTAATAAGCCTCTGGTCACTTTTATAAAAGTGCTCAAAACAAACAATCTAGCATCAAAAACTCCTACTCATACTAGTAGAAAATTTAGGAAAAATACTAGACTAGTTTAGGCTACACTAGTTAATTTTATGCACAAGTGTGCAAGCTAGCAGAGGCAAAATACTCCCCTAACCAGTACCATAAATGCTACTGGATTCCACAAAACAACATAAGAAGCATAGCTAGGAAACAAGGAAAAACTATGCTTAAAATGCTACACATGTGAGGAGATTAATTCCTAGTCATCCAAGTGTTACTCATGCTCTTATGCTACTTAAGAGGAAACCTATCAGAGGTGAAAACCCTAAGATAAAAATGCCACAAGGACATTCCATCCTCTGGTTTTCATACCAAAGATTCATATTTTTCCCAGGGGAAAACAAAGACAAAAAGCATACATGAATATTCTAGTGTGAAATCTAGTCCTTAAGCATTTCTATTTTAAACCTATTTCAAAAACAAGCACCAAGTATTTAGAGGTTCTATAACCAAAATAACAGTACCTAAATGGTACTAGTTTCATGAGAATTAATCTAGCAATAAGCCTAAAAAGCATTTAAAGATCTACTCAAAACATATATAAAAGAAACACATCTAGTGTGGGGGAAATAATGTTTCCACCAAAAATGCAATGAAACCAGTGGGTGTTCCACTAGCATATCAAAGCATTAAGAGGTCACAATGCCTCTGGTCCACTTGCTAAAAATTTAACAAAAGACTAAACAAGCTTCTAGTGCAATAACAATACTAGCAGAAGATAACAGGGTGCTAAAATAAGCAAGGTAATGATACTCATGCTATTGTTTTCACACATGTGAAAACTTTAGGTGTCAAGTACTCATAACAACCTTATCAAAATGCTACTGGACCTATGGATACAACCCAAAAATATGTGGTCACAAAACCACAAATGATTATGTCAAAATTCCACACATGAGGGACTTTTTCCATAACCATTCTCATAGTCATGACAAAGCTAATAATGCTTTTCTACCAATTCCAATGCAACATAGCAGAGGTGATAACAACACAAACTAAGTACCAACATGGTACTGGATACACTCAAAAAATCCAAGTGCTTTGCACATGAATTCATCACTCAAAAATGCTATGCAAATATTAACTAGAGAATAATCAAATGCTATTAACAAAAATTCTATTTCTTCTCAACTCAATTCCACACAATCTAACATGCTAAAATAGCTAAGTAATACTTAGAAAGCAAGTTCACACAACTTATACATGCTAGAAAACAATATTGTAACACAAAAATATCATCACACAAATTAATTAACTAAAATGCCAAAATGGCAGAAACATGCATTTTAAAGATCTGTCCACCAAATTTTGTAGGATGCTCTAAAAATTAAACCCTTCTAGGTTTTGATAGCCCTAAACATATACAAGACCATCCAGTTGGGTTTGCATCAAAAATCATTTTTAATAATTTTATAAAAATCACCAAAGTGCTCTCTGGTGTTTTACCAAAATGCATGCCATTTCAAAAATACAATGAATTTGGAAACGAGGTTAAATGCTCCTGTTAGGAAATTTCAAGGGCTTTCCAATGCAATTGGCCTCACTTCATTCTGAGTTGTGAAATTAAAATGGTGCTCATTTTGGTGTTTCTGGTACCTGTTGCCAAATCATTTTTCATTTCAAATCCATTCATCCAAAAGTAGATCTACCAATTGGAGATGGTTTAGAATTAGTTGAGGTACCACTGTGAATTTTAGTTTGGTCAGATTCATCCTTTAGGTAGCATTTTAGATCCAAAAGCAAACATGCAACATTCTGTGAGAAATAAAAAGGAAAAAGACTTAACTGGGCCAGATCTACTAACTGGGCCGGCCAGGATATTTCTCACCGCGGGTGGATCTACTCTAAGGGGCTGACCAGCGGGCCATGCTGCCACGGGGCTGCCACGCAGGCGATGCGCAGCCCCACCGGCCAGTTTGACTGCCCAGCGCGGGTCAAGGGGAGGGTGACGCGAGCATGACGTCGTGGGCGCGTCACACGCCGGCGGGAGGATCTCCGGTGAGCTTGCAACCGGCGATTTCGGCTACCGTTCGTCGATTCCAACCTATCTACACGATGCACACGATGTGAGGAACCACACGGGCGCATCCTCGTTTCCTGGGAACAAGCGGAGGGCGGCCGGCGACGAGGACTACGCGGCGGCCGGACTCGACCACGGCGCCGCGGCGACTTAGGGCGTTAGAGAGGGGGGAAAAGGGCGTCGGGGGTTGCCTTGCTCACCGTGAGCACGCGGGGCTACTCGGTGACGGAGGAGGAAGCACGAGGGCACGGCAATGCCTCGCCGGAGTCCGTCGGGGCCGAAGAAGGGAACCGGACGGCGCGGCGTCTACGGCCCGTTTCGACTCGATTCGCTTGGCACTGAGGTCCTACTCGACGAGGCGGAGCTGATGGCGCCCACGGCTGCCGGCGGCGAGCTCACCACGGGCCGAATCGACGGTGAGGTCCTCGGGCTAGGGTTTCGGGTTGGCTATTTTTGAGAGAGAGAGAGAGTCTAGGGGAGAGAGAGGGGGCAGGTAAGAGGCACAGAGGTGCACATGGTGCTTTTATCCATCTAGCAAGACTTCCACTCGAAGCTAAGGAAGCATGGGCAGCCATGCCCTCTGCTGCGTCATCTACATGAAGAAGAAGACCATGTGTGACTAGGATTTCAATTTAGTCCCTGGAGAATTACAATTAGGTCCTTTGCTCTCTGAAAATGGTTGTTTTCCCTAGGCAAACAAAGTTAAAATTTGAAATCCTTTTGCCCAAAATTCTAATTAGTTGAGATGCACCACATATATGAAAATTGGGTCAAAAGGTGAAACTTTATAATTCAAAGTTGTTTAAATTTGAATTCTTACATAAATGGACATTGAATTTATTAACCTACTTAGGAGCTTCCAAAAATGATAATTTTTGGCACACATTCCTCATTTGATGTGTTCCTTATGTGGTAGAAAATTCAAGTCATTTTGAGTTACTTCATAGAACAAACTTGTTCAAATTTCAAAAAGGTGCTGTCCAGAAAACAGGGGTTTTTGGCAACTTAAATTATTCAGAAACTTGTGCCCTTTTGGTTTTCATCCTTATTTATGATATATAGCATGTGGTATTTATTTCATGGCATTTGGAAAAAGTTTGTAGAACAAACTTGTTCAAAATCCCAAATGTTGCTGTGGAGAAAAACCATGTTTTCAGGACTTTAATGGATTCAATTTTTGGTCTCCTCTTGTGTGTGTTCCTTATTTGATATAAGGAAGCAATGGTATGAATTTCAAATCATTTGAGGAAAGTTTCCAATAGTAACTTGTTTTAGTTTTCTGTTTCTGGAAATATTGGAATTTCTATTTAATAAAGCACTTGGCTTTTCTTTAACAATGCTTTGCCAAAATATTTATGTGACTAGAGATAGCAAGTAAATGCTCTCCAATACCTTTGTTTTTAATCTTGCAAGGTTGGAAAAACATTTGATAATATTTTGGTGAAGCATTTAAGAATGCCTCTTTTTCTGATAATCTTTTAGGGAAATTTTATTAAGTGTTTCCTCTTTCTTAATTTAGGTCTTGGAATTATATTCAACAAGTATTGGATTCATAAGATAGTTTTGGAAAACTCTTTGATCAATATTTACTTTAGAAAATATTGCCAAAGTCATTGGAACAATATGTTGAATATTTTTATTTTCAAATCCTTAGCCATGTAAGATTATATAATTAGTTTGTTTAGTTGCACTCAAACAAATACAACCAAAGTTTAATTGTCACAATCAAAGTTTAATTGTCAAGCAATTAGCAAAACAACTGTGTTATTAGGTATTGCAAAATTGGGATGTGACACTCACACCCCTCCAACGATACGTACTCCCCTAAAAAGGTGGAACTCGGGAATATATCGTGTCTCCGTGTGCTTCCATCGGTTACCTCGTTCCTCCCTCATTACTTACTCGTACTTGTAGCTTTTATTGTAGTACTTGTTGTATTAATTGTTGTCCTAGTTGCATTAATTGATTGCCTTGTCATATAGGTAAATTCACCATTAGTTGCACTATCTAGAGAATTTACCTTCTTGTCAAGCCTAAACTTTAAGAAAAATTAAAATTGGTCGTAGCACCCATTCACCCCCCCTCTAGGTGCCCATACTTTACTTTCATTTGGTATCAGAGCCTCGGCTCTTCTATTGGGCTTAACCGCCTAAGAGTTTAAGTATGGGAGATGATTTGGTCGACGCTCCATCCGTTAACAATGTGACCATGGATGATCTCAATGCTTTGAGAAATTCATTGACCTCATCCATAGACACAAAATTTGATGAGTTGCGTTAACTCATGGCACAACTCCTCAAAGCCAAAGCACCAGAGGATGTCGAATCATCCCTTCCGGAAGAACCAGAGGGTGCCAAGAAAGGGTTAGATGGTGATCCACATAAAAATGCTTCTGCCGAACAATCCGCTAAGAAGGGTGCGGGTGGAGAGGAAGGATATAACACTGTTGATGGCCGATATTCTCCCGATCCTCACGTTCCTCATCCCCATATAATCCCTAGAGGAGATCCACCTAAAATTGATGCTTTTTCTTTTCGTGAATGGCAATACTACATGGAGACTCACTTGAACTCTTCTTGTATAGATCTTTGGAGGATCACTCGTGACGGATACAAGCCATTTGATCCCAAGAATCTCACAAGAAGAGAAGCCGTAGATTGCCAACTCAACTACACTGCCTTGTCCATTCTTCAACAAGCCGTGGGTCCAAACCACATGCCGCATCTTCAACACTTCTCCACCTCCAAAGAAACATGGGATGCACTTGTCATCATGTTCGTTGGGAATGAGAGCATGCAAAGAAATCGGTATGATGCCTTGACCAATGAGGCCGAAGGATTCTTCATGCGTGATGGAGAAGATCATGTTGACATGTATCGAAGAATCAAAACTGTCGCCACCGCATTCTCTAGTGCGGGTGCCAAGTATATTGGCGATGCTTGGATCAAGAGAAAGTACATGATTGCCGTGATGCCATTTGAGGGCACGGACTTGAAGAGCATTCAAGGAAGACATGATTTCTCCTCCATGACCTCAACTCAAGTGATGCAAGAATTGTGCTCCTACAAAGTGCAAACCAAGAATGCGCTTGACAACCGTGCTAGGGCCATTGGAATGCATCAAGGAGCATCCGTTGATTTGAAGGCCAAGGCTTTGTCAAGAGAGGTTGAGAATGAGGAAGATGGAGATGAGGTATTGCCTGAAGGAACAAGACTATGATCCCGTTCTAAAGGATCTCATTGCTCTCACCGTGCAAAAGTTTTGGAGCAATCCTCCCAAGGGCAAGAAATTTGTTGAGGAAAAGACAAGGTCTCGCTATGGAAATGATGGAGCTCAAAAAGTGAGGTCTTGCTTCAATTGTCAAGATAAGCATCACTTCATTGCGGAGTGCCCGTATGAAAATAGAGAGCTCCATAGTGGCAAGCTCATTTGCAAGGACAAGTCCAAGGTTGAGTACAAGAAACCTCACTTCAAGAAGAATCTCTTCAACAAGAAATCCCCCACCAAGTTTGTGCTCTTGACTCAAGAGGAGTATGATTCCGGGAGTGATGAAGAAGAAGAAACCACAAGTGAAGTGGCCGCTCTAGCTATTGCTTCTACTCCATCATCTTCATCCCTCTTCGAATCCCCCAATGACGACCTCCCTCAACGTAACGCCAAGTGCTTCATGGCTAAGGCCACGGAGGTATCACTTTCCCACAACTCTAAGACCCCTAGTGAACTAGAACATCTTGCTAGTCTTAGAGAAGAAGAAGAAAGGGTCTCCTTGGACCACTTTATGTCTAACATGCAAGGGGAGACCAAGAAGTATGTTGAGTATCTCATGAGGCAATTGGGTGAGGCCCAAGATGCTCTTGAGAAGAAAGGTGAGGTTGAGAGAAGGGATGCGGATGAAATTGCATCTCTCTCTATGACTCTTGAGGAAGAGAATGATGGTAGAGTTTCTCTAGAGGATGAACTTGAATCTATTGAATTAACTCATAATGAACTTGTCTCAAACATCACTAAGGAACGTGATCTTGCTATTGCTAAATATAAAAAGGCTAAGAAGGATAAGGTCGAGTTTGGGGTTGGTCATGGTAAACTAACCGAGGAGTTTGAAAAGCTAACCGAGGCTCACAAAGTTTTGGAAAGCCAACACTCATCCCTCAAAGAGTTGCATGAACAACTTCAAACTCAACTTAATCAAACTAACAATGCTAGCACCTCTACTTCTTCTTGTGATCATGCAAATATTATTGAGGAAAATGCTAGGTTGAAGAATGAGCTAGCAAGGCTCAAGGGTAAAGACCCACAAGTTGTGAATTTTGTGACCCCTTCCACACAAGTCGTTGCCCCTAACTCTAATGCGGTCATTGCTAGACCACAATTGAGTGCACCAAGGCAACAAGTGGGCAAGCAAGGTCTAGGCTATGTAGCCAAGAAGAAGAACAAGAAGAAGAATAGCAAGAAGAAGACCAACAATGGTGCTTCGAGTGGTGTTGTCATTAGGGATAACACTACTCCTAGCACACCCGCTCAAGCTAACAACATTGCCTCGAGTAGTAGTGTCATAAGGGACAACACTACTCGTAGCACTTCCGCGGGAACTAACAATCCACACCATTTCTTATATGTTGATTATTATGGTGTTGTGCAAGCTAAATATGTTGGTCCTATTGAGGGTTTCATTGACTATACTATTTGGGTTCCAAAGACCCTTGTTGCTAATATGAAGGGACCCATCTCGGGTCCTAACTCTAGTCAATGATCTCTTGCAGGGCTATGCTTCCGGTGGGACTAAATGGATCTTCGATAGTGGATGCACTAATCATATGACCGGAAGCAAAGAGCTTGTGACGGAGTTGCCACCAAATGACATCCAAGCAACCGTCACCTATGGAGACTCGTCCAAGTCTAAGGTATCCGGGTTCGGCAAGGTTGTGGTGGCTCCCGATATAACTATCATGAACGTCATGCTTGTCGAATCCCTTGGTTACAATTTACTTTCCGTCCGCTCTTTTGGAAACATGGGTTTTTCCGTCTTTTTTGATGGTGATATTGTGGTCCTTTTGAGGAGCAAGACTCTTGACGTCGCTCACGTGGGACATGTTGCAAATGAGTTGTTCCTGGTGGACTTTTCGAAGTCAACCAACTCTCAAGCAATGTGTCTTTTCGGGAAGGCGGACTTGGGATGGTTGTGGCATCGCCGCCTATCCCATGTCAACATGAGAACTTTGCAAAGTCTTCACAAAGGTGGCCTTATTGTCGGACTAAAATAAAATGTTTCCTTTGCAAAGGATCACGTTTGTAGGTCGTGTGTTGAAGGGAAGATGCATGACATCATGCACAAGGCCAAGACTATTATCTCATCAAAGAGGATCTTGGAGCTTCTCCATGTTGATCTCTTTGGTGCCCTGCCCAAGGCAAGTCTTGGTGGCAAGAAGTATTGCTTGGTGATTTTCCATGATTATTCGAGATACACTTGGGTTTATTTCTTCAAGTGCAAGAGTGAAACTCAACAAACCATCATCGACTTCTCCAACAAAGTGCAACGTCAACACAATGTGCAAATCATGGCTATTAGGAGTGATAATGGCTCGGAGTTCAAGAACTATACATTGAATGAATTTCTTAGTGAAGAAGGCATTCGTCATCAATACTCCGCCACTTACACTCCTCAACAAAATGGTGTTGCCGAAAGGAAGAATCGCACCCTCTTGGATATGGCAAGGACCATGTTGGCAGAGTACTCTTCTCCCCAATATTTATGGGCTGAGGCCATATCCACCGCATGCCACTCCTCCAACCGCCTCTACATCCGCAAAGGCTTGGACAAGACCCCATATGAGATCCTCACCGGCAACAAGCCCAACGTCTCCTACTTCCGTGTATTCGGTTGTAAGTGCTTCTATTTGATCAAGGGTGTTAGGTTGTCTAAATTTCAATCCAAAACTATTGAGGGTATCTTTGTTGGTTACGGTGCCGAATCCCACACTTATAGAGTCTATGACAAAGCCTCACAGATTGTCATAGAATCTTGTAGTGTGGTTTTCGAGGAAAATGATGGCTCCCAAGTGGCAATTCCATGTTTCTAACGTAGATGTTGAAATGCCTCAAGAAGCCATAGGAAGGATGGGTGTGGGATTTTTCCGCCCCATCGAGGGACACCTTATGGCGACTCGAGAAGGACTATGCTCTACTCAAGTGGAGCCCTCCTCTACAATAGAAGATCAAGCCAAGGAACCAACTATTACACCTAACCAAGAACATGTTCAAGACCCTCCTCTCATTGATCAAGTGACTCCGCAAGTCGTACCCACTCCTCTCACTAATGCGAGTCAAGATCAAGGCCAAGATCAACCATCTTCTTCATCCTCTCCTCAATTTGAAGCTAGTGTTGAAGATATTGTTGATGATGATGATGATGATCAAGGCCAAGTTGGTCAAGATGGGGACCCAAATGATCAAGATGATCAAGTGATCCCTCCTCGCAATAATGAGGAGATCGAAGCCCGTCGCATCAAAAGGATAAGAAGAGCTTTGAAGCAAATTGATGCCCAAGACAACAAGGTCTTGGAGGATGTTCAAACTAGAAGATCCACTAGAAGGCAATTGGCTCATTTTTGTGAACATCAAGCTCATATCTCTATGGTGGAGCCTAAGAAAGTGTATGAAGCTCTTGAGGACTCCGATTGGGTTGAAGCTATGCATGATGAGCTCAATAACTTTGAGCGCAAAAATGTTTGGAGATTGGTTGAGAAGCCCAAAGATTGCCACAATGTTATTGGCACTAAGTGGATTTTCAAGAACAAGCAAGATGAGCATGGCATTGTCATTAGGAACAAGGCAAGATTGGTTTCTCAAGGTTACACCCAAGTTGAAGGCATTGACTTTGATGAAACCTACGCACCCGTGGCTCGCCTTGAGTCCATCCGTATCCTCCTTTCTTATGCATCCCTCTCATAATTTCAAATTGCAAAAAATGGATGTGAAAAGTGCTTTCTTGAATGGTCTACTAAAAGAGGAGGTATATGTTAAGAAGCCTCCGGGGTTCGAGAATCTCAACTTTCCTAACCACGTTTACAAACTTGACAAGGCTCTCTATGGTCTCAAACAAGCACCTCGTGCTTGGTATGAGCACCTTAGGGAGCTGTTAGATGATCGTGGTTTCGAAGTTGGGAAGATTGACCCCACTCTCTTCATCAAGAGAGTAAAGGGAGAGATTTTCATATGCCAACTATATGTGTACGATATCATCTTTGGCTCAACTAACCAAGCTTTCAATAATGAGTTCTCTAAGCTTATGACTGACAGGTTCGAGATGTCTATGATGGGAGAGCTTAAATTCTTCCTTAGCTTTGAGATCAAGCAATTGGCCCGTGGGACTTTCATTTCTCAAGCCAAGTATACCCAAGATATGATCAAGAGGTTTAATTTCCAAGATGCTAAGATCAAGACTTCTCCTATGCAAGTCAAGTGCCACCTATCTCGTAATCCAAAAGGGAGTAAGGATGTGGATCAAAAGCTTTATCGTTCTATGATTGGTTCTTTGCTCTATCTTTGTGCATCTAGGCCCGATATCATTTTGAGTGTAGGTGTGTGTGCAAGGTATCAAGCGGCTCCTAAGGATAGCCATTTAATGGCGGTCCATAGGATCTTTCGTTATTTGGTTCATACCCCAAGATTTGGTTTGTGGTACCCAAAGGGGGCACAATTTTCTCTCAATGGATATACAGATTCCGATTGGGCGGGTGATCAAGATGATAGGAAGTCCACTTCCGGGGCTTGCCAATTCCTTGGTAGGTCCCTAGTGAGTTGGTCCTCCAAGAAGCAAAATTGCATATCTCTCTCCACCGCTGAAGCCGAGTATGTTGCCGCCGCAAGTGCATGCACTCAATTGTTATGGATGAGGCAAACTCTCAAGGAATATGGAGTTCATTTGGATAAGGTGCCTCTTTTGTGTGAAAATGAAAGTGCCTTCAAAATTGCATACAATCCGGTGCAACATACAAGGACCAAACACATTGAGATCCGCCACCACTTCATCTGTGACCATGTGGCACGAGGAGACATTGCACTATCTTATGTGCCCACCAAGTACAATCTTGCGGATATTTTCACGAAGCCACTTGATGATGCAAGATTCTTGTTCTTGAGGAATGAACTAAATGTGATTGATTCAAGGAGTTTGACTTGAAGATCTTGCACACACCCCTATAGATGAAACGTGTTTGAGCTTAGGTGTAGGCATGGACATAGGGGGAGTGTTATCCTAACACATTGGATTCTCCCTCCCCCCATTATGACCAAAGCAAAAATTTCATTGTTATCTCTCTATTTCTAATGTTGAATTGTGAGCTTCAATGTTGAGTATTGGCAATGCCCCCAAGATATATCTTCACGGTTGCATACCATGAACTCTTACATGGTGGCTTAGGCCACCAACCTCTTCTCGGTTGAAGAGTTGGTTCTTAGTTGGATATCTTATGGATTATTGTGTTATCCTTCCGAATACTACTTCTCGTTGCTATTTCGATCTTATTTTTTCCCCCCGAGAAGTAAGACTAGGAAACCTAACCCCTTGTGTTTTGCTCTATTTGTCCTCTCTCATGTTCATCTATGCATATGCCTTACTCCACACATCAGCACTTCGTTCCTAGCCTTTCAAAACTATCCTCTCCGGAAAATTTGGAGCTGTTTGCTGCTCCTGCCGGAATTTTTCGTCCATCCGGATTTTTCCGGACCATTCCGGACTCCGGAATTCTCCGGAATATTCCGGCCGCCGGAAATTTCCGGACCATTCCGGATGGGCAGTTTTTCCTTATAAATACCCCCGCACGCACGGGTGGACAGTTTTCCTCCACTTCTTTCTCTCCTCCCGTGCCCTAGCCACCATAGTTCGCCGATTTCATCCCCGTTGCCCCTAGGGAGGATTGTTGGATCCCTCCTTTGGACAAGGACTCCCCCATGGACGGTATGTTGTTTGGCATCTCATATTTTTTGTTTTGATTGGTTGATTTTGGTTCTAGATGGAATCTCAACTAGGGTTTGATCTAGTTCCAAGTTCTCAATGTGTTCTTCTTGCCAATCACTACCTAGATGCCATGTTATCATTGATCTAGTCTAACCACTCAACAATCTAGACTTAGATCCAAATCTTAGATCGTGTCCATCCCACAACTTCCAGCACGTAGATCTACTTTAGGATCATCTATTTGGTATCCCTTGATGTTTGGTTTAGTTTTTGAGTCAAAAATTCAAAGTTTTGGGCTTTTTCTCGAGTCAAATCGAGGAGGCCGGAATTTTCCGGACGATTCCGGCCCAGCCGGAATTTTCCGGATGATTCCGGGAGCCGGAATATTCCGGTCTCAACCGGAATTTTCCGGAAGCTGCCAGAATTTCGAGTTTTTGCACTAAACCAAACCTTTCGGCGTTCCTTTGACCCGTATGGCATATGCACTTACCTTTGCTACTCCTTTGTCCTCTATTCTCATGTCCTAGAGCTCGTACTGGTCAGAAAAGAAAGCAAACTGCCGGGAGGGGTTCTCGCCCTCAGAGGGGTCGCACTTCTGGTGCTCGTGGGAGATCTCGTGAGGATGATCATACTGAGAATGTTCCTGATATTGATCTGAATGAGTGCTCTATTCCTCAGTGGAAGTTCATCAAGCGGAAGAACCCGTACCGCTTTCCTGAGTCCACCTGTGAGGATCCTCGGTTCTGGACAAATCTGCATCTCAAGTGTTGGAACGAGTTCTATTCTACCCAGCAGCCTCTTGTTTGTGTGCAGTCTCAGGTTGACATGGCCGCCTATAATAGGTACAAGAATTCTGAGCTCCTCCATGTGCATGCCTGTCTGGAGAAGCTTGGCTTGATTCCCCTGTTTGACAACACTGAGAGTGAGTATTGCCCCCAGTTGATTGCTCAGTTCTACTGCACTCTCCACGCAACGGGTGATGCCCGACGCTCTATGACTTGGATGTGTGGGGAGGAGAAGATCACTAGTAACTTGACTGAGTTTGCTGAGGCTCTGGGTTACACTTGGACTGCCACCTATGCTGATCATGGCTACAAAATTCATGAAGCACCAGAGTATGACATCTCTAGCCTGGACTTTTGATATCCGCCAAATGTCAAAGGCAAGACTAAGTCGTTCAACTCCAATATGTACCCCTACCACAACTTGCTGTCCAAGATCTTCCGTGCCTCCATTGTGATCAAGGCCAGTGATTTCTCTGCGATGAGGGCCTTCATGGTGAACCTCATGTTCCTCACTAGGCCTAAGAACCAAAGGAGGATTGATGTGATGGACTTCATCTACCGTGAGATTTGCATTGGGATCATGGAGAAGAGGAAGCCCGCCTTTGCCCACTTATTCAGAAGTTCATAAATGCCAAAGTGGGGATTGAGGTCATGGAAAACTATGACGTGGTCAAGTGCAAGAAGATGGCTCCTACACTAATCAATGGAGATGAGATTCCGGAGTTTGCTAAGGGAAAGTCCAAGTCCCCCACGACCACTCCTTCTGCTTCCACCAGTGGTACTTCTGAGCGTCCCTCTAGTGGCATTGCAAAATTCTTCAAGTCTATGTTTAACATGTGCAAGGACACTAGGGCTATTGCCCATGAGGCTACGGAGTTGGCCAAGGAGACTAGGCGTATTCAGAACGCCAACCGCAGAGCTGCTGGTTTTGACGTGCCTACCGATCCTTCCTATCTTGCTGTTGTTGATCTTGTCCCCATTGAGATGCCCGAGATCCATGATGATGACTTCTACTTCGGGGTACCTCCAGCGGATGTTGATGATGAGGAGTATTTTGATGATGAAGACTACTTCGATGCTGCTGGGCTTGGAGGTCCTGATCCTGAAGCTGAGGAAGAGGAGAATGATGAGGAGGGCAATGGAGAAGATGACGACATGGAGTGATCTCTTGGGGCGTTAGTGGGATCTTTGTCCCTTTTTGGCTTCTTGATGCCAAAGGGGGAGAAGGAGTCCCCATATTAGGATTCCACGGGCTTTGCAAGGGTTGGGGCACAAGTCTTTTGCCTTTTGATTTCGATCTTATAGGCCTGTGCTCCAGTATCTTTATTTTGTTTCTTTCGTTTGAAACTTCGTACTATTTTTGTGGAACCTCGTGACGTATTCGTGTCACCCTTCCCCGTGATTATGCTACTATTATCATGCGTGCTATTATGTCTATCTTTATCTATGCATGTTGTGTGAACTTGTTTAGACAGCTTGGTGTTTAAAACATAGGGGGAGCAAAGCCTATGAAGTGTGTGTCTCACGACACACATCGAGGAAGAACTCCGTCTATTTTTTGGACACCATTTCTTTAGTTCATATTGTTTTATCCCCGTGAAATCTTTATGTTGTCATCAAACACCAAAAAGGGGGAGATCTCGTTTTCCATCTTGTAACACTTGTTTTCCAGCTCCTCTTGATGCGCACCTCCATCCATGCTTGTGTTATGAACAAACCTGAGTATACATAAATGCATGGATTTAGGTAGTATACAGTTCTCACGAAAACAAACATCATATTCTAATAAGAGAGGATTCACCTGCTGTTCTAATAACTTAGTTCTTGATTTTTTCATTGGTCCAATTCTCACTCCACCATGTTTCTCTTTAATAGCAACATCTTCAATGGGAGAAAGTGTATAAGCACTAGGGATGTCCTCATTAGTGATCTTCCTCATCACTTGGCCATGGAAGGGAGAGAGATCATTGACGTTGAATGAGTTGTGGACGAGGTAGTTGGATTGTGGTAAGTCGAGCTTGTACGCGTTGTTGTTGATGCGCTTGATGATCTTGAAAGGGCCGTCGCCTCTTGGCTTGAGCTTGGAGTTGCGCTCTTCTGGGAAACGGTCCTTGCGCAAGTGTAGCCAAACGAGGTCACCTTCTTGGAACACCATGGCCTTGTTGTTCTTGTTCATGATAGATGCGCGGTGCTCGGAATGATTCTCTAGTGTAGCTCTTGTGGATTCATGGAGCTTCTTGATGTAGTCGGTGTGCTTGTCGATGTCCATGTTTGCTTGCTCGCGGAGAGGTAATGGTAGTATGTTGAGAGCGGTGTTGGGGTTGAAGCCGTAGACGATCTCTAAGGGGCTTCGCTTGGTAGCTTGGTATAACGCTCGGTTTGAGGCGAACTCGGCATGTGGGATGCATTCCTCCCAATTCTTGAGGTTGGGCTTGATCAATGCCCATAGGAGTGAGGAGAGTGTGCGATTCACCACTTCGGTTTGGCCATCCGTTTGTGGGTGGTAGGCGGTGGATAATAGTAGCTTGACGCCAAGCTTGGCCATCAAAGTCTTCCAAAAGTATGACGTGAACTTGACATCTCGACCCGACACAATTGACATGGGCACACCATGGAGACGCACAATTTCCCTGAAAAGCAAGGTGGCAACATGTGAAGCATCGTCCGTTCGATTGCACGGAACGAAATGTACCATCTTAGAGAAACTATCAACAACGAAAAAGATTGACTCCATGTTGGTTTTGGCGCATGGGAGTCCTAACAGAAAGTCCATGCTAATGTCACTCCAAGGTGCATGTGGTGTAGGTAATGGCAAGTAAAGAGCATGAGGGTTGGAAGTAGACTTAGCTCGTAGACATGTAGGACATCGCTTGACGAGTCTTTCAACTTGATGCCTCATCTTAGGCCAATAGTAGTGGTTGGAGAGAATGCCATAGGTCTTGTCTCGGCCAAAGTGTCCCATGAGACCTCCTTCATGTGATTCCTTCAATAACAACAAACGGAGAGAGGACTTGGGAATACACAATTTGTTAGCCTTAAACAAGAAACCTTTGTGAAGATAATAGTCATCAAAACCTCGGTTGGGCAAGCATTTGTCAAAAATGGGACCAAAGAAAGCATTGGAAGAGTATAAGTCTTTGATCTCATCTAAACCAATCACATTGATGTCAAGGCGGGTAAGAAGACAATCTTTTCTAGACAAATCATCCGCTACAACATTCTCTTTACCTTTCTTGTAATTAATGTCATGAGGAAAAGATTCAATGAATTCTACCCATTTAGCATGTCTCTTGTTCAAATTATCTTTACTTTTCAAATATTTCAAGGATTCATGATCGGAATGAATGACAAATTCTTTAGGCCAAAGATAGTGTTGCCAAACTTCTAAGACTCTAACCAAAGAAAATAGTTCCTTGTCATATATTGGGTAATTGAGTCTAGCACCATCTAATTTCTCACTATTATAAGCAACGGAACGTCCATTTTGCATAAGAACGCCACCAATGCCTATTCCACTAGAATCACATTCAATCTCAAAGGTTTTCTCAAAATCCGGCAAGACAAGCAAAGGAGCTTCGGTTAAACATTTCTTGAGGGTGTAAAAAGCTTTTTGTTGCGCATTGCCCCAAACAAAAAGGTACATTTTTCTTTGTAAGTTCATTCAAAGGGCAAGCAATTGTGGAAAAATCCTTCACGAAACGGCGATAGAAACCGGCAAGGCCATGAAAACGCCTTATCTAACCCACGGAAGAAGGGTTAGGACAATTTCTAATTGCCTCGACTTTCTTGTTGTTGACTTCAATTCCATTTGAAGAAATCACAAATCCCAAGAAAACAAGCTTGTTGGTGCAAAAATTGCATTTGGAAAGATTGGCAAAAAGTTCTGCTTTGCGAAGAGCCAACAATACTTGAGAGATATGATCAAGGTGATCCTCCAAAGACTTGCTATAAATGAGGATGTCGTCAAAGTAAACCACAAAATTTTTTCCAACAAAAGGACACAAGACTTCATTAATAAGATGCATAAAAGTGGAAGTGGGATTCGAAATACCAAAGGGCATGACAAGCCATTCATACAAACCAAGTTTTGTTTTGAAAGCTGTTTTCCATTCATCACCGATACTCATGCGAATTAGGTGGTATCCACTTTTAAGATCAATTTTAGAAAATATAGTAGCACCACCCAATTCATCAATCATATCGTCGAGCCTAGGGATATGATGTCTATATCTAACGGTGATAGCATTGATAGGGCGACAATCCATGCACATACGAGAAGTGTCATCTTTCTTGGGGACAAGGATAACCGGAACGACACAAGGGCTAAGGGGTTCTCGAATGAAACCTTTGTCAAGTAGTTCTTGTATTTGCCGCTCGATCTCCTTAGTCTCCTCGAGGTTGGTGTGATATGGAGCACAGTTCGGAAGTGGATCATCCGTAATGAGGTCGATGCGGTGCTCGATGGTAGTTCGTCGGGAAACACGTCTTGGAATTCCTGCAACAAAGGCAACAAAGATGGATGGAAGCTTGTTATGTCGTTAGTTTCAAGTGCTTCTCCTTTGCACACGAGGACAAAGTGTAGGATGGATGGGTCATCTTGTAACTCTTGTATCTCTATTTTGGTGGCAAGTAAGGCAAGGCCTTTGGGAGCACTCAAACTTTTTTCACTCATATTTGGCTTGTGGCTCTCACTCTCTTTTAGGTGGATCACTCTCTCACCACTCATCTCACGAGATTTGAGATCTTCTTGTTTCCGTGCAAGATTCTTGGCGTTGTCAGCGATCACTTGGCTAGGAGACATGGGGCGGAGCATAAATGTCTTGTTATTCCACTTGAAGCTATAGTGGTTAATACGCCCATCATGAATAGCCCTCTTGTCATATTGCCAAGGTCGTCTAAAAGAAGATGACACACGGTCATAGGCACAACGTCACACTCAACCGTGTCTTCATAGGGACCAATCTTGAATTGCACGAAGACCATATGTTGAATCTTGAAGGTGCCGGAGTCACTAATCCATTGGACATGGTATAGATGCGGATGTTGCTTGTAAATCAATTGGAGTTTGTCGAAAAGCTCTTTGCTAGCAAAGTTGTGGCAACTACCACCATCGATGATAACCATGATTGATTTGCCATTGATGCCGGCTCGAGTTTGGAAGAGATTGCAACGTTGGTCATGCTCATCTTGAGGAGAAGTAGTAAGGACTCTTATCACCACTAGCGATGGGGGTCTTTTCCTCATCGCAATAGACACTTTCTTCATCATTATTGGGCACGCCCAAGGAGGTTAGAGAAACTTGGTGCAACGCATAGTATTCACCTTCACTCATGTAATAACGTTCACCAACTTGGTTGACAATCATGATCATCTTGTTGGAACACTCGAAGGACTTGTGTCCACTTCCACCACATTTTAAGCAAGTTATAGTGCTCGACTTGACTTGAGGAGTATTCAAAGTGGTGGTAGAAGGCACTTGTTTCTTGAACGGTTGCGGAGACTTGTTTGTGTAGTCACTTGGAGTTGGAGTTGGTTGGTGTTGGAGTTGGACTTGAGAAGCTCGAGGGGTGGTCTTGGAGTTGGTTGGTGTAGTCACTTGTGTCATTGGACACGAAGAAGAGGAAGGCCTTGAGGCAAAGAAGGCCTTTCGCTTGTTGTACTTGAGGTCTTCCGCAATTTGGCTTTCGGCCTTAAGAGCTTGATGGACAAGTGATATGGGGTGGCCCAATATTCTCAATGAGATTCTCTCTCTTTTTGTGGATTTTCTGATAATTGGATAACTAGTGCTACACTGAGACCTCTCACTTAGCAGACCCCTGTTGCCAGATGCAACAACAATCAAGCTCTTTGGATATTCTCAACTACACACTCTTGCACACGTAATCAAAGATCACGAGTGGTCCTGTATCCCCCTATTCCCAATGGAATAACAAGATATCACGCAACTTTGCAAGGGTAAACTTCAAGATGAATGCTTAGCAGCAATACAATCTAGATGCTAGGGTTTCATTGGTTTTGGTTTAAACTTGTTCTCCTCTTCCACACGCAGGTGGGGAGTATATATAGGTGGAGGGCTCCTTGCACAAGCACCTCTCCTACTAGGACTAGGACTCAACTAGGACTCCTACTTGGACTAGGAGGACTCTAGTAGGACTCCTACTTGGACTAGGAAGGGATACAAACCGACCCAACTTTAGGGGGTTCGGCCATTATGGCATACAGGCCATGCCTAATTGAATTAGGACTTTCTATATGACGCATTGATCTTCAATGGGGCGCCCTCCTCTTGTTTTCACCATTCCTTAGTGTGGAAGAACATTCCTGGAGTTGTTTTCCACACTTTGCACATTTGCTTTCATCACTTGAATAATTGTTTTCACCATTTGTACTCTTGTTTCCCAACATCTCCATCTTGTTTTCCAGCCCTTCTAATACATAATGCAATAGCTTAGGTAGTATAACATTCTTATAAACACCAACAATATTTATTAATAGGAAAGAATTCACCTTATAATAATCATCAGTGAGGCTCAATATTTCCTTCCAACTCAAGCATGTACATTCACCATGGACCCCTATTATATCCTGATCATCCTCCCTTTCTTCAAGACAAGACGTCCGCGGCTTGTGGTAAACTGAACGTGGAAGAAACAAAAAGAACAACGTGTATGCACAATATATGTATCTATAATGGGGTGCATTAGTTGTTATCATATCATAAAAATGTCCATATGACATGTGACCACGAAATTTGTATGTAAATATCACATAATTGTCATAGCATCTCATAAAATAGCAATCATAATTGCAAATATAAGTGAAGCTCATAAAATCATGATCAAAAGGAGAGACATGTATTTATACATTTTTATTGTTTAGTATCAAATCAAGTGTTCTCACTGAAGATCTATGATCAAATTTATTTTTAGTAGTAAACTCAAAGGTGTTAACAAGTTTATTATTCTCATTATGAAAGTTGCAACTCAATTTGCAAATATAAGTGAAGTATAATTTATTAGCACATGTACTTAACAAGTTTTGTGGCGAACCAAACATATGTGTAAAATCATGCTCACATGTAGGAAATTGTAAACCATCTAAGAAAGGTAACATAATGTTCAATTCGTCCATTTTATCACAAGTAATACATATTTGATCCACAATAAAAATTTCATTCATGTTATAGTCACCAACCAAATTAAAAGTGAAACAATTAGAATCATTGCTAGAATTGACATATGAAATTTCAGCAATTTTAGTCATAGCACATTGCACAGTAATTGGTTCATGTAACATGATGGAATACACAATATTATTGGGTGGTATTTTAGTAAGCACTTCATTATGTTTAATCAATACCACATGCTCAAAATTAGAAATTAACAAATTATCACATGATGGTGAACTATATATGCTTGTTAACTCACAAGAATCAACTAGCAAATTAGTAGACTCACACAATTTAGTACTTGATTTTTGTATCTCGAAATTAGCACCTTTATCAATAACGTCCTCCTTAGATTTAGTAGGTACCAATTCATCTATCTCAAGTAGTGATGCAGGTTGTACTTGAGGTGGCTCCCTTTCTTCAAAAGTAACCTGCATATCACAAGAAACAACACTAGGAGTAGACATGATTACGTTAGTAGAAACAACCTCACATGTCTTTTGAACCTCGACAAATCCCATAACTAGACGCTCAAGTCTTTGCATCTCAAGTTTTTCAAGTCTTTGCTTTTCAAGAATTTGAGCAGAAATTAAGGGTTGATGTCTAATTCTTTAAAATTTTGTAAGCCATGCATGTATTATCCAATTTTTCTTATTGTTCCAAAAGAATTGTAAATCGGGATAATGGCTATCAAAATTAACTCCATATTTAAAGCACCATTGTTGTCCCAACAAAAGATGAGAACAAATAATATCTCTAGGCATCACATGACATAAAATTTTCTCCTTATGGCCATGAATGGTTAAAGGAACAAAAACTATGTGAGTAATAATAATTTCATCATCATATGTAGGTAACCTAAATGGATCACATGTGTGTGGAACCAGCTGCAATTCTTCAACAACCTCAGGACTAACAAAATTATACCGTGTACCTTTATCAAGGGTAATAGCAATCTTGCTTTCCTTGATGTCTGTTGTGAAGTGAAATAAATCTTTTGCTGGAATCCCACTAGCATCCTCCTTCCAAAACGTAGCACTGCAAGCATCAACACTAGGAAAACCCATTGATTAATTTGTTAGTGAAACAAAATAACAATAGGTTGTGGTGTTCTCTCACAACTCACTCAAAACCAGCAAAGAAGAGTATCTCACCATTCCAAAGTGAATAGGATTTACTTACCAACAAGTATCAATGAAAAGTGTACCAAGTATGAGAAGAGAATATCGAGGATATCAAGTGTTACAATGCAAGACATGGTATTTGGTGGGGCTTGGTTGGGAATCCTAACAACACCAAAATAACAACTCCAGTGCACTGTCTAATGTGATAAAAAAAACTAAAGGAACACACTCACACTGGGAGACAAATGTGGCTTAGAAATTATATGGAAGAGTTATTGCAAGCACTGGAAAGACACTAGCAAATACTCTATAAAAACAGGCACAAGATTGCTCAAATGTCCACAAAAATATCCAAGATGATAAGCTTCCACTAGTGATAGTATGTATCGGCCTCTTTTTGCTTTTTTGCTTTTTCTCTCTTTCTATTTTTCTATACTTTTTCTCTATTTTTTTTTTACTTTTCCAATGGCCTTTGAATCAACTAGGAGCAGAAAATATGGACAAGAATTGATCAAATTGAGCAGCCTGTAGAGCAATCAAACAGCTAGTCTTTGGGTTCTGGGACCTAAAATTTGTTGTAGAATGGCTGTAGCTAGGGCTTATCAAAGATCAACACAGAAACCTAGAGATAAACAGGAGAAAAAACAAAGAAAACAGATAGAGATTTGCGCGTGGTTGTGTGGACTTGCTGCTGTGTGTATGGAAGTGATTGGAACGTACGCATGTGGTTTCTGTTGCGGTTATGCGGTGGAGAAGACGTGCGCAGGTGGTTATGCGTATGGACCGAGACCAGCTGCGATTCGGCGGAACAAAAAGCAAGGACGCGGTCGGAACGAGTCTGACAGCGACAAGGAGAGCACGTGAGCGGGACCAGGTGGAATTGATGATAGGTGAAGCCAACACGCGCGTGTCCGGTAGCGGATTCTGTTTTGCTGGCGAAAACGCGTGAGGCCAAAGGAATGGTTTTGGCCGGCAGCCCTGGCAGCGCTTGGACTCCGATGCTCGAACAGGAACGCGATGACTTTTTCTTCGGCCGGTAGCGGGTGTTTGGCGAGTGGTGGAAAAGCGCGTGGATGGTAGCGCCTCCGCGCGGCAAGTTTGGCGTGTTTGGCGCGTTCAACGAGGCTTCGAGTGCGGTCGATGCCGACACGAGATAGCGACCCAAAACGCGTTAAAAAAACGCGGTCGGCTCTGACACGGTGTCGACTGGACGAAGGATAGCAGGGCAGGTATGGACCAAGTCGCGTTTCGGTAGGACTCCGACACTGGATAGGAACGCGTGCGCGTGCGGTAGGTAGCGAAATAGGACGGGCAGCGGGGCGGTTCTACGCAGCACACTTTTTTTTTGGTGGAATTTTTTGTTATAGAGAGAAACAAAAGATGAACACGAAGAACCCTAAAAAGATAAAAAAAGGAAAAACAGAAACGCAAATCAACAGAAAACAGCAACTAGGAGCAGCTAATTTGTGTTGATCTAGGTTCTGGCAAAACTAAAACCTAATATTTTTGGCTTTTTCTGGATTGGAAGAAAAACAACTAAAAGTAAAGATAACTTTGCTCACCGAGGCAACCTGATAATCTGATACCAAGATGATATGGGGTGGCCCAATCTTCTCAATGAGCTTCTCTCTCTTTTTCTGGATTTTCTGATAATTGGATAACTAGTGCTACACTGAGACCTCTCACTTAGCACACCCCTGTTGCCAGATGCAACAAAAATCAAGCTCTTTGGATATTCTCAACTACACACTCTTGCACACGTAATCAAAGATCACGAGTGGTCTTGTATCGCCCTATTCCCAATGGAATAACAAGATATCACACAACTTTGCAAGGGTAAACTTCAAGATGAATGCTTAGCAGCAATACAATCTAGAGGCTATGGTTTCATTGGTTTTGGTTTAAACTTGTTCTCCTCTTCCACACGCAGGTGGGGAGTATATATAGGTGGAGGGCTCCTTGCACAAGCACCTCTCCTACTAGGACTAGGACTCAACTAGGACTCCTACTTGGACTAGGAGGAGTCTACTAGGACTCCTACTTGGACTAGGAAGGGATACAAACCGACCCAACTTTAGGGGGTTCGGCCATTATGGCATACAGGCCATGCCTAATTGAATTAGGACTTTCTATATGGCGCATTGATCTTCAATGGGGAGCCCTCCTCTTGTTTTCACCATTCCTTAGTGTGGAAGAACATTCCTGGAGTTGTTTTCCACACTTTGCACATTTGCCATCACTGGAATAATTGTCTTCACCATTTGTACTCTTGTTTCCCAACATCTCCATCTTGTTTTCCAGTATGCCTTGAGGTCTTCCTCCATTCATGTTTGTGTTATCAATAACCCTGCTAATACATAATACAATAGCTTAGGTAGTATAACATTCTTATAAACACCAACAATATTTATTAATAGGAAAGAATTGTAACATCCCAAGTATGAAAACAACCCCTAGAATGTTTGCTTTTTGTTAATTTATGTTTTGCATCATGGCATCTTAATCATTGCATTTGTTTTGCTTTGTTTTCCATTTGTTTTTCTTTGTTTTCCATCTGTTTTCCCTTGTTTTCCATTTGAATTTTCAAATCAAATTCCAAATCTTTGTTCATACTTGTTCTGTTACAATTTTTTCAAATAAAAATATTCAAATAAAAACAGCTATTTGTTTCCATTAAAATAGAAAGCTCAAACTATTAACTTGTTCTTTTTAATAATTCACTTAATTCAATTTCATTCAAAATTCAATTAAATTTCCAAACAGCAACCATTTTGAAAATTATGAAAATTACAAAACACTTCCATCATTTGTTTCAAATAAACTTGAAGTTTTCAAACTATTTAAATGGTTCTTTTAATAATTCACTTAATATCAAATTCATTCCAAATTCAAATGAAATACAAACAGCCACTAATTTGAATTATTTGGAAAACAAAAGTTTGCAAACTGTTGCTGTTGTAATAAACAATCTATACAAATTTTCCTAAAATTTTCTAACACCAAAACCTTTCCTTTTTCTCCCTTTTTCCTTTTCAGCAAAAAAAAAATAATAAAGGAAAAAAAATAAAACAAAACGCAGAGAGGGGCAGGCAGGCCAGTGGGCAACAGGCCCAGCCCACCAGCCCGGCCTGCATACCCCCTCTCCTTCTACCTCTGTACGGCAGCCATCCGTGCTGTCCACGTCGAGCAGAGGAGGGGGGAACGGCTGCGAGCTCCTCTCCCCCTCCTTATAACCCTCGGCCTAGCTCCACCCCCTCGGTGCCCTAGCTCCTCCTCTTTCTCCCTCTCGCCACCGTCGCCGTTTCCTCCATCCACCCACCTCTGCTCCTCTCTGAATCCCACCACCGTAAACCACCACCGCCGTCCGCTCCCGGCGATCGCCGTCACCATGCCGCGTCTCCGCGCGGGCTGAGCCCGGGGATCGAATCCCCTCGACGTCCTCGTCCTCCTCGTGTCCAGGGAGGGGCACGAGCACCTCCTGGTCGTCGCCGCCGTCATCTCTGTCGCCGGCCACCTCCCTGCACCGGGCACGATCCCCTGCTCCTTCCACACCACGGTGAGCACGACCTCCCTCTCTCTTTCTCCTCTCTGTACGCCCGCGAGCACGCACACCTCCCCTGCACGCAAGCATTACCGCAGCAACCACAAGCAGCAGCACAGCGCGCCATAGCGCCGCCGGCGACCACCGCATCGTCGACATGTTCAGTTAACTGAAGAATTCAGTTTCGTCAGTCTATTCGCGAAACTGAACCTCAAAACGAAACGTGCACCTTACCTGACAACAAACGCAGCGCACTGCAGTGGCAACAGAACCGTGCGCGCGCACACGAGGCGTGGGTTCGATCCCCGCCTCCGCGGATTAAAATCCAAACCTTTTTCGCCACTCTAGCTGACAGGTAGGGCCCCCTGTCAGCGACGCGTGCACACACACACGCCACCGTGGCCCCCTCGTCAGTGGCCTAGGCTGGGCCACTGCGAGGTAGAAAACGTTTCTGCCCCTTTTTCTTTTTAATTTAAGCCCCTGTTATTTACAGTTTAGTCCCAAAATTTAAAAAATGAATAACTTTTGCATAACAAGTCCAAATAAAATAAATAAAATATATTTACTGAACCAAATTTAATTCTCTACATGTTTAAAACCTTTGTTTTCTGTTTTGAACATTTCAAATTGTTTTAAAATTGAAATTCAAACAATTCATTTCAAATTTGGTTAATTTCATAACTAATTCAAACTTAATTCAAATGGCCCATACAAAATATGTTTTCCATGCCAAATTGAACCACCTTTTCAAATATAAACTTTGTTTCATGTTGTGGATAATTAAAATTTTAAATAATTTAAACGTTGTTTAAATCATTTAAAAATTGCCAAATTCATAACTTGGCAAATTAAATTCTTTTTGAACATATAAAATATGTTTTCAACCCAGAAAATTATAATCTTTTCAAATATGATTTTTAATTAATGTTTTGAACAAATAAATATTCAAATAAATTCATAATTGAATTAAATTCATTTAAATCTTGTCTAAACTTGTTTAATTCATAATTAATTCATTTTAAATCTTTTTTCAACAAATGAGACATGTATTCCACCCAAAATTTTGTGTTCTTTCTAAATATGAATTTTGTTATTTAATTTGAACAATTAAAATAGGTGAAAACAACAAATTCTTGTGTAACTCCTTTAAGAAGCAAATTTTCATAACTTAATAAATAAATTTCCAAGCTTGGTAAACTTCATTTCAAATTGATGCTATTGTTGTTTTCTTTCTGTTTTCCTCATCCATGCATCATGCTCATCCACTTTCACATGTTGTTTAGTTGTAGATCATCTAAACCAACCTTAATTCATGGGCTTTCCATATGCAATCCAAATTGCATATGGGTCCATTTAATATTGTTACCATGTCAACTAGCTTACCTTTGATGCATCAATTAAATTGTCATGCATCATCCCATGATTGTGCATTATGCCATGTTATTGATTGTTTGTCTCTCTGCGTTGTTTGTTTGCTTCTTCTCGAATAGACGACGACGTTGAGACAGACGAGGTTTACGACACTACTTCTGAGGAGTTAGCCCAGTACCAGGCTACTGAGTTTGCAGGCAAGTATTCACTCACATGAACCATTGTGTTCCTTGCTCCACTGGATACCGATACTTTCCGTTGTCTATTCTGCTAGCCTTATGAATCGTTGCTTGTGTTCGATCCTATCACATGTTATCCTGTAACCCTGATATAGCCTCACCTCCACACCTATAACCCCGTTGCATGTTGCCCGTGTCTTACTAGCATGCTTAGGGTTGTTTTTGCTCGAGTCTGTTGTCCGTTAAATTCTGTTATTATATTTTATTATGTTCTGGGGCTCGATGTTTAAACAATCAACCTGTTAATGTTTGAGGTAATGCTAATTTGATGATAAGGCACCGGCAGGAGGCCCGGCGTGGTTTTGAGGCCTGCTAGTGTCGACCCTAATTAGGAAAAGGGTCTTGTCTACTGATCCATGATGAGCGCACTATCCGCATGTGGGAAGCGTGTATGGGCGCCCCCCTCAATTTGATTCGATTCGCATCTCGTCCAAATCGCCACACTTAGTTCGGGCTTTCCATTTGATGCATGCATATGCAGGTACGAACCCGAGGCCAGGGTGGAACTTTTGTAGTCGGCATTTAGGGCGGCGTGGTCTTCCAGTGCTATGAGGGTCCCCCTTTTCTTCGTGGGGGCTCGATTAGCCGCGCACGCACAGCACGTGGTGCTTTGGGCTTGATGCAAAGAAGAGTTGAGTTGTGTTGAGTGCCTCGCTTGGTGGGTTTGATTCCCGTCTGGCGGGATATTCTTACGTGTACGGCCAAATTGGTGCACCCCTGCAGGGTTAAATCTTCTCGAGAAGCCGTGTTTTCCGCGGTTATGGATGACTTGGTGAAAGTACTGGCTAACAAGTACTCAGAACAACTTGCACCTAACTAATGATAACTTGACTAATAATAGCCTTAGTGACACAATAACTTGAACCATCATTAATCCAACTGTGTGAGTTATCCTCGGGTTGCTTCTTTGGATAAGGGGCGAGATCCAGGATGGGTTTGTTTGGAGGTTAGTTGTAGTTGGTTACGATACGCTATCTTATCCCCTTCTTTTAGCTGGAAGTTGTAGCGTGTTTCTGTAGTTGGTTAGAGCAGCCTGCTGCCGAACTTTTGTATCACCTATTCTTCCGTTGAACCCAAAGCATCTGTACTTGGTGTTGCCGGGTACACTATGGTAACTTGTGAGTCTTGCTTGCCAGTACGTTTATGTACTGACCCCTTTGGGGCTGTGGTTTCCGCAGACTACGTTTCCGAGGATCCCCATGGTGGCTACTACGTGGAGTATGACGAGGCTGCTGACGAGTAGATAGCGGACCCGGGCAGGATTCGAGACATCGTGGATGGGCTCCGTCTTTTCGTTTCGGCCTCTTAGGCCTATTTGGATCTTGTCTGTACTCAGACACTTTGGATGCTTCCGCTGTGTTGTAATGATGAATTGTTGGGACATGTGTCCTCTGGATGATTGTATTTGCTATCTCTGCTCTAGTGAGAGCTATTTGCAACTTATTTCAATCTTTTGTGTCTTAGAGATATGTTGTGATATCACTTGTTCAAAGGCCGTTGACGTACCATGTGTGTATGTTATGAAGTACGTCAATGGAAGTAGTCGGATTTCTATGGGATGGTTTACGCAGACGATGGATAGTAGAGAATGGTTGTCACACGGTTACGTGTTGGCCTGCTCATATTGAGATGCGGGTGCCGGTATGCCCCGTAAGCCATTTTTCTACTGTTTAGCGGACTGTGAGTATCCTCTAGAAGTCCGGGTGCAACGTTGTTTTCTCTTCTCACCTAAACTTTCAAGTTAGGATTTCACGTATCCTGGTTTCTCTAGGATAGTTATATCTACTAGACCATAGGAATGGAGGTGGTTGTGACATGATTTATCATGTTGCCTACTCATGATTGAGAACGGAGGCTTGTAAGCCCCGGAAGCAGATCCTCTATTCCTTAAGCAGTAGATATTGATCCTTTAGAAGCCCGGATGGGTTCCGTAGTACCTCAGGAGTGTTTGGTCTCGTGTTTCCCCAATGTTGCTTCAATATCCTGTTCTTTTCAACATCCTTTCGTCCGTTGAAACCTTGTTGTTGCTTTCCACTTCAGTTCTTCTACCGGCATCTAATCAAAACTTCCCCGATCATCTGCAGATGGATCTCAGGTTCTACCCGCAGGTGGTTCGTATGACTCGTTGCGAGAGCACTGCCGGTTATCCGGAGATGCTGAGAGACATGGTCACTTATCTGGGGTTCCGTTGGGCACCAGAGTACCAGGTCTACGAGCACCAGCGAGAGTTTGAGCAGACCTACTACCAGGCTATCGTCTACATTCTGTCAGATGATGGCATGAGCGTAGTCCACCGCTACGAGGCAGTAGGTTCCACAGTGGATATGGCTGTGCAGCAGGCAGCTTATGTGAGTCTCACCATCCTTCGTGCTGACTACTGGGGATTTGACGATTCTATCTATCGCCAAATCCCCCGTGGTTACATCACTTCGGAGGGAGCTCACTTCACTCTCTACGACAACTTGGATGTCTACGAGCATGATAACTCCAGGCTGCACACCACCGCTCAGTTTGTGAGGCACAGTGACGCAGTTGCCAGCACACTATCTCAGGAGTTGGCTTCAGTCAGGGAGCAGCTCTACCTTGCTTTGACTCGTCTCGCGACGTACACCATAGACTTTGTTGGAGACGAGCGCTTTGCACGTTTCGATCAGCCAGTAGGTCGTCGTCTGCCAGATGCTGGAGGTTACGAGCCGATCAGAGGTCCACTCCTCAACCTTGGTGCTGGTTACACTGGGATTCCACGCTTTGGAGCATAGGGAGTCGACGCTATGTACTTCACCACACCTAGAGTCGCTCTCAGACCACGTCAGATCTATGTGGATCGTCGTTCTACCTACTTTCGTGGGCGTGCACCTCACCGTACCTCTCGTCGTACTCCTAGCCGCCGTCCTGTGTGATGAGCATGGGAGTACCGATGTATCCATTCTTATCTATGTTTAGTTATCCTTTGGCATTCGAACCATTTATGGTGTGTTGGATATTCTGATGTATTTGAACATGTGATGATGTACCTGTTGGTTATCTATTCATGCGTCGGAATAATCTCTCTTTCGGTTTCCAAGTCTATCCTTTTCTATTGTTGTGCTAAAATGCATTTCCATTCAGGATGCCGCCAACAAGGAACAACCCGCCTGAGCCATCGCCAATCACGGAGCTGTTGACTCAGATGACCCAAGTCATGGCACAGATGGCCCAGTTTCAGACTAATCAGCACAACAACCAGACGGCTCCACGAGTCAGCATCAAGGAGTTTCTCAGTCTGGGCCCAAGAGCTTTCGTGGCCACACGCGAGCCTCTGGATGCTGATGACTAGATCCGTGAGATAGCTAAGGCTCTGGAGATTGCTCACGTCGCTGAGGAAGACAAGGTCAAGTATGCCTCCTATCTGCTGAAGGGTCAGGCAGCTACTTGGTGGGAAAACTACCAGGCCATGAGAGCTGGCTTTCCAATCACCTGGAATTGTTTCAAGGAAGCCTTCCTGAAGCACCACATTCCCGATGGTCTCATGGAAAGGATGCGTGAAGAGTTTTGCTCACTCAAGCAGGGCAAGTTGGACGTCATTGGCTATCAGAGCGAGTTCAATCGCCTCGCTCGATACGCTGGTAATGAGGTGTCCACTGAAGCTAAGAAGATGGCAAGGTTCCGCAGAGGTTTTAACCCGGAACTCAATTACGCCCTCACCAATATCAAGGCCAACAACTTCGAGGAGCTCGTTAACACCGCGCTCAATGAAGAAAATGGGCGCAAGGTGTTCGAGGAGTCTCGCAAGCACTCGCGTGAGGGTGGTTCCTCCTCCAACATGACCACCCCTCCGCAGAAGCACCGCATCTGGGTGCCAAATGGTGCTGTCACTCGAGCTCCATACGCCCAAGCTTCTCCAGGCTTCGCTCCCCGCCCACCCAATCCTGCTCAGATGCATGATCAGAGGGCTTCGATGGGGCAGCCAAGGCCAGGGCCTCCTCGTGTCGTCACTTGCTACAAGTGCAAGCAGACGGGGCACTACGCTGACAAGTGCACGCAGAGGCAGCTACCTCCACCACCACCTCGTCCCAACACAAACCAGGCAATGGTGCGCGCTCCCCCGCCTAAGGCCTTCAACTCCAACAACAGGCCTGTCGGGAGGACCGCAAGGGTGAATCATGTCAAGATCGACAAAGCTGAGGAAGCTCCTGACGTCGTTCTCGGTACATTTCCCGTAAACTCTATTCCAGCTAAAGTGTTGTTTGATACTGGAGCATCACATTCCTTCGTGTCAAAGATCTTTGCGACAGCAAGTAAACTCCCTTTGGTTGGTTTGGGTTCCCCGCTAGTAGTAAACTCCCCTGGAGCAACTATGCAAACTTCCAAGATCAGTCACAAAAATCAAATTCTAATTGGAGGCCACATATTCCTAGCTTCTCTCATACTGCTTGGCAATTCTGACATTGATGTCATTCTTGGTATGGATTGGCTAAAGCCAATAAAGCTATAATTGACTGTGCTCAGAAGTCAATAACTCTGTTCCACCTTTCTGGCCAGATAATCTATTCTCCACATGAATCAAGTTCCATTTAGCTATGCAACCTCGATGCAAAACCTCTACCTTCACTTGAAAATGTTCCGGTGGTTTGCGAATTCCCTGACGTCTTTCCAGAAGAGTTGCCAGGGATGCCTCCGGACAGAGCTGTTGAGTTCGTGATCGAACTTGAGGCAGGTACTGCTCCAATCTCTAAGCATCCCTACAAGATAGGAACTCCCGAGCTGAAGTTGTTGAAGGAACAAATTGATATGTACATGGAAAAAGGTTACATTCAACCTAGTTCCTCGGCTTGGGATTGCCCAACTCTGTTCGTTGCGAAGAAGGATCACACAAAGAGACTCGTTGTTGACTATCGTCCTCTTAACGAGAAAACCATCAAAAACAAGTATCCAATTCCTCGTATCGACGATATTTTTGATCAACTTGCTGGAGCCTCAATATTCTCCAAGTTGGACTTGAGAATGGGTTACCATCAAATAAAGATCAGAAAAGAGGATATTCCAAAGACAGCCTTCACCACTCGCTACGGTCTATATGAATTCACCGTCATGTCCTTTGGTCTCACCAATGCACCGGCGACATTCTCTCGACTCATGAATTCAGTCTTCCATGAATACCTCGACAAGTTCGTTGTGGTATATCTTGATGACATTCTTGTCTACTCAAAATCCGAGGAAGAGCATGAAGAACATCTTCGTCTCACTCTCATGAAGCTTCGCGAGCATCGTCTCTATGCCAAATTCTCCAAATGTGAGTTCTGGATTCCAGAAGTTGCTTACCTTGGTCATGTCATCTCCACCAAGGGCATAGCCATTGATCCAGAAAAGGTTAAAGCAATTGTTGATTGGAAACCTCCAAAGACGGTGAAGCAAGTAAGAAGTTTTCTTGGCTTGGCTAGCTATTGCCGTCGTTTCGTCCAAAACTTTTCCAAGATTGCCAAACCTCTCACTGATCTCACAAAGAAGGACATGAAGTTCGTTTGGTCTCCACAATGTGATGAAAGTTTCAATCTCCTGAAGACTAAACTCACTTCTACACCAGTTCTGGTTGGCCCAGATCCTTCAAAACCTTTCCAAATATTCTGTGATGCTTCTCTCCAAGGTCTAGGTGCAGTTCTTATGCAAGAACGTCAAGTTGTGGCTTATGCTTCACGTCAGTTGAACGCACATGAGCTCAATTATCCCACTCATGACCTTGAACTTGCAGCAGTTGTGTTTTCCCTCAAGAAATGGAGACAATACTTGTTGGGTAATCGCACTGAAATCTTTTCCGATCATAAGAGTCTGAAATACATCTTCACTCAACCAGATCTAAACCTCGGGCAAAGGAGATGGATTGAAAAGATTAAGGACTTTGATCTTACCATTTCTTACACTCCAGGCAAGGCTAATGTTATGGCCGATGCTCTCAGTCGCAAGTCATATTGCAATAATCTCATGATCATGGAAAGCCAACCTCCTCTTCATGAAGAATTCCAGAAGCTCAACCTTGGTCTTGTTCCTCAAGGCTATCTTGCAAACTTGACAGCCAGTCCAACTCTCGAGGACAAGATTCGTTCTGAACAACTTCGTGATGCTGAAATCAAGAAGATGGTAGAACACATCAAAGAAGGCAAGGAGAAATTTAAGTCCTTCTCAATTGATGACAAGGGAACTGTGTTCTTCGAAGGACGCATTGCAGTTCCTCAAGTTCAAAGTCTCAAAGATGTCATTCTCAAGGAGGCTCATGAAACTCCTCTCTCCATACACCCTGGAAGTACAAAGATGTACGAGGATCTCAAGACACTGTATTGGTGGCCTGGCATGAAACCTGAAATTGCTCAATACGTTTCTGAATGCGACGTTTGTCAACGTGTTAAGGCAGTTCATCAGAAAACAGCCGGTCTTCTCCAACCTCTAAAAATCCCTGAGTGGAAGTGGGACATGATTGAAATGGACTTCGTCACTGGTTTTCCAAAGTCCAAGAAGGGCAACGATGCAATCTTCGTTGTCATTGATCGTCTCACTAAAGTAGCTCACTTCTTTCCTGTCAAAGAAACAATCTCAGCTAGCCAGTTAGCAGAGCTCTACACAGCAAAGATTGTTCCTCTTCATGGTGTTCCATTGGAAATAAGCTCAAACCGTGGAAGCATATTCACTTCTCATTTCTGGAAAAGCTTTCAAGAAGCTTTGGGCACCAAACTTCTGTTCAGCACAGCTTATCACCCTCAGTCTCAGGGGCAAGTCGAAAGAGTCAATCAGATTCTCGAGGATATGCTCAGAGCATGTGGTCTCTCCTTTGGCATGAAATGGGAGGAATGTCTTCCATATGATGAATTCTCCTACAACAACAGCTTCCAGGCAAGCCTAGGCATGGCACCATTTGAGGCTCTCTATGGCCGCAGATGCAGGAGTCCAATCAATTGGTCTGGAGCTGGTGAACGTTCACTCTTAGGCCCTGACATTGTTAAGGAAGCCGAAGAGAAAGTTCGCATCATTCGTGACAATCTAAAGATTGCTCAGTCTCGTCAGAAAAGCTACTATGACAGCAAGCACAGGGATATGATCTATGCACCTGGTGACAAAGCATATCTACGTGTAACTCCCCTCAGAGGCTCTCATCGTTTTGGTGTGAAAGGAAAGCTTGCACCAAGATACATTGGTCCTTTCAACATTCTCTCAAGGCGTGCGGAAAATGCCTATCGTCTTGAACTTCCAGAAAAGCTATCCAAGGTGCACGATGTGTTTCACGTGTCACAGCTCAAGAGGTGTTTCAAAGATCCAGATCGTGCAGTTGATCATGAGTCCATTGAACTGCAAGAAGAACAATCTTATGAGGAGCACCCTGTTCGAATTCTCGATGAGACCGAGCGTAAAACTCGCAACAAGAGCACCAAGTTCTTAAAAGTGCAGTGGTCCCATCATTACGATAAAGAGGCAACATGGGAGACCGAAGAGGATCTTCTCAGTAGGAATCTCGGGGCGCGATTCCTTCAAGGGGGGGCGTTTTGTAACATCCCAAGTATGAAAACAACCCCTAGAATGTTTGCTTTTTGTTAATTTATGTTTTGCATCATGGCATCTTAATCATTGCATTTGTTCTGCTTTGTTTTCCATTTGTTTTTCTTTGTTTTCCATCTGTTTTCCCTTGTTTTCCATTTGAAATTTCAAATCAAATTCCAAATCTTTGTTCATACTTGTTCTGTTACAATTTTTTCAAATAAAAATATTCAGATAAAAACAGCTATTTGTTTCCATTAAAATAGAAAGCTCAAACTATTAACTTGTTCTTTTTAATAATTCACTTAATTCAATTTCATTCAAAATTCAATTAAATTTCCAAACAGCAACCATTTTGAAAATTATGAAAATTACAAAACACTTCCATCATTTGTTTCAAATAAACTTGAAGTTTTCAAACTATTTAAATGGTTCTTTTAATAATTCACTTAATATCAAATTCTTTCCAAATTCAAATGAAATACAAACAGCCACTAATTTGAATTATTTGGAAAACAAAAGTTTGCAAACTGTTGCTGTTGTAATAAACAACCTATACAAATTTTCCTAAAATTTTCTAACCCCAAAACCTTTCCTTTTTCTCCCTTTTTCCTTTTCAGCAAAAAAAAATAATAAAGGAAAAAAATAAAACAAAACGCAGAGAGGGGCAGGCAGGCCAGTGGGCAGCAGGCCCAGCCCACCAGCCCGGCCTGCATACCCCCCTCTCCTTCTACCTATGTACGGCAGCCATCCGTGCTGTCCACGTCGAGCAGAGGAGGGGGGAACGGCTGCGAGCTCCTCTCCCCCTCCTTATAACCCTCGGCCTAGCTCCACCCCCTCGGTGCCCTAGCTCCTCCTCTTTCTCCCTCTCGCCGCCGTCGCCGTTTCCTCCATCCACCCTCCTCTGCTCCTCTCTGAATCCCACCACCGTAAACCACCACCGCCGTCCGCTCCCGGCGATCGCCGTCACCATGCCGCGTCTCCGCGCGGGATGAGCCCGGGGATCGAATCCCCTCGACGTCCTCGTCCTCCTCGTGTCCAGGGAGGGGCACGAGCACCTCCTGGTCGTCGCCGCCGTCATCTCTGTCGTCGGCCACCTCCCTGCACCGGGCACGATCCCCTGCTCCTTCCACACCACGGTGAGCAACACCTCCCTCTCTCTTTCTCCTCTCTGTACGCCAGTGAGCACGCACACCTCCCCTGCACGCAAGCATCACCGCAGCAACCACAAGCAGCAGCACATCGCGCCATAGCGCTGCCGGCGACCACCGCATCGTCGACAGGTTCAGTTAACTGAAGAATTCAGTTTCGTCAGTCTATTCGCGAAACTGAACCTCAAAACGAAACATGCACCTTACCTGACAACAAACGCAGCGCACTGCAGTGGAAACAGAACCGTGCGCGCGCACACGAGGCGTGGGTTCGATCCCCGCCTCCGCGGATTAAAATCCAAACCTTTTTCGCCACTCTAGCTGACAGGTAGGGCCCCCTGTCAGCGACGCGTGCACACACACACGCCACCGTGGCCCCAGGCCCCCCCTCGTCAGTGGCCTAGGCTGGGCCACTGCGAGGTAGAAAACGTTTCTGCCCCTTTTTCTTTTTAATTTAAGCCCCTGTTATTTACAGTTTAGTCCCCAAATTTCAAAAATGAATAACTTTTGCATAACAAGTCCAAATAAAATAAATAAAATATGTTTACTGAACCAAATTTAATTCTCTACATGTTTAAAACCTTTGTTTTCTGTTTTGAACATTTCAAATTGTTTTAAAATTCAAATTCAAACAATTCATTTCAAATTTGGTTAATTTCATAACTAATTCAAACTTAATTCAAATGGCCCATAAAAAATATGTTTTCCATGCCAAATTGAACCACCTTTTCAAATATAAACTTTGTTTCATGTTTTGGATAATTAAAATTGGTTAAATAATTTAAACCTTGTTTAAATCATTTAAAAATTGCCAAATTCATAACTTGGTCAAATTAAATTCTTTTTGAACATATAAAATATGTTTTCAAACCAGAAAATTATAATCTGTTCAAATATGATTTTTAATTAATGTTTTGAACAAATAAAGATTCAAATAAATTCATAATTGAATTAAATTCATTTAAATCTTGTCTAAACTTGTTTAATTCATAATTAATTCATTTTAAATCCTTTTTCAACAAATGAGACATATATTCCACCCAAATTTTGTGTTCTTTCTAAATATGAATTTTGTTATTTAATTTGAACAATTAAAATTGGTGAAAACAACAAATGCTTGTGTAACTCCTTTAAGAAGCAAATTTTCATAACTTAATAAATAAAATTCCAAACTTGGTAAACTTCATTTCAAATTGATGCTATTGTTGTTTTCTTTCTGTTTTCCTCATCCATGCATCATGCTAATCCACTTTCACATGTTGTTTAGTTGTAGATCATCTAAACCAACCTTAATTCATGGGCTTTCCATATGCAATCCAAATTGCATATGGGTCCATTTAATATTGTTACCATGTCAACTAGCTTACCTTTGATGCATCAATTAAATTGTCATGCATCATCCATGATTGTGAATTATGCCATGTTATTGATTGTTTGTCTCTCTGCTTTGTTTGTTTTGCTTCTTCTCGAATAGACGACGACGTTGAGACAGACGAGGTTTACGACACTACTTCTGAGGAGTTAGCCCAGTACCAGGCTACTGAGTTTGCAGGCAAGTATTCACTCACATGAACCATTGTGTTCCTTGCTCCACTGGATACCGATACTTTCCGTTGTCTATTCTGCTAGCCTTATGTATCGTTGCTTGTGTTCGATCCTATCACATGTTATCCTGTAACCCTGATATAGCCTCACCTCCACACCTATAACCCCGTTGCATGTTGCCCGTGTCTTACTAGCATGATTAGGGTTGTTTTTTCTCGAGTCTGTTGTCCGTTAAATTCTGTTATTATATTTTATTATGTTCTGGGGCTCGATGTTTAAACAATCAACCTGTTAATGTTTGAGGTAATGCTAATTTGATGATAAGGCACCGGCAGGAGGCCCGGCGTGGTTTTGAGGCCTGCTAGTGTCGACCCTAATTAGGAAAAGGGTCTTGTCTACTGATCCATGATGAGCGCACTATCCGCATGTGGGAAGCGTGTATGGGCGCCCCCCTCAATTTGATTCGATTCGCATCTCGTCCAAATCGCCACACTTAGTTCGGGCTTTCCATTTGATGCATGCATATGCAGGTACGAACCCGAGGCCAGGGTAGAACTTTTGTAGTCGGCATTTAGGGCGGCGTGGTCTTCCAGTGCTATGAGGGTCCCCCTTTTCTTCGTGGGGGCTCGATTAGCCGCGCACGCACAGCACGTGGTGCTTTGGGCTTGATGCGAAGAAGAGTTGAGTTGTGTTGAGTGCCTCGCTTGGTGGGTTTGATTCCCGTCTGGCGGGATATTCTTACGTGTATGGCCAAATTGGTGCACCCCTGCAGGGTTAAATCTTCTCGAGAAGCCGTGTTTTCCGCGGTTATGGATGACTTGGTGAAAGTACTGGCTAACAAGTACTCAGAACAACTTGCACCTAACTAATGATAACTTGACTAATAATAGCCTTAGTGACACAATAACTTGAACCATCATTAATCCAACTGTGTGAGTTATCCTCGGGTTGCTTCTTTGGATAAGGGGCGAGATCCAGGATGGGTTTGTTTGGAGGTTAGTTGTAGTTGGTTACGATACGCTATCTTATCCCCTTCTTTTAGCCGGAAGTTGTAGCGTGTTTCTGTAGTTGGTTAGAGCAGCCTGCTGCCGCACTTTTGTATCACCTATTCTTCCGTTGAACCCAAAGCATCTGTACTTGGTGTTGCCGGGTACACTATGGTAACTTGTGAGTCTTGCTTGCCAGTACGTTTATGTACTGACCCCTTTGGGGCTGTGGTTTCCACAGACTACGTTTCCGAGGATCCCCATGGTGGCTACTACGTGGAGTATGACGAGGCTGCTGACGAGTAGATAGCGGACCCGGGCAGGATTCGAGACATCGTGGATGGGCTCCGTCTTTTCGTTTCCGGCCTCTTAGGCCTATTTGGATCTTTTCTGTACTCAGACACTTTGGATGCTTCCGCTGTGTTGTAATGATGAATTGTTGGGACATGTGTCCTCTGGATGATTGTATTTGCTATCTCTGCTCTAGTGAGAGCTATTTGCAACTTATTTCAATCTTTTGTGTCTTAGAGATATGTTGTGATATCACTTGTTCAAAGGCCGTTGACGTACCATGTGTGTATGTTATGAAGTACGTCAATGGAAGTAGTCGGATTTCTATGGGATGGTTTATGCAGATGATGGATAGTAGAGAATGGTTGTCACACGGTTACGTGTTGGCCTGCTCATATTGAGATGCGGGTGCCGGTATGCCCCGTAAGCCATTTTTCTACTGTTTAGCGGACTGTGAGTATCCTCTAGAAGTCCGGGTGCAACAAGAATTCACCTTATAATAATCATGAGTGAGGCTCAATATTTCCTTCCAACTCAAGCATGTACATTCACCATGGACCCCTATTATATCCTGATTAACAAGGGTAACGATGTTGTCATACGATTGGTACTCGACAATCTTCCTTATAAGATACTTGAGGTCTTGGAGTTGGTTGGTGTAGTCACGTGTGTCATTGGAGATGAAGAAGAGGAAGGCCTTGAGGTAAAGAAGGCCTTTTGCTTGTTGTACTTGAGGTCTTCCGCAATTTGGCGTTCGGCCTTGAAAGCTTGATGGACAAGGGCAACGATGTTGTCATACGGTTGGTACTCGACAATCTTCCTTATAAGATAGTTGAGGTCATTGAGGAAGCGGGCCATTGTTTGTTATTGAGATTCCATCACATGAGCTCGAATCAATGCGGTCTCCATCTCCTTGTAGTACTCATCAACCGACTTCAAACCTTGTCGAAGTTCTTGAAGCTTTTTGAAGAGATCACGTTTGTAGTGTGGAGGAACAAAGCGGGCATTCATGAATTTCTTCATCTCGTTCCAAGTGTCAATCGAAGCAATCTAGTTTTGAACTCTTTCCGCTTGGAGACGATCCCACCATAAGAGTGCATAGCCTTCAAACTCCAAAGAAGCCATAGCAACTATCTTGTTGTCACTAAAGTTGTGGATGCCGAAGATCTTGTCTTCCTTGAGAGCCCAAGCAAGATATTCTTCGGGGTTGTTTTCACCATTGAACTTTGGAACATTGAAGCGAAGGGCACTCATGTTGTTGTCTTCATGTTGTCGATGGGGTCGCTCATGTGGGTCTTCATCATAGATAGGACGTGAAAGATCATATTGGTCATCCTCATTGTCTTCTCATTGGCGATCATGATGGGGAGAATGACGCTGGTGGTTATTAGGAGGTGGTTGTTGGCGGTGACGCAATCGTGCTTCTCGGGGTTAACTATCATCATTGTCACGGTGTTGTTGTTGAGGACGCTCTTGGTCTTGGCGATCATTGTGGTTGGGACACCCATTGCGCCTAGGTGGCCTTATATGTTGACGAGAACCTTCCACGAAGTCATTGTGACCATAGTCATTGTCGTGGCCTTGTGGAGGTGGATGACAATGTTGTCGAAGGTCCGGTCGTTGAGGTTGATGTTAAAGAGGGTCACCACGGCCTTGGAGATTTCGAGGTGGTGGTGATGGGGAGCTATCGTCATACCAATGTCATCGAGAAGCTTGTGGCGAAGGAGGCGGCGGTTGTGGTGGTTGTTGAGGTCCTTGTTGTGGTTGTCCACCATCCTCCATGTTAAGGTTGTGATCATGGCGACGAGCTTGGTGATGATCTTAATTGTGGCGGCTTGAACGTCTAGACCTTGAGGTCGATGATGATCCATGACGGTTGGCAAGGTTTCCCAAGTTGATGTTGATGCACGTCATTTGATCATTCAATCGAGCCTCTTGTTCTTGGAGTCTACGTTCATAGTGCTCCAATACATCCTTCACAAGTTGGCGGAGTTGGAAATGGTCGTTGTGGGTGACGAAGTTGTGGTAGGCGTTGTTGATGTTTGAGAAAAGTGTCAAGGAAACAAAAATCCAAGGAAAAGTTTGTTGTAAAACGTGGAGAAGAACTGAAATGAAATGTTAGCACAAGAACCAAACCTAGTGGAGGAAACAAAAATTGAACACACACACACACAAGGGATAAATGGGGTTAGTGCGGCGAATGGACGAGCGGAGATGAAATGTTCCTAACAAACACTAAGCTCAATGCCACACCAACGCAAGGAGGACACTAGCTCAAACCGCAAACTATAAGAGGCAACAAGATTCACACCGTGGCAACAGGTCACTCTCTTCTCTTTTGCGACACGAAGCTACACGTTGCTACAAATGATATCAATTGGCATCTGTGACGCACCGGGATCGGGCACTATGCAGATTTCAGCATTTCCGCCAAAATCCACATAATAACCGATTCCAGGTTGCCACTTGTGATAACATTACAACAGTTCACAAATATTCCGCAACAACAACAGAAGAGATATATACAAGACGACTCAAACGAGTCAAGGATACAACCGATACAATACAAAGATCGAAAAAAACAGCGGAAGAAACAACATAGTGTCCGACTACGGACAAGATACAAATTGGACTAAGAGTCCTGAAGATAACCGATGGCGTCCAATCCCTGCCCAGGCCAAGCCGGAGGGATTCCCAAGCTAACATCGTCAGACTTCAAACCTGTTGACTGCAATGTGGAATATGCAGCCACGAAAAGGATTCGTGGGTCAGTACTATTAAGTACTGGCAAGTGGATAAACCATACTCACAAGATACCAGCGTAACCGATCATCACAAGATACAAATACTTTGGGTACAACGGAAGGAAGGGGTTATTGCAAAGAAGCGGCAGCGGGCAGCACTAACAACTAAAGAGACGCGCTACAACTTCCGGCTAAAAGAAAGGGATAAGATAGCGCGACAAAACCAACTATAACTACTCACCAAACAATACCCATCCAGTGTTACCCCCTACTAAGGAAGCAACCCAAGGAAACTCACACTGTTGATTAAGGTGACATTCATTTTTATGGTGGAGGTAATCTATATTACTAGTCAAGTTATTATCATTAGGTGTAAGTTGCCTGAGTACTTGTTAGCCAGCACTTTCACTAAGTCGTCACATAATCGCGGACAACACGGCTTCTCGAGAAGATTCATCCCTGCAGGGTGCGCTACAGTACCCGTACACACTCAAGCTAAAACTCAGGTTGGCTCGACACGACCCAAACCGTCTGTACAACCTGTCCTAGGAGCCACGGAGCTATAAGGTCCCAGCCACGCAGCCGAATACTCAGCGCAAGTGTGCAAAACTCCCGGAGGACGCAACACCCCGGCAATACAGGCCTCGCCCTATATGCATCAACATCATCATCAACAGTAACTATGGGGGGCCAACCCATTCATGCATATGAGCGAATGGAACACCCGAACTAAGTGTGGCTCTTCGGACAAGCTGCAAATCAGGTCTAAGTCGAGGGGGGGGGTCCCATCCTACCTCCCGGATGCGGTTAGCGCGCTCATCATGGATCAATGGACAAGACCCTTTTCCTAGTTTCGACACTAGCAGGCTCCAAAACCACGTTGGGCCTCCTGCCGGTGCCTTATCATCAAATTATTATTAACCCAAACATTAACATGTTGTTGATTAAATTGAAACCCAACTATCAACTAAACAGGTGATAGAACAAAGGACAACAGGACTAGAGCGCAGACAACACTAAGCATGCAACTACGACACGATAGCCAACAAGGTAAACAAACAACAGTTAATAGGAAGTGGAAGGAAGGCTATATCATGGCTGCAAGGTAAACATATGATAGGATCGAGACATAAGCATCGAAAATACTAGGCTAGCATAAAGACAACGGAAAGAATCGGTAACAAGTGATGAAAGGCAGCCATAGGTAGCAAGTGAGTATACTTGCCTGAGATCCAGCAAGTAGAGGTACATCCGCAGAACTTGTCGTTGCTCACATCATCTCAACGTCCTATCCGCGAAGAAGCAACGAACTAGAACAAACACCGGATGCAACAATTAACACTACAGCAAAAGATCCAGCATGATCCTATTTTATATGCATGACAAGTTAAAGGGTGCATGAAAATAAATACAAGACATGATGAAACATTTTAAATGGGCCCAAATGCAAAGATAAGGTTGCATTTGGAAAATCCCAGGTGCATGCATAGTTATTTAAGTGAATTACAAGCAAACATTAGGTTGAAGTGATTAAATGGCATGGTGGATGATGAAAACAGAATGTAGACAACATTAGCTTCAATGTGATACTTCATTTGCCAAATTTGGAATTTTAAATATTTAATTATGATTTTTTGCAATTTAAAAGGTTTAATTAAAGCATTGAATTATTGCACCACTTTCAATTAGGAAAAACAGTAAACAAATTGTATATTTGAAAAGTACAGAGAATTTTTATTGGAAAACATATTTTACTTTTCAAATTTGGAGTTAAAATGAATTAGTTATGATTTATGCAATTTTAGATGAATTAAATAAAGTACAGAAAATTGCACAAATTTTAATTGGTCAAAACATTAAACAAATTGCATATTTGGAAAATGCAGAGAAATTTTGAGTAGAATACATATTTTATTTATTAAATTTGGATTTGAATTGCAAAAGATATTAAGGTTTGAATTCTAGGGACTTGATTGCAAAACAGAAATTTTCGGAAAAGGCCCAAAGAATTTTTGTCACGCGGTGCAGATGTGCACTGGGTCACTGACCAGTAGAGCCAGGCCCTGCTGGCGCCTGCGTGGCAGATGGGTGGATGCTTGCGTGGCCTCCACTGTCTATGACAGGTGGGGCCCGCGCGCGGAGTGGAAAAGAGAGAAAAAGGGGGCGTGCGTGCGACCGATGGGTTTCGAACCTGGGACTTCCAGCGAGCAGACGATGGGCCTTGGCCACTGGGATGTGGTGTGCTTTGTGATACCAGACGGATCTAACAGAATAAGAGGTAACCGTACGCGGTTAACTGAATTTTTTTGAACAACAAGATTCAGAGAACATGATGGGAACAGAAACGCGAACGACGTCGTTCGGCAGCGGCGTTGCTCGATGGCTCCGCTCCAGAGAAGGTTGGGGAGAGCGGAAAGAGGCCTTGGGGGTGCGGCTCACCTTGGGGATGTTTATGGCACGGGAGTTTGGCGCAGGAGCGACGACGTTCACCGCAGGGAGGAGAGGAAGGCGCTGCGCCGCCGAGCTCCTCACGGACGGACGGAGCTCTTGACGAGCATGGCGCGGTGGTCCTGGAGCCTCCCAGGTCCGGCCGAGGGGACGAGGTCGAAGAGGGCGACGCCATGGTTCCATTCCCGGCCTCCGGAGGTCTTGGCGATGAGCACAACGATGGCCCTTGGCCCCCCAAGTACCAGCCATGGAAGTCCTCTAGATGGTTCAGAAAGGAACAGAGAGGAAGGAGAGATGTAGGTGGCGGCGGAGAGAAGGAGGAGGGAGAAGCTAGGGTTAGGGTTCGGGGAATCCGGAGGGCGGGGTAGATAAGGAGGGGGAGTAGGTGGGGACAGGGGACCATGGAGGGGAGGGAGTAGGTGCGGTGGTCCAGGAGAGGTTCACGTCTCCTGCTCGTGCTACCGTACGGAGGAAAGAGACAGGGGAGGTGGGCTGGGCGCTCGGGGTCGTAGGTGGGCCTTTGGGCCTGCCTCCCCCAGCAGCTCTTTTTTTTATTCTTTTTCTTTTCCCTTTTTTTTGTAAAAGTTGAAGAGAAATTTGAAATTGGAGGGGTTTTACACATGCAAGAATTATGAAATAAATTTTTATTGCATTTGGAATTGAAAATGCCCAAGTGCACCAATTTTTGATTTTGAAAAAATTCAAACTTTTGTGGAAGTTTTAATTTAGATGAATTTGGGTTGAAATAGAATTTGGGGAGGTTTCACTACTCCAAAAATTATAATTTTGGTTTCTTTGCACTTGGCATCCAAAATGCCCAAGTGTGCAAGTGTTTTTTTTTGAAAATTTCAGATATTTGAAAAGGTTTGAATTTTGAAATTGGTTTGAAAACAAGAGTGCAATGCATATGATGCAATGCAATGCGAAAAAGAAAAACAACCAAATCTAATTGGGGGAAATCCCCCGGGTGTTACAGCATCGATCTTTTGCTTCTTTTTCTTTCTTGCTCTTTTTTTTTTAATTTTCTCTTTTTGATGATTCCAAAATGCCAATGCCTACTCGCAGCTATTCTCTCACAAGTGCCAAACACGCACTCTCGGTGCCACCAATGCGATGCCAAGCGATGTAAAAGAGCTAGCCCGAATAGGAAAGGCACACAAACAATGGGTTAGTTCAAGCGGGAGATGGTTATACCTCTCTTGTGGATGATCTCGGACTTGCGGCCGGTGGTTGTTGATGTCGTGTCGATCCGTTGGTGTAGATGCGTAGCTGATGTTGTGGGCTTTGCGAGGAAACTTGAGTCACTCAAATCGGACCAACAACGACAAAGAAAAACCCGTTTGAAAATCTGTCCAAGAATCGAAGAGCAGGATTTTCTGAGATTTTTGCTCAATTTCGAAATTCCTTCCAAATCCAAGAAAATTTTGGACAAATTCGAGGAAAGTGGCTGAATAGAAATGTGGGGAATGGTCTCAAGCAACAAATCCACAAAAACTCAACAAATCCACAGATCGGTCAAAATCCCTTTTGGCTATTTTTGGTGAAATTTTCGAATTTATGGTGGTAGAAGAAAAATTGGGTACAGAGGAGGGTAGTGGGGGTCAAATTTGTGTCAATCTAGCTCTGGATACCATATGATATGGAGGGTAAACCTCTAGGGTGGCCCGATCTTCACGAATCGACCAAGACCACGAAGAACGAACGATGAACACGATGAACACAAGAGGGGAACGAGGGGGACATCTGGTGAAATCAAGGGGGAAACGTGGGAAATCGAGGGAAGATAACTAGTAAGAATGAAAGAACCCCAAATCTCTCGTAAACCCTGAAGGCCGCCTACGAGACGATCGATCCAACTGAACTCACCTTATCGGAAACCGCTTCACACCCGTGGCCGGTCCACCACGCCAATAGAACCTCAAGGACTAGTTGAGGAAGATTGGGCAGTCCCTAACTGAATCCCAAGGGGAAAGGATAGGTAATTGAGGTGAATCTTAATACGGTCCTAGATGCAAATCATAGGAGTAGCCTTGATACGGTCTTAGGTACAACCAGAGGAGTAGCCTCACAAGAAGGATACAAGAGAAAAGCTCAAAGTTCTAATTCATCTCTAACCTAGATCTGACCGGAGGGGGTTCCTTATATAGCCTAGGGGGTAGGTGGGCGTGAAAAAGGGAGGTTTCACTCACTTTTGCATGTAGTTTGGAAATCTGGCCTGGAGGCCGGCCGGGTCTGTTGGGTGGCCGGCCTGGCGACGCAGGGAGGCCGTCCTAGGCCGGGCTTGAGGCCGGCCGGCTCGGTTGGGTTGCCGGTCTGGGGCGCGCAGGGAGGCCAGCCTGGCCGGGCTTAAGGCCAGGTTTCCTGCACCCGGCGCCTCCTTCTTCTTCGGGGGCTTCTTCTTGGTCACTTCCTTGGCTTCTTGTGCATCATCTTGAGCACGTTCTTAGGCATCTTGGGCATCGTCTTGGGGGTCCATGGTGGGGTCATACCTCAGCACACATAGGGAATTTCCATGAGGTAGCGCACCATTCAGCAAGTCACCCAAAGCATGAAGAGAAAGGAGTGAGTTCACCTTATCATGTATTGCCTTTGCTCGTGATCTTGTCATCGGTCCACTTGGTGGAATGGGGTGTGCGGCATCAACTCGGCAGGGAGAACAGTCTCGGCCCCGTACACTAGGGAGAAAGGCGTTGCCCCCGTGGGCTTGGTTGCGGTGGTGCGGATTGACCACAGGACCAACGGAAGCTCGTCGATCCACTTCTTCCCGTGGGACTTGAGCTTGTTGAAGCTCCGGGTCTTGACACCCTTAGGACCTCGGCATTGGCGCGCTCTTCCTAGCCATTGTTGTGCGTGTGCACGACGGAGGCGTAGTAGATCTTGATGCCTAGGTTGGCGCAGTAGGACTTGAAGAGGCCTCTTGTGAATTGCGTGCCGTTGTCGATGATGATGCGGTTGGGAACGCCGAAGCGGCAGACCAACCCCTTGATGAACTTCACTACCGTCCTTGTTGGGATGTTCCGGACAGCTTCTACCGCCGCCCACTTGGTGAATTTGTCGATGGCGACGTAGCGGTAGCGGTAGCCCCCGAGCGCTCGCAAGAAGGGTTCCAGGATGTCCAGGCCCCAGAACGCGAACGACCATGAGAGGGGGATGGTCTGGAGCCCTTGCGCGGGCTGATGGATCTGCTTGGCGTGGAACTTGCACACCTCGCAGGACTTGACGAGCTCGGTGGCATCCTTGAAGGCCGTGGGCCAGTAGAAGCCGTACCTGAAGGCCTTGCCGATGAGGGTACGTGATGAGGAGTGGTGGCTGCAGTCACCTTGGTGGATGTCCTTGAGGAGTTCCACACCGTTTCCGGTGGGACGCACAGCAGCGCCACGCCATTGGGGCCCCTCCAGTACAGCTTGGAGTCGATTGCGAAGTACATTTTAGCTCGACGGGCGACCTGATCGGCCTCTGCTTCGTCTTCTGGGAGGTCTTCCTTATGGAGATACTCGATCATGCTCTTGTTCTAGCAGACTTCCTCATGAGTGAAGGCGAGCACCAGTCGATTCCCCGAAGGGGTACCGCAGTCAGGTGCACCTTGGGAGGGAGCGGGTGGTGGCTCCTCCTCGAGCTTTTGGTGGCCTTGTGGCTCCTCCTCATCGATGGGAGGGATGATGGATGGGTTTTTGAGCCTTTTTTCAAAGACTCCTGGTTCCGGCGCCCAGTTGCTTGATGCTCGCTTGGCGAGGTTGTCTGCTTCTTGGTTGTTCCCGCGCAGGATATGCTGCAGCTCCAGGCCGAGGAAGTGCTTTTCTAGCTTGCGGACTTCCTCGAGGTACAGGGCCATGTGCTTATCCTTGGCGACGTAGCTCTTGTTGGAGAAGTTTACCAGGAGCTGCAAGTCTCCCTTGATGACGAGGTGCTTGACGCTTAGGGCGATAGCGGCCCTGACTCCGGCGAGGAGCCCCTCTTACTCAGCGGTGTTGTTGGATACTTTGACCTTGTGGCCTAAATGGAGCTGGACGGCGTAGTAGAGCTTGTCTTCCATGGGCGACGTGAGCACGACATCAGCCCCGAGCCCTTGGAGGAGAAAGCGCCGTCGAAATGCATGGTCCATTCTCCGGGAGCCAGCTTTCCTGGGACGGCCGTCTCCTCTTTGGGGTCTTCTTCCGATGGTGGATTTGTCCATTATACGTTGAATTCTGCCAAAATTCCTCCCATGATGGTCTTGGTCGTGAGGAACTGGAGCTCAAAGTGTTGAAGCTTGACAACCCACTCAGCGACACGCCCCGTGGCATTGGAATTTCGAAGGATCTACTCGAGGGGAAAGGCTGAAACCACTATGATGGGGTGCCCCTCGAAGTAGTGATGAAGCTTCCTCAAAGCTACAAGGAGTACGTACAGGAGCTTCTGCTTCACGCGGTGCCTCTCACGGGCATCTCGAAGCACGGTGCTTACAAGGTAAACAGGATGTTTGACGAGAGCGACTGTAGAGGCCCCGGCAGTAAGTTGTCCTGACGCATTGGGGCTCTCCTGAGGATGCATGAGGGTATTCTCCTTGTGGAGCTCCTCGCCTGCAACGGGGTCCTCTCGGGGAGAAGCGCGTGTGGGCTCCAAGTCGGGCAGGGCCGCTCCTTTCTTATCAGTTGGCCTTTCAGCTACGAGTGCAACCCTGAATATCTGAGGGGTGGCCGCAAGGTACAGGAGGGACAGATCCTGCGGTCGTGGTGCGATGAGTATAGGAGGGCTTGCCAGATACATTTTGACCTCCTCAAATGCAGCAGCTACCTCGGCAGTCCATTTGAATGGACCCGAACGCTGCAGGAGCTTAAGGAAAGGCACAGCCTTGTCGTCGAACCTGGAAATGAAGCGCCCCAGCGCCACCACGCATCCCGCGAGGTGTTGCATATCCTTCAGTTGTCGTGGAGGTTGCATCTCTTGAATGGCTCGAATCTTGTCGGGGCTCGCCTTGATGCCCCGATGGGACACCAGGAAACCTAGCAGCTTCCCTGCAGCAACTCCAAACACACATTAGTCGGAGTTGAGCATGATATTGACCCTGCGGAGGTTTTGAAATGTCTACTCAAGCTCGGTGACGAGCGTGCGCTCTTTGCAAGTTTTGATGAAGATGTCATCATTGTAGGCTTCCGCATTCTTCCCTATCTACGTACCCAAGGCAATGCGCATGAGCCTCTGGAAGGTGGCTCATGCGTTCTTCAAACGTAAGGGCATACAGACGTAGAAGAACACCCTACAAGGTTTCAGGAAAGCGGTCTTCTCTTCATCTTATTTTGCCATTTTTCTCTGATGATAGCCTGAGAAGGCGTCCAGGAAACAGAGGAGATCGCACCCAGCGGTGGAGTCCACTATTTGATCGATCCTTGGGAGAGGATATGGATCCTTCGGGCAGGCTTTGTTGAGGTCAGTGAAACCCACGCAGAGACGTCCTCCACCCGTGTGCTTGGCAACGACCACGGGGTTGGAGATCAACTCGGCCTGGATGACCTCCCGGATAATCTTGGCATCGAGGAGCTTCTCCACCTCCTTGATAATGAATTTTTGCTTCTCCGGGCCCTAGTGATGGTCCTTCTGCTTGACCGGGCGCGCACCCGGGCACACCGCAAGATGGTGCTCGATCACCTCCCTTGGTACACCGGGCATATCGGAAGCTTTTCGTGCGAACATGTCCACGTTTGCCCGGAGGAAGGCGACGACCGCACTTTCCTATTTGGGGGGCAGCCCGGCCCCAATGGTGAGTGTCGGCCCTGTACCGTCGGGGTTCATGGAGACCTTCATTGTCGTCGCCCTCTCGTGAGAGAACAATTGCTTCTTCTTCGGAGGCTCGACAACGTCCCCGAGGTTACCCTCATCTATGGGGTGTGATGTTGCCGCCTCCTTGTAGGCGTCCTCCATGGAGCGCACCGCGTCCTTTACGTCCCCGTGAACAACGAGGGGTCCAATACTCCCGGGCATGTTGACCATGTTGTAGTCATGGTGCGTGACGGCAATGAATTTGGCCAACGCCGGGTAGCCGAGTATGGCGTTGTAGGGCAGCCCGATGTGGGAGACGTCGAATTCGATCTCCTCTGTGCGGTAGTTGTGGCGGGTCCTGAATGTGACTACTAGCCTGGCCCTCCCCAGCGGCACAGTTGTGCCGATGGTTACTCCAGTGAAGGGCCTGGTGGCCTTGAGGCGGTCACGCGGGATGCGTAGCTTCTCGAAGGTCCCGAGGAAGATCACCTTGAGGTTGACGCCTCCTTCCACGGGCGTCTTCGAGACGGCGACGTGGTTGGTCGTGGGGGTGCAGACCAGTGGGATGGCTCCCACTGACCCAATGGCCTTGGGGTGGTTGGCGGCGTCGAAGGAGATATCTTGCTAGGACCACTTGAGTGGCAGGGTAGCCGTTTCGCCTCCGCGACATGGGGCGTTGACCTCCTGCGATGCTTGCTTGAGGTGGCGTCCAGAAGAAGGGGCGAGGAACCCACCGAGTATACAGGTGACATGACGAGTGGTGTCGTGCAACTCCACCGCACCTCAGCCGCCGCGTCCCAAGGCGAAACGCCAGAGAGTCACTTGACCCTCGGGTTCACCGTGGGGATGACGGTCACAGTGGAGGAAGCGTTGGAGGAACTGCGTGTGCTGGTCCTCCCACGAGTCCACGGAGCTGTCCGGGAGGATTAGCAACCATGCGAGCGCAGGGCCGCGGAGAGCCAGGGGAAAGTACCTCAGGAGGCATGGGTCACCGCCCCCAGCTGCCCTGACTCGTGGTTCGTATTGCCACAGGAAGTCCGACGGGGGACTATCTCATGCGTAGCATGGCGGGAGGCGAGGCCGGTAGGCTGAACGCCACCTTGCCTCCCACAGGTCTCTGTTGAACGCGTACCAGCACCCTGCCCGGTTGCTTGCCCGCCGCTCTCGGTAGCTAGGCCACTCTGAGTTGGTGGCGTTTCCCGGGGTGAAGGATGTCGAGCCGCGCGCTCGAGAGCGCCGCACCCTGCGTGTCCAGCGTTCCGCCGGCATGACCACGGGCGTGTCAGCCGTGCTGAAGCCAGTCTGCTCCCAGTTGGCTGATGGAGTTGTGGTGAGCTCGATGGTGTACACCAACCGAGCATCACCTGCGTCGAGCATGGTCGGGAAGCGCGCCGGCCCCTGTGCTCCATATGGGGCATCCTACGTGGTTACCCGCGCAGGAGACCAGAGGGGACGCGCCGGGATCCCGTGGAACTGGCCGGCGTGCGTCATGCCACGCTCATGTTGCGACGCGGAGGAGCGAGAATGGGAAAGCCCGATGTGGGCGAAGTCGGTGACTAGGCCGCCAAGGTTGTTCTGTTTCCAGGAACGCGCCCTGCGGCTGGTCCGATTGGTGTTGGAAGCAACCATGGCGATAGAGATGCGAGAGATACGCCTTGCCCCTACCTGGCACGCCAAATGTCGGAGATACCTGTTCTGTCAACGATAGGGTACAACTTAAATGTTCGAACACTAGGGGCTAACCACGTTCAATCGCACCTCCGGAGGATTCAACAGGGGAGCTCTCGAAGGAAAACAGTCACAACACGAGGGGTTTACCTAGGTTCAGGCCACCGTGATGGTGTAAAACCCTACTCCTGCTTGTCTGAATTATTGCACTGTGAAGATTACAGTACAACGGGGTGTTCTGGTGATCTTCCTACTTGGTGTTCTGGTGATCTTCCTACTTGGTCTCCTTGCACCAAAGGGGAAAGCCACCGATGAGGCTTTGGTGCACGAAGCGGAGCTCTGCGCTTTATATGAGAATGAAAACTGCCAAAGCCATCATGTCTTTTGCGGTGGCTTCATCATCCGCGCAGAGGTTAGAACATCACCCTCACATGGGCTGTCTCCCAGCGGGCGAGGCTCCTTCCATGAAGGAGCGGGGTCGGAGCAGGACTCCTCCCCAGCGATGCGCGGTGGAGATCCCTTAGAGATCTCCTCTTAAAGGGATTGGCCGTGGTGGAGAATGGTTAAGGGTTTCTCCCTATCTTGATGGGTGGGTACGGACTCCTTCCGTGCCCTATGGATCGGGCCAGCAGCAGAAGGCCCAAGCTACCCTGGTATCCGGGGGTCCGACAGGCAGAACTGCCGTTCTGACCCCTCTACGTGAGCCGAAAGGGGGTAATAAAGTGGAACCAATTTCTTTATTGTGTTAGGCTAGGCCCAAGGAACAACCTAGACAATGTTAGGGCCCACCTATTGGCAAGATTCCCCCCGTTCCGTCAGATTCAGGAGTTTCGGGCTCTAAGTAGTCCTAGAACCCACGAGAGAGAATCCGATGCCGGTGAATCCCTAACACAGAGAGCAAGGGAATATTGGGAATCCAAGACCCTATGCCACACTCTAACACACATGGTATTGCATACCATGTGTTGTTGTGGCATTCCGTTGATCCGGAGCCCGCTCTCCTGAGAAACCATAGCACCGCTGGGGAAAAAGACGGAACTGTCGTTCTAGCCCCTCTACGTGAGCCGAAACACTAGTAGGAAAAAGCTTACTAGTGACGAACAAAATAGAGCTACCGCTGGCGAACAAGCCCTGTTCGCCAGCGCTATGTAGTTACCGCTGGCGAACACCAGTCCTATTCGCCAGCGCTAAGCTTGAAATACTGAAAATTCGAAAATAAATTTTTCGTAATATTTTTTTTCAAAATTTCAAAACAGTTGAATTCGGGAACCTATAATCACGGTGTATAATTTTTTTCTCTTTTTTTTCTTTATTTCAATTTTAATTGTCCACTTCCCCCTCGTTCACCCATCCTCCGGCCCGAGCACACTTAACTTCTTAGTTCCATCCCTATGAGCTACCTAGGAACAACTCATTCTTTCTTGTATGTATAGTACTATCAATCCTTTTAACTATTGCACCATATGTACAAATCTGTAATTCCAAATTCGACAAATGTTATGTCTAAATTGATCAGAAGATTACGAGGAATCCAAATATGACATCCTTATTATCTTTTAAAAAAACTTTATTTTTTTTCATTTTGAATTTTTTTATTAATTTGATTTTGTAGGACAATTTATTCTCTATCAAATAACTTTTTTTCCTTTTGGAATTTGCCAATTCTAAAAAAACCTTCACAAGCCGAAGTTTTTTGCTCACGATTTTTTTGATTTATTAAACGCGTTTTTTCGACGTCGTATGCAAAAGTTATGGTTGTTTTACGTTTTATTTTTGCATTTTCCATGAAAGGTCAAATGGAATATTTCAAATTTTCTATATCAACTAGATAGTACACCCTACCCACATATGAAAGAATTTTATTTTTTGAACATTTTATCATTTTTGTTCTTGCTTTAGAAAAGTAAAAAAGGTTGTCATGGGGGGGGGGGGGCTGAGGAAAAATTCAAATTTTAGCGCTGGCGAACAAAAATAATGTTCGCTACCGGTACGTTTAGCACTGGCGAACCTCCTTGTTGCCCAACGGTATGTTTACCGCTGGCGAACACGCCCCCCTGTTCGCCAGCGCTAAGTTAGGTACCGCTGGCAAACCAACTGTCCCGTTCGCCAGCGGTATTTGCTTCTGCGCGCAGCCCCACGCCCACTATTACCGCTGGCGAACGAAGTGCCATGTTCGCCAGCGGTAACCTATGTAGCGCTGGCGAACACTGATCCGTGTTGGCTAGCGGTAATATCACTGGCGCACATATATTCTTGTTGGCCAGCGGTAAGCTGCTGGCTATAGCCTGTTTCCTACTAGTGAAAGGGTGTAGAAAACTGGAACCAATTTCTTGTTTGTGTTAGGTTAGGCCCAAGGAACACCCAAGACAATGGTAGGGCCCACCTATTCGCAAGATTCCCCAAGTTCCGTTAGATCCGGGAGTTTCAGGCTCTAATTGTCCTGGAAACCGACGTCGCTGAGGCCCTAACACCTAGAGCGAGGGAATATTGGGCATCCAAGACCCATGAATTCCACACTCTAACAAACACGTTATGGCATACCATGGGGTTTGGTGGCATTCAGACGATCCTAAGCCCCCTCTCCGGAGAAACAATAGCCCCGCTGGGAAAAAGAGGGAACTGTCGTTCCGACCGCTCTACGTGAGCTGGAAGGGGGTATAAAAGTGGAACTAATTGCTTGGTTGTGTTATGTTAGGCCCAAGGAACACCCAAGACAATGGTAGGTCCCACCTCTTGGCAAGATTCCTCCAGTTCCGTCAGATCCGGAAGTTTCTGGCTCTAAGTAGTTCTGGAACCCGCTAGAGAGAATACGACGCTGGGTTAGCCCAAACACAAAGAGTGAGGTAATATTGGGCATCAAATACCAATTCCGCACTCTAACACACATGGTATGGGATACCATATATTGTGTTGGCATTCATACGCTCCAGAGGCCCCCTACGGCGAAACCCTTGCCTAGTTGAGGAAAAAGACGGAACTGCCGTTCTAGCCCCTCTACGTGAGTCGGCAATGGGTAGCAAAGTGGAACCAATTGCTTGGTTGTGTTATGTTAGGCCCAAGAAACACCCAAAAGAATGGTCGGGCCCACGTCTTGGTAATATTCCCCCTGTCCCGCCAGATCCGGGAGTTTTGAGGTCTAAGTAGTCCTAGAACCCGCTAGAGAGAATCTGACGCCGGTGAAGCCCTAACACAAAGAGCGAAGGAATCTTGGGAATCCAAGACACCATGCCACACTCTAACACACATGGTATTGCATACCATGTTTTTGTGTGGCAATCAGACGATCCGGAGACCCCTCTCTTGAGAAACCATAGCCCCGCTGGGGAAAAAGACACAACTGTCGTTCAGGCCCCTCTACATGAGCCAAACAAAGAGAGTGAGGTAATATTGGGCATCAAAGACCCATTCAACACTCTAACACACATGTTATGGCATACCATATATTGTGGTGGCATTCATACGCTCTAGAGAAACTCTACCCCTGCTAGGGAAAAAGGCGGAACTGCCGTTCTGGCCCCTCTACATGAGCCGAAACGGGGTAGCAAAGAGGAACCAATTGCTTGGATGTGTTCGGTTAGGTCCAAGGAACACCCAATACAACGGTAGGGCCCACTTATTGGCAAGATTCCCCCTATTTCGTCAGATATGGGAGTTTCGGGCTCTAAGTAGTCTTGGAACCCGCGAGAGTGAACCCGATGGTTGGTGAAGCCGTAACACGGAGAGTAGAGAATCTTGGGCATCCAAGACCGTGTGCCACACTCTAACACACATGGTTTGGCATACCATGGGATTTGGGTGTCATTCAGACGCTCCGCGGCCCCTCTCCGGAGAAACCCTAGCCCCGTTGGGGAAAAGGACGAAACTGCCGTTCTCACCCCTCTACGTGAGCCGAAAGGGGTAGCAAAGTGGAACAAATTTCTTGGTTATGTTAGTTTAGGCACAAGTAACACCCAAGACAATGGCAGGGACCACCTCTTGGCAATATTCCCCACATTCCGTCAGATCCGGGAGTTTCGGGCTCTAAGTAGTCCTATAACCCGCCAGAGAGAATTTGACACCGGTGAAGCCCTAAGACAAAGAGTGAAGGAATCTTGGGAAGCCAAGACCCATGTCACACTCTAACACACATGGTATGGCATAGCATGTATTGTGGTGGCATTCAGATACTCCGGAGCCCCTCTACGGTGAAACACTAGTCCCGTTGGAGCAGAGCCAAACTTATCGCACAATTCGTTGACTGGAGCCCCAAACAAGGTGGAGGAAGACGAGACGTGCCCGCAAGGCGTGGGGGCAGGGAGCTCGTGGAGGGTGGGACAAGAGCGACAGAGCTGCGCGCGCGCGTCTATTGGCTGGTGGCAGTGTTCGCCTTGGCTTAAATGGAGCGCTGGATGGCCGAGATACCTTCCTATTCCTTCCCTGCCGTGCGCTCGACCGGGCTCCATCTGGTGCCGGCTCCATCCGTCATCCAAATCATGGCGCGGACGTGGAATCTGCTGTCCTGCTCGGGAACGTGTCTCCCGTGGCACCGCCGGGCCCCGCGAAGTGATCCTGGGCCTGCACACGTGGGCCAGGCCGGTTGACCACCCCGCTTGGTGGACGGCTGCGATCGCGGCAACTGGACGGCCAATAATTCCCTTGCCTTTTTTTTCATCGTCGGTGCATTTTTCTTTTCCGACTCCTTTTCCTCTTGGTCGGCTTGATAAGTTCAGAGCTACGACCGTGCTAGTCTAGTAGCTTTCCGACCACCAGATAGTAAGGCATGAACGATGTGATAATTAGCGTGACGGTTGCATGCGTAACACGGGGCGTCCTCCTTGTCAAATTAATTAACGCATATTCGCGCGTCCGCGCCGTGCGATTTCGATCGGAGGGCGCAGATTGGAGCGTCTAATTTTCGCGCAGCGCGGTCGGGGTGAACCTAGCAGAGTCGATTCAAATTTCGTTAACCGTGCCGTTATCCATTTTGTCTGGACGTTCCTCGTCGTCTCCGCTTGCCCCCTCCTCCCCCACCCCGTAGGGGATTGCTAGCTGGATTCGAGTGGCGAGCTCGGTCTTCGGGGGCGGAACCCAGTGCCCCGTCGACGGTCGTCCCCATCCCCGCCGTTCAGCCGCCACTCCTCACGGGCTCCTCGTCGTCTCCGCTTGCCCCCTCCTCCCCCACCTCTGTAGGGGCTTTGCTAGCTTGATTCGAGCGGCGAGCTCGGTCTTTGGGCGGAACGCAGTGCCCCGTCGACGGTCGTCCCTATCCCGCTATACAGCCGCCGCTCCTCGCAGGCCGCCGTCGGGGAGACGATTTCGAGAAGTTATTTCCCCTTGGCAGATCGATCCCCCGTAGATGTAACTTCTAAGCTTTTTTGTTGTATCCATGGTCGATTTGTTGACGGCTATATCGTGCTCTCCCCCTCCCCCTCTCTCCATCCAGGTGATTTTCCGCGCGGATTTCTTGGGAGGCGATCTCGTTATAGAGGGTGGCCATTACTTCCCGAGCGTACCATTTTTCCCCCTCGACCTGTGGTTCCCCTAGGCGATTTTGAGTGGAAGAAGGGTTTCTACACCTCACGGAGGAACAGGGTAAGTCCCAGAGGACGCGATGTGACTTTTTTCTACATTTGAACCCGTGTGTTTTTACTGTATGCACACTGTGTTTTTTAGGGCGATTATTTTCTGTAGTGTGACTTGCAAAATTCCATGGTAGTAGATGGAGATATAGGTTTCAAACCCATGTTACAGGTGAGGAGGAGGGGGAGGGGGGATGTGGATGAGAGGAGGCACATGAATCTGTGGGTTTCAGTACATGTTAGTGGGCAACCTGTGTGTTTCAGTTTAACATGAAGTAGTGTTTTTGTTACATGGATGGGTAGATGTAATTTTCAGATGGATAAAATTTCAGTTTAACTGCTACCCATCCACATGTATTAGTCGAATCTTTTTAATCTTGGCCATTATGGCTTGTCGTTAACAGCAAGATTACAAGCTGCCCATTCTCAAAGAAGGTGGCATACGTTGGATAGAGGGACGCGAAGAGTCGTCGGGCATCGATCGAAACGGTTGGCTTTGGAGGGGTTTTCAGGGCGGCGGGACGGATATACCTTGTAGTGTGTAGATGGGTACTAATTCCATCTAAGCATGAGCTCGAATGTTTGTTTTCGTTTTGAATAGATGGCACTGCGACCATGCAATGGACATTTTTCTGAAAACTAGATGATGGTTTTTACATTTTTTGTTTTTCTGAGGCTGCACCATCTTTTTTCTCTGAAACTGCAAACATTTTTACTGAAAAAGATGACAACGCAACTGGATTAGTATTTGTGTGTTTTTGTTACATGGATGGGTAGATGTAATTTTTAGATAGATAGAACTTTTTCTAGTAATTTTTGTTACATGGATGAGGCTGCACCATCTTTTTTTATGATAGAAATTTTTAGTAATTTTTGTTTAGATAGGTCAGGGAGGGGGATGTACTTTTTCTGAATTTGTTGGTACTTTTTTGCAGACAGATCAGCAGGGAGGTTACTTTTTTTAGTGTATATGTAATTTTTTATATAAAGTGGAGTTTTCACGTATGGAGCCTTTTTTTAATTTTCAGCGGGGATAAATGTCACTTGTTTTCTTTTTTAGATAGAACTTTTAGTATTTTTTTTGTCCTAGATAGATCATCAAGGCATGTCACTTTTCTGAATGGTTGGTATCTTTTAAAAAATACGAGACTATTTTTATTTTTTATTACTAGTTTGTGGGCTTCTACTTTGGGTAGATAGAGTATTTTTACTAAACAGCTAGATATGTAACTTTTGCAATGCATGGCATTGTTTTTAAAGATTTTTTGGATACGTGGAACCTGCAGATGGGATATGTAGTGGAGTTTTAACATGAGGAGCCTATTTTTATTTTTAAATAGATGGCACTGCGACCATGCCCAATTTTTCTGAATGGATGGTACCTTTTCCTAATTTGATGGTACTGGAGCCATCACGTTTTACAGCTTGTTATTGTTTTCTGAATTTGATGGTACTGGAAGCTTGTTCTGAATGTCTCATGATTTCTTTTTTTAACTGTGTTATTCTATTCAGATGACGAAGTCCTGTAGCAGCCGAAAACGTCACAAGAGCCATTCCAAGTTGGGTTTATTAAGACAGAAACTTACATTGTCTTCTAGAGGTTCGCCAAGTAATAAAGGTCAATCGGACACGTTAAATGAGGAAGCAATCATGAGACATGTAAGCCATTTTCGGAAGTTTTTTCGAAACTTCCAGGATTTGATTTCTGTTCAGTACCATCCATATTACTTTTAAATTCTGCAGTCTATTTTATTTGCTGTAAGATTAAAAACAACTAACTACATTCTTACTGCTGTAATTCATGTTGTTCACAGAGAAATCATTCTTCAAAGCTTTTTAACCGATCATCCCCAATGAAGCTGGTGAGGTTGTACAAGAGCATGTCACCTGAGTTGGTTAATTTCATAAAAAGCTGGGGATATGGAGGTCTGGTGGATATCAAGTGTTCTAAGCTGCAGCCTGATTTGTGCAAATACCTGATGGACTGCTTCGATCCGATAAGCTGCAAGCTTGTTTTTCCCGGAAGAGGCTCGATTGACGTGACTGAAAATTCTGTCCAGGAGGTTTTAGGAGTGCCACAAGGTGATTTGGATGTTCGGTATGAGATGGATCCGGAGGCAATCAAGTTCATGAATAAGCAATTTGGGAATAGAAGCAGAATCCAGCCTACAGTATCTTACCTAGAGAAGAAGCTTGTAGGGATGAAAGATGCCGACAACAACTATCTCAGGATGTTCATCACATTTGCAATGTGTTCTGTAATTGCACCAACAACTGGTACACATATCAGCCCTAGGCTCTACCCTTCACTTGTGAGGATCACGAATGCTAACAGGCTAAATATGAGCAAGTTTGTTATAACAATGCTCCGAAAAACTGCGAAGTCAAAGGCAGAGGGGGTGATGAAATCCTGCATGTTATACTTCATGGTACAGTAACATACAAATGATTCCTTGCATCTTGTTATCTCTTTTTACATGTTTTTTTTTATGTTTTCCTAATGTTTTTTTATTTCTGTGTTTTTGTGTTTCCATTTTCTCATGTGGAACAAGTAAAAATATGTAGACTCTCTACAACTCAGCGGCTTCATGAATAAGCAATTTGGGAATAGAAGCAGAATCCAGCCTACAGTATCTTACCTAGAGAAGAAGCTTGTAGGGATGAAAGATGCCGACAACAACTATCTCAGGATGTTCATCACATTTGCAATGTGTTCTGTAATTGCACCAACAACTGGTACACATATCAGCCCTAGGCTCTACCCTTCACTTGTGAGGATCACGAATGCTAACAGGCTAAATATGAGCAAGTTTGTTATAACAATGCTCCGAAAAACTGCGAAGTCAAAGGCAGAGGGGGTGATGAAATCCTGCATGTTATACTTCATGGTACAGTAACATACAAATGATTCCTTGCATCTTGTTATCTCTTTTTACATGTTTTTTTTTATGTTTTCCTAATGTTTTTTTATTTCTGTGTTTTTGTGTTTCCATTTTCTCATGTGGAACAAGTAAAAATATGTAGACTCTCTACAACTCAGCGGCATTGAAATCAACCCTGAAGGAACACGCGTTTCCATTTGGACCAATCAGATGGTGAAAGCAGCTATAATCCAAGATCAAGGGAGCGATGGAAATTTTGGATGGGCTCCAGTAATTTTTTTTGGTTGATTTTTTTGTGTAACCGTTTTTTGGAATATTTTTTGTTTACTGATCAGCTGGAATATTTTTTTGTATACTATATGTGTATTCATGCATGTGATTTTCCTTTTTGTTCCCCTAAAATGGTGCAGCTTAAACCTGAGTTTGCTGACCCTGGCGCACACGAAGAGCCCGCGGATGTAAATGAAGAATTGCACGAAAACATATCGAATTATCCAACCTATCAAGCAGAAAATGGAACAAGTAATAACACACCTGTTCAAGAAGAAGCAGAACATGATGAAGCCCCCAGGGAGATGGACCACTTGACAGCAGCATCTTTTTCTCGGACGCATCCAAGATTGATCTGTTCATTGAAAAGAATGCACCAGCTGAGCGAATTTTAGAAGTAAGTTTAGTTTATTTTTTTGTGTCATTTTTCTAGATAAAGCAGCTGAATATTCACTGCAGTACTACTTTCATGCATCTGAAATAAATTTGGGGCCAATATATATTTTCTGTTGCAGGAAACAGCTAGATACAAAGAAGCAGTCCAACAAGCGTGTCGCAATTTTGAGTCAACTCTTCAGATGCTTGTAAAGAATTTGGCATTCAGACCAGTCAAAAAAATCTGGAAGCAGAAGAAGAAGAAGAGTGCAAAGAAAAGCGCCAAGAATTCGAAGAACGAAGATGAGATTAGGGAGCATACCCCAATTGCAACACAGAGCCCACCCAGCCCAAATTCACTGGGTATATTTGATGAAGAGTTTGAGTGCGGCAGTTTAAATGAAGATAACACACAAACAACAGTATCACTTGATGAAGAATCACTTGATCTTAGCCTGTAGTCAACATATGAAGAAGATGATAGGTGTTTACGTCGAAAAAAGAGAGCTAGAGTGGCAGCATCAATCATTGGTGAGCCATGTCCGATAGCAATCATTCGAGATCCGAAGCATGATTACATTCCAAAAAAAATCAAAAGAACTTGCAGTAGGAAAGCTATGTCCAGCAGCGATGTTGCTCAAGAACCACCTCATCCAATAGGAATTGCTGCCTGCAAGCAAACAGTAAGCAGAGATATGAATGAGGACATAATCTCTTCACCAAGCGCAGCAAGTTGCAGTAGGGTTTTGTCTCAGGAAGAGGTACAACAGGAAGCTACATATGGAATTGGGGTTATTACAGAGTTGTCTTCTGTCAAGGTTCCATCTCAAGTCTGCCCAGAAACAGAAGTTGTTAACGGAGATAAAGTCGAAAGGGCGGATGATCCTCACAGTATCCCGATAAATGAAGAAACAGCAACAGAACAAGCATATACTGGCACGATGGATGATCTAGAGATTGACAAGGAAGATGGAAATACAGGCGAAGGGGCAGCGGATGAGCGTCGTGGTGTGTAGATAAATGAAGAAATAGCAAGAGAAAAAGCATGCACTTACAAGATTGTTGATCTAGAGATTGGCAAGAAAGATAGGTCCAATGAAGTAAGAATTCCACCGGCTGTCAAAAATGGATTAACAAGTTCAGGTACAGGGGGCAGAAACAGTGAAAATCCATGCCAGGAAGAAGCTCACAATGGTCTACAAGGGGAGTGCCACCTGACAGACAAAAACGCAGCTGACACATTCGCAGGTTTGTGTGACAATTACAACTCAACAACAGATAGCATCGATGGCCCAGAGGGGGATGAAGAGGTGCAAGGGAGAGAAGCGCAGCAATTTGGAATGGGAAAAAAATAGGGCAAGCTTGTTGGATTTTATGCGCACTGATCTAAAGCCAGAAATCCATATCCCTGTCCTTGAAACACCAGTAATAAATCATGTGGACACGACAACTACGGATGTATTCAAGCAAGCCCCTCTCAAGGTGCCAATAATGGATGATGGGGTCAAATGGAACAGTTACATATATTCTGTGTCAGTGAGCGCAAAAGATGAGCTAAACAAAATCATCGAAGAGATGGAACCTAAACCCCACCTGATACCAAGGAAATCAGTTACATTTGAGCTACCTGAACAGGATCAAGGAAATTTTGGTAAAACAGCTACCATTACACCTAGTAAGTATAGAACCAGGGCAGCGGTCCGTGGACAGGCTGACACAAGTCAGAGCAAGGACGGCAGGCATAATAGCATTGTTACAAAGCCAACATCAACAAAAAAATCGCCGCTGAAATCACCTCCAAGAAATTTGGTGCCTACACGTGTCATGACAAGGTTGACTCCAAGTAGGCTAAGCGCAACGAGAAGCACTACTGACCATGGCATCTATCAGGAAACACCAACGAATGATGTTTCCGCTGCTAATAATAACAGGAGCACCGCACCAAGTTCCGCAGTGCAAGATTCAATGAATATGCGACTTAACTTTGACAGCTCAATGTCAAGTAGAAGGGATGAGTGTGCAAGGCTAGCTCCTGATCCACCCGTGTTTGACCTTAGCACACCACCAGAGGACAATGAGCAAGTTAATTGCACAACAAATTTAGAGGAAAATCAGGTTTACAATGCAGAACGTGCCACTAGCTCAAAGTGTGCAGATCCATCATCAACAAGCATCACCCCTGTGCCCCATGAATACTAAAATAGAGTTATCAAGACAACCGCTATGCAAAGATCACCTTATGTTGATAACACCAAAAAGGTTTACACAGTCAGTAGGGGAGCTAATGAAGTTTATACGTTGGTTTGTAAGCACAAGTGGAAAACACTACATCCAGAGTGTAAGGAGACTATAATTGATTATGGTACATTCTTCCTAGCTCTAGGAGATCTAGCAGATTCAGTAGCTCCGGGGGAGAAACTGTGGAATACTGTATGTGAAATTGGTATACATGTAATTAACGCCGAGAACAAAAATCCAATGAAGTACATCATGCCACTCCAAATTGCTGTAAGTTTTGCTGACACACATTGGGAAATGGAATGTTAATGGATTTTTTGTGGGATGAAATGTTAATTGGTTTTTTATAGGTGAATGCATTTTTAAAATTTTAATACTGTTACATCGCAGACATATCTGATCGACTGCAGATTCGAGCTGAAAGATGTCAAGAGGTGCTTTGCCTTTCATGGTTCAAATAGACTTGATCACAAAGAACTAGTAAGAATTCATCACCCCCTCCAGACCAGCAATGTACCTTTTTATGATTCTTGTTTTTAACATTTTGTATCTAAGTGCCATTTCTACAGTACAAAAGTGAATAACCATGGGTATTTCTATAGTACAGTGATGTTTTTACTAACTCAAAGTTACATTTCAAAAAGTATTCTACAAAGTATTTTTGGTTTTTTTAGCTCTCCTGCAGAATGGCATCAAAGTATCATAATATTTTTTTCTTTTATAAGATGAAAATATAAAATATAAGTAATTTCACTGGATCAATTCCTTGCAGAATGGCATTTTTTTAAATCAAACAGAATGGCATTTTTTCATCTCATCTTAGGCAAAAATGGAATAGCAGATATTCCATTTTTATTGTTTTCTTTAAGATGACATGTTCTATTGTTTTCTTGTTTGGAAATAACAGATATTTTTCCCAACACTACAAAACTTTCCAAAGAGTAGAAAAGAAGATAAATGTACAGGGCATTATTGGTTGGTGGTTCTTAATTTAGTAGCACAGAGGTTTGAAATTCTTGATTCACTGTCAAACAACGGGGAAGCTTTAATGATGCACGCATGTGATCTTCTCATTGCATCAATCAAGAAGGTATGGTCAACAGAGTACAAGAAATCCAAAATCAAAATAAGCGACTATCCAATTGAAGTCATAAACTCTCCAATGCAAACAAACACGTAAGTTCCATCTCTGATTCTCAATGGTTACTCTTTTCACCCTTCTCTGTTTGTACATGTTTTTAGACAACATCTTCTTTTTGATTTTTTTATGCATGTGTTTTTTATTTTCTGTGCGTGTTCTATATCTATTGAGAACCAGGTTCGACTGCAGCTTCTTTACACTCAAGAATTTGGAAGAATGGAATGGCAGGAGGCCTCCAAACTTTGATCAGGATGACATGCCAAATATAAGGAAGATATACAACGACAAGTGGCTTCGTTTCGAACAAAACAAGGCCCCGTGGAGGCTTATTATCTAATATGTTTTTCCAATGTAAGTCCCTAATTATCCTCGACTATTTCAGTTACATACATATAGCAAATTTTAGCTGCAGCAGCCATAGTTTCACATTACTTGCATTGTATGTCTCATAATTCAATAATTGCAACAAATAAAACAAGTAGAAAGAAGTAAATCATTGGTTTCCTCCATCTAACATTTTTGTTTTCAAACTGAAAATGCAACATAACATATGATATTGCAAGTCAAGCAATATAACTACTGCGATTTCAAAAAACTACAAAATAAAAAATCTGTCTGAATTTTTATTTCTTTACAATCTCGAGTTCTCAACTGAACAGCGGCAGTAGTGGATATTTTTCCGGATTTGCAATCCGAACAGGGCAGTTACGTGCATCGTGCTTCATTTCTTGACAAACACTGCAGACTGTCGGGTTAGAAGGTTGGAGATGTAGGCCACTTTTCTTCCTTTTTTGGCTCGGTCTACCAGGCGACTTCATGAATATACGATCTTTTAGTGTTGTGCCAGGAGGGATCCCAGTGTCATGCTGCGCACTTGAAGCTGCCATTTCAGGGTCAGGCACTGAATTTGATACATCAGTTTTTTACTTCCTCTTTTTTGCTGCATCATACGCAGCTTTCTTTATGTACGCTAGCTCCCTCTCACAATTTCTCATGTGCTTCTCTGCAACCTCCACCCCTTTGTCAGAAGTTGCTGCAGGACGAGCTATCTTTTCTGCAAAATCCTGACACAAGTTACCAAATCGTAGTATTCTCATTTCTTTTCTGGATAGTTTTCCAGTAGGCTTTTCTTGAAATGGATCCGGTGGCACAACAATGTCAGGTGGAGGTAGTGACCATCTAGGCAATATGTAATGCTCCGGCATCGAATGAACTGCACCCACATGAACCATAACTTTCATGGCATGGCAACATAGGACGCCATCCTTCTTGAATTTTGTGTACTCACAATCGAAAATGCCATTTTGAACATCACATCTAACAATGTAATTTCTGTTCCCATAGCCAAAAAACAGAACCTTGAATAGGAGATACTTCAAACAAAGCTCCACCAAGATCTTTTGCATTGTAAGCCGTATTCTTGCGCAGCTCAAGCTGGAACTTCTTGTATATAGGCAGAGTGTAGGTTTCACGCATTTGCTTCTCCATTCGCAGATCCGACCAAGACCTCACTGTCTTGTCTTCGGCAACAAACTCATGGCCATCCTCAGCAACCTCAATCCTTTCTTGCAATTTCATGTATTGCTTGAAGAAACGGACAAGACTATCATGAGGGTTAACATACAGCTTCAACACGGCATTAAAACCCTCACTTCTAGCTGTAGTCTGCAGGAACGGGAAAAATCTATCCTTGAAGTAGGCTGGTACAAACATCTATCTAAGATCGTAAAGATCAGCGAGGTGCACATTGTCAGCAACTCCATGCCTTAATAGCATATCAGCCCATCTTAATTCAAACTCTTGCTTAGTCAGGCTGTAATCAATGATAGCATTGAACTCCAGTCTCAAAGCTTCATGTTTTGATATGAATGGGCCTAGTTTTTCCTGCAACTTTTGCATAATGTGCCATCGACAATTCAGGTGAACAATTCCAAGGAAAACTACTAGGATTGCCGAGCGAATCGCAGCTGCTTGGTCTGTTATAATATTAAGAGGATGCAGCCCATCCATAGCTTCTAGGAAGGTCTCAAACAACCATACAAAATTTGCAATCTTCTGATTCCTCATGAAACCACAGCCCAACTGAATAGACTGACCATATCTGTTAATGCCAATGAAAGGAGCAAATGGCATGTTATACATATTGGTCATATAGGTAGTATCAAACGATACGCAGTCATGGTACAGTTTGTACACACCCCTCGCCGCACTGTCAACACAAAATATGTTCTCAACAACACCATCCTCATCAATCTTGAACTTGAAGAAAAAACCAGGATCTTCTTTCTGAAGCTCTTCAAAAGTTGATTTCAACAATGGCATATCCTTGAACCTGTTCTGTTCTCCAAGTTTGGCAGTGTAGTTGCTAACTGTTTTGCTGTCATAAGGAACAAATTTTTTTCCACCATGAAGTTCACCCATTATTTCCATAATTCTGCCTGAGGATATGTTAACTTCATGTAGCAAATCAATGAACCTCTTCTCTTCCTTAGGAATTCTTTTATGCGACCTCAAATATTTCTTCAACGCAAACTTCTCAATAAGATCGTAATTGTGCTCCTCGACATTCTGAGTTACTTCCCATTTGGCACCAACAGCTTAACTCTCATCTTAGCTTTGCACTCAGTCAACTTGGTCACAGTTCGCAATCTTTGAAGCTGAACCTTTTCAGTTTCTGAATTTTTCCCGGACTTGTTACAGACAAATACAGCCTTGTCTTTTTCACCGTCTTTGACTGACTTTCTAGACGACTCAATTTTCACCGAGAAGCCAATGTGTTTTGCATACTTATTGTAATGCACCATCGCCATGTCAATGCTATCAAACTTCATACCAATGAAAGGTTTCTGTGGCCTATAACCTTCCGGGGTAGACTGCATTTCATCATCGCTACCACTGTCAGCACTAGATAGGGTTACACCAGATGGCACACCTGATGCAACTGTTGGGCCACTGCCAGAAGGATGGCCAGATGCAGTGTGAGTGGCAGGAAGTCCAGCTGACGTCCCAGATTCTGCTCCATGCGAGCCATCAGCATATGTGTTTGCCTGCCTAGCAAAGGCCCCGCTATCAGGTTCACGGTTCGAAGCATCTACAAAGGAAGGACCAGCTGAACTTTCATGTTCATCAGGTTCAGGATCTTGGTTCATATCAATGCCACCCAACCACCATTCGAAATTTCGCATCTTAGTACCTGCAACACAAACCAATATAGTTGGTTTCAGTTATCTTTCCATGCCATTTTTTTTCTCAAAAATGCAAATCAAGATAGTTGTTTTCAGTCATATCTCCATGTAATTTTTTTTCTCAAAATGCAAATCATGCACCATGCTCATACTAATATATCTTCATTTTTTCCATGCCGTTTTTCATACAGAGATCATACATATCGGATTTTGATGAGTGGGATGGAACAAGTAAGTCACTAATCACCCCATTTTTTTCACTTGACTTTTTGTCACGCCATACGCCTGTTTTCATACACACAAATAGTACGTTACTTTTCCAATTTGTTACCTTTCCCCTACCAAAAAGTAATAATGTTACTGAATCACAAGCACTTTATTTTTGGACTGTTAGCAAGCATAAGATACTCCAGTAGTGGTAGCAACAGGGAACCATAATAGTTTTAAAATTTGTTACTTTTCCTAGCAAATGTAATCTTCGTAAACAAAATCACAAGTGCCTTTTTTGGACTGTTAGCATGCATAAGATACTCCAAAAGTGGAAGCAACAGGGGGGAAGCATAATAGATGTTTTTCAATTTGTTACTTTCACCTATCTGAATGTATGAGGGGAGGCAGCTAAATATAAAGCACTATTCTCTTAATGTAACAGGAAACCATGGTTGATTTTCCAAAAGCACTCCTGATGATGAACAGGCAGAACAACAGATCAATGGGAAATTTTATCTCAAAAGCACCCTACGAATTACAAGACTGAAACTGTTCCCTGTAAACTGCAACTACTAGTTCTGAAACCTGCGGATGCAAACCTGATGAAGTTTTTGTTTCTGATGCTTATTGGGGCACCTGGAACTTATGAAAATCTATGTCCACCGCTTTTTTCCTGTCAGTTTTGATGGCATCTATCTAGGGGGGTGGGGAGGGGGAATGGAGGGGGGTGTGTAGCTCACGAATCAATGTCTATGCATGTAAGTGAATCATCAGGGGCAGCAGAAGGATGGAATTTCCTGCTTACTACCAGGAGATGCAGTAAAAAGGGGCAAGATAGCAAAAGCGGGATGATGTTTTCACTGCTTAGTTTGTTATTGTTTGGTTACCTGGAGTTTTTTTCCTGGAAGAACTCTGCTGTTCATGGCGATTTGTTGGGAATGGATCTCGCGCCGCCTCCTTTCATGGCTGCCTAGGGTTGTTGGAAGTTACGAGAGAAGGGGGGATGTAGTTTTGTAGATGGTCTTTTGTAGACAGCGACAGCGGCGTGGAGTTTCCTTCGCGCGCGTGAAGCCTGGTTCGCGCGCGCAGGATCCTGGGTTCGCGCGCGCAGCTGTCGCTGTCGGGGGGTTTCCTTTCCTGGTAAAGCGCGAACGGAATCTTTCTATTTTGGGAATGTCCGAACTGACCTCGCGTTAGGCTAAATCGAGGCTGACCTCGGTGTAGCACGGCCCATTAATTAACCGACGAGTCTTCGGAAAGAGCTGGAAAAAATATTGACAAGAGCAGAGGGATCGGAAAAGGCAAGAGGAGGTTGCCAGAGATACGAGGTAACCGCGCGCGCATATGCACCGATCATCGTAACGTCAATCATGATACACATGTGGGGCAAGTTGCAGTACTAGAAACGAAGAAAAAAATTAGTATGAAATAAGCAGGGATGGCAACTAATTAAACTGCGTATTGAGCTGGCAACGTTGGTGTTCCCGTGATGGATGGATCGAGAGGCGAGGCAATGTGCAATTTATTATTAATAGATTATGTCAATGATTTATAGATGTATTCCCATTGTCCTTAAATAAAATATTTCAATAATGGTTATATTTTTAGGCCATCCATCATGTATCCCCAACGGCCAGCAATGTTCTCCAGCCAACGTACCAAGATTAGGAGCGCGCAGAATATTTCGTGCCGCCCTCCCAAACTATCGACCAAAATCTTTGCCGCCTATGCCGCCCTAAATTTTGAAGCTCTCCCTTATCTGCCCCCTCTCCAAAATTTCCCCTCCTCTCGTCCCAAATTCCCCTTTCCTCCTAAACCCCATCTAGTCTGCCCCGACCTTCCACCATGCTCTGTAGCTCGCCTTCCCAGGCTTCCACCAGGCCGTCCCCAGTCTTCCACCCCGCCGTGCAGCTTGCCTTCCCACCTTGTCGTCCCCGGTCTTCCACCCAGCCGCTGAGCTCGCCTTCCTAGGCTTCCACCTTGCCGCCCCTGTGGTTCCACCTCACTGTCCAGGACGCCATCCAGATCGGCAACCTCGCCTTCCAGGTAGACATCCAGATTTGATACCTCGTCGTCCAGGTCACCGTCAAGATCAGCCACCTCGCTAGCTAGGTAGCCGTCAAGTTCCTTTGGTCAGAGTTTGCTTATTTTCGATGTTGTATAAAGCTTAAGATCTTTTCTCCTGCGATCCTACCATACTTAGGTCCACAAATTAGATTACTGATATGGTCAAACGGCGAATTACATCACTAAGATTTTCTACCTCTATGTTCTCACATCCCAATGAAAGATAAGGCTATTTGTAAAGAACATGTATCAGCTATTTATTTCCATTTATTTGCATAAATCATCAATTCTAGACTTATTGTGTAAGCTATTTATTTCCATTTATACTATGTCCACCCTATAAACAAGGCATGCCTTACATGATAGCTTAATAGTAAAGGTACCTATGTTGTATGGAATTGCTGGCTTAATTACTATTTTGCCATGTATTTTGTGCTACTATCCTAATTGATTTGGTACATATGAACCGTGCAGCTTAGGAACATTAAAGTCAAGAGTACATATGGTAGGACAAAGATGGCTCCTGGTGGACGTGGATGTAGTCGCAAGCGCGTCAAGGCCCATTGTGAGCATGCAGTTGCCCATGTCCATCCGGATGCAGATGATGAACTCAAGTGACCAGTGGTCCAAGACGAGGAGGCAGCTCCCCAAGGTCAGCAAGAAGCTGCCCAAGGCGAGAAGGCACTTGCCCATAGCCAGCTGGAAGCTGCTTAACGGAAGGAGGAGGCTGACCATCGTGAGGAGGTAGCCGCCCAATGCGAGGAGTCACGTCCCTACAGTGATTTAACAGGTGTGCAAGATGAGTTTCGACCATTCCTAGGAGAGGGGCAAGGTTTCCAAGTCGAGGAGCAAGGTGCCTGCAATGAGGATCAAGATGACATATTACAGAGATTGCATGCTCTACGAGGGGCCATGTACGGAGGGAAATCCAAAATGCAGAATACTAACTCTAGCAATGCCACAATTTCTGTAGATTACCCATGTGAAGACATTGTTTCGAGTGGTGTGATACGTCATAAACGTATCCTTAATTTCTGATGTTCCATGTTGTTTTATTATTGTTTCCCACATGTTTGCTATACACTTTATGTCATTTTTATCGAATTTCTGGACTAACCTATTGACAAGATGCCACAGAGCCAGTTCCCTGTTTTCTGCTGTTTTTAGTTTCAGAAAAGTTGTTCTGGAAATATTCTCGGAATTGGAAAATTCAAAGCCCGAAAGTCTTAGAATTCCCGAATGTTCCACGGAGTCCCGAAGAGACCTGGAGGCGGACCTCAGGGGGCCCACACCATAGGGCGGCGCGCCCCTGGCCGCGCCATGGGGTGGTGTGGGCCCCCCGGCCTCCACCGCCTTTGCTCTTTCGCCTATTTATACCCCTGAGACGTAAACCCTAAATAGATCCCACTTCATCCCGAAAAACACCCGAGTCCGCCGTCATCGTCATCCCGAGATCGGGAGGGTTCTGGAGCTCTCCTCGGCACCCTGTCGGGAGGGGAATTCATCACCGGAGGGGACTATATGCCCTCCTCCAAAGTGATGCGTGAGTAGTTCAGGCCTGGACTATGGGTCCATAGCAGTAGCTAGATAGTTGTTCTATCCACTTTGTACCTCATGTTTAGATCTTGTGAGCTGCCTAACATGATCAAGATCACCTTTATGTAATGCTACATGTTGTGTTTGCTGGGATCTGATGAATGTTGAAGGCTATGTCTTCTGATTATCAATCTATCATGTTATCTTCATGCTTATGTTATTTATGATCTTGCATGCTCTCCGTTATTAGTAGATTCTCTGGCCAAGTAGATGCTAGTAACTCCAAGAGGGTGTATTTATGCTTGATACTGGGTTCATGCCTCCTTTTCATCTGTCCTCGAGTGACAGAAACGTGACGGATGGAGGATGTGTTGAGAAAACACCGGTGTTTACCTAGTTTACATTGTTTACATTACACAGTTTGCTTACAGCGATAATCTGTTGCTAGCAACTTAATACCCAACGTTTGTTTGGATGAAATTTGAAGGGTGGATTATTAGACATAGATGCCGTTGGATGACGGTCTATGTATTTTGTTGTAATGCCCGCATGAATCACATAGTAATCTTTATGTATTGCATATGCACTACGGTGCAGGCTTCATTTCAGTCAATTGCCCAGCTGTAATTTTTTCACCACAAATGTTATTTATCTTTCACGGAGAGACACCACTAGTGAGCTGTGGACCCCGATCCATTTGCCTCATACAAATTAAACACCTACTGCTTTCATATTGTTCCTATTGTTTTCCACACCATACGTTCAACCTCTTTGTGTTCAGCAAAACCGTCGAGATTGACAACCTCTTTACTTCGATGGGGCAAAGTGATCTGATTGTGTTGTGTAGGTTCCACGTTGCTGCTGAACCGGTAGTGCGCCCTGCCATCTTAGCTGCATCAACCTTCAGAAGTTCTTCTTCCTCCTACTGGTCGATTCAACCTTGGTTTCTTTTCCGAGGGAAAACTTGCTGCTGCACTCTTCACACCTTGCGCTTGGGGTCTCCCAACGAGCGTGTGTCTACACTCCATCAAGCTTTTCTGGCGCCGTTGCCGGGGAGGAAGAGAATTTCTGCAAGGGATGTCTCTCACCTCCAATCCTTTTTACTTTGTTTTTGTTTTTCTTATTACTTGCTTTATTATGCTTGTTATCAATGTTTGATGCCTTTGAAACTAGATCTTATTGGCAAGGTTGGTTCACAGATGAACAACACAAATATTTAAGGAATACCGGTTGTCACAAAAAGGATACACTTATGGGAGAAAATTAATAAATTGCATGACTATGCTAAAAACTTGTGCTCTACTTATAATGTTACTTATTGCTTTAATAAATCTTGTTGCTGTAGGAGGTATAAACACCTCCCTTTTCAATGTGAGTATAATGATAATGTTACCATATCTTCTTATGTTAAGGGAAATTATGAATTATATGATGTGGAAAAAAGCGAAGAATTTATTGCTTGGAAGGGTGCATTCTAAATTGCCTATTTACTTGAAAGTATTGATGATGCACCTTATAAATACGAGATTTATACTATAGATGAATATTGCTTTGATAATTACAAGGATTGTAATTAATACATAATGGAATGTCTTAATAAATTCTCTAAACGTAAGGAAGAGACTAATGCCTTGCAGGAACCTATGGAAAAAGAAACTGATGAATCTGTAAGCTCATTGGATGAAAAAAGAGAAGGAGAGTGATGATCAAGAGGAGGAAGAATGGAACCCATGTCTACCTTCCAATGATAGTAACTCTTTAACTCATACATTATTTTATGAAATTAATACTTTCTATACTTGTGACCTTGATACTACTATGAATGAAACTTGTGACAGTGATATTGCTACTATTATTTATGATAATCCATGCTACTTTAATAAATGTTATGATAATGCTCTAGATGATGGTCCCATGTTACTTGATGTTATAAATTATGATGCTACTGAAAGTGGGATTGCTAATAGTAGTCCCATAAATTTTATGAGTGATCAATCATCTTGTTTTTCTATTGCTAAAAGTGGGAAAAAAGAGGAGCTGATCTTAAATTTTGATCCCACTGTTTTTGAGCTTGATATGAACTGTGTGCTTTTATACCATGACAAACATGCTTTATGTGATAATTATGTTGTTGAGTTTGTTCATGATGCTACTGAAAATTATTATGAGAGTGGAAAATATGGTTGTAGGAATTCTCATGTTACTAAAACACCTCTCTTTTTGTTGAAAGTCTTGAAAGTTGCTCTTGTTCTACTTTCCCATGATTTCTAGTTTGAGCTTCTTTAATTTATTTCTTTACAAGATTCATATCCATAGGAAGTGGGTTAGACATAAGTTTGTTTTATACTTGCTTCTTGATGCTCTCTTTTGCTTCAATTCATATTTCTTATGTGAGCATCTACTTGATTCCACTTTTCTGGGCCTAGCTAAAGGTGTTAAAGAAAAGCACTTCTTGGGAGATAACTCATGGTTTTATTTTTGCTTTGTTTTTCTCTGTTTTCTTTGAGTAAAGGGGTTGTATACTTCCGTAGAAACTCCTTTCTATCTTTATTTTCATGTTTTAGTAGTGCCAAGTAAGGTTTCTGACGAGAGTTGGAGTTGGTTTTCGGATTTCTGCACAAGAAACAAATTTCTGTTGTCCACCGTAAAAAATCGTATAAATCATAGAAAAATCAGAATGGCCTGAAATTTCTTGTGCTTATTCCTCGGCTAATTCTGCAACTTTTTAGTTCTTTAAGTTTTAAATCTGAGCAACATAAGTGCCTCGAAAGAATTTATCTTTACAAACTATTCTGGTTTTGAGAGATTCTGCCATTTTTCATGCATTTGCTCTTTTGCGATGTCAAGTGGGTTTCTTTGCGTCATAAAAAATCATTAGCCGTAGCTAATGTTTAAAAGTATCGATATCACTTGTGCCAGACAGAACAAATGTATTTTTTTGTTGCACTAACCCTCTAATGCGAATTATTGTTTGAGTGTGGTGTGAAGGAAGTTTTCAAGGGTCAAGAGAAGAGGTGATATATGTGATCAAGAAGAGTTCAAGGTCAAAGCTTGGGGATGCCCCCGTTGTTCATCCAAGCATATTTTTAGAAGAGTCAAGCATCTAAGCTTGGGGATGCCAAGGCATCCCCTTCTTCATCAACAATCTATCAGGTCACTTCTCGGGAAACTATATTTTTATTCGGTCACATCATATGAAGTTTACTTGGAGCGTATGTTTGTTTTTCTTTTGTTTTCCTTTGTTTTATTTTGCTTTCCTTGCTGAAATAATATAGTTGGACCATAATTCTTTGTTTGGGAGAGATACACGCTCCGCTTTTTCGTTTGAGTACTTGCTATGCTAGTATTCTTAGTTTTTTTCTTCTAGTTGCTGCAAAAATTCCGTTTAGCTCTTGGTTTCATTGCATCTATTGTTCAGAGCTGTTAGTTTTAGTAGTTTTATGTGAGTACTATCATGTTTGCTTGCTTTAGAATTTACAGAGTTTTTGTTAAAGCATGCTTTGTATGGTTCTTGTTGGGAAAAGAAATTGCTGCTTGAGGTAGAATTTTTAATGGTGCACGTAGAAGCTTGTATAGACTGTGGCTAGACTTTTTCATATCATGCTAGATTTTATTTTAGTTCTAAATCCTTGTGGTTATTTAGTAGCATGATTAACCTCAAATATCTTAGAGTGTTTAATGTGCCATTGAAAGAATCATGAGTTGTTCTTATCATATTGAAGCATAACTTTGTGGTGTTCTCCTTTGAATGTTTTATTTGGTTGACTTGGCGCATGCTCACACCATGTTTATGACTATGAACCAGTCACTAATATCCTCCATGATCATTTAGTTTCTGAACTTGTGGTACCACTTATGCTTTGATTAATGATGTTTATGTCCCTATGCATGATTATGGCTCTTATGCTCTCTTGATTTGTCGCTCCCAGTATTTTGCTAGCCTCCACCTGTACTGAGTATGAGCTCTACTCATGCATCAACCTCCAAAAAACCAAAGTTTTCCCATTGTGTCCACCATACCTACCTACATGTGGTATTTAACCTCCACTCCAAAGTAAATTTCTCATGTGTTACCTATAAAACTTTCAAAATTACTCCTGTTTTGTGCTCCTGTTTTAGCTCATGAGGACGTAAATATAGAATCTTTATCTCACTTGTTGATTGGACTTTTACACCCTAGACTAGTGGCTTCATCCGCTTATCCAATGATAGAAGAGCTGGTAGCGGGGTGCCCAACCCCAAATTAATAACAGAACTTCTCTTCACTATTTTTGCCCCTGATTTATCAGTCAAAGCATGATTGTATAAAAAAAAGAGAAAGAGGGATTACCTTCTACCCATATGTGTCCTTTTATGGGAGCCGCTCTTGTGAATTCTAGTTGGCTTGTGACGTATTGTATTTTCTGTTTACCATTCGTTGACATAAGCATGCACCTCTCTTAAAATATAGACACTCCTCCATGGTATGTGATTGTTGGCAGGCACCCAAGGATTCGGTTAGCCATGGTTTGCGTAAGATGGTTGGGAGGAGTGTCAAGATTTTTAAACCTCTTTTTAATAAAATAAAATCTCTAGCACATGAGTTGATTCCTACTTCCCTCGGCGAAGGGCCATTCTTTTACTTTTATGTTGAGTCTCCATCTTCTAACTTTATGCACGGTTGAGAGAGGATACTTGCCATTCGGAGTTTTATGTGCATTTGTCCCAGAAATATTATTAATTGATTCATGATGTGCTATTGCTTGTTCTGTAATTGTTTGTTCTAGTACTCCTCATGAACTTTGAAGGTGTCATGGCATTTATGTTTTGCCCCACTCTTAAGGACTAGCAAAATATCACTTTGACGTGTAATCTCTATACTTGAAAGAAACGTATATCTTTTGTTGCATTGTTATTCATGATATTTTATTTGTGTTACTTTTCATGATGCAAGGTGATTGATATGCTCTATTATCAAAATTCTATTTATCTTGCTTGTGTTTAAGTTCAATGATCTCAGCATACTTATGCTTTTACATTATTGATGATCAAGTTTATGTTGGTAGCATGTCACCTCAGAAATTATGTGTTTTTATCGTTTACCTTCTCGAGGACGAGTAGGAACTAAGCTTAGGGATGTTGATACGTCATAAATGTATCCTTAATTTCTGATGTTCCATGTTGTTTTGTTATTGTTTCTCACATGTTTTCTATACACTTTATGTCATTTTTATCGATTTTACGGACTAACCTATTGACAAGATGCCACAAAGCCAGTTCAATGTTTTCTGCTGTTTTTAGTTTCAGAAAAGTTGTTCTGGAAATATTCTCAGAATTGGAAAATGTGAAGCCCCGAAGTCTTATAATTCCCGAACGTTCCACGGAGTCCCGAAGAGACGCATAGGGGAGCCTCAGGGGGCCCACACCATAGGGAGACGCTCCCCCTAGCCGCGCCATGGGGTGGTGTGGGCCCCCCGGCCTCCACCACCTTTGGTTTTTGCCTATTTATACCCCCAGATGTAAACCCTAAATAGATCCCACTTCGTCCCGAAAAACACCCGAGGCTGCCGTCATCGTCATCCCGAGATCGGGAGGGTTCTGGAGCTCTCCCCGACACCCTGCCGGGATGGGAATTCATCACCGGAGGGGTCTACACCACCATGCCCACCTCCGAAGTGATGTGTGAGTTACATAATCAAGATCATATTTATGTAATGCTACATGTTGTGTTTGTTGGGATCTGATGAATCTTGAATGCTATGTCTTCTGATTATCAATATATCATGTTATCTTCGGGCTTATGTTATTTATGTTCTTGCATGATCTCCGTTATTAGTAGATGCTTTGGCCAAGTAGATGCTAGTAACTCCAAGAGGGAGTATTTATGCTCGATAGTGGAATCATGCCTCCTTTGCATCTGTGTTCGAGTGACAGAGACATGACAGATGGAGGATGTGTTGTTGCCATTAGGGAGAAAACAACGGTGCTTACCTAGTTTAGGTTGTTTGCATTACACACTTTGCTTACGGCGATAATCTATTCCTAGCGACTTAATACCCAACGTTTGTTCAGATGATATTCAGAGGGTGGATTATTAGACATAGATGCAGTTGGATGACGGTCTATGTATTTTGTTGTAATTCCCGCATGAATCACATAGTAATCTTTATGTCTTGGATATGCACTACAGTGCAGCCTTCATTTCTGTCTTTGCCCAGCTGTAATTTGTTCACCACGCATGTTATTTATTTTTCACAGAGAGACACCACTAGTGAACTGTGGACCCCGGTCCATTTTCCTCATACTGATAAAACACCTACTACTTTCATACTGCATTCATATTGTTCCTGCTGTTTTCCTACTATTTTCCACACCATATGTTTAACCTCTTTCTGTTCAGCAAAACCGGTGAGATTGACAACCTCACTGCTTTGTTGGGGCAAAGTGATCGGATTGTGTTGTGTAGGTTCCATGTTGCTGCTGAACCGATAGTGCGCCCTGCCATCTTAGCTGCATCGACCTTCAGAAGTGCTTCTTCCTCCTACTTGTCGATTCAACCTTGGTTTCTTTTATGAGGGAAAACTTGCTGCTGCACTCTTCACACTTTGCGCTTGGTGTGTCCAAACGAGCGTGTGTCTACACTCCATCATGGTGCGGCTGGGAGGGAAGAAACATGTCTAAAGCAAAACATGATCAGAATTGTTATTCCTCTGGGAAAGACATGGCCAGTGAACCCAAAGGTTGCTTCCATGTATGCTACTGCGTGTTCAATAGCTGTGAAGGACAGTGTCCCTACCTTCCCCCATTGGAAAGAGTACAAGGGAAGTGAAGACATATTTTCGTCCTACTATGGCCACGTGTCTGTAAGTTTTCTAACCCTACTTTCCAGTTCATTCCATTGTTGTTCATATAACTGAAAAATGCACTTTCTTTTGTTTCAGTCAAAGTTTCATCTGAACCCTAGAGACCCTATTAATCGTCAATCTATTCTAATGGATCTCAAGAACTATACAAGACAAAGACACCATATTCAGAAGCAATAATTTTTTAACAGAGTTGAAGACAAGAGTAGAGTTGTACGAACCCCTCCTTATGCAGTTGGACATAAGAATATGTATATCCCTGGGTCCGGGGTCGTGACAAGCCATGCTATCAGAGCAGGACTGCCTGTAGGAAAACCCTTGCTATTGGTCGGTGTTGAGTCTAGAGTTTGTGAAAACTATTTTCGAAATGACAAATGAGTTGTGAAAACCTTCTTAGGATTCTTTTTACTCCTTACCTGGTATCGCTCTAACTCTGAGTCACCTCATCTCATTTGATTTCAAATGTTTTACCTCTCACCTGTTAACTTCAAAGTTAGGAGCAAAATCGTTGGGTGTTTTTCCCTAGTACCGTGTCAGGTTGCTAATGTTCTCAGAGTTTCCAAGTTACCTCCTTTGTTCTAAATCGTTGATTCCTTTTGACCTCAATTGGTCCATATCAAGTCATGAATCTTTCTGCTGCATTCTTTCCCATGGGAGTGTTTCTCATGGTTCCATTTCTTTGTGCTCAGGATGTCCGGGAGTACTCGAGATTCCGTTGAAAGTGGTCATAATGAGGGAGAGTCTTCATCTTCCTTAATGACGCAAGTTCTTCAGGATATCGAGACTAACCGCCTGAGAAATGAACATCTCCTTGAGCGTGTGGCGCAAAACACTGAAAGTCGTCATGACAAATGCGTTACATTCAGGGATTTAGTTCATGCTAAGCTTCCATATTTCAGCAGTCTCAAGGAACCCATTGATGCTGATTATTGGCTTCGTACTGTCGAGCGCAAATTTAACGCTCTCCATGTTCCAGAAAGTGACCGTGTGAACTTCGCCGCCTACCAGCTAGAGGGTGAAGCTGGTTCGTGGTGGGAAGGTTTCTTGGCGTTGCAATCGCCGGGACATAAGGTTGCTTGGGAGGACTTCTGTAAAGAGTTCCGTGCTGCCCATGTTCCTGAGGCAATTATGGAATTTAGAAGAAAAGAGTTCCTGGATCTGACCCAAGGACAGATGGATGTTGAAACTTACGTTCGTGAATTAACCCGTTTGGCTCGTTATGCACCCCGAGATGTTGTAGATGATGCGGATAAACAAGAGTTGTTCCGCCATGGTCTGAATTCTGGAGTTCGCTATGAGCTACTGTCTTTCCAGTTTCCAACCTTCCAGGACCTTTATAACCATGCTCTTACCTTGGAGCGTGGCAAAAAGGAAATGGAAATTTCTTTGAAGCAGATTTCTAGAGAGTCACGTGCGTCTTTTTCCGGTTCCAAGAAGCATAGTGTGTTCGTTCCGTACAGTGCTATTCCATATCCATCAGTTGTTCAACAAGGTCACCTTGGTGGGCAATCTAGAGTTGTTGGTGGTAAGAAACGGCTAGTGACATGTCATGTATGTGATGAACTTGGCCATTACTCTGACAAATGTCCTCATAGGATATCTCCTGCACCTCAGCTCGTTGCTACACGTGTTGTTAATCGTGGTCGTTTGAACCATGTCCTGATTGAAGAAGCTCAGAAAGCACCTGATGTCGTGTTGGGAATGCTTCGTGTTAACCTAGCTCCAGCCTCTGTTTTGTTTGATTCCGGAGCAGCACACTCTTGTGTATCAAGAGCTTTTGTGGTGTTGCATGACATACCTCTTGCGAGTATGGTTCCTCCGTTGATAATTTCCACCCCAGGGTCCTTCTGCTGGACTAATCAGTGTTGCCCTGGTGTCCCAATTGAAATAGGAGGTTTGGTGTTTCTTTCTACACTTGTCATCATGGACTCAGATGATATCAACGTTATATTGTGCATGGACTGGTTGTCAACACATCATGCTACGATTGACTGTGCAGCCAAGTCCGTTACCCCGATTCATCCTTATGGTCAGACAACTCGGTTGGTGTTTCCTTGTGGGACTGTTCAACCACAGCCATGTCCTCGGCTTAATGCAATCGAAGTCCGACCATCTGTCGAGATTCATGAGTTACCAGTGGTGTGTAAGTTTACGGATGTCTTCCCGGAAGAGCTTCCTGGTATGCATCATGATTATTCAGTGGAGTTTGTTGTTGAACTAATTCCTGGAGTGGCTCCTACTTCTGAAAGACCATACCATATGTCTCTTGAAGAGTTGGTTGAGCTGAAGAAGCACATAGATGAGTCAGAAGGAAAAGGCTTCCCTCATGCCAACACATCTTCTCGCGGATGTCCTACACTCTTCGTCATGAAGAAGGATACCACAGTTCCCCAGCTGGTTAGTGAATATTGTCCGTTCAATGATGTGGCAATAAAGCACAAGTGCTCTCTTCCTCGGACAAATGATTTGTTTGACCGTCTGTTTGGTGCCACTGTCTTCTCCAAGATACACTTAAGTATGGGTTATCACCAACTTCAGACCAGGTCCGGGAATGTTTCTAAAACGGTTATCAAAACTCGTTATGGTCTTTACGAGTACACTGTTATGTTTCCCGAACTCTCCAACGCTCGAACCATGTTGATGGGGCTTATGAAATCCATTTTCATGGAGTATCTTGACAAGTTTGTTGTGGTTTACCTCGACGATGTTATAATCTACTCCAAGTCCGAAGAAGAACATGCTGAACATCTTCGGCTAGCTATGACAAAGCTTCGTGAGCATCGTCTCTATGCCCAATTCTCCAGATGTGAGTTCTGGTTGAAAGAGCTCCTATTTCTAGGATATGTTCTATCTGCTGAAGGAGTTGCAGTTCTCCCTAACAAAGTTCAAGCCATCTTGGACTGGGAGTCACCTAAGTCCATCAAAGAAGTTCGAAACTTCCTCGAACTTATCGGTTGTTATCACCGTTCTATTGAAGGTTTATCCAAACTGCCAAGCCAATGACTGATCTTCTTAAGAAAGATAAACAGTTTGTATGGTCAAGAATGGCAGAAGATAGTTTCCGGTTGTTGAAAAACAAGTTGGCTAATGCTCCTATGCTTGTCTTACTGGACACGCGCAAGAACTTCGTCATCTTCTGTGATGCCTCTCGTCAAGGTATCGATTGTGGTTTGTTGCAAGGTGGTCGTGTGGTTTCTTATGCTTCTCGACAACCGAAACCACATGAACTGAAATATCCAACTCATGCTCTTGAGTTAGCAGCTGTTGTGTATGCCTTGAAACAATGGCGTCATCATCTGCTAGGAAATCAATGTGAGTTCTACTTCCACCAGCAGAGCTTCAAATATCTTCTCACCCAACCAGAATTGAGTCTCAGACAAAAGAGATGGTTGGAACTAGTCAAGGAACCCAATGTGGAGGTCAATTGTCAAACTGATAAAGGTAAAGTCGTGGTTGACACGACAATCCATAAGTCTTACTGTAACAGCTTGATGATACAGCAAGATCAACCTTCTCTCCACGAAGAGTTCTCCAAGCTTAATCTTGAGGTTGTTCCCTATGGTTATCTGGTTAATCCAGAAGTGAAACCATCCTTTGAACATAAATTTAAAGAGGCCCAAAAGCGGGATCTAAGCATTACCTTGGTCAAGAGAAAGATTTCTCGTGGAATTCCTACATGTTTCTCTATTGATGATCAAGGTACCGTTTATTTTTGTGAACGTCTTGTTGTGCCGAAGAAACAGAGTCTGAAACAACTTATTCTCCATGAAGCTCATGAGTCAATTCTCTCTGTTCATCCTGGTAGCACCAAAATGTACCATGATCTATGTCAGAGGTTCTGGTGGACCAAGATGAAGCGAGATATCGCTCAATTCATGGATGAATGTGATGTTTGTCGTTGTGCTAAAGCTGAACATCAAAGACCAGCTGCTACTCTCTACCCCACACCTATTCCTGTTTGGAAGTGGGATGAAGTTGAGATGACTTTCATTATTGGTCTTCCAAGAAATGATCAGGGACACACCGCTATCTGGGTAGTGATTGATCGTCTGTCAAAGGTTGCTCATTTCGTTCCTATCCATCAGGGCATCAATGCTAAACAACTGCCAGATTTGTATGTCTCTCAGATAATACCTCTTCATGGTGTTCCTGAGAAAATTCTTTTTGATGATGGAAATCTGTTTACTTCCAAAGGCTGGGCAAGTTTCAAAAAAGCTATGGGAAGTCGTATACACTCAACCATCATCTATCAATCATCCCGTAATGATCACCTCGGGATTCTGAATCAAACCCTTGAAGACATGCTTCGAGCTTGTGTTGTATCTTTCGGTAATGATTGGGAGAAGTGTCTTCCATCTGCCGAGTTCGTTTATAACAACTGCTTTCAAGTTATCCTTGTCAAAGCTCCATTTGAAGTTCTCTACAACAGAAGCTGTTCAAATCCGTTAAATTGGGCAGAAACCGGTGAAAGACAGTTCTTTGGACCAAATAATCTAATCAATGAGACCGAAGAAACAGTTCGTATCATCCGTGAACATCTGAAAGCCGCTCAGTCTCGCCAGAAGAGTCATGGTGACCGTCAACAAGATATTCGTTATGATGTTGGCGGACAAGCCTATCTTTGAGTCACACCTTTGAAGGGTGTTCATCGTACTATCATTAAGGGAAAATTACCGCCTCGCTATGTTGGTCCTTTCCCTGTTCTTGCAAAAAGTGGGAATTTTGCTTATCGTCTTCATTCAACGTTCCCACGGGTTCATGCTACATTCCACGTCTCACAACTCCATCATTGTTTCAAAGATTCCAACCGTGTTGTTGATCATGAAACCATTGATCTCAAGGATGATCTGACCTACCGAGAATGTCATGTCCGTATTCTCGAGGCAGCTGAACAAAAGATTCTATGCCGAAGCATCAAGTGCCTCAAGGTTCAGTGGTCTCATCATTCCGAAGCTGAAGCAACCTGGGAACGAGAAGATCGTTTACGATCTGAGTACTCGTCCTTCTTTTCTAAAACCTAGGAATCTCGGGACGAGATTCTTGTAAGGGGGGTAGACTTGTAACATCCACCTTTCTTGTAATAAAAAGTTTGCGTGTTTGTGATCATGTCATGCCAGGCATGCATTTTTAACCCCTGGTTGTATTTAAAACATGTGCACTAAAATTTAATAATGGAGTTTATTAAAATCACTTAAAAGTGCCAATTTAAAATGATGGTTTAAAATGGTGTAATTTTTGCAAAACAAAAATATGTTGAGGTTGCCCATGTTGCAAGGATCTCAAAAATGATTTTTGTCAAATTTTACTAATTGCAGAAAAGCCCTCAAAACTATTTTTAAACTGCTGTTTTAAAAGGAGCAGGGACCTTTTCGCAGTTTCTGGAAATCCTATGGGGTTTTTCGGAATTTCTCTTCTTGTCGTCTTCCTCCTCTGGCCAGTGGACGGAAGGTCCTCGACGCCGCCTTCCCCGCCACCTCCTGCTCGTCCTCTTCGAGGATAAGGGCGAGGAGAAGCCACACCCTCCTTTCTCCTCCTCCTCGCATCGAAGCCTCCTCTCTCTATATCTCTGAGCGCACAGGATGGCCACGCCGGACCAAACCCTACCGCCAGCCTCCGCCGCTCCCCGCCGGCAGTACAGTCGCCCCCGCGCCCCTCCGAGCTCCCCGTTCGCTCCGCCACATCCGCCTCCCCCGCCTCAAGCTCGTGTGGCCCCGAGGAGCCCCGAGACCCCTCCAATTTGGCGTCGAAATCCGCCACGGCCGCCGCCGATTGCCGCCTTCCCTCGCCGCCCGACCCCATAGGCGCGCTCAGGGTGAGTTTCTACACCCGAAGGTGGCCTCCTCTCCCTCCCTTTCCCTCTGGTTCTTCTCATCGACGCCGATGCCGCGGTCCGCCGCCGCGCCGAGCTCACCGGCGAGCTCTCCGGCGACCTCTTGGTCAGCCGAGGCCACCCCTAGCCTCCCCTCGCTCTGCTCTAGCTCATGATGCAGTTTGATTCCAAAAACCCGCGCTAATTTCATCGATTGCACCATGGCTGTGCCAATTTGGCCCGGGATTACATCATCATGATGTCATGCCTACGTCACCAGGCCTTTTTCTGTTATTTTGTTTTAAATGAAAATGGAACTGACACGTGGCCCCACTGCATTTAAAGTTACAGGAAAATGATGAATTTTGTAAATTCGATAACTTTTGTTTAATAAATCAGAAAAATGTGTTCAATATACCATTTTCTTCATAAAAGTATAATCTACATGTTCATATCATTTGCACACATTTTTGACAAATTTGAATTTTGAACATTACTTAAATCATTTAAAATAAAGAAAATAAGTTTGTATTCAAGAAAATTAGAAAATTAAAAGTTATATATCAAAATGCTTAGAATGACAGGTGCAACATAGTTATGGTGATTTCAACCCCTTTTGAGCAATTAAAATTAGTGTCACTTTCAGAATTGCCCGAATCGGCCTCTGAGGTCCACTTCGGGGATAAATTCATTAAAACTGCCAACTTAACATATGAACCCTAGAAACCCATGAAACATGTTTAGGGTTTACCTTCAATGCATTCAAATGTTCATGCATACATGTTGAGCATTGCATCGATGCCTATTTTGAGTGTTGTTCTCTTTCTTTCCGGTGTTTTCTCTTATCGGTAGACCTCGAATCCGGAGAGAAGTTCGACACCCCTCTTGACGAATACTTGGTCTAAACAACCAAGTCAAGCACTTATTCCTGAAGCTTTCTTCTGGTTTTCTTGAAGAAAGGCAAGCATAACCTCTTATCTTCCCATATATGTTTTTGAAGTGTTTTCCTTCTCGTATGATGCATGCTTTTACAAAGTATCTTGGGTCAGTAGTTAGAGTCGTCCTATTTATTTGCATAACCCAGATATTAGTATTCAATGCTCCTAGCAGACATAGGATTTGTTTGTGTGTATCGCCAGAGCCTCAAATATGCCATGCTGAGTCATACATGTCTGTTGATCTTTTTCCATCCGGTTGATGAATCAGAGTTACGAAATGAATCTAGTATGACAGGATGACGTGGTAAGGTTTGAGATGTGTGTTTAATATGATTAAAGGCTTGGATGAGTTGCCACATGGGATGTGGTGATTTGCCTCGTTCATGCCACTAGGAGCGAGTTCTCGCCTTTGAAGCCAAGACTGATCGTGCAACCACACGGGGATTGGATTCCCCTCGGTTTCAACTTGTCTAGTTTGTTCCATGAGTTGCCTAGTTTGGGCGTTCCTTTTGGATTTGCGAGGGATATTAAAACGTTTTCAAAACTAGGATGTGGTGGTGTATCGGCGCTCTGCGGGTAGGTAACCGTCGAGCATTGCGCACAACGATATAGACCAGGCAGGAGATGGCTACTCCCTATTGGCGGTCCATCTCTACTCGAAGCGACTCATGGAATAGGCGAAGAAAGGGAAAGATCGTGGCCAGTCACCCTCTGCCGGCACATTGTCGGAATTGTGCCAATAGCTTGGCATTAAGAGTCAGTTGATACGTGTGGGTAAAGTTGTACACCCCTGCAGGGTTTAATCTTTTTGAAAAGCCGTGTCCACGGTTAAGGACGACTTGGTGACGGATCCTGAGATCATAGATAACTTGAACCAGACGTAAAAGATGTTGACAATGAATGATTAGTTTCATAAGATGGTTCCGGTTATCGAGTGCTCAAGATGGTGCTTCGAAGGTTCTGAAGGCAATACCCGAGGAAAGGGTGTTCTTTTAAAAGATATGTGAAAAGCTTCTCAGTCTCCCTCCATTCGAAACAAAGTTGGCTTTACGCAAAACAACCTTTCTAAATCCTTTTTGAGAAAGCAGATATATAATAGGTTAGCTAAGTCTTGTTGAGTACCTCCCGTACTCATGTTTGCTTCAATTTGGTTCAGGTGAAGTTCCATATCTTTGGTGGTGTCTGAACGTGGATATCGACGGATAGTTTGGGGTTTCCCAGGTAGCATCCTCGAATCTATGGGCTGGGACATCGCCTTATGTTGCGGCCTCTTAGGCCTTTTTGGTTCTTGTTGATTAGCAACATAATTTTCTTTCCGTTGTCTGATGTAATGTTGGGTCGTGTGACCTCTGTTTGTAAGCTTTACTCTATTATTACTTGCTTAATAAAGCTTCATGTCTAGAGTGCTGCTTTGATCGGTTGTTGGTTTCGAGCTCATCGTTATACAGTTTTGGCTATACCTGCATAGTTGTCGCAGTCGAGGGGTTGTGGAGCCGATGATCCATGTCCGAGCCCGCCTGCCGATGTGATTCGTCCTGGGGCTAGGTAACCCTAGTAACCCTCGATTATTGTTGCACTTTCTGGACACATAGCAGCTCTGTATATCTTTGGTCCCGTTTCCTTCAGTTTCATTCGACTCGTGGACGCTTGGTTATGCATAGTTGGTTATGAATAGCATGGACACAAGGAGTAGTAGTACCGTGGTGATCCGGCCTGCGTGCCGATGAATCCGGTCTGCCTGCTGTTGTTTGTTACGGCCAGGGCTGGTAACCCTGAAGCCCTTGTGGCCTAGTTTTAAAAACCGAACCAGACCGGCGGTCCGACCGGAAAAACCGAGAACCGAAGTCTTGTCCGATTTTTTAACAAGCATTGGTCATTTAGTAAAAAACCAGAAAAATAAATTGAAAATGGTGCATAAAAAAGGAATTGAACCCTTGACCTTGACTTAAGATCCACCACAAGCTCAACAACCATCTATGCTAGTGCTAATTTATGATAATTTAGTGCATTGCATCAAATATTATGTGTACTCATTTGTTTCGAGGTTAGAATTTTAAAAAATTAGCTTAAATATTCCGGTTTTTTGTCGCAAATGAACCGATGAACCGACGGTCCGACCGGTGAAAACCTGAACCGACAGCCACGCCGGTTCGATTACCGGTTTGGTTTTTTAAACTATGCCTTGTGGGTCCATGTCTAGGAGCGCATAACCGTATGTATATCCCTGGGTCCGGGGTCGTGACAGTAGCCCTTTGTGAAACCGCTTGTTGCCTGTTGAAGTGTATTAGTTGGCCTTTGCTGGTGAGCTAGGTTGTGACCTTATTCGGAATTTATGTATTTTTTGTGTTTTCTTTGCTGTGAAAACTAGTATAGAATTTTCTGTGCTTCTTGACTGATGTCTAAGCACGCTTCTATTCTTGTAGACAATGTTGGGCCTCCAAGTGCAGAGGTTTGTAGAATAGTGGCAAGTTTCCCTTAAGTGGATCACCCAACATTTGTCGAACTCAGGGATGTAGAGGTCAAAGATATCCCTCTCGAGAAACCCTGCAATCAAGATACAAGAAGTCTCTTGTGTCCCCAACACACCCAATGTACTTGTCAGGTATATAGGTGCACTAGTTCGGCGAGGAGAGAGTAAAATGCAAGTAATATGGATGATAATAAGTGATAATAACAATCTGAAATAAAAATGGCAGCAAGCAAACATGTAGCAGAACAGGCGGAAAACGGTGTTTCAATGGTTGGAAATAAGGCCTAGAGCTCCTAATTTTACAAGTGGACACTCTCAACAATGCTCACATAATTGAATGCATAAATATCATTTCTTCACTGCGCTACTCCGAACAACTCTCCGGTCGAATAACAAACACTAATCATTGCGTAGGGCTTAAACAACACTCCTCAAGTCTATCTTCCCTCTCTATGGAACCCCAATGTCACTACGAGCGCCATAGATTAGTAAACAAACGCCCACAATTTCATAGGTTCATCTTCCAACACAAGATATAAATATCATGCTAAACCACACAGTGCACACACTGTCACCTTTACCCCGTGCTTAAATATTTTACAGAGATAACAAAACCACTTGAGTAGCATAAAAGATGAAGATCAATCTACTTATTCAAGTAGATTACAAAGCTCATGATCACATAAAGATCACACCATGGGAGAGAGAGATGAACCACATAGCTACCAGTAGAGCCCTCAGCCCCGGGGAGAACTACTCCCTCCTCATCATAGGAGACAGCAACGGCGATGCAGATGGCGGTGGATTCGATGGAGATGGCTTCCGGGGGCACTTCCCCGTCCCGGCAGGGTGCCAGAACAGAGATCTATCCCCCCGAAACCTTTCGGTGGCAGCGGCGGAGCTACAGATGTATTTTGCGGAAAAGGTTTATTCTCTTAGGGTTTATGCCTCGGGGAGTATATATGGGCGAAAGGGCGATGCCGGGAGGTGGCCAGGGGGCCCACACCCCTAGCTGGGGCGACCAGGGGAGCCTGCGCGAGTCTATGGTGGGGGGGCCCTAGGGCCCCCTTCCGGGTCTCTTCGGGACTTCTGGAAGCTTTCGGGGGAAATAGGAACTTTGGCATTCGTGGCATCCAATTCCGAGAATATTTCTAGAACAACTTTTCTGAAACTAAAAACAACAGAAAACAGGGAACTGCACTTGGCATATTGTTAATATGTTAGTCCCAGAAAACGTATAAAAATGCTATAAATAAGGGTGAAAACATGTAGCAATTGGCATAATATGATCATGGAGCATCAGAAAGTATAGATACGTTGGAGACGTATCAAACATCCCCAAGCTTAGTTCCTACTCGTCCTCGAGTAGGTAAACAATAAAACAATAATTTCTGAGGTGACATGCTACTAACATAAACTTGATCAATCTAATGTAAAAGCATATGCACGCTGAGATCATAAAACTTTAAACACGAGCATGATAAATAAAACATTAATAATAAAGCATAGCAATTACTTTGCATCACGAAGAGTAACTCAAATGAAGGATCTTTTATAATAATGCAAAGAAAGGTAGACGTTTGTTTCAGGTATAGAGAAAGAATGTCAAAGTGATATTTCGATAGTCCTTAAGAGTGGGGCAAAACATAAATGCCAGGACACCTTCAAAGTTCATGAGGAAGACTAAAACAAATAATATCACATCATGAAGTAATTATTGATGCTTATGGGACAAATGCACATAGAACCTAGAATGGCAAAAATGCTATCTCAACTGTGCATAAAGTTAGAAGATGGAGACTCAACATAAAAGTAAAAGAAAGGCCCTTCGCAGAGGGAAGTAGGGATCACTCATGTGCTAGAGCTTTTATTTTATTAGGAAGAGGTATTAAAAGTTTGACACTCCTCCCATCCATCTTACACAAACCATGGCTAACCGAATCCTCGGGTGCCTTCCAACAATCACATACCGTGGAGGAGTGTCTATATTTTGGGAGATGTATGCTGGTACGTCATAAACGTGTCCCTAATTTCTGATGCTCCATGACCATTTTTTGAAAATTGCTACATGTTTTCTCCCTTCTTTATGTCCTTTTTATACGTTTTCCGGACTAACCTATTAACAAGATTCCACACAGCCAGTTCCCTGTTTTCTGCTGTTTTTATAGTTTCAGAAAAGTTGTTCTGAAAATATTCTAGGAATTGGAAAATTCGAAGCCCGGAAGTCCTATTTTCCCCGGAATTATCCAGAAGACCAAAGAGGAGCCGGAGAGGGGCAGCAGGGGGGCACACCATAAGGTGGCGCGCCCCCTAGCCATGCCAGCTAGGGGTGTGGGACCCCTGGAGCGCCACCGCCTTCGCCCTTTCGCATATTTAAGCCTCCCGGATGGAAAACCCTAGACACCTGATCAAAATCCCCGAAAAAGTTCTGCAGCCGCCATCACCGTCAACCCCAGATCAGGGGGGTTCTGAAGCTATTTCCGGCACCCTGCCAGAGAGGAGATCATCACCAGAGGCCTCTTCATCACCATGCCTGCCTTTGGAGTGATGTGTGAGTAGTTCATCCTTGGACTACGGGTTCGTAGCTGTAGCTAGACGGTTGTCTTCTCCTCATATGCCTCCATGTTTAGATCTTGTGAGCTGCCTATCATGATCGAGATTGATCTTATGTAATTCTCTGTGTTGTGTTTGCTGGGATCCGATGAATATTGACCTTAAGCCAAGTTGATTATAGTCTTTATTTGCATGTGTTATTTGTGATCTTGCATGCTCTCCGTTTCTAGTGGTTATTCTGGCCAAGTAATTGTTAGTGACTCCAAGAGGGAGTATTTATGCTCGATAGTGGGTTCATGCCTCCTTGTTGCTTTGCAGGAGTGACAGAAACGTGAAGGGGAAGGATGTGTTGTTGCCATTAGGGAGAAAACAGTGGTGAGAGTGCCCGCGTGCATAATCATTGCTTACATTACACACTTTGTTTAATGCAATTATCTGTTGCTTGCAACTTAATACCTGAGGGGGGTCGGATGATAACCTGAGGGTGGATTATTAGTCATAGATGCAGATGTATGTCGGTCTATGTATCTTGTTGTGATACCCGCACTAAATAACATAGTAATCTTCATGCCATATTGTGCACTATGGTGCAACCTTTATTTGTCAATTTCTCAGCTGTAATTTGTTCACCCAGCATGCTATCTTTTATGGAGAGACACCACTAGTGAAACTACAAACCCCGGTCAATTTTTCCACACTGTTAAAGAACCCACAACAATTTCCCGCTCTCTTTACTTTCTGCACGCATACACTATTTTTCCACACTATACATCTAATCTTTGTTTTTAGCAAGACCGGTGAGATTGACAATCTCACTGTACCGTTGGGGCAAAGTATTTTGGTTGTATTGTGTGCAGGTTCCACGTTGTTGCTGACACCGGTGAAGCGCCAGCACCACCGTAAGTGGCATCAACCTTCCGAATATTCTCTTTCTCCTACTTGAATGATAACCCTGGTTCTTAACTAAGAGGAAAAGTTCCTACTGTTGTGATTTTCACACCCTCCTCTTGGGGTATCCCAACGAGTGCAAGATTTGCACCATCAAGGACTTTTTCTGGCGCCGTTGCCGGGGAGAAGGAAGTCTTTTGGCAAGTGGAGTCTCTCACTCTTAATCTCTTTATTTTGTTTTTATTGTCTTGTTTTTATTTTTGTCCTGTTTTTATTTCTCTATATAAAAAATACAAAAAAATAGTTTATTTCTCTTCATTGGAAACACAATTTTTTTTTTTACTTCATAGATGTTATTTATTTGCTTGCTTTTATCCTGCTAAAATGAGTTCCTCTGAGAATACCAAGTTGTGTGACTTCACTAGCACAAACAACAATGATTTTATTTGCACACCTATTGATCCACCTGCTCCTACTGCTGCTTTCTATGAGATTAAACCTGCTTTATTAAATCTTGTGATGAAAGAACAATTTTCTGGTATTAGTACTGATGATGCTGCTGCTCACCTTAATGATTTTGTTGAACTATGTGAGATGCAAAAATATAAAGATGTGGATGGAGATATTACTAAACTGAAATTATTTCCTTTCTCTATGAGAGAAGAGCTAAAGAATGGTTGCTATCTTTTCCTAGAAATAGTATTGATTCACGGAATAAGTGTAAAGATGCTTTCATTGGAATATATTATCCTCATGCTAAGATTATATCCCTCAGAAGTGACATAATGAATTTTAAACAATTTGATAATGAACATGTTGCTAAAGCTTGGGAAAGAATGAAAACTATGGTGAAGAATTGTCCCACTCATGGACTGACTACTTGGATGATAATACAAACCTTTTATGCAGGACTGAATTTCTCCTCAAGGAACCTATTGGATTCATCTGCTGGAGGTACCTTTATGTCCATCACTTTGGGAAATGCAACAAAGCTTCTTGATGATATGATGATAAATTATTCAGAGTGGCACATTGAGAGAGCTCCACAAGGTAAGAAGGTAAATTCTGTTGATAAAACCTCCTCTTTAAGGGAAAGGCTTGATGCTATTATGTCTATGCTTGTTAATGGTAAAGCTCAAGTTGATCCTAATAATGTTCCTTTAGCCTCTTTGGTTGCTCAAGAAGAGCATGTTGATGTAAACTTTATTTGAAATAATAATTTTAACAACAATGCTTATAGAAATAATTCTGGTGGAAACAATTATAATCCCTATCCTCCTAATAATGGTTATGGTAATTATTATGACAAATCCTACAATAATAATAAAAGCTCTACCTCTGATCTTGAAAACATGCTTAAAGAATTTAGTAGTACACAAACTACTTTTAATAAATCTATTGAGGAAAAGCTTGGTAAAATTGATGTTTTTGCCTCTAAAGTAGATAGCCTTGCTATTGATGTTGATTTTCTAAAACTGAAGGTTTTGCCACAAGAAGTTAAACAAAATAAAACTTTGAATGCCAACCAAGTTCAAATAGACAATAATGTTAGATTGATGGCTGAATTACATGCTAGGTGGGAAAGGATGAACTAGCTGAAAAGAATAATATTGCTAGAGTTTGTACTATCACAACCACTAGTAAAACTGAAGTTCCAAGTGCTAGTAAACCTCCTACTATCAATGGTAAAGTAGTTGGTGTTAATAAAGTCCCTACTCCTTTGGTGAAACATGCTAAATTGCCTCAAACTGCTGAAACTTTTAGAAGTGTGGGAGATAATGGTTCCATTACAAAAGCTTGCTAGAAGTCCCAATGCTAGTGCCATGAATATGGCCTTTACCAAACATATTACCAATGCTCTCATGAAAGTTAGGGAAGAAAAGTTGAAACTTGAGACATCTATCCCTAGAAAATTAGATGATGGTTGGGAGCCTATCATGAAGATAAAAGTAAATGATTATTTCAATGCTTTGTGTGATCTTAGTGTTAGTATCTCTTTTATGCCTCAAAAGCTTTATGATATGCTTGATTTACCACCGTTGGAACACTGTTATTTGGATGTTCCTCTTGCTGATAATGCTAAGAAGAAACCTCTTGGTAGAATTTATGATGTTCTTATTATGGTTAATAATAACCTTGACCCTGTTGATTTTGTTGTTATGAACATTGAATGCAATGCTTCTTCTCCTATTGTTTTGGGAAAACCTTTTCTTAGAACTGTTGTTGCTATTATTGATATGAAAGAGGGAGAGTATTAAGTATCAACTTCCCCTCAAGAAAGGTTTGGAACACTTTCCTAGAGAGAAGATGAAGCTACCCTTTGACTCTATTATTAGAGCAAAATATGATGTTGATGCTTCCTCTCTTGAAAACACTTGAGTTGATTTTTCTATGCCTAGCTGAAAGGCTTTAAAGAAAAGCGCTACCGGGAGACAACCCGTTTTATTTCTCTGTTTTCTTTCCGTTTTCCTTTGTTTTCTTTGGTGTGCTTGCACCTGGGTGTTTTATATTTCTTAGAAAACCTGCTGTATCTTTTCTTTTGAGTTTTTGTTGAGCCAAGTAAAGCCACTAGTGGAAAGTTGAGCCTATATTTCAGATTTCTGCGCAGGAAACAGATTTCTGCTGTCAATTGTAAATTCCGTTAAAAATCATAGCAAATTCACATTGACCTGAGATTTTTTGTGCTTAATCATGAGTTATATACGCAGCGTTTTATAGAAGACCACTTTTTGATTTGAGCAACAGAAGATTTAAAAAAAATCAATCTTTACCTTCTGTTATGTTTTTGACAAATTTCTGCCATTTGTCGCATTTGCATCTTAATTTCTTTCTTTTGGTGTTATTTTGAGAAAAAGAGTTTTGATAGAAATTGTGACAGTAGCTAATTTTTTTTTGAGTGTTATACTTGTGTTTAAACTGAACCATGTGAATTTCTTATTTCAATTGCACTAACGTTGCTAATGAAGATTGTGAGAATTTTGATGTGAAGGAAGTTTTCAAGGGTCAAGAGAAGAGGATGATATGGTGTGATCAAGAAGAGTGAAAAGCCTAAGCTTGGGGATTCCCCGCTGGTACATCCAAGAAAATTCCACGAAGACTCAAGCGTCAAAGCTTGGGGATGCCCAAGGCATCCCCTTCTTCATCAACAAATTATCTGGTCACTTCTAGTGAAACTATATTTTTATTCGTTCGCACATTATGTGCTTTACTTGGAGCGTCTTTTATTTTTGTTTTCAGTTTGCTTTTTCTTTTTATTTAAGTTTGTTTTTACTTTCATAATAAGCTTGGTTGGACCCCAACATTCTTTTATTGGAGAGTGACACGCTCCGATTTTTCTTGAGAATACGTTGTATTCTTAGTCTGTGTTTATCTGCTGCATTTTTTCAGCTCCTGTTTTGCATGCATCTCTTGTTAGAGCTGTTAGTTTTAGTAGTATTATTTGAGTACTCTCATGTTTTCTTTCTGTATCATAAAGAGTATTTTTGTTAAAGCATGTTTTGTATGGTGCTTGTTGGGAGAAACGAAAGAAAACTGCTGCTTGAAGTATAATTTATAACAATACTAGTAGAAGCTTGTATAGACTGTGGCTAGGACTTTTTCATGCCATGATAAATGTTATTTTAGTTTTAAAGCCTTGTGGTTATTGAGTAGCATGATTAGCCTCAAATAGCTGAGAGTGTTTAGTATGTACTGAAAGATTCTTGAGTTGTTCTTGTCATAGTGAAGCATCAATATATGTTATTCTCCTTCGAATGTTTTATTTGGTTGACTTGGCACATGCTCACACCATGTTTATGACTACAAATCAGTCACGAATAGCCTCCATGACCACTTAGTTTTTGAACTTGTGATACAACTTATATTTTAGTTAATGATGCTTATGTCGCTATGCATGATTATGGCTCTTATGCTCTCTTGATTTCTCGCTCCTAGTCTTCTGCTAGCCTTCACCTGTACTGAGTATGAGCTCTACTCGTGCATCCAAACTCCCTTAAACCAAAGTTTTTTCCAGTGTGTCGACCATACCTACCTACATGTGGTATTTAACTGCCATTCCAAAGTAAATTGCTCATGTGTTACCTTTAAAACCTTCAAAATTACTCTTGCTTTATGTTCATGTTTTTGCTCATGAGGACGTAAACAGAGAATATTTATCTCACTTGTTGATTCGATTTCACACCCTGGACTAGTGGCTTCATCCGCTTATCCAAATGATAGAAGAGCTGGCAGCGGGTTGCCCAGCCTCAAATTAATACATACGAATTGTCTTCACTATTTTTGCCCCTGATTTAGCAGTCAAAGCATAATTGTGTAAACAAAAGAGAAAGAGGGATGACCTTCTACACCAGTTGCGTCCCTCACCATGGGAGCCACTCTTGTGAATCCAGTTGACTTGTGACGTACTGTATTTTCTGTTTACCATTCATTAACATTAGTATACATCTCCCAAAATATAGACATTCCTCCACAAATGTAAAACTTTTAATACCTCTGTTTAATAAAATAAAAGCTCTAGCACATGAGTGATTCCTGCTTTCCTCTGCGAAGGGCCTTTCTTTTACTTTTATGTTGAGTCTCCATCTTCTAACTTTATGCATAGTTGAGAGAGCATTTTTGCCATTCTGAGTTCTATGTGCATTTGTCCCATAAGCATCAATAATTACTTCATGACGTGTTATTATTTGTTCTTAAATTATTTGTTCTAGTCTTCCTCTTGAACTTTGAAGGTGTCCTGGCATTTATGTTTTGCCCCACTCTTAAGGACTATCGAAATATCACTTTGCCATGCTTTCTCTATACCTGAAACAAACGTTTACCTTTCTTTGCATTACTATTCATGATCCTTTATTTGAGTTACTTTTTGTGATGCAAAGTAATTGCTATGCTTTATTATTAAAGTTTTATTTATCATGCATGTGTTTAAAGTCTTATGTCTTAGCGTGCATATGCTTTTACATTAGATTGATCAAGTTTGTGTTAGTAGCATGTCACCCCAGAAATTATTGTTTTATCGTTTACCTAATCGAGGACGAGTAGGAACTAATCTTGGGTATGCTTGATACGTCATAAACGTATCCCTAATTTCTGATGCTCCATGATCATATTTTGACAATTGCTACATGTTTTCTTCCTTCTTTATGTCATTATATACGTTTTCCGGACTAACCTATTAACAAGATGCCACAGAGCCACTTCCCTGTTTTCTGCTGTTTTTTTTAGTTTCAGAAAAGTTGTTCTGGAAATATTCTCGAATTGGAAAATTCGAAGCCCGGAAGTCCTATTTTCCCCGGAAGCATCCAGAAGACCGAAGAGGAGCCGGAGAGGGGCAGCAGGGGGGCCACACCATAGGGTGGCGCGGCCCCCTGGCTGTGCCAACTAGGGGTGTGGGCCCCCTGGAGCGCCACCGCCTTCGCCCTCTCGCCTATTTAAGCCCCCCCAGATGGAAAACCCTAGTCACCTCATCAAAATCCCCGAAAAAGTCCCCGCAGCCGCCGTCACCGTCAACCCCAGATCAGGGGGGTTCTTAAGCTATTTCCGGCACCCTGCCGGGGAGGAGATCATCACCGGAGGCCTATTCATCACCATGCCTTCCTCCGGAGTGATGCGTGAGTAGTTCATCCTTGGACTACGGGTTCGTAGCTGTTGCTAGATGGTTGTCTTCTCCTAATATGCCCCCATGTTTAGATCTCGTGAGCTGCCTATCATGATCGATATTTATCTTATGTAATTCTTCGTGCTGTGTTTGCTGGGATACGATGAATATTGACATTACGCCAAGTTGATTATAGTCTTTATTTGCATGTGTTATTTGTGATCTTGCATGCTCTCCGTTGCTAGTGGTTATTCTGGCAAGTAATTGTTAGTGACTCCAAGAGGGAGTATTTATGCTCGATAGTGGGTTCATGGCTCATTGTTGCCTTGCTCGAGTGACAGAAACGTGAAGGGGGAGGATGTGTTGTTTCCATTAGGGAGAAAACAACGGTGAGAGTGCCCGCGTGCATAATCATTGCTTACATTACACACTTTGTTTAATGCAATTATCTGTTGCTTGCAACTTAATACCTGAGGGGGTTCGGATGATAACCTGAGGGTGGATTATTAGTCATAGATGCAGATGGATGTCGGTCTATGTATATTGTTGTAATGACCCCACTAAATAACATAGTAATCTTCATGTCATATTATGCACTACGCTGCAACCTTTATTTGTCAATTGCCGAGCTGTAATTTGTTCGCCCATCATGCTATCTTTTATGGAGAGACACCACTAGTGAAACTACAAACCCCGACACATTTTTCCATACTGTTAAACAACCCACAACAATTTCATGCTCTCTTTACTTTCTGCAAGCATACACTGTTTTTCCACACTATACATCTTATCTTTGTTTTCAGCAAGACCGGTGAGATTGACAACCTCACTGTACCGTTGGCGCAAAGTATTTTGGTTGTGTTGTGTGTAGGTTCCACGGTGTTGCTGACACCGGTGAAGCGCTAGCACCACCGTCAGTGGCATCAACCTTTCGAAGATTCTCTTTCTCCTACTGGATTGATAACCCTGGTTCTTAACTAAGGGGAAAACTTCCTACCGCTGTGCTCTTCACAAAATCCTCTTGGGGTATCCCAACGAGTGCAAGATCTGCACCATCATATGCTAATCTCAACAAATGGTAAACATAAAATACAGTATGTCACAAGTCAACTGGATTCACAAGAGCGGCTCCCATGATGAAGGACGTAACTGGTGTAGAAGGTCATCCCTCTTTCTCTTTTGTTTACACAATTATGCTTCGACTGATAAATCAGGGGCAAAAACAATGAAGAGAATTTGTATGCATTAATTTGGGGATAGACACCCCGCTGCCAGCTCTTCTATCATTTGGATAAGCGGATGAAGCCACTAGTCCAGGGTGTGAAATCCAATCAACAAGTGAGATAAAGATTCTCTATTTACGTCCTCATGAGTAAAAACAGGAACATAAAGAAGGAGTAATTTTGAAGGTTTTAAAGGTAACACATGAGCAATTTACTTTGGAATGGAATTTAAATACCACATGTAGGTAGGTATGGTGGACACAATGGGAAAACTTTAGTTTAAGGGAGTTTGGATGCACGAGTAGAGCTCATACTCAGTACAGTTGGAGGCTAGCAAAAGACTGGGAGCGACAAATCAAGACAGCATAAGAGCCATAATCATGCATAGCGACATAAGCATCATTAATTAAAACATAAGCAGTATCACAAGTTCAAAAACTAAGTGGTCATGGAGGCTATTCGTGACTGGTTTGTAGTCATAAACATGGTGTGAGCATGCGCCAAGTCAACCAAATAAAACATTCGAAAGAGCATACCATATATTGATGCTTTACTATGACAAGAGCAACTCATGAATCTTTCAATACATATTAAATACTCTCAGCTATTTGAGGCTAATCATGCTACTCAATAACCACAAGTCTTTAAAACTAAAATAACATTGAGCATGGCATGAAAGAGTCCTAGCCACAGTCTATACAAGCTTCTACTAGTACTGCCATAAATTCTACTTCAAGCAACAGTTTTCTTTCTCCCAACAAGCACCATACAAAACATGCTTTAACACAAATTCTCTACATGCTACAGTAAGTGACGAAGGGATGGATCTTAGACCCTGCGGGTAAGGACACCCCGTCTCAGGCCGAAGGTTAAGGCCCAAGAAGGGAAGCCCTTGGAGTATTCTGGAAGGCCCACTTGAAGCCCACCCGCAATGCCTTGCGAGCTAAGTTAGGAAACTTGTAACCGACATAGGGTTAGAGTTCAAGTCCTCTACGGGTAGGATTTGAGACCTGTCCACCTATATAAGGCCAGGAGAACCACCGGAAGAGGACCAAGCAATACCGCACCACCAAAGCCTTGAGCTCGAGATTGTACTCTCGACTTGAGCAATCATCTTTGTAACCGATCTATTTGATAATACAGATCGACAGAGGCAAGAGTAAGGGTTTTACCTCTACGAGGGCCCCGAACCTGGGTAAATTGTGCCCCCTGTCTAACCGACGATCGCCGCCAGCGCTCATGGGTTCTCCTATTCGAAACCCGATAGGTTCACCTGAGGGATTTGCCGAGTTACAGATTTGACAATTGGCGCCGTCTGTGGGAACGGCGGGCGCTGGATCTCCGGCATCATCGGCTTCATCATCCAACTCACGTTGGAAACCTTCGACTTCGGCTCCAACCAATCCTATTCGGATCGGATCTGTCGTGGTCAACCCTCACTCGCCGGAATCACGCCCGGTATTCAACGATCTGGAGAAGAGAGTCACTTTGACGTTCGGAAGCTTGAAGTTCTACACCAACAAGGAAGGCATCCTCCACTTCCCTGAAGAATCAGGATCTGAGTCAGAAGCCGTCGACTCGCGCCCTCATCTGGAGAAGAAAGTGGCGAGTCCATCCGCTTCAACACCAGCGACTACCATACCCTCTCGACAGAGGAACCTTCCCAGATCCAGAAAGCTTTCCGAGCTACGCCTAGGACGCACGGGCCACGACTGGCTCAAGTCTGCATGGCAGGATCGGAACAACCCCTAGAAACAGAACAAAGCGCCGCAGAGCGCGCTGAGATCGGCGTCTCGTGGGACGCTTGGGACCGAGCCAAAGAAGCCTTGCGAATAAGCAAGCCCCCTGTGGCAGGAGCGTCACACAAAGATATGGCCGCCTACCACTACCATCTAGTGAGAGCGGCCACAGCTATCAAAGAAGCTCGGAGAGACCTGGCCCATCGGAAGAGATTGGCGGATGAATCGAGTCAACGCCGGGCCGAGCTGTCCCTAACACATTCGGTCGGAACTCGACCCACAAGGAAGGGATACGCATCAAGAACAACATCCATGGACGCCGAGTCCCTGGGTGGGATCAGTAAGTCACTCGCACCTTCCCTTATGCGGGTTAACGAGGACGGAAACGTCTACCCGCAAACTCCTGTTGCCGCCGTCCTGGCCGCAGCAACCTACATGCTGATGAACCAGCCAGCGGAGAACGACCCTCGAGCAGAGCAGTACAAACAGGTTCGGAAGGGGTTGGGCATGGCAGCCTCAAGGCTCGCCTCCTACGACCGCAGGAAAGTTGCCGAACAGCAAGAGAAGGAAAAAGAAAAAGAGGCATCACGCAAGCACATGAGCACTTTGCCCGGGAGAGACAAATCACCTCGCCGTGGTCGAGGAAAAGAAGCTCGGCGACGCGGCGATAGTCGAAGCAGCAGCGAAGGCAGCCCGAGAAATAAAAGCTCGCGACGCCATAGCAGCCGCTCACGGAAGCATAACAAAGAGCCAAGGAAGGAAATTGATCGCGACCAGCCAGGATATATCGCGCGGTCAGATATCACGCAAAATAAGATAGACAAGGCGAGAGCTGCAAGGAACCGTGCGCGCTCTTCATCTAGGATGACGAGACCTGCGTCGCGCTGTGTTTCGCCCGCAGCATCCGCGAGGCGCCCTACCCAGGAGATTCAAGCTCAGCACAGAAGTCACGAAATACGATGGTTCACTCGAACCTTCGTCGTGGCTAAGCGACTACCTCATGGCAGTAAAATGCCAACGTGGGAATAAGAACACAGCTATGCAGTACCTCAATCTACACTTGTTCGGCACGGCACGCAGCTGGCTGGAAGCAAGGACAAAGTCCTGTTACGCATCGCGGGAAGACCTTTACTACGATTTCTGCAAGAACTTCCAGGACACTTACAAGAGACCAGCAACCATTGAAGAACTGCGGGCCTGCAAGCAGAAGAAGTAGCGGTTGAGGCCTTCGCGAAAGGCGCCCGACGAACTGCTTTCAGAGAAGAGCTGGGCCGAGCCGCACTCAGGAACACCACGGGAAATATCTTAGAAGAAGTAGCGGTTGAGGCCTTCGCGAAAGGCGTCCGATGAACTGCTTCCAGAGAAGAGCTGGGCCGAGCCGCACCCAAAACTATTGGGGAACTGACAATCATAGCCGACAAATGGGCTAACGGAGAAGACGCGGTGTGCAACGAGAGGGCATCATCGCCCGCGCCTGAAGAAGACCGCCATGGTCGAAAGAAAAGGAGAAAATACTACGATCATGACGATCGGGAAGAGATGGTAGCAGCACAATTCACGCGAAGCCGCGATAATGGGCGCCGCGGGAGTCGTGAGTGGAAAACAAAAGCTGAAGACAAAAGTCCCGAGGAGGACCTTAACGCGTACTGCTCGCTACATATATTTACAGATAAACGCACGGGCAAAACTAAGGCAACGCACCTCCTCAAAGACTGTCGAAAGTTCATCGACATCCACGAGGCCTTCTCGAAGAAAAGTAGATCAACAGCTAATCAAAACTACCCGCCACTACCAGGAGGAGAACATCAAGGGTTCTAGCCGCCACTACCCCTACCTCCACCAGGAAATCCAAACATGGCACTAGCCGCACTAAACGCGCCACCCGCACCAAACGCAGGAGCTAACGCGTACCCGGACCCGACCGGACAGTTAGGGATGATACAAAAAGTCTGCCCATCCTGGAGAGCTCAGAAGACAAACACGCGGCAACTGTGCATGGCTGTGCAAACCCCGCCAACAAAGCCTGAGTACCTGAAGATGGCGGACCAATCGATCACCTTCTTGATGGAAGACCACCCGCCACGAGTCTATCGACCAGGACACGCTGCCTTGGTAATCCAAGCGCAAATTGGTAACTACGAACTGGCTCGCGTATTTATGGACGTGATGAGGACATCCCTAGTGTTTCACCTATTATTTCACATGATGATATTCCTATAAAACATGATGAAGTGAGGCTTGGTCCCATGACAAGATCAAGGACCAAACTTTTACAACAACAGGTGAATTCACTCCTACTTGAGTATAACATTTGTGATTATGAGAATTTTATACTACCTAAATCCATGCATGTTTGTATTCTTAGGTTTGTTGATAACACAAGCATTAAGGAGGGAGATCAAGGAGAGATGATGCACATGGATGGAGAGGAGCTGAGAACAAATGTTGATCATGGTGAAAACAATTATACAAGTGTGGAAAACAAGTGCTAGATTGTTTTTCCACACTAATGGAGGGACATAACAAGAGGAGGGCGCCCACAAGGAAGTACCTATGCGCCATATAGAGTCCAATTATAGTTAAACATGGTTTGTATACCATTATGGCCGAATCCCCTAGCATGGGTCGGTTTGTATCTATTGTGGTTGAGTCCAAGTCCAAAACTAGACCCATGTTGGGTTCCTATTCGGGTTGGTGGGTGTTGCTTGCGCAAGGCACCTTGTGGCCGCACCCCACCCCTCATATATACCCCTTGGGGCGCATAGATTAGGGTAGACTACGTTAAAACAAAAACCCTAGACTTCTAGATTGTATTGCTTGAAGCATTCATCTTGAATCATACAACCTTTGCAAATCTGAGTGTATTCTGCTGTTCCACTGGGAATAAGGAGAAACAGGACCACTTGTAGTCGGTGGCTACGTGTGCAAGAGTGTGGAGTCTCGAATATCCAAAGGGGTTAAGTGCTGTTGCAATTGGTGACAGGGTTTAGCCAAAGGAGAGAGCGAGGTATCACATTATTTATCAAGTTATCAAGATTGTTCACTGAGAAGATCGGGCTACCCCTTATCATCTTGGTATCAGATTACTGGGTTTACTCGGTGAGCTGTATCTATCCTTTTAGTTTCGAGTTGTTCTTATACCTATCCAGAAAAAGCCACAAAAAATAGTGTTAGTTGATTGCCATAGCCTTAGATAATTGCTAGTTTTCAATTTCTAGTGCTGTTTTGTGTTTTGATTTTGTGTTCCTTTTTCTCCTTTTGAGTCATTAGGTTTCGGTTAGGGTTAGGGTTAGGGTTCTTAGTTGTTCTTATTTTCCGAGTCGAGTCTATATCAAAAATCCCAAAAAAATTAGCTACCCGCAAGTTCTAGTTCTTATCGGATTCGTTTTCTGCCGCGGCTCGCAAACGCACCAAATCTCTGCCGCGGTACACGTCTCCTAACCGAACTCGGCATCCACCAGCGCGCGCTTACCAAACCGCCCAAAACCACCGCAGCGCGCTTACAAATTTGCTCGGCCGCAACCCACCAGTCAATCGCGCGCGCAGCACGTTTTTCCGCCGAAATTTCCTGCCGCGGGCTCGTTTTTGCGCCGATTCTCTGCCGCCGCTGCCGTGAGCTTCCTGCTCTGCCGTGAGCTCACCTACGGCACGCTTTTGAGCGTTTTTCTGCCGCGGTACGCTGCCGTGAGTCAAAAACTCACTGTTTTTCTGCCGTGGTGTTATTTTCAGCCGTGGGTTTCTTAGCTAGTTATAGGTTGTTTTTCTTTGTTTTTCTTTGATCTTTTCATTAGGATTTCCAGTCTTATCTTTGTGAACCCTAGACAAAGCCTTTCTACAGCAAATAAATTAGGTACCTTGCCCACAAGACTAGCTACTTTATTGCTCTTTTCAGGCTGCTCATTATCATATTGTGTCACATTGATCTAGCTATTATTTTCATTTGCTCCTTTAGTTGTTTTCGGCCATACAAGTATAAAAAAAAAAAAAGATAAAAACAGAAAATAGAAAAAGAGAAAAAGCAAAAAGAAAAGGCCATTGAGACACATTGCTATAACTATCATTTGGAGCTGTTTTCATTGCTATCATTGACACCACACATTGAGCAATCTTGTGCCTGATTATCATTGAGCTTGGCTAGTGTCTTTCTAGAGCATTGCAAAATTTCCTCCACATATTTGCTTTGCCACAATTGTCTCCAATTTTGGTGTGTGTTTCCTAGGTGTTATTTTGTATCATTCACAAACAGCAATAGGACTTGTTAATTGGTGATTGTTAGGTATCCATACCAAGCCCCACCATATAACCTGTTTTACCTTTGTGATAGCAAAACCCCTGGGTATTCTATTCTTCACACCAAGTCACATTAGTTCCTATTACTTGTGGTAAGATTTTCTATTCACTTTGGAGCAGTAAGCCTCTTTTGCTGGTTTTGAGTGAGTTGGGAGAGAGCACCACAACACATATTTTGTTTATTTCACTAACCCATTAATCATGGTTGCTCCTAGTGATGTTTCTACACAGGCTAAGAAGAAGCATGGTGATGAACAAGTGAAGTGGACAGATTTGGAGGAGATGCATGATCAAATCACTACAACTATTACTACAAAAAATTCTGAGTTGCATTCTCTTATTGATCGGCATGGAGTGGACATGGATACACATGTTCAGAATTTGGGCCTTCAAATTACCCAAGTGACTGATACGGCTGCTGCTACACAAGAACAAGTTACAACATTACAAACTTCTCTTGATACTTTGACTACTAGGCTTGGTGCCTTGACTACTCTATTGGATCAAAGGCTTCCTGGCCGAGAGGATGGTGGAAGTGCTTTTGGTGATGCCGAGGAGGAAGAGGAGGAGGATAATGATTATGTCCAACAAGGCCGAGGTAGAGGAAGAGGAAATCATGGGGCTGGCCGTGGGTTCCAAGCAAGGAGGGTCCCTGTTCATGAGCCAAACCGTGAGGATGATGGTCTTGGTAAACCCAAGTTTATGTTACCTACTCTCAACTTTGATACTGATGATGTTGAGGAGTACCTCATGTGGGAGCTCAAGATGGAGAAATTATGGAGGATGCATGATTATCATGAGGAGAGAAAAATCAAGCTTGCTTCTTCTAGTTTTGATGGCTATGCTTTGCTATGGTGGGATAATATTACAAGAACAAGGGCAAGAAATAGGGAACCAGATGTTCTCACTTGGAGGGAGATGAAGCAAATTATGAGAGATAGATTTGTGCCCAAGAACTATTTGAGGTCTTTATATGACAAGTTGCAACAATTGAAGCAAGGTACAAAATCAGTGGATGCTTATTTTAGAGAGATGGAGTTGATATTGCAAAGAGCTAGAGTAAAGGAGGATGTTGAGCATACTATGCAAAGGTTCCTTTCAGGTTTGCAATTCAAAATTAAGAGCATTGTGAGGCATACACAATATAATGATATGAATGAATTGTTGCACCAAGCAAGGGAGACAGAAAAGCAATTGGCCGAGGAGGCACTTATGGCTCCAAGGAGACCTTTCCCTAATAGGTCTTCCTTTTCTTCACCACCATTGTCACAATCTACCCCTAGCCGTGGGGTATCTACTGCCAAATCCGAGAGTAATAATTCTGTTTCCAAGAGGCAAGCACAACCAGCAGCTAGTGCAAGTGGATCTACTTCTTCTACAGCTCGAAATAGGGACATGAGCTGCCATACATGTGGAGGTAAAGGCCACTTCAAGAGGGATTGTCCAAATAAAAAGGTTATGCTTATTAATGAGGATAATGGTGAGTATGAGACTGGTGATGATGCTGATCCTTCTCAAGAGGATGCTTATGATGATGATGATGGTCCTCTTGATGCATATCCTTCCACATATCCTACTTTTGTTTGCACACCTAGAACATTGAGTATTCTTCCAAGTCCTGAAAGTCAAAGATGCAACTTATTTCAAACAAGAGCAATTGTTGGTCCCCAATTGGCTTGCAAGGTTATTATTGATGGTGGTAGTTGCAGAAATTTGGCAAGCAAAGATTTGTGTGCAAAATTGAAGTTGAGATACATTACACATCCTCATCCTTATCATATACAATGGCTTAGTGACAAAGGAGAGATGAAGGTTACCCACATGGTGAGAGTTGAATTCCAAATTGGGCCTTATAAAGATACCATTGAATGTGATGTGGTGCCTATGTCAGTTTGTCACATGTTGCTTGGGAGGCCTTGGCAATTTGATAGGAGTGTGATACATGATGGGAGAGCAAATACCTATCAACTCAAGTGGAAGGAGAAGGATATAGTGTTGAGACCTATGACACCACAACAAATTGTAAATGAATCTAGACAAAAAATTCCTGAGAGTGTTGAAAAGAAAGAGAGTGAAGCTTTGAGTGTTGTGAGTGAAAATAGGGCATCCAATTCGAGTGATAAAAATATAAGTGAGGGAGTGAGCTCATTATGCATGCTAGCTACTAGAGAGGACTTGAGAGAATTTAGGGAGGATCCTACTATGCTTCCTATAGTGCTTATGCACAAGGGAGAAATTTTAGTTTCTAATGACATGACCCCTATTTCTCTTGGTGTTTCTCATGTTTTGCAGGATTTTGAGGATGTTTTTCCTAAGGAGGTGCCCTCGGGTTTGCCACCATTGAGGGGTATTGAGCACCAAATTGATTTGATTCCAGGATCCTCATTACCAAACCGAGCTCCCTATAGAACTAATCCCCAAGAAACAAAGGAGATTCAGAAACAAGTACAAGAGCTTCTTGATAAAGGGTACATTCGGATAAGCCTTTCTCCTTGTGCTGTTCCTGTTATTTTAGTACCTAAAAAAGATGGTACATGGCGCATGTGTGTAGATTGTAGAGCAATTAACAATATCACTATTCGTTATCGTCATCCTATCCCACGTTTGGAAGACATGTTAGATGAATTAAGTGGTAGTGCTATTTTCTCTAAAATTGATTTGCGTAGTGGTTATCATCAAATTAGGATGAAAGAGGGGGATGAATGGAAAACAGCTTTTAAAACAAAATTTGGTTTATATGAGTGGTTAGTTATGCCTTTTGGATTGACTAATGCACCTAGTACTTTCATGAGATTAATGAACCATGTTTTGAGGAATTTTATTGGTAAATTTGTGGTAGTATATTTTGATGATATTCTTATTTATAGCCACAATGAGCATGAACATGTTGATCATATTAGACAAGTTTTGCAAGTGCTAAGAGAACATCAATTATATGGTAATTTGGAAAAGTGCACTTTTGGCAAAGATAAGGTCATATTTCTTGGTTATGTTGTTTCTAAACATGGGATTGAAGTAGATGAATCAAAAATTGAAGCTATTAAAAATTGGCCTATTCCTACTAATGTGAGTCAAGTAAGAAGTTTTAATGGATTAGCTGGTTTTTATAGAAGATTTGTCAAAGATTTTAGTACACTTGCTGCACCTTTGAATGAACTCACTAAAAAGGGTGTAGAATTTGTGTGGGGAGTTGAACAAGATATTGCTTTTGATGCTATTAAAGAGAAGTTGATTTCGGCCCCTTTATTAATGCTTCCTAATTTTGACAAACAATTTGAGATTGAGTGTGATGCTAGTGGCATAGGTATTGGAGGAGTATTAATGCAAGAAAAGAAACCTATTGCCTATTTTTCTGAAAAATTACATGGTGCACAATTGAATTATTCTGTTTATGACAAAGAATTATATGCACTTGTGAGAGTTTTAGAGGTGTGGAAACATTACTTGTGGCCTAAAGAATTTATTATCCATAGTGATCATGAAGCATTGAAATTCTTAAAGTGCCAAACAAATTTGAATAAAAGACATGCTAAATGGGTTGAATTTATTGAGTCTTTTCCATATATAATTAAACATAAAAAGGGATTGGACAATGTAGTTGCTGATGCTTTGTCAAGGAAAAACATGTTACTTTCTAATTTAGAGATCAAGGTCTCGGGTTTGGAGGGTATTAGAGAACTATATGCTAATGATAAGGAATTTGCTATGCCATTTAATAAATGTTCTAATGTTAAGGCATGGGATAAATTTCATATACATGATGGATACTTGTTTAGAGCTAACAAATTATGTATTCCCGAGTGTTCTTTGCGTTTATTCTTATTACAGGAATCTCATAGTGGAGGGTTGATGGGACACTTTGGAAGAGAGAAAACATTGCTTATGTTGGCTGAAAATTTTTATTGGGCACATATGAGAAGGGATGTGTATAGATTGGTGCAAAGATGCATTACATGCAATAAGGCAAAATCCAAGTTGAAGCCCCACGGTTTGTACACCCCATTGCCATCCCCAAGTACACCATGGGAGGATATTAGTATGGATTTCGTATTGGGTTTGCCAAGAACAAAAAGAGGCCATGATTCCATCTTTGTAGTGGTGGACAGATTTTCCAAGATGGCACACTTCATTGCTTGTCATAAGAGTGATGATGCCTCTCACATTGCCAATTTGTTCTTTAGAGAAATTGTGAGACTACATGGTGTGCCAAGAACAATTGTTTCTGATAGAGATGTCAAGTTTATGAGCTATTTTTGGAAGACACTATGGGGGAAGCTTGGAACTAAATTATTATTCTCCACTACTTGCCACCCCCAAACTGATGGGCAAACTGAAGTTGTGAATAGGACATTGTCTACATTGTTGAGAAGCATGATAAAGAAGAATTTGAGGGAGTGGGAGGATTGTTTGCCACATGTGGAGTTTGCTTATAATAGGGCTGTGCATTCAACCACAAATTTTTGTCCCTTTGAGGTGGTTTATGGATTTCGGCCTACTACACCCTTAGACTTGTTACCACTTCCAATTCAAGAGAGAATTAATATGGATGCTTCTAAAAGGGCTGATTTTGTGAGGAAGATACATGAGAAGACAATGGATGCTATTGAGAAGAAGGGAAAATATGTAGCTCAAAAGAGGAACCAAAAGAGGAAGGAAGTTCTTTTTCAAGAGGGAGATTTAGTATGGGTGCACTTTCGGAAGGATAGGTTCCCTAAGCTAAGGAAATCAAAATTGTTACCAAGAGGTGCTGGTCCTTACAAAGTGATTGCAAAAATAAATGATAATGCATACAAGATAGATCTTCCCATTGATGAGTTTGGAGTGAGCAATTCCTTCAATGTTGCTGATTTGACACCATATCATGGTGATGTTCTTGATGAGGACATCAAGGCTTTTCAAGGGGGGGAGGATGATGAGGACATCCCTAGTGTTTCACCTATTATTTCACATGATGATATTCCTATAAAACATGATGAAGTGAGGCTTGGTCCCATGACAAGATCAAGGACCAAACTTTTACAACAACAGGTGAATTCACTCCTACTTGAGTATAACATTTGTGATTATGAGAATTTTATACTACCTAAATCCATGCATGTTTGTATTCTTAGGTTTGTTGATAACACAAGCATTAAGGAGGGAGATCAAGGAGAGATGATGCACATGGATGGAGAGGAGCTGAGAACAAATGTTGATCATGGTGAAAACAATTATACAAGTGTGGAAAACAAGTGCTAGATTGTTTTTCCACACTAATGGAGGGACATAACAAGAGGAGGGCGCCCACAAGGAAGTACCTATGCGCCATATAGAGTCCAATTATAGTTAAACATGGTTTGTATACCATTATGGCCGAATCCCCTAGCATGGGTCGGTTTGTATCTATTGTGGTTGAGTCCAAGTCCAAAACTAGACCCATGTTGGGTTCCTATTCGGGTTGGTGGGTGTTGCTTGCGCAAGGCACCTTGTGGCCGCACCCCACCCCTCATATATACCCCTTGGGGCGCATAGATTAGGGTAGACTACGTTAAAACAAAAACCCTAGACTTCTAGATTGTATTGCTTGAAGCATTCATCTTGAATCATACAACCTTTGCAAATCTGAGTGTATTCTGCTGTTCCACTGGGAATAAGGAGAAACAGGACCACTTGTAGTCGGTGGCTACGTGTGCAAGAGTGTGGAGTCTCGAATATCCAAAGGGGTTAAGTGCTGTTGCAATTGGTGACAGGGTTTAGCCAAAGGAGAGAGCGAGGTATCACATTATTTATCAAGTTATCAAGATTGTTCACTGAGAAGATCGGGCTACCCCTTATCAGGACGGAGGCAGCAGCATAAACATTATCTACGCGGATACGCTCCGCCGGATGAACAGGAACCTGGACGGACTTGCGGAGTGAGAAACATCCTTTCACGGGATAGTTCCAGGAAAGGCGATCCGTCCACTCGGACCAATCAACCTAGAGGTTATGTTGGGCAATCGACGCAACTACAGAAGAGAATTCCTCGATTTTGAAGTAGTCGACTGGCCCTCACAGTACCACGCCATTCTTGGTCGAACGGCGTTCGCCAGATTCATGGCAGTACCACATTATGCGTACCTGAAGCTCAAGCTACCCGGAGAATATGGTGTAATCACCACCGACGGAGATTTCCAGAAGTCTAACAAATGCGACATCGAGTTCAACGAGATCGCAAAATCTTTCGGGATGCAAGAAGAACAACAGGAGTTGGCAAAGACCACGGACCACTCCGTGATGCCCCTCACAAAGAAAAACGCACCAGAATTGGAGTTAAGTGCCAACAGCGACACCCGAAAACATCAGGTGCACCCGACAGATTCTGCGAAGACAGCGATGGTCTCAACTACCCTCTCGCCAGCATAGGAAAGTGCGCTCGTCGAACTCCTCCGTGAGTACTGGGAAATTTTTGCTTGGCAGCCCTCAGATATGCCAGGAATACCCAGGGAGTTCGCCGAGCACTCACTCGAAGTCTTCAAAGACGCAAAACCCATCAAGTAGACCACTCGACGGTTTTCAGAACCCAAGCAGAAAGCGCTTGGAGAAGAAGTAAATAGATTTCTAGCTGCAAAATTCATCAGGGAGATCAAGATATCCACCTGGTTAGCAAACCCGGTGCTGGTCCCAAAGAAGAACACTGACATCCTTCGAGTATGCATTGACTACACGTCATTAAATAAGCACTGCCCCAAGGATAACTTTCCCCACCCGCGAATCGACCAGATCGTGGACTCTACGGCGGGCTGTCAACGCCTCTCCTTCCTGGACGCCTATTCGGGATATAATCAGATCCGGATGAAGCAGGAAGACGAAGAAAAGACAACGTTCATCACACCCCACGGTGTGTACTGCTACACAACAATGCCCTTCGGGCTCAAGAACGCAGGCGCGACATATCAGCGCTGCATGCAAAAATGCCTTGCCAAGCTCATTGGCAAGAACATTCAAGTGTACATTGACGACATCGTCATCAAGACTCGAGTAGAGGATACCCTCCTCGAGGACATTAGAGAAACATTTGACGCCCTCAACGCATACAGGATCAAACTCAATCCGACAAAATGCGTCTTTGGCGTCCCAGCAGGAAAACTTCTCGGGTATCTGGTATCCGCCAGAGGCATCGAAGCCAACCCAGAGAAAATACAAGCAATCTTGACAATGAAGGAGCCAACCAATCTACGCGGAGTCCAACAGCTCGTAGGGAGACTAGCCGCCTTGAGCAGATTTATCGCACGATTGGGTGAGCAAGCGTTACCCTTCTATAAATTGCTGAAGAAGACAGACAAGTTCGAATGGACACCAGAAGCTAAACAGGCATTCGCAGACCTGAAGTGATCCCTACAGAGCAGGCGTATTCTGGCAACACCACAAGAGAGGGAGCCACTATACCTATACCTGGCCGCAACAAACCAGGTCATCAGCACGGCCATCGTGGTCGAACGACCTGAGGAAGGCAAGGCATATGGAGTTCAACGACCAATCTACTACATCAGCGAGGTGCTATCGCCGTGCAAACAACGATATCCTCACTACCAGAAACTTGCATATGGAGTTGTTCTCACAGCTCGAAAACTCAAGCACTACTTCCAGGAACACACCATAACGGTGGTTAATGATGCATCACTTGGCACGCTCATGAACAACCCAATGGCATCTGGAAGAATAGCAAAATGGAGCATCAAGCTGGGCGCTTGGGAAATTATCTATGCAGGGCGCAATTCAATAAAATCCCAGGTACTCGTGGAATTCCTGAGCGAGTGGACAAAACTACAAACGCCCGGGCCGCCGGAATACATGAGTAACTGGATCATGTACTTCGACTGATCCAGGAGAAACGAAGGAGTAGGAGCTGGGATCGTTCTAATATCATCCAGAGGAGACAAGCTGCAGTACGTCCTACGACTGGACTTTCCACCTGATGATCCAGCATCAAATAATGACGCGGAATACGAGGCCTTGTTGCATGGAATAAAGATGGCAGTCGCGTGCGGAGCCACCCGACTGATGATCTACGACGATTCCAATCTCATCGTGCAACAAACAATGAAGGAGTGCGACGCTATCGCTGAGAACATGGTTGCCTATCGTGACATGTACAACCTACTCGAAGGAAGTTTCAAAGGGTGCGAGCTGAAGCACATTGCGAGGTCCAGCAATGAAGAAGCAGACAGGCTGGCAAACATGGGTTCCACAAACACACCCATACCGCCAGGGATATATTTCGAGCGGATGACTAGGCGATCAGTCAAAGTGAAGAAAACTGTAGAGGCACCCGCAGCATTGGAAACGGAGGTCAGCCCGCAGATCGCTATTATCGAGCTCATTCATAATATTTCACGGCATGTTTTTCTAGTCGAGCCAGTCTGGACGCAGAAATTCCTCGACTACTTGTCCGCCAAACAGCTCCCAGCAGATCCTCGCGAGGCTAGACAAATAATCAGACGCAGCAAATCCTTTCGGGTACTCAACGACGAGTTGTACAAACAAAGCATCTCAGGCATACTGCAACGATGCATAGCACCCGAAGATGGCAAGGAATTACTGCGGGACATCCACCAAGGGGACTGTGGACATCATGCTAGCTGGAAAGCAATCATGGGAAAAGCCTTCCGAGCGGGATTCTACTGGTTTACAGCAGCCAGGGACGCAAAGGAATTGGTCGACAGGTGCAACGCTTGCCAGCGCTTCGCACCAAAACCGCACGCACCCGCTACGGAACTACATATGATACCATTCGCCTGGCCCTTTGCACAATGGGGGCTGGACATGGTAGGACCATTACGCAAGTCTACGCCAGGCGGATACACGCACTTGCTAGTCGCAGTCGACAAATTTACCAAGTGGATCGAAGCAATGCCAGTAACTTCGGCTAGCGCCCAATGCGCCATCAAATTCCTCAACTCCATCGTATGCAAGTTTGGAGTACCACATGACATCATTACTGACAATGGTAGCAACTTCACGGCAAAAGAAACACAGCAGTTCTGCGAAGAAAAGGGCATCATCTTCAAATTTGCTTCGGTTGCCCATCCGCAAACCAACGGCCAAGTCGAAAGATCCAACAGATTAGTTTCGGCTGGCATCAAGAAACGTCTACTCGATCGCCTACACCCAGCAGCGGGACATTGGGTAGAAGAGCTACCCTCCGTGCTATGGAGCCTCCACACAACTCCTAATAGATCCACAAACTACACACCATTTTTCATGGTATACGGGGCCGAAGCAGTCTTCCCGAGGACGTTAGGTTCAGCGCCCCACGGATTGTTGCTGACAGCGAAGAAACCTGCAACAGGGCACTCGCGGATGATATGGACACACTCGATGAAATGCGTGACATTGCACTCGCAAGATCCGCAGTATACCAGCAGTCGTTGCGAAACTATCACAGTCGCCGCATACGCCACAGGACCTTCGCAGCAGGAGATCTTGTGCTACGGCTCAAGCAGAAGGAAGGACACAAACTCGAGCCACCATGGGAAGGACCCTTCATAATACACGAAGCTATCCCAGGTGGTGCATATCGACTGAAGAATCCGGCGAATGGAGGCATCTATTCCAACCCTTGGAATGTTGCACAACTCCGAAAATTCTATCCTTAGATTTGTTTTTTACTCATCATAATAAGGCTATATTAGCCATCTTGTAGCTCGAAAGAAAAACACATGACTCCTCAGTCATTGCAATAAAAATACATGGTTTCTAAACCATAGATACTCGAGTTCTCCATCCTTACATGCTAAAAGCAACAGGTATACACCCCACAAACACACGGGGGCTACACCTAACACAACATCACAGGAAGAAATTTATATACAAGGTAAACACCTTACAACAGTTTTTTACAAACTACACAGCGAAACAGGATACATACATCCTACATTTACACATGGCGATGAGCATTCTCAGCCGCCAAAACCTGATCTACTACAGCAGAGGTCAATCGAATAAGTTCTTCTATCGCGGGTCGAACAACCCTATAATGAGGAGAAAGGTCGATGGTTGGACCATCAGGAAGTCTAGCTACGGAGTTGAAATTCACCTCAGGATGCCACAACCGGACGAAAGAGAGGGCCACTACCAAGCCGCAAATCATCTGATTGCGAACACACTCGCGAATTTCTCCTTCTTGCCCGAACACCCTGAGAAGATGGCTCCAATCCTCAGGACACATCTCCAACGGATAAAAAGCATCGTTCATTGCAATCAACACCTCGTGAAAGGAACTCACGAGTATCTTCTCCTGGATGACTCGGAACTTCAAGGTAGCCAGCACAAAGCCTCGACTACGATCGGACCAAAAGTTACTCCCATGGGGCTTTGAGCTGCCAGATTCTTGAAGGATGTGGTTCTCCACCCACTGCTTCTCACCCCTATCATCTGGCTGGACAACTGGACAACAAAGGTATATGGTCAAAGAAAGATATAGGACAAAGATGACTAGGGGGCTGAACTACTTACATAGCAAATCATTGGCAACACATGCCAATTCATCCATCACAAACTGCTCGCGCTCAGTTGCCAGATTTTGTTTGGACTCGGCTACATCCGCTACCCCCACGCAACGCTTTTAGCTTGCGTTCACCATCCGCCACACGATCACGGAGGCCTGCAAAGGTGCCAACAGCAGCAACAAGAGGATTTGCTGGGGTAGCAGTTCCACCTCAAGACTCCGCAGCAACCCCGACTACCTGAAAGAATACATGGAAATGGAAGGAATAAGATGCCCCCATTCGAGATATAACAGCCACCTATTCGACAAGTGCGCGGGGGCTACTCCCATCGGGAGGAAACACACAACAAATTAGTCACAGTAGGCATCTCAGAAAGACATCTCGATTAAACAATGAAAATACGGGAATGCATCCCAAGGTTCATTACAATCAAAAGAGCGAACTACAAAGAAAAGATAACTAAGGAGCTGCAGATGTGCTGCCACTCGCTACGGTGCCTCCCCTGGCACGGGCGAACAACTCGGATAACTTCCGAGCAAGGACTCCGGCTGGCTCGCCAAAACGACGAAGCCCTACCTTTTTGCCTATGGAAGAATCGACGGGAAGGTCCGAGTACGCCTCTTCCAAGCCGGTGACTCCATGCGCCAGCGCGAACTGGATGGCGGTCTTCGCCCCAGACTCCGACTGCGCGTCTACGTAGGCACCAAGGAGATTGCTCTCCGAGAAAATCTTCAAAAGATCGCCCAGCGCAGGTGGAGAAACGGTGTTGACAAGGAGGCCACGGTGAAGCTGCGTCAGCACTCGAACGGCATCGCCAATCAGGGTGCAGATCCCTTCGGCGTGTCTCCTGAGCTAGGCGCAAGAATCCGTCAGCGCATCCACCCGATGGACCCCAGGAAGCTCCAGCGGGAGCCCAGAAGACATGCAAAGAAAAATGTTAAAATCCAGGAACCTATCAGACAATTTGAAGACGATGATAAGGCCAAAAGCTATTTACCCGCAAAGCGTTCGGCCAAAGGACGAAGGAAGTCGACAAGATCGGAGTCCGCCTTGGTACCAGACTCCTCCAGATTCTTCAGAGCTTCCTGGACAGTCGCAAGCTTTCCTTCAAGGTCAGCCGATAGCATGCGAGAGGACTCAAGTTCCTCTCGAGTAGCTGCTAGCTCAGCCTCTTGAGCAGTCGCCCGAGTGGAGGCATTCGCCTTCTCGGCTTTCATAGACTCAAGTTGAGCTGTGCAGCAAGGATGATCAGAAACAAAGAAATTGGGCACCCAAGGTGGAGAATTGGGTTGTGAACCACTGGAATTCGAAGAAATTGGCAGAAATAAAGATGGGGAAGGCAATAAACTTACCTCGAAGGAGCTCATTCTCACTGGCGAGTCGATCACGATCCGACCGAAGGATGCCGCATTCCGCTTCGGCAAGAACGACATGGCGACCGACGGTCGCAAGGGAGTCGATGAGAGAATGTGAAGAACATGAAGATAGAAGAATCAAAAAAGAGAAATTTGAGCCTGTACACGATTGAAAACATTCGAGTATAGCCTCGGGGACTACTGCCATCGGGAGCACTGTCGTGCACCCGATAAAACCAGAAGAAAGGAAAAGTTCTATCTTTAAGCATGTAGCTAATCGCATGCGATCAACTACAGCCTTGGGGGCTACTCCCATCGGGAGCACTGCCGTGCACCCGATAAAAACAGATCCAAATTGACAAAGAACTGAAGAAGCAAGCAGCAAGGTTTACCTGGCCTTGGGCGAAGGAAAGGGGATCCGCTGAGCTACCTGACACCTCTTTTGGAGTCGAGGCCCCAGCAGCAAAACCAGGAATTCTGTATTCCGTAGTCGCTGCTGTAGGGGCCACACTCGACGAGTTCTGCACGGTGTCGGCGGTAGGGGTCCCACCCGCGGTTTCAACCTTCTTCCTCTTGTCAGGACGGGAAGAGACGAATCTGCGTGGGCTGATAGTTTGCAGACTACAATGAATACAATATGTCAAAATACGCGAAAGAAAAATGTTCGACTAAAGATCAAGAAGAGAAACTTACTCGTCGTCATCTTCATCATCCAACATATCCGCATTCCAGGCGGTTTGGATATTAGGGAATGAAGGAGAAGGGGCGAGTGTGTGCAGCGGAGTCATGATGAGGGGCCCCTTCCCGGGCGATTCCTCCAAAGAGTTGTCCTTGGAGGTGGCCTCATCACCCTCCACTCGACGGCGTTTGCGCTGGAGGAGACCGTCACCCGAATCCTCCACACTATCCGAGGAGTCACTCTCGGAGCTCGAGGAGGCATCAGCAACACTAGTGTCGGTTGGGCCGTCCAAGTTACTTGCCAGCAAATCCGAGGCGTCCTCCCCGGATATTGGCGGGTAGCAGGTGGCCACGGCTAAGCTCTATCAAAGAAGACAAAAGAAAAGTAAGAGAAAGATTCAGTCGACCAAATTTCAGAACAAGGAAAGAGATGAAGATAGAAGGAAAGACGAACTTACTTCGGGTGGCGTAGGCCTTGATACCTCAAAAGCTGCGACTGTGTAGTCGGGGAAGGTTTCTCCTACCTTCAAGCTGGTGATGGCCGCGATCTTTTTCTCGAACTCGACGTTCGAGAGCTCCTCGCGGCTCACGCGACTAGGGTCCGCAGTGCCCTGGTACTCCCACATCGTGGAAGGCTTGTGCTGCAGGGGTTGAATTCTGCGCTTGAGGAAGATGCTCGCCAGGTGCAGCCCGTTTAGCACGACTCCAGCGGCTTTGTCCCGGAGGGCGGCCACCTTGGCGAGTAGCGGCGCAACGACCTGGTTCTCTTCAGCCGACAGTCTGTGCGCCCAGGACTTCCGCCTCTTCAAGACAGCGAACGGGTGGAATTCCTGAATTCTACCCGAGCTGTTGTCGGTGACGTAAAACCACTTTTTCCTCCATCCTTGGGCGGAGTCGATGAAGTACATCCCAAAGTAGCTGTTCTCCGACTTCGCTTGAATCCCGAAGCCGCCCGTGCGCAGTGGCTCGCCAGGCTCAGATTCTACCCACGATCTCTCGCGGAAGATTCGAACCTTGAAGAGGGCCTTCCAGAGGCCCCAATGTGGGCGAATGCCCAAAAAGCACTCGCAGAATACAATGAAGCACGATATGTGCTGAACAGCATTCGGACGAAGATCGTGGAGCTGTATGCCATAGACATACAACAATGCCACGAGGAAGGGGTGAAGAGGGAGAGCGAGTCTGCGCGATACGTGGTCCGCGAAAACCACGCGTTCGTTCGCGTGTGGATTGGGTACCTCCTCCTTCTTCCCGAGGCGCACCCGTTTCTCAGCTTCCACGGGCAGCAACCCCTCCCGCTGCATCTCCTTGATGCTCTTCATCGTGGTGTTGGGCGAGCGTCAGTCGCCCGAGCGCGGTGCGGGAGGCGCAGGAACCTCCTCGGGTGCCTTCGATGAAGAAACAGTGGCGTCGCGCTTCTTGCTTCCTGCCATTGGCGCTGGTGCGAGCTCGAAGAGAGAGAAGGTGGAGCGCGAGGAAGACGATGAGCGAAGAAGGCAAAGGCTGGGAAATTTTCACCGTTTCACCAAGGCCTGCATTTATACACAGGGCCAATCGATCCTGGCCGCTCGCTGAGCCACGTGGCATCCATCGCAGCCGCCGCGTGCAAAGGCGAAACGAAAGGGCGGCGGATGCTGTTTCGTGCCACGATCCTAACAGTGGATCGTGCGCATTTACTGCGCGCAGCTCGCGTAAAAACCGGGAACGACGTCTCGTTTCCGGTCAAAAAGCTAACAAGGTGGGCCAGCACTTCTGCTCTTACTCCGTCACGTCCCATCGGGAGGATAAAAGTGCGCCATGACGTCATAGCATGCGTCATCAAGCTGAAGAATCTTTCGAATGGAAAGTCCAAGCGCGAAAATAACTTCGCATGGACAAAAAATCCTTCGAACAAAAGTACAAACACGGAAATAACTTCGTATGGACAATTTTTGACGTGAAAACTCTTTCATAGGAAAAAATACCCCAAACACGAAAACTCTTTCGTATTGGCATAGAACTCCGAACAAGAAAACTCTTTCGTACGGACAAAGAACCACAAAACTCAAAACTACACGAGTAGGCAGATCCTGCCACTCATTCACACAATGTCTGCACATCACAAACCTGGATTGTTCAGCCGACTAGGTACATCCGGATGCCATATTCTTTCGAATATGAAGGTAAGACCCAAAAGATCTCTCTTGAGGGCCTGGAATCACACTTAAGCTGCGTCCTCCGGTATAATTCCGTGTCAACAACACGAAGAAAAATCCTAGCGGACGCGCTGGGTACCCCTATAGGTTAAGTTCGACTCGGTAAGACCACTACAGCCCAGTCGCAACGATCACCTCATCGGGTTCGAGTCGGAGGTCTCGAATCTGTGTAGGCCAGAACTGTTTTTGCCCTAGTTGCAATTAATTGGCCCTGATCTTTCGGGAGAGTCAAGCTACTGCGCCATATCCTTCTGCGGTAAACAGCCATAAAAACAGGCACTTTCATTACTTGATACTCGGGTGTAAAAGCTCATCACGCAGGGTACACACCCTCTAAATAGGAAACGACCATACAGGTTATCCAAAAAAATAATAATGAAAAATTTGACCGTCTACTCGACTGGAAAAATCCCAATCGAGCAAACGCTCAGGGGCTACTAACAAAGGGATGGATCTTAGACCCTGCGGGTAAGGACACCCCGTCTCAGGCCCAAGGTTAAGGCCCAAGAAGGAAAGCCGTTGGAGTATTCTGGAAGGCCCGCTTGAAGCCCACCCGCAATGCCTTGTGAGCTAAGTTAGGAAACTTGTAACCGACATAGGGTTAGAGTTCGAGTCCTCTACGGGTAGGATTTGAGACCTGGCCACTTATTTAAGGCCAGGAGAACCACCGGAAGAGGACCAAGCAATACCGCACCACCAAAGCCTTGAGATCGAGATTGTACTCTCGACTTGAGCAATCATCTTTGTAACCGATCTATTTGATAATACAGATCGACAGAGGCAGGAGTAAGGCTTTTACCTCTACGAGGGCCCCGAACCTGGGTAAATTGTGCCCCCTGTCTAACCGACGATCGCCGCCAGCACTCATGGGTTCTCCTATTCGAAACCCGATAGGTTCACCTGAGGGATTTGCCGAGTTACAGATTCAACAGTAAGCAAACATGAGAGTACTCACATAACACTACTAAAACTAACAACTCTGAATAAGAGATGCATGAAAACAAAGGCTAAACGCAGTACTAACAAAAAGTGAACACTCACAGAACAATAAGAATGAAAACTAGAGTGTTCTAAGCAATGAAAACGGAGCGTGTCTCTCTCCCACACAAGTATGATCAAATCCAACCATTTATTACAGAAAAGAAAACCAAACAAACTGAAAGCAAAAATAAAAGACGCACCAAGTAAAGCACATAAGATGTGACCGAATTAAAATATAGTTTCACTAGAAGCGACCTGATAATTTGTTGATGAAGAAGGGGATGCCCAAGGCATCCCCAAGCTTAGACGCTTGAGTCTTCTTGGAATTTTCTTGGATGTACAACCGGGGCATCCCCAATCTTAGGATTTTCACTCTTCTTATTCACATCATATCATCATGTTCTCATGACCCTTGAAAACTTCCTTCACATCAAAATTCTCAAAATCTTCATTAACAACGTTAGTGCAATTGAAATAATAGATTCACATGGTTCAGTTTCAACACAATTCTAACGCTTAAAAACACATTAGCTACTTTCACAACTTCTTTCAAAACTCGTTTTCTCAAAATAACACCAAAAGAAAGAGATTAAGATGCAAATGCGATAAATGGCAGAAATCTGTCAAAACAGAACAACTGGTAAAGATCGATTTTTTCAAAAATATTATGTTGCTCAAATCAAAAAGTGGTCTTCTAAGAAAGGTTTCGTATATAACTCAGGATTAAGAAAAAAAAAGCTCATGTCATTTTGAATTTTATGTGATTTTTAACGGAATTAACAGTGGATAGCAGAAATCTATTTCCTGCGCAGAAATCCGAAATATAGGCTCAACTTTCCACTAGAGGCTTTAGTTGTCTCAACAAAAACACAAAATAAAAGATGCAGCGGGGTTTCTAAGGAAATAAAAACACCCAGGTGCAAAGCACACAAAATAAAACGAAGGAAAACTGGTTGAAAACAGAGAAATAAAACGGGTTGTCTCCCGCAAGCGCTTTTCTTTAAAGCCTTTTAGCTAGGAATGATAATTTGAGAAGATTCTCACATGAGAAATATTAGTTGAAGTACAATAAGAGAGCATCAAGAAGCAAATATAGAACACATTTAAGTCTAACCCACTTCCTATGAAAAATAATCTTGTAGGAAAACAATTCATGAAAGCACAAAGTGACTAGCATAAGAAGACAAAATAAGTGCAACTTCAAAAATTTCAACATAAAGAGGGGAAACTTAATATTGTTGAGATGCATAAAACCATGTTTCCCTCTCTCATAATAAGTTTTAGTCGCATCATGAATAAAATTAACAATATAGCTATCACATAAAACATTCTTATCATGAGCCACATGCATAAAAGAATTAATACTCTCCACATAAGAATAGGCATTCTTATTAATAGTAGTGGGAGAAACTTCAACAAAATAGCTATCATTATTATTCTCATCACCATAATCATTAAATATAGGAGGCATATTGTAATCATAATTAATTTTCTCCTCAATATTAGGTGGACTGAAAATATCATATTCATAATTGTAAACAGGTGGAACTAGAATACCACAATCATTATAATCATCATATATTGGAGGCAAAGTATCATCAAAGAAAATTTCCTCCTCAAAATTTGGGGGACTAAAAATACCATATTCATCAAAACTAGCTTCCCCAAGCTTAGACTTTTCCATAGCATTAGCAATAATGGTGTTTAAAGAGTTCATACTAATAGTATTGCCACTAGCATGCAAATAAAGTTCCAGAGGTTTTTTAGTTTTCTCTTCAATCACTTCATGTCCTAACTCAAGATAAATATTATAAAGCTCTCTCATATTTTTGTTGTTTTCCATGTCAGCATAAAGATAAAAACAAGTAACAAGTAAAAATAAGCCTACCTAGTGAAAATAAAAACAAGAAACAAAAATATATAATTGCAGAATCTAAAGGAAATAACTTCGAGCACTAACACCCGAGGATGTGAGTAGCTTTTACCTTACCTCCCCGGCAACGGCGCCAGAAAAGAGCTTGATGTCTACGCATGCTTCTATTCTTGTAGACAGTGTTGTTCCTCCAAGTCCAGAGGTTTGTAGAACAGCAGCAAGTTTCCCTAAAGTGGATCACCCAAGGTTTATCGAACTCAGGGAGGTAGAGGTCAAAGATATCCCTCTCAAGCAACCCTGCAATCAAGATACAAGAAGTCTCTTGTGTCCCCAATACACCCAATATACTTGTCAGGTATATAGGTGCACTAGTTCGGCGAAGAGAGAGTAAAATGCAAGTAATATGGATGATAATAAGTGATAATAGCAATCTGAAATAAAAATGGCAGCAAGCAAACATGTAGCAGAACAGGCGGAAAACGGTGTTTCAATGCTTGGAAATAAGGCCTAGGGCTCCTACTTTCACTAGTGGACACTCTCAACAATGCTCACATAATTGAATGCATAAATATCATTTCTTCACTGCGCTACTCCTAACAACTGTCCGGTCGAATAACGAACACTAATCATTGCGTAGGGCTTAAACTTCACTCCTCAAGTCTATCGTCCCTCTCTATGGAAACCCAATGTCACTACGAGCGCCATAGATTAGTAAACAAACACAAACAATTTCATAGGTTCATCTTCCAACACAAGACATAAATATCATGCTAAACCACACGGTGCACACATTGTCACCTTTACCCCGTGATTAAATAGTTTACAGAGATAACAAAACCACTTGAGTAACATAACAGATGAAGATCGGTCTACTTATTCAACTAGATTACAAAGCTCATGATCACATACAGATCACACCATGGGAGATAGAGATGAACCATATAGCTACCGGTAGAGCCCTCAGCCCTAGGGGAGAACTACTCCCTCCTCATCGTAGGAGATAGCAACGACGATTGAGATGGCGGTGGAGTCGATGGAGATGGCTTCCGCGGGCTATTCCCCGTCCCGGTAGGGTGCTAGAACAGAGATCTGTCCCCTGAAACTTGTCGGTGGTGGCGGCGGAGCTAAATATATATTTTGCGGAAAAGGTCGATTCTCTTAGGGTTTATGCATCGAGGAGTATATATGGGCGAAAGGGAGATGCCGGGAGGTGGCCAGGGGGCCCACACCCCTAGCTGGGGCGACCAGGGGGGAGCCCGTGCGAGCCTATGGTGTGGGGGGCCTAGGGCCCCCCTCCGGGTCTCTTCGGGACTTCTGGAAGCTTCTAGGGAAAATAGGAACTTTAGCTTTCGTGGCATCCAATTCCGAGAATATTTCCAGAACAACTTTTCTGAAACTAAAAACAGCAGAAAACAGGGAACTGGCACTTGGCATCTTGTTAATAGGTTAGTCCCGGAAACGTATAAAAATGCTATAAATAAGGGAGACAACATGTAGCAATTGGCATTATAAGATCATGGAGCATAAGAAATTATAGATACGTTGGAGACATATCATCGACCACTTAATTAGCCATTCCAATCACGTCAGAACGAAATTGTCGCGATAGAGGGACGTCACAAAACTATGTCAGGATGAAAACATTTCGTCGTCGGTAGTAGACACGTGGAGGTATATGAGTGGTCCACGTGGCGTACTCTGATTGCATGTAACTGATGGATGACGTTGGTAAACCGCAAGAGAAAAGTTGTAAAGATTGAAGTGGCAAGTATTCCCTTAGAAAGAAACCAAGGTTGAATCGACCAGTAGGAGAAAGAAATCACTTCCAAAGGTTGATGCAGCTGTTGTGGCAGGGCGCACTACTGGTACAGAAGAAACGTGGAACCTACACAACACAATTAAATCACTTTGCCCCAACGAAGCAGTGAGGTTATCAATCTCACCGGTTTTGCTGAAAACAAAGAGGTTACACGTATGGTGTGGAAAACAATACTTGTTGGAAGTAGATGAAAAGATAACAGTAATGGCAGTAAGAAAACAGTAGGAACAGTATGAAAACCCTAGAGAAAGTTAGGGCCCACCTCTTGGCAAGATTTCCGCCGTTCCGGCAGAACCGGGAGTTTCGGGCTCTAAGTAGTCCTGGAACCAGCAAGAGAGAAACCGATGCCGGTGAATCCCTAACACAGAGAGCGAGGGAATCTTGGTTATCCAAGACCCCATGCCACACTCTAACACACATGTTATGGAACACCATGTGTTGCTGTGGCATTCCAACGATCCGGAGCCCCCTTTCCGGAGAAACCATAGTCCCGCTGGGGAAAAAGACGGAACTACCATTCTGGCCCCTCTACGTGAGGCGGAAAGGCATAGCAAAGTGGAACCAATTTCTTGGTTCTGTTAGTATAGGCCCAAGGAAGACCAAAGAGAATGGTAGTGCCCATCTCTTGGCATGATTCCCCCAATTCCGTCAGATCCGGGAGTTTCGGGCTCTAAGTAGTCCTAAAACCCCCTAGAGAGAATCTGACTCCGGTGAAGTCCAAGCACAGAGAGCGAGGGAATCTTGGGCATCTAAGACCCATGCCACACTCTAACACATATCTTATTCCATACCATGTGTTGTGGTGGCATTCAGACGATCCGGAGCCCCCTCTCCGGAGAAACCATAGCCCGGTGGGGAAAAAGACGGAACTGTCGTTCTAGCCCCTCTACGTGATCCAGAAGGGTTATAAAAGTAGAACCAATTTATTGGTTGTGTTAGGTTAGGACCATGGAACACCCTAGAAAATTTTAGGTCCCACCTCTTGGCAAGATTCCCACCGTTCCGTCAGATCCGGGAGTTTCGGGATCTAAGTAGTCCTGGAACCCGCGAGAGAGAATCTGACGCCGGTGAAGCCCTAACACAGAGAGCAAGGGAATCTTGGGAATCCAAGACCCCATGCCACACTCTAACACATGGTATGGCATACCATGTGTTGTTGTGGCATTCAGACGATCCGGAGCCTCCTCTTCGGAGAAACCATAGCCACGTTGGGGAAAAAAACGGAACTACCATTCTGGCCCCTCTACGTGAGATGGAAGGGGGTAGAAAAGTGGAACCAATTGCATGGTTGTCTTAGTTTATGCCCAAGGAACACCCAAGACAATGGTAGGGCCCACCTCTTGGCTAGATCCCCCAGTTCCATCAGATCCGGGAGTTTCGGGCTCTAAGTAGTCCTGGAACCCGCTAGAGAGAATCCAACGCCGGTGACGCTCTACCACAGAGAGCGAAGGAATATTAGAAATCCAAGACCCATGCCACACTCTAAATCACATGGTATGTCATTCCATGGGATTTCGTGGCATTCAGACGATTCGGAGCCCCCTCTCCGGAGAAACCCTAGCCCTGTTGGGGAAAAAGACGGAACTGCCATTCTAGCCCCTCTACGTGAGCCGGAAGGGGTAGCAAAGTGGAACAAATTTCTTGGTTGTGTTAGGTTAGGCACAACGAACATCCAAGACAATGTTAGGGCCCACCTATTGGCAAGATTACCCCAGTTTTGCCAGATCCGGGAGTTTTGGGCTCTAACTAGTTCTGGAATCCGCTAGAGAGAATCTGACGCCGGTGAAGCCCTAACACAGAGAACGTGGGAATCTTGGGAATCCAAAACTCATGCCACACTATAACACACATGGTATAGAATAACATGTTTTCCGGTGGCATTCAGACTCTCCGGAGCACCCTCTCCGGAGAAACCATAGCCCCGCTAGGGAAAAAGGCGGAACTGCAGTTCTGGCCCCTCTATGTGAGCTGGAAGGGGGTAGAAAATTGGAACCAATTTCTTGGGCATGTTAGTTTAGGCCCAAGGAAAACCCTAGATAATGGTAGGGCCCACCTCTTGGCAAGATCCCCCCCGTTCCGTCCGATGCGGGAGTTTCGGGCTCTAAGTAGTCCTGGAACCCGCGGTTGAAAGAATCTGATGCCGGTGAAGCCCTAACACAGAGAGCGAGAGAATACTGGGCATACAAGACCCATGCCACACTATAACAAACATGTTATGTCATACCATGTGTTTTTGTGGAATTTATACTCTCTAGAGCCCCCTTTCCGGAGAAACCATAGCCCTGATGGGGAAAAAGGCGAAACTACCATTCTCGCCCCTCTATGTGAGCCGGAAGGGGATGGAAAAGTGGAATCAATTGCTTGGTTGTGTTAGGTTAGGACCAAGTAACACTAAAGACAATGGTAGGGCCCACCTCTTTTCAAGATTCCGTCAGTTCAGTGAGATCCGGGAGTTTCAGGATCTAAGTAGTCCTGGAACCCACTAGAGATAATCCGACGCAGGGGAAACCCTAACACAAAGAGCGGGGGAATCTTCGGAATCCAACACCCATGACACACTCTAACGCACATGGTATGGCATACCACTTGTTGTGGTGGCATTCATACGCTCCGGAGCCCCCTCTCCGAAAAAAGCATAGCCCCGCTAGGGAAAAAGGCGGACCTGCCGTTCTGGCCCCTCTACGTGAGCCGGAAGGGGGTAACAAAGTGGAACAGATTGCTTGGTTATCTTAGGTTAGGCCCAAGTAACACGCAAGAAAATGTTAGGGCCCACCTCTTTGGCAAGATTCCCCCTGTTCCGTGAGATCCGGGAGTTTCTGGCTCTAAGTAATCCTGGAAACCGCTAGAGAGAATCCGACGCCGGTGAAGCCCTAACACAGAGAGCGAGGGAATTTTGGGAATCCAAGACCCATGCTACACTCTAACACACATGGTATTTTGGTGGCATTCAGACTCCTTGGAGCCCCCTCTCCGGAGAAACCATAGCCCCGCTGGGGACAAAAGGCGAAAATGCCATTCTGGCCCCTCTACGTGAGCCGGAAGGGGGTAGCGAAGTGGAAATAAATTCTGAGTCATGTTAGGTTAGGCACAATGAACACCAAAGACAATGGTAGTTCCCACCTTTTGGCAAGATTCTCCCATTTCCGTCAGATCCGGGGGTTTCGGGCTCTAAGTAGTCCTGGAACCCGCTAGAGAGAATTCGACACCGATGAAGCCTAACACAAAGAGCGAGGGAATCTTGGGCATCCAAGACCCATGCAACTCTCTAACACACATGGTATGGAATACCATGTGTTGTGGTGGCATTCAGATGCTCATGACCACCTCTCTGGAGAAACCCTAGCCCCGCTGGGGAAAAAGGTGGAACTGTCGTTATCGCACTCTACGTGAGCCGGAAAGGGGTAGAAAAGTGGAACGAATTTCCTGGTTGTGTTATGTTAGTCCCAAGGAAAACACAAGACAATGGTAGGGCCCACCTCCTGGCAATATTCCCCCCGTTCCGTCAGATCCGGGAGTTTCGGGCTCTAAGTAGTCCTGGAACCCGCGAGAGAAAATCTGATGTCGGTGAAGCCCTAACAAAGAGAGCGAGGCAATATTAAGAATCCAAGACCCATGCCACACTATAAAAACATTTTATGTCATACAATGTGTTTTGGTGGAATTCAGACGCTCCGGAGCGCCCTCTTCGGAGAAACCATAGCCCCGTTGGGGAAAAGTCAAAACTATCATTCTGGCCCTTTTATGTGAGCCGGAAGGGGATAGAAAAATGGAACCAATTTCTTTGTTTGTGTTAGTTTAGGCCCAAGGAACAACAAAGAGAATGGAAGGTCCCACCTGTTTGCAAGATTCACTCAGTCTTGTTAGATCCGGGAGTTTCGGGCTCTAAGTAGACCTGGAACCCGCCAGAGAGAATCCGACGCAGGTGAAGCCCTAACATAGAGAGCGAGAGAATCTTGGGCATCCAAAACACATGCCACACTCTAACACACATGCTATTTCATACCATGTGTTGTGGTGGCATCCAGACGCTCCAGAGGCCCTCTTTGGAGAAACCCTAACCCCGCTGGGGAAAAAGGAGGAACTACCGTTCTGGCCCCTCTACGTGAGCCGGAAGGGGGTATTAGAGTGGAACCAATTTCTTGGTTGTGTTAGGTTAGGCCCAAGGAACACCCAAGACAATGTTAGGGCCCACCTCTTGGCAATAGTCCCCCCGTTCTGTCAGATCCGGGAGTTTCGGGCTCTAAGTAGTCTTGGAATCCTCTAGAGAGAATTCGACGCCGATGAAGCCCTAACACAGAGAACGAGGGAATCTTGGGCGTAAAATACCCATGCCACACTCTAACACACATGGTATGTAATACCATGTGTTCCGGTGGCATTCAGACTCCCCGGAGCCCCCTCTCCGGAGAAACCATAGCCCTACTGGGGAAAAAGGCTATCATTCTGGCCCCTCTACGTGAGCCGGAAGGGGTAGAAAAGTGGACAAATTTCTTGGGCATGTTAGTTTAGGACCAATTAATATCAAATACAATGTTAGTGCTCACCTCTTGGCAAGATTCCCCCAGTCCTGTCAGATCTGGGAGTTTTGGGCTCTAAGTAGTCCTGGAACCCCCTAGAGAGAATCCGACGCCGATGAAGCTCTAACATAGAGAGCGAGAGAATATTGGGCATCCAAGACCCATGCCACACTATAACACACATGGTATGGCATAACATGTGTTGTGGTGGCATTCAGATGCTCCGGAGCCCCTCTCCGAAGAAACCATAGCCCCGTTGGGGAAAAGCCGAACCTGCCGTTCTGGCTCCTCTAGGTGAGCCGGAAGGGGGTAGCAAAGTGGAACCAATTTCTTGGTTGTTTTATGGTAGGCCCAAGGAAAACCCAAGAAAATGATAGGGCCTAACTCTTTGCAAGATTCCCCCTGTTCCGTTAGATCTCGGAGTTTCGGGCTCTAAGTATTCCTGGAACCCGCCAGAGAGAATCCGACGCAGGTGAAGCCCTAACAAAGAGATCTGGGGAATCTTGGGCATCCAAAACCCATGACACACTCTAACACACATGGTACGGCCTACCATGTGTTGTGGTGGCATTTAGATGCTGCGGAGCCCCTCTCTGGAGAAACCCCAGCCCCGCTAGGGAAAAAGGCGGAACTGTCGTTCTGGCTCCGCTAGGTGAGCCGGAAGGGGGTAGCAAAGTGGAACCAATTTCTTGGTTGTGTTAGGTTAGGAACAAGGAACACCCAATACAATGTTAGGGCCCACCACTTTGCAAGATACCCCCGTTCCGTCAGATCCGGGTGTATCGGGCTCTAAGTAGTCTTGGAACCCGCGAGGGAGAATTCGACGCAGGTGAAGCCCTAACATAGAGAGTTAGGGAATATTAGACATCCAAGACCCATTCCAAACTCTAACACACATGGTCTGGCATACCATGTGTTGTGGTGGCATTCACACGCTCTAGAGCCCCTCTCCGGAAAACCCTAGCCTCGCTAGGGAAAAAGGCGGAACTGTCTTTCTGGCCCCTCTACATGAGCCAGAAGGGGTAGCAAAGTGGAAAAATTGCTTGGTTGTCTTAGGTTAGGCCCAAGTAACACGCAACAGACTGTTAGGGCCTACCTCTTGGCAAGATTCCCCCCGTTTTGTCAGATCCTGGAGTTTCGGGCTCTAAGTACTCCTGGAACCCGCCAGAGAGAATCCGACGCTGGTGAAGCCCTAACACAGAGATAGAGGTAATATTGGGCATACAAGACCCATGCCACACTCTAACACACATTGTATGGAATACCTTGTGTTGCGGTAGCATTCAGACTCCCCGGAGCCTCCACTCCGGAGAAACCATAGCCCCGCTGGGGAAAAAGGGGGAACTGCCGTTCTGGCCCCTCTACGTGAGCCGGAAGGGGGTAGCAAAGTGGAAACAATTGCATGGTCGTGTTAGTTTAGGCCCAAGGAACACCAAAGACAATGGTAGTGCCCACCTCTTGGCAAGATTCCCCCATTTCCGTCAGATCCGGGAGTTTCGAGCTCTAAGTAGTCCTGGAACCCGCGATAGAAAATCCGATGCTGGTGAAGCCCTAACACAGAGAGTGAGGGAATATTGGGCATACAAGACCCATGCTACACTATAACAAACATGTTATATCATACCATGTGTTGTGGTGGAATTCATGCGCTCCGGGGCCCACTGTTAGACCCCGAACCCTGAAATATACATATTTTTATGTGCTCGTAGTGATGGACACAGAAGGGCTTGAGTGTTACCAGCCCCCGGCTGCAACCAACAATGGCAGGCAGTCCGGATTCATCGGCACGCAGGCCGGATGAACTTGGTACTACTAATCCTTGTGTCCATGATAGTCATAACCAATAATGCATAACGAAGCGTCCACGAGTCGGATGAAACCGAAGGAACAAGACCAAAGCTATACAGAGCTGCTATGTGTCCAGGAAGTGCAACAACAATCGATGGTTACTGGGGTTACCAAGACCCAGGCCGAATCACATCAGCAGGCATGCTCGAACATGGATCATCGGCTCCACAACCCCTCGACTGCGACAACTATGCAGGCATAGCCAAAACTGTATAACAATGAGCTCGAAACCAACAACCGATCAAAGCAACACTCTAGACATGAAATTGTATTAAACAATACTTACTAGAGTATAGCATTACAAGCAGAGGCTACATGACCAACATAGGTCAGGTAACCCAACAGTACACCAAACAGCGAAAGAAAATTATGTTGCTATACAACAAGACTGCAAAAGGACTAAGAGTCCGAACATAAGCAACATAGTCAAACCCATACTACAGATACCAGGCTGCCACCTAGGAACCCCGAACTACTCATTGATGTCAAGGTAGAAACCTTCATCAGCTGTGGCACCGAAGTTTGTAACAAAAGATAAACGAGTCAAGGTTGAGTACAAAAGGTACTCAACAAGACTTGGCTTCTATGTTATTTGCGTAAAGCCACTTTTGTTTTCCGAAGTAGAGGAAGAAGCTACTCAACTACTGAGATCATAATATTGTTTTGTTCCACCAATAGTTTCTCATTCCCATACTATCTCATGCTACAAGAATCATCCCTCTGGATGTAGTTGAGGAGGCATCATTCATCCGTTGTCAACAAGTTTTAGTCATTCCGTTAAAGTTGTCTATGACCTCGTGTCTTTCACCAAGTCGTCCTTAACCGTGGACACGGCTTTCCGAAAGATTTATTCCTCCAGGGTGGTACACTTTAAACACACGTATCAACCAACTCTTAATGCCACACGGTAACGCTCCTCTCTAAGAGCGCGGTAGAGGGTGGTTGGCCATGGACTTTATCTTGATTAACCCTATCCATGAGTCAAACCAAACAGGGCCACCCCATCAACAAGGAGTTTGTTGGGGGGATGGTAACCCGGTAGGCTCATGCCAAGGTGAAACCCGGCCCGAAGGAAATCGCACAAGACCCGACCCAAGGTGGAGGAGTTTCTAGAAGGCCCAAGGGGAAGCATGGATCTCGTAGCCCATACCTTGGGGGCCAAGATTGGGAAAGCTAGGGGTGTGTGTATTCTGAGTAGGATTCAGGGTATGACTTGTATAGGAAGCCAGAGAGCCGGGTAATATATAAACCGGCTCCTAGGACAGACATACCAAGAGTTTTCCAGGTATTCGAGTATTCCAGTAATACGAGAGTTGATAGTTGTAACCCTGGATCGGAGACTCGGCAACATTATAGCCCGAGCTACCGGATCACCGGATAATATGATTTCCCCTGAGCTAAACCCTCTCCCAAACACCAGAGTCGATTTGCCCCATATTAAGTTACCCCTGGTAACGTCTGTTGTGATTATCCCGTGACAGTTGGCGCCCACCGTGGGGCCTGCGTCCAAGGGTGTTTACATCACGGGAGAAGCTCGGGAAAGTATGAAGGACCTCGTCGTCAGCGAGATCATCACCAACCCCGAAGGAGAGAAGATCGTGGACGACTTTGGCTGGGGGCCAGAGTCGGATCTGCTAGAAACCGGATCTGTCATCACGATCGGCCGGATCAACGTCTTCGTTGGTATGGTACGTGTATCTGGTTTTCTTTCTGACCGTAATGAGTGTGATTCCGTGTCAGGGGATGATACTCGTGTTCAATCGGACGGAGAAGAATCGGTCGGGATGGTAGATCCCGAGAACAAGCCCACCACGAAGAGGGAACAACCGGAGGAGCCGGTATGGACCCCGCGTGGCCAGGCTATGGGAGAAGATGATACCGAGTCTATCTTGCACTTGCTTGAAGATCGGTACGAGGAGGATAGCTGCGACGAGGAAGAATACGAATCGTCGCCAGGCATCACGCGCCGAGTCGCGGTCTACACAGCCCCCGCAACCAATCTTAATCAGGGCGATGTGTCGGCAGCCGCGGCTGGAGCGGCGCGAGCGCTGGCCCAACAACAGACACCGGCTAAAGGAAACCGGGTCATAGCCCGGGTCGATGGAGAGCCGGCCTCCATCACCAGCCATACAGGAGAAAGCGAATGGGACAGAAATATGTTTGGATTCACATCAAATAGAACGCCAGGAGCAGGAGCCTCGCACCCGCCAAATCCGGCTCTGTTCAACAACAACCTAATCTTAGATCCCACAGTGTTAGCAACGGTAATAACCCCAGAAAACGCAGCGGCACGCGCCCGAGATCTGGATGTGGCTCGCCATGCATTGGAGCAACAAAGAAGAGATGTGGAAGCTGAGAAGCAAGGGATAGCCGCACGCCAGCGCGAATTGGAGGAACTGGAGAATCGTATTCAAGTTCAGTCGACTAGGATTTATAATCAGAGGCATCAGACGAGATTACCGGCAACAGGTGGAAATTTACAGCCGGCTGCATTGTTCATTACCCCTCAGGATCAACCAATCCTGGTCGTGAATCAAGGAACCGGGTATCAAGCTGCAACCTTGGGAGGACAACAGGCAAACGTGCAAGCCGGGTTACCTACGCTGTAAACCGGGATCGCTCCTGGCAATACTGCACCACCACCGTCACGATTTCACACCCCCCAGGTCACTTCAACAACCCCATGGATAACGTGTACGCCGCGACCCTAGCGCTCGACCGTATCCCACTGGGAGAGACGCCTCGAGAAATCGAAACTCGTCAGGCCATAGAGATGCTACGCACCATAGTGGCTCAGCAGGCAAATTACCCGGGTCATAGAAGCGGTTTGCATGGGACGTCGTACGTCAGCCGGCAACCCGGAAACACGAGGAATATTCAGTCAAGCTCGGCACGGCGGAGGGCAGAGAAGCAGCAAATGCCGCCTCCTCCTTGTAGGCCAGCGGCTCCCGCAATCTGGGCAGCACAGGCGATAGTCGACAGTTCCCGTGCAAGGCGCATGGCCGGGTCAGCAGTACAAGGGGCAGTAGGCGCCGCACCCCCAGCCGCGCCAGCCGAGTCTCATGTATCGCGCGCAAGGCCGGTATTGACCAACCTGGCCGGCCCTAAGTGTTTGTCGGACGCCATCAGAGCAGAACCATACCCGGATAAATTCAAGGAACCGGGTAAAGTTGTGAACTATGAGCCAACTATGGATCCAGAGACCTGGCTGAGCAGTTATGAGATGGAAATGTCTATCCGCAATGCATCAGAAAAGCTTCAAGCCAAGTTCATGTATCTCATGATGTCTGAGGGAGCAACAAAGTTGTGGTTCAACAACCTGCCGGACAGATCCATTAATTCATGGAATGAGTTTAAAACAGCTTTCATTAAGCACTTTCATGGAACATGCCGGAAGTTATTCACAATTGATGATTTGGAAAGATGTGTCTAGAGGAAGGGAGAGTCGGCGCGCAGCTGGGTGCGCCGGGTTATGGAAATTCTCCACTCTTCCACTGATATTCAGCCAAAAGATGCATTACAGGCTATGGCAAAAACGTGCAAATACATACCCCTGGTGCAAAAACTAACGCGCATGAAATCCAGCCGGCTTGCCTCGGAAATCACGGTGGGGGAATTGATGGACGCATGCAACAAGCATGCCGCCACTGACACCACAGAAGAGGAGGCTGAGGACAAAAAAGCGAAGGCCAACGCGAACAATAATGGAACACCCGGTAACGGGGTTGCACCAGGTAATAACGGGGGAGAGTAATGGAAATAACGAAGACAAACACCCGTATGATGGAAACTCCGAGTTTGTTGCTAATACCGAGGCCGGTTTTCCATGGCCCAGGGTAGAAGGAAACTTCAACGGAGGAAATTACCAGGGGCCACCGAGGCCGGCTAACCATATAGAGGCCTTCAGGATGCCTTGTCCGCGTCATAGCAGGAACGGCAGGCCGGCTAATCATTCATTGGAGCAATGCGTGGACTTACAGAGATGGAAGAACGAGGAAATACATAAAGCCATGCGAGGTGCAGACCGGGGAGGAGGACCGGGTCCGGGTGGAAACCCGGGCAACGGGCCACCCCCCGCGGGCAACGCAGGAGGTGGTAACCCGGGTAACAATCAAGGAGGCGCTGGAGGTTTCCAAGCCAACCCAAAAAAGTTAGGACAATATCACATCCACACTACCGGGACTTCTAACAATGAGAGAAAGATACTTAAAAGGTCCATAAACTCGGTTTCTTCAGGTGTTCCGAGATATTTGAGACTGTCGGATCAAGAGGTAACTTGGAGCAGAAGGGATCACCCGGAAACAATAGAACATCCGGGTGTGCTAGCTTTGGTTGTGGCACCGCAGGTCAATGGTTACGCGTTGAAAAAGGTTTTGATGGATGGTGGAAGTAGCATCAATATCCTATATTGGGAAACCTTTCTACGCATGGGGCTCAAGGAGTCTCAGCTGTAGAAAAGTTCCACAGTTTTCCACGGGATTGTGCCGGGTCACTCGGCGTGCCCTGAAGGGAAGATAACACTTGAAGTCCCTTTCAGAGAATCCAAGGATAACTTCCGAGTGGAGTGGCTCACGTTCCAGGTAGTGAAATTGCGCAGCCCTTATCACGCGCTGTTCGGAAGGCCGGCTTACGCTAAGTTCATGGCCAGGCCGTGTTACGTGTATTTGCAACTAAAGATCCTGGGTCCCAAGCAGACCATTACTATACATGGGAACTGGGCTGTGGCAGCAGAGTGTGACGAAGGAGATGCGGCGATGGCAGAACAGGCTTGCAGGAAGGAAGAGCTCAAGTATTACCGGTCTTAGGTAAACCCGGAAGATAGAACGACTTTGAAGAGACCGAATACGGAGGATGAGAGAGCAAAGTTCAAAGCGGCCCAGGACACCAAAATGGTGGCTTTTATCGAGGGTGCCCCTCCAAACAATTTGCCATAGGTTCTAACCTAGACAACAAGGAGGAAAAAGCACTTATAGATTTCATTCGTGAGAATCAGGACATTTTCGCTTGGATGCCCAGTGACATGCTGGGTATCCCGACCGAGTTAGCTGAGCACAATTTGCACGTTGATCCCAAGTCTAGGCCTGTGAAGCAGGGTCTAAGAAAAATGAATGAGGAAAGGATAAAGGCTATAGGAGTGGAGATAGCTCGGCTCCTTGCAGCCGGCTTTATTATGGAGGTTTTTCACCCGGATTGGCTGGCAAATCCGGTTCTAGTATTGAAAAAGAGCAATGAGTGGAGGATGTGCATAGATTACACGAGTCTCAACAAGCATTGCCCCAAGGATCCATTCGCCCTTACAAGGATAGATCAGATTATAGATGAAGTGGCAGGAAGTGACCTATTTTGTTTCCTGGATGCTTATTCCGGGTATCACCAGATCAAACTCAAAAAGGAAGATTGGGAGAAAACGTCGTTCATAACCCCCTTTGGAGCTTTTTGTTATAAAACCACGACCTTTGGGCTAAAGAACGCTGGCGCAACGTACCAACGGTGCATTCAGAGGTGCTTTGTGGATCAGATTGGACGCAACGTCCACGCTTATGTTGATGATGTGGTGATTAAAACAAGGAAAGCAGAAACGTTCATTGATGACCTAAAGGAGACGTTCAAGAATCTGAGAAGATATCAAATGAAGCTTAAACCCACAAAGTGCGTATTTGGGGTTCCAGCAGGAAAGTTACTCGGCTTTATTGTTTCTGAGAGAGGAATTGAGGCAAACCCGGAAAAAATCAAGGCCATCCAGAGCCTGAAAAAGACGGAAGGCCTGAAGCACGTCCAGAAGCTCACATGATGTGTGGCAGCATTAAGCCAGTTTATATCTAGGCTTGGAGAAAAATCAATACCTCTATACCGACTCTTGAGGAAAACCGACAAATTCGTATGGGACCAAGAGGCGGACGTGGCATTTGAAGCCCTGAAAAAAGCAGTTATCTGAGGCACCGATTCTGGCAGCGCCGGGTCCCAAAGAGCCCTGGTTGTTATACATCGCGGCCGGGCCTCGGGCGGTCAGCGCAGTGGTTGTGGTTGAGCGCAAGGAGGATGGAAAGGATCATCTGGTACAAAGGCCGGTTTACTACGTGAGTGAGGTCTTATCGGAAGCAAAACAGCGTTACCCGCATTGGCAAAAGCTAGTTTTTGGGGTCTTCATGGCCAGCCGGAAATTGAAGCCGTACTTTCAGGAATTCAGATGCGACAGGCAGAATAGCCAAGTGGGCCATTGAGATGGGAGATTATCATATCAACTACGACCCTCGGTCTGCAATCAAGTCCCAGGCTTTAGCTGATTTTATCAATGATTGGACTCACACAAGCATGCCCACAACGATGCCAAGTTCCGAGTCTTGGGTGATGCATTTCGATGGTTCCAAGCAATACGAGGGATCAGGAGCTGGGGTGGTACTTACATCACCAAAAGGAGACAAGTTGAGTTATGTGTTGCAAATTCACTTTGATTGCTCCAACAATGTGGCCGAGTATGAGGCCCTATTACATGGACTGGGAGTAGCAAAGGAGATGAATATCAAGCGAATAAGGTGCTATGGAGACTCGGATCTTGTGGTACAGCAGGTCTCTAGAACCTGGGATAGAAAGGATGCAACGATGGCAGCGTATCGCAGAGAGGTAGACAGGGTGGCCGGTTCTTTTTCCGGGTATGAGGTGGAACACATTGATAGGCGAAAGAACGAGTCAGCAGATGCGCTCGCAAGACTCGGTTCGCGCCGAGAGCCGGTTCCGCCTAATGTTTTTCTGGACGAGTTATGGCGGCCCTCTGTCAAAACCGAATCTGAAGAGGAGGTGGCTAACCAAGACCCGGATTTGGAGCTTGTGGCTGCTGTACGTGCTATTCCCGAGTGGACAGAGCCGTTTTTGGCCTATCTATCACGGGGCGAGTTACCACCACAAGAAGTTTTAGCCAGGCAAATCCTGAGACGAGCAAAGGGCTATTCCATCATTAATGGTGAGTTATATAAGAGAAGTGCTGCAGGAGTATTTTTGCGCTGTGTAACACCAGAGGAAGGCCGGCAGATTTTGAGGGAGATCCATGAAGGTGACTGTGGGCACCACGCCTCCACAAGATCCCTTGTGGCTAAATCATATAGACACGGTTTTTCTTCTGGCTCACGGCTTTGGCAGACGCGGAACGTTTGGTAGCAAGATGCGATGGATGTCAAAGATATGCGTGACAAACCCATGTGCCGGCTTCGGAGTTGCGAACAATCCCGCTGACTTGTCCGTTTGCGGTTTGGGGCATGGATATGGTGGGCCCTTTCACATGTCGCCTTGCAAAAACACTCATCTTTTGGTGGCTATTGATAAGTTTACTAAATGGGTTGAAGTCATGCCAGTCACCAATTGTGAAGCAGCCACATTTGTCAAGTTCCTGAAAAAGATCATCTATCGGTTTGGATATCCTCATAGCGTAATAACAGACAATGGGACCAACATGTCCTTAGGTGAGATGGAAAATTTTTGTGCAAACAATGGCGTCCGCCTTGACGTAGCCCATCCACAAGCTAATGGACAAGTGGAGAGGGAAAACCAAGAATTACTTCGTGGGTTGAAATCACGACTACGAGTCCCGTGCCTCAGAGCTGCTGGAGCATGGGTAGAGGAGTTACCATCAGTGGTTTGGGGGATTAACACTACACCTAACAGATCTACTCAGATGACTCCGTTTTTTATGGTTTATGGTGCAGAGGCGGTTCTTCCGAGTGATATTATTCATGACCCGCCCCGAGTAGCAGCTTATGTTGAGGTGGAAAACGAGAAGACCCGGCAAGACACTGTGGACATGTTAGAAGAGCATAGGGAGGAAGCCTTGGAGCGATCAGCTATATATCAACAGGATTTGAGGCGGTACCATAGTCGCCGAGTCAAAACCCGGGTCTTCCAGGAAGGGGACCTGGTATTGCGCTTAGTACAATCAAAGGAAGGAAAGCACAAGTTATCTCCACCATGGGAAGGCCCGTTCATCATAAGCCGGAATTTTCATGATGGATCATACTACTTAATAGACGCAAGGGAAGAGTCGGACACTGTCAATGACACCGCCCATACCACTTCATCTATGCAAGAACGGGAAAGACCATGGAACGTAGCTCAGCTGCGTGCTTACTAAAGTTAGCATATGCTAGGTTTACAAGTTGAGTTGCACGATGTAAACAGGCAGCAGGTTTCAGACGCACTCTTTTCCTATCCAGGGTACCTAAGGGGACTGGAGGTTTTTAATGAGGCGGCTTGCTGACCTAATCTTTCTCATATCAATAAAGAGATGGTTAAACTATGATATTATTTGTTTTTATCTTATTTTTGTTAGTTTGTTTTAAAGTCTTTTATGTCTTATTCTACTCCATATTAGGTAGGTATTTATTGTTTAGTTATAATACACTAGGTTTCAAATTTTCATAGATTGCATATATAGGTCTTGGGGGCTGATTGCTTGAATAGCACAGCTATAATCTCAAGACCCGGCCACGATGCCATTAGGTTATAAGGACCGATTACCTGCAATAAGTACGGTTACAATCTTATAACCGGACAATAGAGCCAAAACTTCCTTGATCTTTCTTGCTTAAGCTCGATGTGACTCGCAACAAAGTGGCGTGATTGCTAGCCTATAAAACCAATCAGTCATGATGCCCATGGGGACTTGCCTGACCCTGTTTTTATAGAGTTATAAGCAACATTGAGTATCCACGCGAAAGCCGGCTTACAGTAAAGGGTGTCAAAAGGGTCATCCAAACCACACTTTATTCAGAGTAAAAGGCTATAGCCGGAAACTCACAATGTATTAAGCATAGATTCAAAATTTATATGTGTAGCTATATGTTTTGGGCCTTGGCAAAAACAGGGAGCCTTTTTCTTAAAACTACAAATCCCTAAAACTCGGAAATTTGGGTCTTGGGGACTTGGGAATTTGAGAAAAACAGCAAACGGTCTAGCTATTGAGCTTAAAACCCAAAAAATCTGAGTCTTGGGGACTTAAGAAGCAAAAGTTCACCAGGTCAACAAATCCAAAGACCCGGAAACCGACTCTCACAGATCTGGAAAAGAAGAAAGTGCAGAAAAGCGAAATTATCCAAGCTCAAGGCTGGAAAGGGCATATCAAGGTGGATGGCCAAAAGGGCCATCAAAGCCATAAAAGTTCAAGTGTGTTACAAACCAAGGGAATAGTACCAAAAGTGCACAGGCGCACTATTAAACAAATAATAGTATTAGGCATATTACAACATGCCTATTGGCCGAATGAGTGTTTGTGGATAAACTTTACTCGGCATTCATAGCCGAGCTTCAGCAGCAGTCTTGGTAGCCGGATCTTCAGCGTTTTCTTTTGTAGCCTTCCCTGCCTCCGTATCCGGGTCAACCACGGTATCAGCGTGAGCTGGAGGAGGGATAACTGGAGTGGTTGATGCTGGCACAGAGCCGGGCTCGGCCTTCCTCTTGGCAACTTCCTCCTTCCACCGGGCTAGCATATCAAAGGGAGCAGGAAAATCAGAAGGTACCGGATTATCTTCAGCGTTGTACGGAGGGGTAAGCTTGTTCACGTCAAGTTTATCGGCTATCAAGCTTGCCGAGTGACGTATCTGAGCATGGATAGCTTTGTAGTCCTTTGCTGAGAATCGAGAGCCGTCTGTGTTGAATTCGGGGAACCCATTCACAAGCGTTGCCGGCTCAAGCCTAGGAAAGTAGGCTTTGGCCAACGCAAGGCCACGGGTCACCCCAACCCGGCACGTCGAGCGTTTCCAGTGGTCGATCCAAGCAGGGAACGTTGAGCATGCATCGAGCATTTGGGATACACCGCCATAACCACCAGGCCACCTCACGGCTTCAAGGGTCCACTTGGTCCCCGCAGAAAATTGCCGGATAACCGCCTTCAGGGTCTTCAATTTCTCTATATCATCTTCATCATCAACCTTATCACCCGGACCTGCAGAATAAAGAGAACAGTACAGTGGTAAGGTTCAGGTCATAGACCCTACCAAATGAGAAACCCGAGCCATAGTCAGGAAGTTAAGTTCCGTTACCAATTATGGAGCTGTATGTATCGGCAACAGAGGTTGATAATTTCTTCAGTAAAACCCTCAGCGTTATGGAGCCTTTTCTTTTATTTCTTGCAATCCTTGGAAAGGTCCGTCACCTCGGCCTCCAGCTCTTCTCGAAGTTTGGTCTCAACTTGGAGGAGTTAGTTGGTTTTTGCCAACATCTCCTCCGTCCGGGTCACATAAGCCTGCAAAAACAGACAAGGAAAAATCAGTCAGATGCAGGATAAAAGCCGAGTATGTAAGGTTATACGGCTACGGAAGTACCGAGCAAACTATATACAGTTCACTCGGAACTTGGGGATTAGGTGAGTACGTAAATAACATCGGTATAGTTACCTGATGCTCGGCTGCTAGGGACTCGAGAATATCTTTCTCATTGGATTTCAGAGAAAAAAGTTCATCTAGCATCCCTTCAAAGTCAAGGCCACTGAGATTTGGCCTGGAGGAGCTAGGGTTCTGGTTACCCGGTGGTAGGGTCCTTTCCTGCTTCAGTGGGTCGACTCTGGCCGCTTGGGTGTTAGGAGCAGGGGAAGCCCTCTGTGTTCCCAAAAACTCGACATCAGCGTCAGCCGATTGATGTGTTGGCAGGGGGAACCCGGTCTCTGGGACGATGGGGTCATTCAGCTCTTCCTCTTCACCGCCAGATGCGGGCTTGGTAGCACTCTCCGGGTCTTCCATGGCCAGGTTATCAACGTGCATTGTCGTGGGATAATCACGGCAGACGTTACCGGGGGTAACTGATCTTGGGGCAAGACGACACAGGCGTTTGGGAGAGGGTTTAGCTCAGAGGAAAACATGGTGCAATTCGATCTGGTAGCCGGCAATCAAAGTCGCCGAGTCTCCGATCTTGATATAACAACTCAACTCTGGGATTACACTAGATGCTCGATATCAAGCGATATTGCTAGGGTTCTTAGATCTCTGCCTAAACTAGACATGGGGGTCGGTTTATAAAGCACCCGTACCCCCTGGCTTATTCTCCAAGGCGCATCCTGGACCCTACCCGGACACGGCGCACAAACCCTAACTTTCTTCTACCATAACCCACAATCTGGGTTACTGGGCCTACAAGCTTGGGCCTTCACAGGTTTCCTTATCCTTAGCCGGATCCTGCACAGCGTCCTTTGGGCCGGGTTACTCCTTGGAGTTTGGCCTACCGGGTTATCATCCCCCCATCAGTAGTCCCCAGAATAGCCTGGGCTTCATGGATACTCCTTTGAAGCGCTCGCTATTCCCTGCAAAGATATCAAACACACGAGTATGTGGAGGCCGGGTTAAGGTGCCTCAATAGATAGCTAGGCCTTACTCCATGGTGGCCATATAGTAACCCGGCTCTTTCCCAATTACCTAACTTACTCTCCCAGGTTAAACCCCAAAATGTCAAGATTTTATACTTGATAATTGACCTGATATCACGGGATGGATCTCTTTCTCCTTTTCGTTCAGATCCCCTGCTCAACACTTTAAAGCGCATCTCGCCAAAACTCAAATAAATAGCCGTTTACTTCCGCAACTCCCGGCTCCCGCTCGCTGAACCGGGCTTATCCACTCGCGCTATAAATAGGCTCCTTGGGGGTAACCCGAACCCTAACGGCTCATTTCCCCCCACTCTGCTTCCTTTCTCCCACCGAGCTCATCCTCACTGAGCGCCACCACGGAAATCCCGCGCGCATCACCGGAGTCCATCGGCCGGAGGCTGCGCTCCGCCACAGCTCGCCCTGCGCCGCCGCCAAGATCCACCGACAAATCTCCATCCGGCCCGTCAGGAACCGCGAAAGGACACCAGGCTTGCGCCATCTGCCTCCGCAAGGCTTCACTCAGATCTCCTCCGGTAAGCCTCTTGCGCCCCTTAATTTGCCTTTGCAATTTTTGATTTCACCTCAAATTAGATCCAAATCAGCCCGCCAAGGATTTCTCGGCCATGCCGAATTAGGCTACTAATAGTCTTTCTAGCTCGCCCAATAGATAAGATGTATACTCCAATCCACTCTCCTACTACCCGCAATTATTACTTTCGCCACAAACCTGAAGATGGAATTTCCAATCTGGGCTCGAACTACTCGAAGTTTCCGCCTTTGCCTCAATCACCCGGCTGGACCTCCCCTTTCCAGTTCCTTTTATTCGCGCTAAGTGCCTATGCAGCCATCCATCGTCCTCAAAAGCTCCTTCAACGCTTAGACCCCCATAATTTTCGCCATAACACTTGACACCCGGATAATTCGAACTTTACTCTGCGAGCTAACACCCGGATTACACGCAATTTTCGTGTCTCAATATTACCCTGCCGATACTCGGCCGGCTCACAGCTTCCGTGTCTTAGTCCTCTTATCCTTTTACCTTGTACTTTGCAGGTCAACCATATGGCTCCCAAAAAGCAGGGGAAAACCCCAACCAAAGCTAAAGCCACCAACTCCATATCCGCCAACTGGGCGCGGTCTACGGTCACCAAGGCCAAGTTGGAGGAGCTGGTGGAGCTGGGAGTTCTCCTTCCTCAAGAGGATATCCAGTGGAGGGTGCCGGGCAAGGATACCCGGCCCACCCCGACAAAAGGCGAGGTAATTTGTTTCGTGGAACATGTGACCCGGGGCTTCCGCCCACCGGGTCACCCTTTTTTCCGTGATGTTCTAAGCCATTACGGCCTTCGCGTTTTTGACATCGGGCCTAATTCTGTATTAAACATCTCCCACTTCATCGTCCTTTCCGAATCATACTTGTGCACTTCGCCAAGTCTAGCTCTTTTCATTGAGCTTTTTCAGTGCAAACCGTGCCGCGAGAGCGGTGACGGGGCGCTTCTTGCTTGCGGCGGGGTTTCCATCCAGCGCCGCAAGAATTCTTTGATGCCACCCCTCACCCTTAACTCCCATGTCAAGCACTGGCAGCTCTCATACTTTTACTGCCAAGACACCTCCCCACCCGGCCAAAAGAAGCTGCCGGGTTACTCAGAGGGTCTTCTTGACATCTCCGAGAAATTTAGTGCCTTCGCCTCTGACTCGGACAGGGAGGCAATTCAACCTCTACTAGCCAAAATCAACAGTCTCACGGCCCAAGGCCTCATCGGGCTCAACCTGGTGAAGACTTGGGTCGACTTCCGGATTCAGCCCAATTCCATCCGCACAAAGTTGATGTGCGAGTATTCGGGGCAATCTACAGACCCACTCCGGTACTCTGACAACATCTTCGCAGCTGGCGACACTCACAAAACCATCAAGGGTTTTCTGACAGAAAAACTTGAGGTAATCCGGAACATATCCGGATTGGAGCCCTTCACACTCGAGAACCCAGCCCCCAAGGTGAAAACCCGACGTTGATGCCTTTACCTTTGCTCTTTCCACTCGATACAGTTGATAACCCTTGTACTGACACTTTTCAGGCTGATGATGATTTTTGGAAAACCAACACCTCTCCTAGCTCCGAAAGTCCAGAGGAGCAAGAAGCTGTTAACTCGGACGAAGGTACTCTCCGGATTTTGTTTGGTTCCTTTAAGCTCACCATAACCCCTTCATTTCCAACTATAACTTTGATGATATCCAGAACGAGAAGATGACGAGGAAGAAAACTCCGACGGCAAAGTGGAATCCGCCAGCGACGAGGAGGAACTGGAGCCAACAATCAAAGTCGGATCAAAAAGAAAAACTCAAGAGGCCACCTCCAAGGTTTCATATCTCCTCCTCGCATTCAATTCGTATTACTTTAATGATATACATGAGCTACCTTGACATTATTCCACTGGCCATGCTTGAAGGAGTCGCCCATGACCAAGCGCAGGTCAACTCGAAATCACCCGGGTGATGATGCCCTTAACCCGGGTATTTCATCGACCCCGACTCGGCGGGCTGGTACTTACCCTATCTTTTCTCGGTCGAAACATTCTCCTTGAACCATTCCCACATGACGTCTGACTTGATAATTTCCAGCCTCTCCCGAGTCCAGCGACGGATTTCCTTGTGACTTTGCGGTGAACACCGGGTAAAATCCCCTTCCTGATGCTCCACCACATTTCATCACCCTTTCCTGACTGTGTATTTAGCTGCTCACTGACAACATCTATAGGGCCACGGTCGTTATCAGCGACCAAGAGGATATGGAGACCGAGGGCCCGGGTAAGGGGAGCCCGACTGATAAGACTACAGCCGCGTCTAGCGGCAAAAAACAAGCGTCGCCGACAAACCCGGACACACAAGAAGCCGAGTATCCGATTGCTTCCCATGCAAGCAAGAAGAACAAAGCCACAATCTTGGGTGCAGAAGAAGGAGCGTCGGATTCCGACACACAAATGACCCGGGTTCCGCCTCCCACTAAGAAGAAAGCTCCTTCTCGGAATTTCCAAGGCCCCGGGTCCTCTGATACGGGCAAAGACACTTTTGATCAATTGATGAACACTCTCCTCACTATGAAGACTTCGGAGAGCAAGATCTTGGAGCGCATGGCTGCAGAGCACCAGGTAAGGACACTTGGTATCTCATATTGCATACCTAGTCCCCAAGTTCCGAGTATGACTTGCAAAAGTTATGCTTGGTACTTTACGCCATATTCAGCTTACCATAATATCCAACTGATACTTGCGTTCCTTGCTACTTACAGGCACAGATAACCCGGTCTGACGAAACTTTACTTAAGACCGAACAACTTCTTCTTGCCGAGATAAAACGAAGGGAAACCCTTGAGGATGACATGAAAACTTTGAAGAAGGATGTTTCCAAATACAAGAAGAAGTGCAATGCCGCTCAGACCGCACTGAAGAAACTATCGGACCAAGTCGCCGATACTTATCAGATCTTGCTTAGTAAGTTTTTGCTGCCGATTGGCTTCATGTCTTTGCTTTATTATATCATACTCGGGATTACTGATACGTTCTTTCTTTTGTTACAACTGTAGGTGCCAACCTTGCGGCCCCAGAGGAGGATGCCATTGTCAAGGCTAGAACCCTAAAGACCGTGCTCCGGACTTTCTTTGCCGGCACAAAATTTATACTGGATGCCGTGAAGTGGCCTACGGAAGTATATCCGGGTGAAGAAAATCTCATTCAAGCCTGCTCCACTGTGCCTGGCTGGATTGAAATCTGGAAACGCTCGTCATGCCGGATTGGAATGACCCGAGCTTTCACCCTGGCCAAGGCTTTCTTTCCGAAGCTTGACCCGGCAAAGGTAATATCCGGGTTTCCCGAATTCAAGGCGGACGGTTCCAAATTTACACCCAAGGATTTCAAAGCCATACAAGCCGCAGTGCGCCCCTCGGCTACCACTTTGGCCGATAGTTTGGATCTAAACACGATTATGAGTGCATACGACGCTGATGGCAAAGTTGTTACGGAGGAAGCACCCCCGCCCTTTGATATCTTGGAGAATTGGGCTTCTAACTCGGCAAGGAAGAGGGATGCGACTGCGAAGAGAGAGGCCGAGTTAGGATCAGGTCCGTCTGCCTCTACACCAACCGTCCCTCCACCTGTCCGCCCTGGTGCAGTGAGTCCGGGTAAGGGTGCCGGGAAGGCTAAGCAGCAAGCCCAGGACCCAGACCCGGAAGACCGTACTCAGGAGGCCGAATAGGGCAATACCATCATAACACCTTGTTTACGTGATGCTTTGTACTCAAACTATTATGCTTTTGATGGTGCGCCTGTGCACCCCTGATACTGATGTCGTAACTTGTAACGTACTTTTAGTCCGTGATATACTTTGCGGCTTTCCTGGCCTTTTGATAACCGTATTGCTTGTCTATTCTTTGAGCTTTTTCTCGATACCCGACTCTCTATTTTGGCTCCCTTCGTAAGACTCGGTTTTCCGAATACCAGGGGCTTTGACAAGTGGACTTTTACTTTAAGTCCCCAAGACTCGGATGGTGAGGTCTTTCGAACTTCGATAGCCAAGTAGTTTGTTTCTGTTTCGAAGTCCCCAGTCCCCATGACCCAAAGTCCGAGTCATGGGGGTGTGGCCTTTCTCAGAGAACAATTTTTTTTTTACCGAGTCGCAAGCCTAAAGCCATTCCGTGTAGGTACTGAAGTTATGCTTGATAGTTGTTGAGTTTCCGGCTATTAGCCTTGTACTCTGCATAAACTTGTGGTTTAGATGACCCTTTTGACTATCTTGTACTGTAAGCCGGCTTTCGCGTGGATACCATGTTGTTACATCCATACGAGAACAAGGTCAGGCAAGTCCCATTGGGCTTCATGGCTGATTGTAATCGTAAGCGAACGAATCATGCCACTTTAGTGCGAGTCACATCGAGCTTAAGTAAGAAAAGTCAAGAAAATTTGGCTCCTTTGTCCAGTTATAAGATTGCAGCCGTACTCGTTTGCGAATAATCGGCCCTTATAACTTATAGGCATCAAGGCCGGGTCTTTTGGGTTTGTAGCTGGGCTACTTGAGCAACCAGCCCCCGAGACCTATATATACTCAACGTTCTTAATGATACTGAAATATTGATGTCACATGGATACTACTTACTTGTAATCAGGCTGTAACGAAACAGGACTTGATAACCATCTCTTTATTGATGCGAGAAAGTTTGGACCAGCACGCCGCCTCATTAAAAACCTTCCAGTCCCCTTAGGTGCCCTGGGTAGGAAAAGAGCGCGTCTGAAACCTGCTGCCCGTTACATTGTTTAGTTCTTCATGGACACGGGTCCCGAACTGGCGTGACCGGTGCACATTCTCCACGTGTTAGATTTTTTCATGACGAGTACCGGGTTTACTAGCCAACCCGGGTAAGGTGTTTCCATGACATGGCTGGTTGTGAGCGATCGTGCAGCTTCTTCTTTTATGGCGGATTGTTTGGAGGAGTCATCCTCGATAAAAGCCACCATTTTAGCATCTTGTGCTACCTTGGATTTTGCTCTTTCGCCTTCAGTACTCGGCCTTTTTGATGTGGCTCTATCCTCCGGGTCTTCTTGAGACCGGTAATGCTTGAGTTCTTCTTTTCTACAGGCCTGCTCGGCCATTGCTGCATCTCCTTCGTCGCATTCAGCTGCTATGTCTCGATTTCCATGTATGGTAATGGTCTTCTTGGGACCCGGGATTTTTAGCTGTAGATATACGTAACACGGCCTAGCCATGAATTTGGCGTAAGCCGGCCTTCCAAATAACGCGTGATAAGGGCTGCGCAATTTGACTACCTCAAAGGTAAGCCACTCAACTCGATAGTTGTCCTTTGACTCCCCAAAGGCTACCTCCAATGCGATTTTTCCCTCGGGGCACGCTGAATGACCCGGCACTATCCCATGAAAAACTGTTGAGCTTTTTTGTAGCTGAGACTCCTTGAGGCCCATGCGTAGGAAGGTTTCCCAATACAGTATATTGATGCTGCTTCCACCATCCATCAAAACCTTTTTCAGCTCATACCCATTGACTTGCGGTGCGACTACTAATGCCAAGATTCCCGGGTGCTCCACTCTTTCTGGGTGATCCCTTCTGCTCCATGTTACCTCCTGTTCTGACCATCTCAAGTATCTCGGGACAGCTGACGAAATTGAGTTGACCGCTTGCTTCAGTATCTTTTTGTCCTTGTTAGAGCCTCCTGTGGTATGCACATGATATTGACCCAATTGTTTGGGGTTAGCCTGGAAACCTCCTGCCCCCCCTTGGTTATTACCTTGATTTCCAGCCGCCGGGTTACCAGCTGGGGGTGGGCCGTTGCCCGGGTTTCCCCCTGGACCCGGTCCTCCTCCCCGTCCTGCACCTCGCATAGCTCTGTTCACTTCCTCATTTTTCCATCTTTGTAAGTCGGCGCACTGTTCCAGGGAGTGGTTAGCTGGCCTGCCGTTCCTGCTGTGCTTCGGGCATGCCATCCTGAATATGTCCCAATTGTTACCCGGCCTTGGCGGTCCTTGATAATTTCCTCCATTGTGATTACCTCCGTTGAAATTTCCTTCTGCTCTGGGCCTTGAAGACCCGGCTTCTGTGTTGGCGACAAACTCGGAGCCTCCTTCAAACGGGCGCTTGTTCTGGCTATTTCCGTTATTACCCGGTGCTGATCCATTGCCGGTTCTTCCGTTATTACTTGTGTTTGCTTTTACCTTCCTGTCATCAACTTCCTCTTCTGTAGTATCTGTCGCGGCGTGTTTGTTGCACGCATCCATCAATTCTCCCATTGTAACTTCCGACGCATTTCGACTAGACTTCATGCGAGTTAACTTTTGCACTAAAGGTATATACTTGCATGTTTTTGCCATGGCCTGTAGTGCATCCTTGGGCTGAATATCCGTGGAAGAGTGAAGTATCTCCATAACCCGGCGCACCCAACTGCGCGCCGATTCTCCCTTCTTTTGGACGCATCGCTCTAGATCGTCAATAGTGAACAATTTCCTGCACGTCCCATGAAAGTGCTTGACAAATGCGGTCTTCAATTCCTCCCAGGACTTGATCGATCCTTCCGGCAATTTGGTGAACCACAACTTTGCTGCTCCTTCTGACATCATCAAGTACATGAACTTGGCTTGGAGATTCTCGGACGCGTTGCGAATCGACATTGCCATATCGTAACTGCTTAGCCATGTTTCTGGATCCATAGTTGGTTCATAATTCACTACTTTCCCTGGTTCTTTGAATTTTTCCGGGTAAGGTTCAGCTCTGATATTGTCCGAGAGACACTTGGGTCCCGCTAGAACGGTTGAGGCCGGTCTTGCTCTAGAAACGTGTGATACCGCGGGGGGCGCGGCTGGGCGCGATGCTGCGGGAAGTCCATGCGCTGCAGACCCGGCCGCGGCCCTCCGGGCTCTGGAACTGTCCACGACAGCCTGTGCTGCTGATGCTGCCTGAACGCGGGGAGGAGGCGGCATTTGCTGCTTCTCTTCCCTCCGCCGTGCTGAACTTGTTTGGATATTCCCTTGCTGTTGACTGACGTATGGCGTCCCGTGCATACCGCTTCTATGATCCGGATAATTGGCCTGCTGTGCCACCGCAGTGTGCAACAGATCGATGGCTTGCCGAGTCTTCTCTGCATGGGGCGACTCTCCCACAGGGATTTGATTTAACGCGAGTGTCGCCGCATACACATTGTCCATGGGGTTATTGTAGTGACCGGCTGGTGTGCGGAATCGTAACGGTGGCGGTGGTGGTAGATCGTTGCCGGTTGTGACTCTAGTCTGTGGTGGGGGTAACCCGGTCCGTTCATTTGCCGGATGTGTCCCTGCTGTCGCCGGTTGGGGTGCGGTTCCCTGGTTCACCACTGGTATCGGCTGATCCTGAGGTGTGATAAATAAATTAGCCGGATTAATAACCCCGCCCGTTGCTGGTAACCTGGTTTGATGCCTTTGATGTGCTCTAGACGTTTCCTCTCGGAGCCGAGTTTCCAGCGCATCCAGCTCACGCTGCCGCGCGGCCATCCCTTGCCTTTCTGCCTCTACCTGCCTTCTTTGCTGTTCCAGCGCACGACGAGCCACATCCAGATCCCTGACACGTTCCGCTGCGTTTTCCGGAGTGATAACCGTTGCCAGGACCGTGGGGTCTAGAATCAGATTATTATCGAATAAGGCCGGGTGGCGCGGGTTCGAAGGACCCGCCCCTGGTGTCCGGTTTCCCAGGAATCCGAACGTGTTTGCATGCAACTCCTCATCTGCTGCACGGCTGGTTACTGATGCCGACTCCCCATCAACCCGGGCCAAAACTGGGTCTCCGTTAGCCGCGCCCTGCTGCTGGGCCACTGCCTGAGCCGCCCCGACTGATGCCGCGGTTGCGTTTCCTTGGTTGAGATTGGCCGCGGGAGCCGCATAGACTGCAACTCGGCGTACGATACCCGGTGTAAATTCATGCTGTTCTTCCTCACCGTTCTCCTCCTCATACCGGTTTTCCAGCAGATCCAGGATAGACCCGGTATCATCTTCTCTTTCGATCCGGTCGCGCGGGGTCCATGCCGGCTCCTCCGGCTGTTCCCACTCCGCGATGGGTTCTTCTGCCGGATGTGTCGTTCCAATCGATTCTTCATCATCTGATCGGATAGAAGTGGCTTCTCTTGGCACAGAATCAGATCCAATATTGTCAGGGATCGAATTGGAAGTACATACCATACCAATGAAGACGCTGATCCGGCCGATTGTCACGACGGATCCGGATTCGAGGCGATCCGACTCTGGCCCCCAGCCGGAATCGTCCACCATCTTTTCTCCTTTGTGGTCGATGTAGATTTCGCCGACTACAAGATTCTCCATGCTCTTCCGAGCTTCTCCCGTGATGTAAACACCTTTGGACGCAGGCCCCACGGTGGGCGCCAACTGTCATGGGATAATCACGGCAGACGTTACCGGGGGTAACTGATCTTGGGGAAAGACGACACAGGCGTTTGGGAGAGGGTTTGGCTCAGAGGAAAACATGGTGCAATTCGATCTGGTAGCCGGCAATCAAAGTCGCCGAGTCTCCGATCTTGATATAACAACTCAACTCTGGGATTACACTAGATGCTCGATATCAAGCGATATTGCTAGGGTTCTTAGATCTCTGCCTAAACTAGACCTGGGGGTCGGTTTATAAAGCACCCGTACCCCCTGGCTTATTCTCCAAGGCGCATCCTGGACCCTACCCGGACACGGCGCACAAACCCTAACTTTCTTCTACCATAACCCACAATCCGGGTTACTGGGCCTACAAGCTTGGGCCTTCACAGGTTTCCTTATCCTTAGCCGGATCCTGCACAGCGTCCTTTGGGCCGGGTTACTCCTTGGAGTTTGGCCTACCGGGTTATCATCCCCCCATCATGCATGTCCTCCGGGTCACTTAGTGTAACCTTGGCTCTGAGAAAGAAAAGGAAAAAGTTAGTAAGTAATAGACAGACAGCAAGGAAAATAAAGGTATATTGGTTAACAAGGGTAGCGAGTTACCCGGTATTCATGACAAAGTCGGCTGGGAGATCGTTGCTGGACCCGAAAGATGCTGATAAAGAATCGGAAAGTGAGACCCGGAGTTGTCCGGCTAAGGGATGATTTGGAGATGGAAACTTTTGAGGTATATGGGTTTGATAAGTTGGAGGAGTACCGGCTCGGCGAGCGGGTGACATGGGGATACCCAGGTTAAGAGGATCGTCACCCGGAGAAGTCCGGGTTGCCCGTCGTTTGGCTGGAGTTGATTCCTTCAGAGGTGGTGAAATGGTTAGATGCCTGTTAAGTTCGCACATATTGGCATAGGAGTATGGCTTGGAGGTCATGGAAGAGTATGGCACCTTGAAAACAACTTTCCTGGTCTTCCTCTTTGCCCCAACCTCAGCCTCCGGCTCTGCCTCACTCTCTTCTGACTGAGTGTCATCCTTGTCCTCTAGCGCTGGTGAGTGAGGAGCATTGTCAGAAGGAGGAAAAGTTTGGTCTAATAAGCTAACGAAGTAATTATTGAGTAGAGACCTGGAATTACCTTCATTGCTATCAGTCGGCTCTTCCTCCTCCTCCGAGTTTTCAGAAGGGGGAGGGGTGACAATCTTCTAGAATGCGTTAGTTTCCTGAGTAAGAAACGCAGGGATAAAAGTTAGTATCTGTACATAAGGAGTATCAGTCGGAATAGCCAGTTCTTACTGGAGGAGCCAGCTTAGAGTATGTAAAAGGGGCAAGCCCGGCGATGCTCTTGATGACATCAACTCTCTCAGCCAAGAAATTCTTCATGGTCTTATTTACGTCCGCGGCCGGGTAAGATTTTTCCGAGTATCGGAGAGAGTCGGTGACGTGCCCGGAGTAATCGCACATAAGCTTGGGCCGGATGTTGTTTGGCTGGATCCGGCAGCTGACCCGGGTTCTTATCAGGTTAAGCCCAATAAGCCCTTGGACCGAAAGCACAACAAGTTTGTGGAGAAGAGGCTGGATAGACTGTCTATCGGCCTCGGGTGCGAAAGAGTTTAGGTTATCGGGAAGAGAAAGGATACCATCAAAGAAACCCGACAAAGGCTTCTCGCCGGGTAAGGATGTGTCTCGGCAGTAGAAAAATGTCTTCTGCCAGTTCTTCACATGAGAGTGAAGACTAAGAGTCGGCATCAGAGAGTTTTTACGTCTCTGAATCGAGACCCCTCCACAAACTAGGAGGGCCCCGTCCGTGCTCTCTCGGCAGGGTTTGCATTGCAACAATTCTAAGAATAAAGCAAGGTTTGGAGAAATGCATAGATAAGCTTCACAGAGGACTATGAAGTGGCAAATGTTTAGCATAGAGTTTGGGCCGATATCAAATACCCAGAGTTTATAGTGGTCTAGAAGATCCCGGAAGAAAGGGTGACCCGGGGGCGGAAATCACGTGGTCTGTAACACCTGGGGTGTTCCCCCTAAGTTAGGAAGTTGGTTGTTTTCCTTTTGCTTTGCATCACATGCATCATATGCATTGCACCATGTTTTCAAAACAACTCAAAAATTCAAACCAATTTAAACTTTCAAAACATGTCCAAAATTTCCAATTAAAAGTTGCAAACTAAACAACTCAAATTGTTTTTCAATAGTTTTGAAGTTGAATTTATTTAAATTGCTTGTTAATAAAAAATTCCCTTTTATTAACACCCAAATGGTAATTTCAAATTCAAATCAAATCCATCCATACTTGGCATGTTCCAAATGTGGGTTTAACAATTAAAATCTTGCAAACAATTAAATTCAATAAGTTTTCATAATTGTTTGAGTTGATTGAATAAAATTGTTTAAAAATCAAATCCTTATGAAATACTATTGGAAATTCAAATAGCAACTTAAAAATCAAATTAATATTTCAAATATTTGGACATAATGTTAACATTGCTTTGACTTACTGTTTTGCAAATTAATAAAATTTATTCATAAAATAAAAACCCCAAACCCTATTCTTTTCTCTCTCTCTCTCTCTCTCTTTTCTACAAAGAAAAATGTGCAAAAAAAATTAAAAACAACAAAGAGAGAGAGAGCAGCCAAGGGAGAGGCAGGCCAGCCCACCAGCCTTCTCCCCTCTTCCCCCAGCCCACCCCAGTCAACCTAGTGGCCCAGCTCCCCTCTGTTTTTATTTTTGCCCCGGTACCCCTTCGCTCTTCTTCCTCCTGCTGGCGTCACCGTGGTACGACCACCTCCACCACCGTGTGATCATCGCTCCCTCCTCCGATGCCCTGCCGTACGAGCTCGGGCCCCCATAAAAACCTCCCCCCTCTGCTCGCCCTAGACCTACTCCTTCTCTCTGCCGCCGCCCTCCTTTTCCTTCCACCCCCCCTCTCTGCTTCTTCTCTGAATCTCCACCCGAACAGCTGCAGCGACCGTGGGTTGGCGGTCATGGCGCCGTCGCCCTGGCCACCACCGGAGTAAGCCGAGGACGGGAATGGCACCGGGGGGTGCCCTCTGCGCCTCCGTGCCCTCGGCCAGCCCCGGGAAGCGTCGTAGCCCCCCCGCCGTCGACGACTTCCTCCCGGTGCGCATGGCCGTCGTCGCCTTTTTCCTCGCCATCTCCCCGCGCCTCCCTACGTCGTTGAAGCCCCGATGGTGAGCCCCGACAGCCCTGGACCCCTCTCCCTCTTTCCCCTTCCTCTGCTCTGTGAGGCTAGCATCTTGCGCCGTCTGGGTTGCTGTCGGCGATCACCTCCCGTTCCGCCAGGTTCTCTGAATCTCTCTGTCGAAAAGTTCAGTTAAACAATCGCTAGATACCACTTCTTCCGTCAGAATCGCTTAGCAACACAACGAGCAGAGCAGCGCAGTGGTACTGCACCTTGCACCGCGCCGCGAGCGCCCAGGTTCGATCCCCCGCGGGCGCATAAAGCCACCCCTTTTGGATGTTTTTCCACGCGCGCAGCCCTGGGCCCATCAGTCATCCACCCCCACTGCCACCTCATCCACACCCACGCACACGTGGACGCCTCTGTGGCGCTGGACCCAACTGTCAGCCAGCACGGTTCTCTCCTCCCCGGGTGTAAAAGTTTCTGTTTCTAAATTCTTTTTCTTTTCCAGAAAATGGCAGATTAACCCCTAATTTTGCAATTGCAATATCTTCATCAATTTAACTTCAAATTGCACAACTAAAATATGCATCCCAATCAGAAAATCATGAAATTTTCAAATATGCATTTTGTTTACTGTTTTGAACATTTAAAATGGGTTCAAAAATTAAAATTCAAATAACTCTTTTGAATTTGATTAAATTCATAACAAACTCAAATTTATTTCAAATGGGACATATAAAATATGTTTTCCAACCAAAATTTCATGCTCTTTCCAAATATAACAATTGTTTTCTGGTTTGGATAAATAAAATTAATACCATTACTTGATGCTTTAATTACATCATTTAAATGGTGAAATTCATAACTTGCTCAATTAAATTCCAGTTTCAACAAATAAAATATGTTTTCCACTCAAAATGAAGCCACCTTTCTGAATATCAACTTTTTTCTGCAATTTGGACAATTAAAATTAATGACATTTAAAAATACCTTAATTAATTAACTAAAAGTCCTAATTAATAACTTTCACATGCTTGCTCCAAATTGAAAATCCAAAACATGAAATCCATCCAAAATTAAATGCTACACTTGAATATCAACTTTGTTTTCTGGTTTGCAATATTTAAATTGGATAATTGTTTCACCCCTTATTTAATGCATTTAAATTGGTAATATGCTTAACTAAATCATTTAAAATTGTTTTCCAACATGTAAAACATGTTTTCCATGCAAAATTGAATAATCTTTCCAAATATGAACTTTCTTTGCTGTTTTGAATAATTTAAATTGCTGAAAACAACTGTTTCATAATTAATGTATTTAAAATTGTCAATTTAATAACTTGCTCATCTAAAATCCAAATTCAACAAATGAAATATGTATTCCATCTAAAATTTTGTGTTCTTTCCAAATATGAATTTAGTTATCTGTTTTGAACAATTAAAATGGGTGAAAACAATAAATGTTTGTGTAACTCAGTTAAGAAGCCAAATTTCATAACTTAATAAATAAAATTCCAAACTTGGTAAACAATATTTCAAATTGAAGCTATTGTTGTTTTCTTATTGTTTTCCTCATCCATGCATCATTCTAATCAACTTTCACATGATGGTTATTTGTAGATCATTTAATTCAACATTAATTCACGGGCTTTTCCATATGCAATCCAAATTGCATATGGGCCCATTTAAATATGTTTACCATGTCAACTAGTTTATCTTTGATGCATCCTTAAACTTGTCATGCATCCATATCTTGATCATGCTGGATATTTTGCCGTAGTAGTATTTGTTGCATCCGGTGTTTGTTCTAGTTCGTTGCTTCTTCCCGGATAGGACGTTGAGATGATGTGAGCAACGACAAGTTCTGTGGATGTACCTCTACTTGCTGGATTCCAGGCAAGTATACTCACTTGCTGCCTATGGCTGCCTTTCATCACTTGTTACCGATTCTTTCCGTTGTTCTTATGCTAGCCTTATGATTCGATGCTTGTGTCTCGATCCTATCATATGTTTACCTTGCAGCCATGATATAGCCTTCCTTCCACTTCCTATTACCTGTTGCTTGTTTACCTTGTTGGCCTTGTGTCGTAGTTGCATGCTTAGTGTTGTTTGCTCTCAAGTCTCGTTGTCTGTCTTATCACCTGTTTAGTCAATAGTTGGGTTTTAATTCAATCAACAACATGTTAACGTTTTGGGTAATAATAATTTGATGATAAGGCACCGGCAGGAGGCCCGGCGTGGTTTTGAGGCCTGCTAGTGTCGACCCTAATTAGGAAAAGGGTCTTGTCCATTGATCCATGATGAGCGCACTAACCGCATGTGGGAAGCGAGTATGGGCGCCCCCCACAATTCTGATTCGATTCGCATTTCGTGCAAATCGCCTCATTTAGTTCGGTTTTTCCATTTGCTGCATGCATATGCAGGTGCGAACCCTTGGCGCCAGGGTGGAACTATTGTAGTCGGCATTTAGGGAGACACGTTCTTAGAGTGCTATGAGGGTCCCCTTTTCTTCGTGGGGCTTGATTAGCCGTGCGCTCAACTGCACGGGGTTCTTTGGGCTTGATGCGAAGAAGAGTTGGGTTGTGTTGAGTACCTCGCTTGGTGGGTTTGATCCCCGCCTGGCGGGTTATTCTTACGTGTACGGCCAAATTGGTGCATCCCTGCAGGGTTAAATCTTCTCGAGAAGCCGTGTTGTCCGCGGTTATGGATGACTTGGTGAAAGTGCTGGCTAACAAGTACTCAGACAACTTACACTTAACGATGATAACTTGACTAGTAATATAGATTACTTCCACCATCAAAATGAATGTCACCTTAATCAACCGTGTGCGTTTCCTTGGGTTGCTTCCTTAGTAGGGGGTAACATTGGATGGGTTTTGTTTGGTGAGTAGTTGTAGTTGGTTTTGATACGCTATCTTATCCCTTTCTTTTAGCCGGATGTTGTAGCGAGTCTCTGTAGTTAGTTATTGCAGCCCGCTGCCGCTTCTTTGCAATAACCCCTTCCTTTCCGTTGTACCCAAAGTATTTGTATCTTGTGATGATTGGTTACGCTGGTATCTTGTGAGTATGGTTTATCCACTTGCCAGTACTTAACCGTACTGACCCACGAATCCTTTTCGTGGCTGCATATTCCATATTGCAGTCAACAGGTTTGAAGTCTGACGACGTTAGCTTGGGAATCCCTCCGGCTTGGCCTGTGCTGGGATTGGACGCCATCGGTTATCTTCAGGACTCTTAGTCCAATTTGTATCTTGTCCGTAGTCGGATGCTATGTTGTTTCTTCCGCTGTTATTTGGATCTTTGTATTGTATCAGTTGTATCCTTGGCTCGTTTGAGTCTTCTTGTATATATCTTTTCTATTGTTGTTGCGGAATATTCGTGAACTGTTGTAATGTTATCACAAGTGGCAACCTGGAATCGGTTATTATGTGGATTTTGGCGGGAATGCTGAAATATGCATAGTGCCCGATCCCGGGGCGTCACATGGTCGAGGAAGACGACTACCTCATCCGGGCCTGGTGAAGGCCGGGTCTCCTCACCGGGCGTCCTCCAATGGATTTCCGGCTGAGCGGGCAGGACACCAGACTCGGCTAGCTCGTCAAGTTTTGCCTCTCTGACAGTCGATTTCGCCCAATTGGCGGAAATCGACTGGCCCGGCTTTTGCTTTCCAGCCGGGTTTTTCCCCTTCGGCTTGGCACTAGGTTTGGGTGCCATGGAGTGCAGATCTAGATGGAGTTAAAATGCAAGTAAGTAAAGGCTGAGGAATTTGAGGAATGCAACTAATTGATACAGCAGGAAAAGAGAGAGATAAAAAACTAAGTGCTTACGAGAGATACGGCAAATAGGTCTAGCTAAGAACAAATGGTGGAAAAGTGTAAGATTGGAAAATTGCGAAAGCGCGCCTAGCTAGTGGGGTAATGGCGGATGACTACAAATGAAATTCGAGCCAAAATACTGGCGCAAGATTGAAGAAAAGGAAATCTAGATCTAATCATCGAAGAAATTTACCGGGATGGTCAGTTGGCGGAGATGCGCGGCGGCGGCGACTCATGGACGACGGCGAGCGCGGCGGCGGCGATTCGTGGGCGGAGGCGGCCCGTCTCGAGAGCTCCGATGGCGTGGACGAAGGCGTGGGTGGGGGCGCTGGCGGCGGCGACCGGCGGCGAGCCTACTGTTGCTAGCGTAGTCCCGGCGGCTGCGAGCTTGATTGGTCTTGCGGGCGCGGAGGCGGAGCGAGAGGAAGAAGAGGAAGTGGAAATGGCTGTTGGAGATTTAGGGTTGACCCCCTGGGGCCAATTTATAGGCGCGGGGGAAAACCTAGGGTTTGGGCGGTAAGTGAGAGATTTTCGGAAGAGATTGATCCGGCCCGGAAGTTTTGGGATAGGTATCAAGGTAATCGTTGCGGGATATCCGGATAAGATTGAGCTAGGTTTTAGGTGTATTACTCGGATTGACTTATAGGGATACAGATGCCGGGTCTTGTCACGTTTATTTGGAGTGTTGACCCGGGAAATGATGCCTTGGCTCGAGGAAAACCGGGTTATTATATGGACCGCCCAAAGAGCAGGCCTGGCTGTAGTTAAAGCACTCTAACTCGGTATGTTATGAATTCGAATGTTTGTTGTTCTGCAGGGAATAACGTGCGCTTCATGGTTGATCCCAAGATGCCCAAGCTATTCTGGGGACTACTGTTGGGGGGATGGTAACCCGGTAGGCTCATGCCAAGGTGAAACCCGGCCCGAAGGAAATCGCACAAGACCCGGCCCAAGGTGGAGAAGTTTATAGAAGGCCCAAGGGGAAGCATGGATCTCGTAGCCCATACCTTGGGGGCCAAGATTGGGAAAGCTAGGGTTGTGTGTGTATTCCGAGTAGGATTCCAGGTATGAATTGTATAGGAAGCCAGAGAGCCGGGTAATATATAAACCGGCTCCTAGGACAGAGAGACCAAGAGTTTTCCAGGTATTCGAGTATTCCAGTAATACGAGAGTTGATAGTTGTAACCCTAGATCGGAGACTCGGCGACATTATAGCCCGAGCTATCACCGGATAATATGATTTCCCCTGAGCTAAACCCTCTCTCAAACACCAGAGTCGATTTGCCCCATATTAAGTTACCCCAGGTAACGTCTGCCGTGATTATCCCGCGACAGAGTTGGCCACCTCCTGACGGCACATGTTTTGTGAGTCGGGACAAGGTCCGTGTACATCCATCACTGGTCCTGGTCACGCCCTAGTTTTCTGCAAAACATTTTATGACACACCCGCAAATGGAAATCTCAATCTACATGACCCATGGAAGTGGCTAGACAAGTTAGTTAGCCGAGAGCGGTCTGTTAGGCCCCGCGTGTGGTTGCACACTCAATCTTGGCTTCCACGGCGAGACCTTAATTCCTAGGGTTGACGAGTACGGAAGGAATAACCACTTCCCAAGTGGCCTTTCGTGCAAGCCTTAGTCAGTTCACATGCTCACCACTCATAAACATCTCAACATAAAATATTATCGAAGTGACGCAATTCATCAACCGGATGTAGTAGATCATAAAACTAAGCATGCCTAAGCATAGAACACACAAGGCTCTAGCGATACTCAATACTCTAGTGATACTAGGAGGGTAAACAAGTATGAAGGTGTCATAAAGGGGGATCATGCATTGGATAGGATAACTCTAAATAAGACACAAAACTTAGTTGAATCGCATGCATGAGTAAGAGGTTTAAAGGACTCAAAACATGGGTAAAGGCATGAGGTTGTGCTTTCCTTGCTCGTCGAAGGTGGAACCGAGGTTGTCGTAGAAGGCTGGATCAACCTCCGGATCACGGTCTACTGATAACGAACAAACACCGGAAACAAGACAAATATTCAATACATGGTAACCGTGCAATGCACATTATGTATGCATGATCAAGATAATGCAATGGATGTGAACCCTAAGAAAGTAGAACAGATTGCCAGGGTTTTAAGTTAATAAACGATGATCAACTGAGGGGGAACTCCTTACTTTAGAGGCTTGTACAAAATAAATTGCTCACATGACTTGGAGAACCCCATAACTAGGTTGCATTTGTCTTCTTGATCATTTTGGTATATTACACTTAATTTTCTGAATTTATTGAAATAAAACATAATATTTTATTATTTTAATGAATTTAATTCGAATTCAAATAAGGCCTCATTTTGAAATTTGTCGAACATAAATGAGAATGATATAAACAGGTAGATTACAATTTTCTGAACATCTTAAATATTTTTTCATAATTTTTGGACGTACAGATTAAAAGTTATTTAATTTATAACATTTAAACATTTTCTGTAATTCTATTTAAAGTAGGGCCCATGTGTCAGTTTAAACTAATTTTAATTTTATTTCTCCGAATATTCAGGCGAGAGCACATGGCTAGGTGACGTCGTGCTGACGTCACCCCCACGTCAGCCGATGGCCGGCCGCTAGCGGCGATTCCAGCCGAGCTGGTTCAAAGGGGAGGTGTCATACGACGCGTCTTGGCGAGGGCTACCTACTCGTGGTGGCACCGCACAGAAATGGTCGATGACGGAGAGCCATCGTGCATGGATGGCGGTGGCGCTCTCGAGTTCCGGTGGTATCTACGATTCCGGCCACGGGGAGGGCAACGAAGGGCGTGGGGAAGGAGCGTAGCTCACCACGATCTCAACGAGCTGGTCGACGGGGCCGGGGACGTACGGGAACGCTGAAGCTGTGCAGATAGGGTCGGCGGCCGGAGAGTAAGAAGGCGGCGGAATCGACGGTGCCTAGGCCATCCCGGCTCCTAGGGATGCTCTTGGTGGAAGACAGGCCTGCGGCACTTCTCTAGAGCTCCTCAACTGGGCCGCGGGTGGCCCAAAACGGCGGCAACGACAAATCTCTAGCGGCTAGGTTTTGGGTGTGCTCGGGGACAGGGAGAGAGAGGAAGGCGTTCGAGGGCGGGGGTTCTGCGAGGGAGGCTCGATCTAGACGGCTCTCGGGGTCCTCATCCCCTCGATGGGAGCTGGAAGCAGGAAGTGGCAAGGTCCACCGCAATGCCGCTCTCGTCCTTCTTGCGGGAGAAGAGGAAGAAAGAAAAGAAAAGGCACTTTTCGGATAACCCCCTGGAAGTTCTGAGAATTACCGGGAGGTCCCTCTATGGCTGAAAACAGACAGTTTTTTAACTTTTGAGGGCCTTTTTGAAAAGTAAAATTTACACTAAAATAACCTTTGGAAAGCTCTTAAAAAATGCCACATTTCCATAACTTGGTTTGTTCATTTTCTAGAACTTTTTAGAAAAAAATTGTGGGTGGCTAGATTAAGTGGTTTTTACAATTTCACTGGTTATTTTCAGATGCAAATTATTTACCCACATTTTCATGCATGTATGCCATATACACGACACCCAACATCATATTACACAAAAGTAGGGAGGTTACAAGTCTATCCCCCTTACAAGAATCTCGTCCCGAGATTCCTAGGTTTTTTAAAACAAGTCGGGGTACTTAGATCGTAAACGATCATCTCGTTCCAGGTTGCTTCGTTCTCGGGATGATGTGACCATTGAACTTTGAGGAACTTGATCGTTTGGCTGCGGATTCTTCGTTCGACCTCATCAATAATATGGACAGGAACCTCTTTGTAAGAGAGATAATCCTTGAGCTTAAGAGTATCGTGGTCCACACCACGAATGGGATCTTTGAAGCAACGTTTGAGTTGTGAGACATGGAAGACATCATGAACATCCGGAAATCCTAGAGGCAACTGCAACTGATATGAAACTTGACCTCATTTTCCAATTATGGGGAATGGACCAGTGTAACGAGGAGCCAGTTTTCCTTTGATTCCGAAACATTTTCCACCTTTGAGAGGTGTGAATCGGAGATAAGCTTTCTCGCCAATTTCGTAATGTACATCTTGATGATGACGATCATAATAACTCTTCTGACGAGATTGACTTGTTTTCAGTCGTTCACGAATGATGCGAATGGTTTCTTCCACTTCCTTGATTGTATCCGGACTAAACAATGACCTTTCACCGGTTTGGGACCAATTCAGCGGAGTTCGGCATTTACGGCCATACAGAACTTCAAAAGGAGCCTTGCCGAAGCTAGATTGATAACTGTTGTTATAGGTGAACTCGGCAAATGGAAGGAACTTTTCCCAATCCTTACCGAATGATATAACACAAGCTCGAAGCATGTCCTCAACAATTTGATTGACTCTTTCTGTTTGACCACCAGTTTATGGATGGTACGCAGTGCTATAGGATAAACGAGTTCCCATGGCCTCTTGAAGACTTCCCCAGAATCTGGAGATGAACAGACTACCTCGGTATGAGACAATCCTTTTTGGAACTCCATGAAGACTGACTATTCACGAGATATATAGATCCTCCAGCTCAGAGACTCGAATACTCTCATGAACAGGAAGGAAATGAGCAACCTTTGACAAACGATCAACCACTACCCAGATGGCGTTGTGACCCTTCTTGGTGTTGGGAAGGCCGGAATGAAATCCATACCTATTTCATCCCACTTCCATTCAGAAATAGGTTGGGGTTGAAGAACACCGGCGGGTCTTTGATGTTTCGCTTTCACACGACGACAAATATCGCATTCGAAAACATACTAAGCGATTTCTCGCTTCATTCGGGTCCACCAAAACCTTTGACGTAGATCTTGATACATTTTGGTCCTACCAGGATGAATAGAAAGAGGTGTTTCATGAGCCTCTGAGAGTATTAGCTTTCTCAGATTTTGGTTCTTGGGCACAACCAAAAGGTTTTTGAAGTAAACAATGCCTTGATCATCAATAGAGAAACACTTAGCAACTCCGCTAGCAATGTTCTTCTTGATCTTGGCAATGCCCAAGTTACACTTCTGGCCATCTTTTATTTGATCTTGAAGAGAAGGTTTTATTTCCAGATTGGCGAGATATCCGGAAGTAACAACTTCAAGGTTGAGTTGGGAGAACTCATCATGAAGGGAAGGTTGGGCTTGTTGTATCATCAAGTTGTTGCAATAAGACTTGATACTTAGCGCGTCAGCAACGACATTTTTTTTGCCGGGTTAATAGTTGGGACCCAAGTCAAAGTCCTTGATTACCTCCAACCATCTTCTCTGTCTGAGATTCAGATCCGATTGGGTGAAAAGATATTTCATACTCTGATGATCCGAGTATAACTCACAACGGTTACCAAGAAGATAATGACGTCATTGCTTGAGAGCATGGACCATGGTTGCTAGCTCAAGTTCATGAGTTAGATAGTTGCGCTCATGTGGTTTCAACTGACGGGAACCATAAGCCACCACATGACCTTCTTGCATTAACACACAACCAAGTCCTTGTTGGGAGGCATCACAGAAGATGACAAAGTCCTTGCTCGTATCAGTAAGAACAAGCACATGAGCGGTAGTCAGTTTGGTTTTCAGAGTTTGGAAACTTTCCTCTGCCTTTTCTGACCAATCAAAAAATTTGCCTTTCTTAAGAAGTTCTGTCATAGGTTTGGCAATTTTGGAGAATTTCTTGATGAAACGAAGGTAATAACCTGCCATCCTGAGAAAACTCCGAACATCCTTGACCGACTTAGGTGTTTCCCATTCCAGAATGGTTTGGACCTTGTCTGGAATGACGGCAACACCTTCAGAAGACACTACGTGTCCGTGGTAGACGAGCTCTTTCAACCAGAACTCACATTTGGAGAACTTGGCATACAACGTGTGCTCATGGAGTTTGGACTACACCAAACGGAAGTGGTCGACATGTTCATCTTTAGTTTTGCAATAGACAAGGATATCGTCGATATAGACCACGACAAACTTATCAAGATACTCCATGAATACCAAGTACATAAGCCTCATGAAAGTAGCTGGAGCGTTCGTAAGACCAAAAGACATGACAGTGTACTCATAAAGACCACGAGTAGTGAACGCCGTTTTGGGAATGTCCAACTTTCTAATCTTTATTTGATGGTATCCTGATCGCAGGTCCATCATGGAAAAGACAGTTGCACCAGCTAACTGATCAAACAGATCATTGATTCTTGGAAGAGGGTATTTGTTTTTTATGGTAACTGCATTCAGCGGCCGATAATCAACAACCAGACGTGGAACATTGGTATCCCGCATCTTGACAAAGATAGTGGGACAACCCCAAGAATATGTGCTAGGTTGGATGAAACCTTTTTCTTCTAACTCCTATATTTGGTGCTTCAATTCAACCAACTCTTTTGGGGCCATACGATAAGGTCTTTTGGACATAGGAGCGGTGCCAGGGACTAACTCAATGATAATTTCCACACTTCGATCAGGTGGCATGCCAGGTAACTCTTCAGGGAACACATCAGGAAAAATCACTGACTACATGTAACTCATCAATTTCAGGAGGATAATCACCTTACATGAAGTATAACTGCAGTTTAGGAGAAAGTTGTGTGCGTGCTGATGACGGAATGGAGAACTCTTACCAATACTCAATGTTAGCTTCGGGAGGATGTTTCAACGTGAGGGATTTCGTTGCACATTCCAGTATGGCTCCATATTTTGAGAGCCAATCCATGCCCAGTATGACATCAAGGTAAGTTGACTTTAGTGCAATGAAGGTTGCGGGGAATTGTAGATATCCCACATTGACCATAAGCTCTGGCGTAACCATGGTGGTTTGCCAGTTGCAACCATGGGAGTTCACCATCAAAGGGTTTGACAACTTCTCAAAAGGTATCCCATGCATTTTAGCAAACCCTTCTGATATGAATGTATGCGATTATCTAGAATCAAATAAGGCTAAAGCTAAAATTGAGTTGACATGAAACGTACCCAGTAAGACGCTTGGATCTTCCTGAGCATCCTCAATAGTCACGTGGTTAAGAAGACCACGTCCAGAACCAGCGGGCTTCGCCACTTTCTTAGGAGGAGGAGCTACACGTCCAGCATGATTCTGAGGGCACTCCCTCGAGAAATGGCCAGGCTGGCCACACTTGTAGCAGACATTGCTAGGTGGGGTGGAAACTAGAGGACGATAACCTTGTCCACCACCATAAGTTGATGTAGTAGGTGGTGCAGGCGGACGAGGAACATATCTAGATGGCCTTGATTGATACGGAGCCTTGGGCACAATGTTGTATGGAATGAACACACGCCACTTCCTTTTAAGGCCAGAGAGTGATGCACGGGAATCTCCAGCACTATTTTTCACAACGGTCTCCATATCCTTCTTGCCACGCTCAAGGGTGATGGCTTGATTGTACAGTGCCTGGAAATTCTAGAACTTCAAGGGCAACATCTCATACCAAACAGTTGGATTTAGGCCCTTGCGGAACAGATCCTGCTTGTCCTTGTCACTGGTGACATCACGAGGAGCATAGCAGGCCAGACGGGTGAAAGCACGACCATAGGCCTCAATGCCCATATTTCCCTGAGTAAGATCAAGGAATTCCTTCCTTTTACCATCCATAACTACCTTCGGAATATAGGCCTAACGGAAAGCAGTACAGAACTCTTCCCAGGTGACCTCATGATCCGGTGCCTGCAACGCCAAGAAACCTTCCCACCAAGCACCAGCAGCACCCTCTAGCTTGTAGGTAGCGAAGTTCACGCAGTCACGGTCCTGGACACGAAGAGCTAGAAACTTGCGCTCAATTGTGTGAAGCCAATCATCAGCATCGAGCGGCTCTGTAGATTCAGGAAAGTATGGTGGTTGAGCTTTGAGGAAATCCACAAGTGTAACACCGGCAGATCGGCGTTCAATGTTCTGGGCCACACGCTCCAGAAGATGTTCATTCCTCAAGCGATTGTTCTCAATGCTCTGGAGCACCTGTGCCATTGAGGGAGGCGGTGGAGGTGTTGCCTCAGGAGGAGGAGGGTTGGTACCAACACGGCCACGAGTACCACCAGACATCCTGAGTAAAAGGAAGGAGAATCATGAACAACACATCCATGAAAAAAGATACAATGGAACGGCATGTGATAGTTTCAACGGAATCAAGATACATGCCGAAATGTAGTAGAACAGAATGAATGGACATGAAGTGTATCATTTCATCAACATGGAGATAACAACATACAACTGTTTATTGAAACAAGTCGAAGTACAAACCATATGTAGTGGCGGTACAAGCATACAAGCTTAAGTACATACAACACTGGAAGAAGTACGGTAGATACACATCAACGAAGTTCTGCTCCTATAAATTATTTTTGTACAACTTTGGATTTCGAGTAAATGAGAGAAAATGTTACTCTAGCTTGAACCGATAAATGTCTCAGTATCCTCCGAAGTCCAAAGGAAGTGGAGCCGGACTACCATAGTAGCGACAAACTGACTCATCCTGCGGTGCATGGGGAGACTATGGTACACCACACACCATCCTAGGCCTCCGTATGCGTTCACGAGGGGGAACATCACCTCCAACATCTGGAGATGCTACCAAAGGAGACACGAGTACAGATGGAAGCTCAATCTCAGAGGTTTGAACAAGACCACTCTCAACAAATGGCCTCACTCTATCTGTCATAGTCCTGAGACTAGCTGCAAGGGTGTTTACTAGTGCACTAAGCTCACGCTCACGACGAGCATAAGCAACAAGAAGATCAGCGGTCCATCTAAGTCTAGGGTCTTCCTCCTGGGAGGGATCAACAAAGGTATGGGTGAAACACCCATCAAGAGTAGCTGCAGAACCAGGACAATAACGGAAAGAGCTATTCTCATGGTCTGGATAGTGATGACGGAGCATATTGAGACAGGTCGGGCAGCATCCTGCACAACCATCTTAACAGTGAAACCAAGGCCTTCAGCATAATGCATAGCAGGGTTGGTTGTACCATCTAACTGTGGAATACGGACAACGCAGAGGTACTGGGACTGATTAAAGTCACGGTACTGGTCATACACCATGTACACAGGGTACCAAGGGGATCCTAGGTTTGTGGAGGCTGAGGCAAGTAGAAAGGGAAAACCTGGAGTTCCAAGGAAATGGGTGTGTCGAACAACCTGTCCTGAGGTCATCTGAAACAAACACATTTGCAAAATGTCAAAAAGACATGAAGGATTGATAGGGATTTTGAACGATAACAACCTGACACGAAGTACTAGAAAGAAAACACCCAACGATTTTTTGCTCCTAATTTTGAAGGTAACAGATGAGAAGCAACACATATGAAATCAGATGAGATACGGTGACTCAAAGTTAGAGCGATACCAGGTAAGGATTAAAAAGAATCCTAAGAAGGTTTTCACAACTCTTTTGTCATTTCAAAATAGTTTTCACAAGGTCTAATCTCAACATCGACCAAAAGCAAGGGTTTCCTACATGCAGTCCTACTTTGATACCAAGACTTGTTAGACCCCGTACCCGGAGATATACATACTAATATGTGCTCCTAGTCATGGGCCCACAAGGGCTTCAGGGTTACCAACCTCGGCCGCAACAAACAACGGCAGGCAGACTGGATTCATAGCACGCAGGCCGGATGACCTCGGTACTACTACTCCTTGTGTCCATGCTAGTCATAGCCAATTATGCATAACCAAGCGTCCACGAGTTGGATGAAACTGAAGGAACGGGACCAATTTTATACATAGTTGCTATGTGTCCACGAAGTGCAACAACAATCGAGGGTTACTGGGGTTACCAAGCCCCATGACAAATCACCTCGGCAGGTGTGCTCGGACATGGATCATCGGCACCACAACCCCTCGACTGCGACAACTACGTAGGCATAGCCAAAATTTTATAACAATGAGCTCGAAACCAACAACCGATCAAAGCAACACTCTAGACATGAAATTGTATTAAACAATACTTACTAGAGTATAGCATTATACGCATAGGCTACACGACCAACATAGGACAGGTAACCCAACATTACACCAAACATCAAAAGCAAATTATGTTGCTATACAACAAGACTGCAAAAGAACTAAGAGTCCGAACATAACCAACATAGTCAAACCCATACTACAGATACCAGGCTGCCACCTGGGAACCCCGAACTACTCATTGTAACATCCCTGTTTTGCTAAAATAGGGTTTGTGGTGTTGTACTCATGTCATTCACGCATGAAACAAATTTGAACCAATTTAAATGAAAATTGGGAAAATTCCACAAATACTACTTAATGTGGGTTCCAAAATTTTGAATTGAAAACAATTTCAATTTCACCAAACCTTTTCATGGTGGGATTGGAAAATTTGTAAGATTTTACAAAACGTATTTTTGCTAAATTTTTTCTTGCAAAAAGGGCCTCAAACTTTCAAATTCCGTCATGTTTTTAATCCCAGAAGGACCATTTTGTAAAACTTGCAAATATTGGGGGGTTTCCAAAAATTTCCCTATCTCTCTGTCCTCTCCCGCGCCTGACAGAGCAGACAGCTTGCCGCCAACGAGCCACGCAACTGCCTGCTCCCCTGCCGCGGGGATAAGCCGCAAGGACCCCGGGTTCCCTCTCATTTCTCCTCCTCGCCTTGCCCCGCTCTCTTTGGCTCCCTCTATCCCTCAAGACGAACCCGAACCCTAACCCTAGACATGACGGCTCCGGCGAGCGTTGTCGCCTCGAGCAACCCCGTGGTCCACCGTTTGTCTCTCGAGCTCCGCCTGGGCCTCCTCTACCTCCTCGTTGAGCTACGCCTGTCGGGAGAGCACTAATCGCCGGAATCGACCCTTCTTCTACAACTCCGGCCACCGGCTTCCCACGCTCTCCGCCAGCGATTCCGTCCATGGCTCGAATCCCCGTCACCCACATCGCGCTCAGGGTGAGTCCAGGAGCATGCTGGTACCCTCCGTTATTTTTATTTTGGTCGTATCCATCACCGTCGTCGTGTTTCGCGGGCGCCGCCGCGGTTGCTGCACGCTGGCGCTGCTCCGGTGACTCCCTAGGGGTGGCACCACCACCCCTGTGTCCACCTTCCCCTCCTGGCCCCTGTGGTGGCGCTCGATCCCCGAATCACGCGATTGCGCAGCGGCAGAGCAACATCGGCCATTGATGACGTCACATGGACGTCACTATGACGTCATGCGGGCCTAGGTTGTTAGGTTCAAACCGTTATGAATGAAAATGTTTTAATAATAGGAATTACACTGAAACATGGACCTCACCCTATATATAATTTCAGAAAGTGACTTACACTTGTCAAATTTGATTTTTGACCATTATTTAAATATTAATTCATTTATTTAAAAATAGAGAAAAATAAGTTTTTATTCAATAAAATCAGGATTTTACAAGTTATATACCAAATTTCTAAAAATAACAAATGCAACCCATTTATGATGTTTTCAAACCCATTTGAGCAATTAAATTTTTACTCATTTTCAGAATTGCCCGAAGTGCCCCTCTGGGGTCTATTTTGGACTAATTTCACAAAAAATGCATAACTGCCATATGAACCCTAGCAACCCATCGAATATGTTTAGGGCTTTATTTAAGTGCATTAACTTGATCATGCATACATACTACGCATTGCATCGATGCCATGCTTTATTGTTGTTCTCCTTTTCGGTATTGTTCCTCCTCGGTAGAACGTGACTCCAATGGTTTCAACTCCAATGGCGAATACTTGATCTTAACCGACAAGTCAAGAACTTATTCCAGAAGATCTATCTATTGGTTTTCTTATAACCAAGGCAAGAATAACCTCTTATCTGGTCATATATGTTTTCCAACATCATTTGATTCTCGTACTTTGCAGTCGATTCCAAAGTATTTGATGTCAGTAGATATAGTTCACATATATACTACATTGCCTCAATATCCTGGTCCAGTCCTCCTAGCCGCCATAGATTTGCTTGTGCGCATCGCTAGAGCCTCATATTTGCTTCGCTTAGTCATACATGTTTGTTACCTCTGCTCCATTTGGTTGATGAATCGGAGCTGCGATAACCTAGTATGATATGATGACGTGGTGAGATGAGCATTGTGTGGTTAACTTGACTAAGGCTGGTATGGGAGGCCACTTGGGAAGTGGTTGTTCGTCCTATACTCACCAACCCTAGGATTAAGGTCTCGAGCGGAAGCCAAGACTGAGCGTGCAACCACAAGTGGGGTCGAAGTAACCGCGCTCGAACAATTAACTTGTTTGGCCATATCCATGAGTCACGTAGTTTGAGATTTCCATTCGGAAACGCAAATAAAACCTTTTAAACGATTTTGAAAACAAAGTGTTCTGCTAGGGCGTGACCGGGGCTAAGTGATAGGCGTAGACGGATCTTGAACCCGCCTCACAGAGACAGGTGTTGTCAGGACGATGGCCAACTCCTGGTTGACGGGGTGGCACTGTCTTGGTTGAGTCATGGATAGGGTCGGGTAAGGTAAAGGTCGTGGCCAGCCACCCTCTGCCGCATTCCATGGAAGAGCATACATGTGGCGCTAAGAGTCGGATGGTACCTGTGGGTAAAGTGTACATCCCTGTAGGGCAATCTTTTTGAAAATCCGTGTCCATGGTTAAGGACGACTTGGTGAATCCAAAGACCATAGATAACTTGAACGTGAAGTAAAATGTGTTGACAAAGCATGGAGACAATGTTTGAAGGGTGCCTCCTCAAAGATGCCGAGAGGGGTGATCCTGGTAGCATGTGAGATGTTGGGAAATGATGTTGGTGGTTGAAAAGATGATGATTTCAGTAGCTGAGTAGCTTTCTCATCTGTTTTGAAAACACTCCTTGAGACGTGCTATTCTTCATCGATTTGGAAAACAAAGATTTCTTTACGCAAATTAGCCTTCATAAAACATTTCTGAAGATAGCAGATATATAATGGGTTAAGTAAGTCTGGTTGAGTACCTCCCGTACTCAGGTTTGCTTAATTTTGGTTCAGGTGAAGTTACTCACATCGGTGGTGATTCAACATGGACATTGACGAGTAGTTTGGGGTTCCCGAGTAGCCATCTGATGTAATGTTGGGTCGTGCGACCTCTGTTTGTACAGCTACTCTAGTAATACATGTTTTGTACAACTTCTATATCTAGAGTGCTGCTTTGATTGGTTGTTGGTTTCGAGCTCATTGTTATACATTTTTGGCTATGCCTGCATAGTTGTCGCAGTTGAGGGGTTGTGGAGCCAATGATCCATTTCCGAGCACGCATGTCGATGTGATTCGGCCTGGGGCTTGGTAACCCTAGTAACTCTCAATTGTTGTTGCACTTTTTGGACACATAGCATCTCTGTATAGTTTGGTCCCGTTCCTTCAGTTTCATCAGACTCGTGGACGTTTGGTTATACATAATTGGTAATGACTAGCATGGACACAAGGAGTAGTAGTACCGAGGTGATCCGGCCTGCGCGCTGATGAATCCGGTCTGCCTGCCGTTGTTTGTTGCGGCCGGGGATATTAACCCTAAAGCCCTTGTGGGTCCATGAATAGGAGCACATAACATCATGTATATCTGTGGGTCTGAGGTCTGACAAGTCATGGTATCAGAGCAGGACTGCATGTAGGAAAATCTTACTGCTTGGTCGACGTTGAGTCTAGTGTTTGTGAAAACTATTTGAAAATCCAAAAGGATTGTGAAAACCTTCTTAGGATTCTTTTTACTCCTTACCTGGTATCTCTCTAACTCTGGGTCACATACCTGTTTTGATTTGAAAAGGTTGTAGACATTCAAAACTTAGGTGCCTTCTTTGGCAAGGACGTCTTTTACCCAAGATGACCTAGTGTTGAGTCTCTAGAGTTGTGTGTGTTCCCAAATCCGTTATCCTTTGATTCAAACTGGGAGATTCGCTTCCATTCATAATCTCTCAAATTTGTATGGATTCCACATTCTTACATGTTCCAAAGTCCCAAATCCTAGACCTCCAGATCTGTTTCCACCCCGAATGTATCCTTTATCTTCCAGTCCAATTCTTCGGGAGTTATGTTTGTGTTTTGAAAGTTTCTTCGTGATTGCTATTCGTAGTGTTCTTCAAGGCACTAAGGTAGTAGTTACTCCTTTATCTGGGTATTCAACCCTTGGACTTGAACCGAAGGTCCCGGAATGTGTTGAATTGTGGTGGGTTGAATCATGTGGTTCTATAACCATGTGATTCTCACGCTATAAGTACAGGATGCTGACCTTTAATCCAAGATCCGTTCTGTTGACCCTGAGGAACATTTTCCACCTCAGGACGGCTAGGTAATCTCAACTCCAATAGCCATAGGTTCTCTCCTGGAGTCAAAAGGATCACGACAAGAGTGTTCTTTATGATTCCACATCTTTATTCTTAGTTCAGCTATACCACTCTACTAGCATGGGTTTTACAAATGTGTATGACTCTATGCATCCTACATGATCTCAGGATTTTCTAGAGCATGTTCCTACTCTTTAGTTGCTTTTCGAACTTGGTCTGTTGTTTACAAACCAAGTTACATCTGTGTATTGGAGTCTTACAATGCATTTTCTCTTATGTTTCGTTAAAACATTCCACCTTGAAATCTAAGGAGAAACAAACTCCCATACCTCGTTCATCTCCAGGACCAGGTCAAAGTTTTGTAATTTGCAGGCTAAAGAAGTTTCATTAGCTTTTGTTCAGTTCGACCTTCGAGTATCACACTCTGTTATATCAAGAGGTTGTGTTAAGTTTCATGGCCTCAATGATGAAGTGATGATTCTACACATCTTCACTCACAATTTCTACAAGATTGAATGCTCGAGAATGCTTGTTGTGCATTGATGTGTATCAGGTATTAGTAGCAATTCTTATTGCTTTGAAAAATCTAAGAAACTGTATCCTTCTTAGCACTACTGGTCAACCGGTCCTTAATTAAAGTTGATTGTGTTACCAAATTCGTTCATTCCGGTCCACATTCTTGGTCGGAGAGTTAGGTTCATACCAAAGCTCTCAAGACCATATCAGTTGCCTTGAAAAGCAAGACTTCTTTCGAACTCCAAGACATACCGGTGAGTTGTGATATTCTGGTTTCCTTTCCAGCAGTATCACCAGGTTGTTACGTGACCGTGATATCTAAACAAGGGGTAATTTATCTACTCCTTTCTCCAAGAAATTGTGCTGGATACCCTGGACTAGTTGGTTGAGCTTAAACAATAACTTGGATAGTTGAAAGACAATGGCTCTGCCTAACTTGATCCTTCGTTAAGGGATGTCCAATTCTATTTATACTGAAGAAGGATAGTGTCTCCTTTGCGGACATTCTATCACTCTACCTCTTGATTTGATTTGGGCTATCGTCAAATCAAGCTCAGATTCAAGGACTATCTTGATGGTGTTTTCACTCATGGTGTTTCACCGGGTACACCTTCATGTCCTTAAGTATGACCAATATTTTTCCTTGTTCATGTATCATATGAATCCCTCTTCTTGGAGTATTTTGGTAAGGGTGTTATTGAGACCATCGATGACATTCCTATTTTCTCCAAGTTGCAAGAGGATCATGTTGTACAATTGGCACTAATGTTGGAAACTTCCAAGAACCATCTTTGTGTCACCACGAAGTTTGTGTTCTAGATGTTTGAAGTGACTTTCTCCGATTCATGTGCTTATGGTGAAAGTTGTCGCCATGGATCCGAGTAGAGTTTTTGGTTTCCTTCAGGAATAATCCCAAGTCGGTCATGTATGTGTGGACTATTCTTGAGATGGTAGGTTGTTACCTCCATTTATTTGAGCAATTTGCATCTACACTAAGCCATTGATTGATCGTGCGTGAAAGAGAAGAAGTCCAAGAACTTCGTTATCTTTGTTATCATCTACCCAACAATGACTCCGATGTGTTTCGTTGCAAGTAAACCATATAGGTGCAACCGTCTTTCACAAGTTGCCAATACATCAGTCCTGCAATATCACTCATCTTCTTGATCTTGACATCATAGTCCATATCTTGAGAATCTAGCATATGTATATCGTTGGTAAACGGTGCAACCTCTTTGATCAAATGTACTGAGTCTCAGTTATCAACCCACTAACCAGAGCTGAATCTCAAGAAACAACGATGGTTGGTGTTCCTCATGGGTATTGAATCATGTCTTTTCAAAATCCGGCATGGTTGATGTTGTGGTTGACACAACTAGTCGGAAGGCCTAATGTCATGTTTCTTTTAATCCGTAAGAACAGTCACTCTCCGTGAGAACTCTTGTGTGGCTCATTCTACAAAGTTTCCCTCGCCGCTCTTTCAAACTGAAGTTCCATTTCCACTTGATAACCTATTTAAGGCTTATTGTAAGCTGGATATTGGTATCGGGGATATCAAGGATAACCTAGAAGTTGATCTTTCCAATATCTCTCTATTGAACCTCCAAACCCTTTGTTCTAGAGGAAACAAGTTCATCATTAGAACATCTCGTGGTGTTTTGTAACCGCCATTGATCAGTTCCCTTTTGCAAGTTGTTTGTACTTGAAGTTCTGGTCAACTCACACATTGTGTGAATTTGTCAGTCAGTTCAGCCATGGGATCTTAACCATGTGGTAAACATATTGCTACGTCAAATCCACCATAGGAAAGAGATTCCATATTCCTTCGGTGTTCCAATCCCCGATGGTTACTTATCTTTATGGCGTGACCAAGAATTCCTCCTTAATTGCAGTGTTCCAACATCTTTTAGTCACTCAAATTTGTGTTGTGAAGTAACATCATGATCCTTGACAAGGATTTCGACAAAACTTTGACGGAATGAAAGTTCCTTCATTTTCTGTGTCCACTCCTGTAACATCCCAAGTATGAAAAAAATAGCCATTAGAATGTTTGCTCTCTGTTATTTCATGTTTTGCATCATGGCATCATGTTGATTGCAATTGTTTTGCTTGTTTTCCTTTTGTTTTCCTCTGTTTTCATTTGTTTTCCAACTGTTTTCATTTGTTTTCCTTTGTTTTCTATTTGAATTTCAAACCAAAATTCAAACCTTTTGTTTCATCCTTGTGATGTTACAATTTCCAAAATGATATTTCAAAATAAAACAATCAATTGTTTCCATTAAAGTGTGATTTCAAAACTGTTGTGTTGTTTCTATAAAAATGCATCCAATAATCAAACCCTTTTCAAACTCAATTTGTTTTCCATTGAAATTCCAAACCAACATCCAAATAATTGTTCATACTTGTTATATTACATTTTCCAACATAAAAGATTCAACTAAAACTTCCATTTGTTTCCATGAAATAATAATAAGCTCAACTCTTATTTGTCATTTAATAATCCACCCAAAATAAATTGCATTCAAAACTCAAATTCAAATCATCAAACAACACCCAATTTCAAATTATGAAAAACACCAAAACAACTTTGATCATTTGTTCTATTTAAATCAATAGGGTTCACCCTATTAAAATTGTTGTTTTCAATAATAATCACCTCATAAGCAAATTCTTTCAAAATTTGAATTAAATCACAAATCACAATTTAGATTTGAACTTTTGAAAAACCAAGTTGCCAAGTGGTTGTTTTTGACCAAATCAGCCCACACAATTTTTCTCAAAATTTCCCCTAACTCCCAAACCCTCATCCTCTTCCTAATTCATTGCAGCAAAAAAAAATGGAACAAAATATTAAAAAGAAGGGATGAGAGAGAGATAGCCAACTAGGCCCAGCCCAACTAAAATTTTCCCCTCAGGGCCCGTACCCCCCTAGCCCCTGTCTTCTTCCTTCGTACGGATGCATCTGCAACTGTCCACGTAGTGCAGAGCAGAGCACGAACGGCTGCCCCTCCTTCCACCTCCCCCTTATAGCGACCCCAGACCCTAGGGTGCCCTAGTTTCCCTTCTCCCTCCTCCTCCCTCTACCGCCTCCATTCCCTCTCTTCCACCCTCTGCTTTTCCTCTCTGTAAGCTCTCTGAAACCTGTACCTCACCCGAAACAGCCCCTTCCTCCGGCGAGCGCTGCCGCCTTAGTCACCGGCGGACCGTGCCGAGGCCGGGAATGGAACCAGGGAGGTTCCCTCTCCGTCCTCACTGCCTCGGCCGGCCCGGAGGAGCCCCGGATGCGCCGCCCCGTCGCCTCCCGTCGCCGGCCTTCCCTGCCTCGACCTCCCTGTCCGCCCCCAAGCCTGCTCCCGATCGCCCAAAGGTGAGCCCTTTCCTCCGCTCGCCTCCCTTCCCCTCGATCGCCTCCTCCCACTCCCCACGGCTGCACCCGCCCCAGGCACCCCAGCGCACGGCGCCCCTCAGGCGCGAGCGCAGCAGGCAGCCATCGATGCCATCTCTGACTAGTTACAGAAACATCGATCCATGTTCAGTTAAAAGTTCAGAAAACTGCGCGGCCCACAGCTTAACTCCCCACCGCATCCCCTTCTCACCAACACAGAGCAGTAGCCCATCTGGTTAGGCACCCTTGAGCGCATCAGGAGGTGGGGGGATCGAATCCCCCCTCCCACAGAATTAAAACAACTTTTTTTTATCTGTTTGTTTTGTCACAGAACTTTACCAGGAATCACAACTAAGCCCCTGTAACATTATTTATAGCCCCTGCAAATATTTTTTCCAAGTCCCTAGATGAATTAAAAATGGCAGATTTACCCCCAAATCTTGTAAATTGCATAAGAAAATCATTTTAACTCCAATTTTAACTTTTTAAATATGTTTTCTGTCCCAAATTAAATGTTCTATCCAAATATAAAATTTGTTTACTGTTTTGAATATTTTAAATTGGTAAAACATTTGAATTCTTGTTTAAATCACTTAAACTTGCAAAAATCATAACTTGTTCATAAAAATTCCAAATTTCACAAACCAAATATGTTTTCCAATCAACTTTTCATGTACTTTCCAAATATAAATTTTGTTTTCTGTTTTGAATAATTTAAATTGTTGAAAACAACTGTTTCTTAATTATTGCATTTAAAATTGCCAAAATAATAACTTGCTCATTTTAAATCCAATTTCAACAAATGAAATATGTTTTCCATGCAAAATTAAACCACCTTTCCAAATATAAAATTTGTTTCATGTTCTGAATAATTAAAATTGGTTAAATAATTTAAACCTTGTTTAATTCATTTAATATTGCTAAATTTATAACTTGATCAAAACAAATTCTTTTGGGACATATAAAATATGTTTTCAAACCATCAAAGCATAACTTTTTCAAATATTAACTTCATCTAATGTTTTGAACAAATAAAAATTCAAATAAGTTCATGTTTGAATTAAATTCATTTAATTCTTGCTTAAACTTGTTTAATTCATAAATAATTTATTTGAAATCCTTTTTCAACAAGTGAAACATGCAATCCACCCAAAATTGTGTGTTCTTTTCAAATATGAACTTTGTTATCTATTTTGAACAATTAAAATTGGTGAAAACAACAAATGCTTGTGTGACACCTTTAAGGAACCAAAAATTCCAAAACTTAATAAATGAATTTCCAAACTTGTTAAACCTTATTTCCAATTGTTTCTATTGTTGTTATTTTGCTGTTTTCCTCATCCATGCATCATGCTAATCAACTTTCATATGATGATTAGTTGTAAAACAATTAATTCAACCATAATTCATGGGCTTTCCATATGCAATCCAATTGCATATGGGTCCATTAAAACATGTTTTCTTGTCAACTAGCTTATTTCTGAATGAATCAATTAAATGGTCATGCATCATCCCATGTTTGTGCACTATGCCATGTTATTGATTGTTTATCTTTCTGCGTTGTTTGTTTGCTTCTTCTAGGATAAACGACGACGTTGAGACCGACGATACTTACGACACCCCTTCTAAGGAGTTAGCTCAGTACCAGGCTACTGGGTTTGCAGGCAAGTTATCACTCACACGAACCACTGTGTTCCTTTCAACATTGGTTACCGATACTTTCCGTTGTCTATTTCTGCTAGGCTTAGTAGTAGTTACCTCTGTTACGAACCTATCACATGTATCCTTTAACCCTGATATTGCCTCACCTCCATACCTATAACCATTGCTTGTTGCCCGTGTCTTACTAGCATGCTTAGGTTGTTTTGCTCGAGTCTGTTACCCGTTACTTTCTGTTATCTATTTTCATTATGTTCTGGGGGCTCGATGTTAAACAATGAATCATGCTAAGGTTATTGTTAAATAATAATTTGATGATAAGGCACCGGCAGGAGGCCCTTTGTGGTTTTGAGGCCTGCTAGTGTCGACCCTAATAGGAAAAGGGTCTTGTCTACTGATCCATGATGAGCGCACTACCCGCATGTGGGAAGCGAGTATGGGCGCCCCCCTCAATTTGATTCGATTCGCATCTCGTCCAAATCGCCTCATTTAGTTCGGGTTTTCCATTTGCTGCATGCATGATCTTGCGAGCCCTTGGTACCCGGGTGGAACTTTCGTAGTCGGCATATAGGGGGACACGTTCTTAGAGTGCTATGAGGGTCCATTTTCTTCTGGGCTCGATTAGCCGTGCGCCCAAGGTGCTTTGGGCTTGATGCGAAGAAGAGTTCAGTTGTGTTGAGTGCCCCGCTTGGTGGGAGGCATCCCATCTGGCGGGTTATTCATACGTGTACGGCCAAATTGGTGCAACCCTGCAGGGATAAATCTTCTCGATAAGCCGTGTTTTCCGCGGTTATGGATTACTTGGTGAAAGTACTGGCTAACAAGTACTCAGGACAACTTAAACCTAATGATTAACAACCTTACACCCAATGATTAACAACTTGACTAGTAATAGGCTTATTGACACAATAATATGAACCATCATTAATTCAACTGTGTGAGTTATCCTCGGATTGCTTCTTTGGATAAGGGGCGAGATCCAGGATGGGTTTGTTTGAGGTTAGTTGATAGGTTGGTTACGATACACGATCTTATCTCCTTTCTGGTAGCCGGAAGTGGTAGAAACTCTGTAGTTGTTTAGAGCAGCCAGTTGCAGCATCCTTTATATCCCCTTTCTTCCGTTGACCCAAAGCATCTGTGCTTGGTGTTGACGGGTTACACTTTGGTGAACTGTGAGTCTTGCTTGCCAGTACGTCTATGTACTAACCCCTTTGGGGCTGTGGTTTCCGCAGACTACGATTACGAGGATCCAGGTGACGGCTACTACGTGGAGTTTGACGAGGCTGCGGACGAGTAGTTAGCGGACCCGGGCAGGATCCGAGACATCGTGGATGGGCTCCGTCTTTATTTCAGTTTCCGGCTTCTTAAGCCTATTTGGATTTTGTCTGTACTCAGACCCTTTGAATGCTTCCGCTGAGATGTAATGATGCTATGTTGGGACATGTGTCCTCTGAATGATTGTATTGCTATCTCTGCTCTAATGAGAGCCAATTGCAACTTATTTCAATCTTTTGTGTCGTAGAGATCTGTTGTGATATCACTTGTTCCAATGCCGTTGACGTACCATGTGTGTATGTTCTGAAGTACGTCAATGGAAGTATCCTGATTTCTATGGGATAGTTTACGTCGACGCTGGACAGATAGGGGTTGGTTGTCACACATACGTGTGTTGGCCTACTCGTAAGAGGACGCGGGTGCCGGTAAGCCCCGTAATCCAATCTACTACTGTTCAACGGAACGACGAGTATCCTTTAGAAGTCCGGGTGCGACAAATGGTATCAGAGCCTGTCTGCCTGTAGGATCCCTTTTTACTGGTCGCAGTTGAGTCTAGAAACTATTTTTGTAGCTATATAGGAAAAATGAAACGTGAGAGTAGGAATTCTGCCATTTTTCTTCTTTCCCCACCCACCCTCCCTTTTCTGGTAAGGAAGTGCAACGTTGTTTTCTATTCTCATCTAAACTTTCAAGTTAGGTTTTCACGTATTCTGGTTTCTCTAGGATGGTTATATCTACTAGACCATATGAATGGAGGTGGTTGTGACATGATTTATCATGTTGCCTACTCACGATTGAGAACGGAGGCGTGTAAGCCCCGGAAGCAGATCCTCTATTCCTTAAGCAGTAGATATTGATCCTTTAGAAGCCCGGATGGGTTTTACGTAGTACCTCAGGAGTGTTTTTGGTCTCGTTTTTTCCGGTGTTGCTTCAATATCCTGTTCTTCTCAACATCCTTTTCGTCCGTTAAAAATCTTGTTGTTGTTTTCCACTTCAATTCTTCTACCGGCGTCTAATCAAACTTCCCAAATATCAAGTCTATCTGACCAGAAAGGTTGTTGTTGTTTCGAAAACTACCAGGCTATGAGAGCTGGCATTCCTATCACCTGGGGTTTTTTCGAGGAAGCATTCCTAAATCACCACATTCCAGATAGTCTAATCTCCAAATAAATCAAATTCTATCCAGCTATACACCCTACATACAAAACCTCTCCCTTTATTTGAAAATGTTCCGGCGGTTTGCTAATTCCCTGACGTCTATCCAAGGTGCATGATATGTTTCACGTGTCACAGCTCAAGAGGATCTTCGCAAGAAGTATCCGGACCCTTTCTTTTCTCAGTAGGAATCTCGGGGCGCGATTCCTTCAAGGGGGGGGGGGGTGTTTTGTAACATCCCAAGTATGAAAAAATAGCCATTAGAATGTTTGCTCTCTGTTATTTCATGTTTTGCATCATGGCATCATGTTGATTGCAATTGTTTTGCTTGTTTTCCTTTTGTTTTCCTCTGTTTTCATTTGTTTTCCAACTGTTTTCATTTGTTTTCCTTTGTTTTCTATTTGAATTTCAAACCAAAATTCAAACCTTTTGTTTCATCCTTGTGATGTTACAATTTCCAAAATGATATTTCAAAATAAAACAATCAATTGTTTCCATTAAAGTGTGATTTCAAAACTGTTGTGTTGTTTCTATAAAAATGCATCCAATAATCAAACCCTTTTCAAACTCAATTTGTTTTCCATTGAAATTCCAAACCAACATCCAAATAATTGTTCATACTTGTTATATTACATTTTCCAACATAAAAGATTCAACTAAAACTTCCATTTGTTTCCATGAAATAATAATAAGCTCAACTCTTATTTGTCATTTAATAATCCACCCAAAATAAATTGCATTCAAAACTCAAATTCAAATCATCAAACAACACCCAATTTCAAATTATGAAAAACACCAAAACAACTTTGATCATTTGTTCTATTTAAATCAATAGGGTTCACCCTATTAAAATTGTTGTTTTCAATAATAATCACCTCATAAGCAAATTCTTTCAAAATTTGAATTAAATCACAAATCACAATTTAGATTTGAACTTTTGAAAAACCAAGTTGCCAAGTGGTTGTTTTTGACCAAATCAGCCCACACAATTTTTCTCAAAATTTCCCCTAACTCCCAAACCCTCATCCTCTTCCTAATTCATTGCAGCAAAAAAAAATAAATGGAACAAAATATTAAAAAGAAGGGATGAGAGAGAGATAGCCAACTAGGCCCAGCCCAACTAAAATTTTCCCCTCAGGGCCCGTACCCCCCTAGCCCCTGTCTTCTTCCTTCGTACGGATGCATCTGCAACTGTCCACGTAGTGCAGAGCAGAGCACGAACGGCTGCCCCTCCTTCCACCTCCCCCTTATAGCGACCCCAGAACCCTAGGGTGCCCTAGTTTCCCTTCTCCCTCCTCCTCCCTCTACCGCCTCCATTCCCTCTCTTCCACCCTCCGCTTTTCCTCTCTGTAAGCTCTTTGAAACCTGTACCTCACCCGAAACAGCCCCTTCCTCCGGCGAGCGCTGCCGCCTTGGTCACCGGCGGACCGTGCCGAGGCCGGGAATGGAACCAGGGAGGTTCCCTCTCCGTCCTCGCTGCCTCGGCCGGCCCGGAGGAGCCCCGGATGCGCCGCCCCGTCGCCTCCCGCCGCCGGCCTTCCCTGCCTCGACCTCCCTGTCCGCCCCCAAGCCTGCTCCCGATCGCCCAAAGGTGAGCCCTTTCCTCCGCTTGCCTCCCTTCCCCTCGATCGCCTCCTCCCACTCCCCACGGCCGCCCCCGTCCCAGGCACCCCAGCGCACGGCGCCCCTCAGGCGCGAGCGCAGCAGGCAGCCATCGATGCCATCTCTGACTAGTTACAGAAACATCGATCCATGTTCAGTTAAAATTTCAGAAAACTGCGCGGCCCACAGCTTAACTCCCCACCGCATCCCCTTCTCACCAACACAGAGCAGTAGCCCATCTGGTTAGGCACCCTTGAGCGCATCAGGAGGTGGGGGGATCGAATCCCCCCTCCCACAGAATTAAAACAACTTTTTTTTATCTGTTTGTTTTGTCACAGAACTTTACCAGGAATCACAACTAAGCCCCTGTAACATTATTTATAGCCCCTGCAAATATTTTTTTCCAAGTCCCTAGATGAATTAAAAATGGCAGATTTACCCCCAAATCTTGTAAATTGCATAAGAAAATCATTTTAACTCCAATTTTAACTTTTTAAATATGTTTTCTGTCCCAAATTAAATGTTCTATCCAAATATAAAATTTGTTTACTGTTTTGAATATTTTAAATTGGTAAAACATTTGAATTCTTGTTTAAATCACTTAAACTTGCAAAAATCATAACTTGTTCATAAAAATTCCAAATTTCACAAACCAAATATGTTTTCCAATCAACTTTTCATGTAATTTCCAAATATAAATTTTGTTTTCTGTTTTGAATAATTTAAATTGCTGAAAACAACTGTTTCTTAATTATAGCATTTAAAATTGCCAAAATAATAACTTGCTCATTTTAAATCCAATTTCAACAAATGAAATATGTTTTCCATGCAAAATTAAACCACCTTTCCAAATATAAAATTTGTTTCATGTTCTGAATAATTAAAATTGGTTAAATAATTTAAACCTTGTTTAATTCATTTAATATTGCTAAATTTATAGCTTGATCAAAACAAATTCTTTTGGGACATATAAAATATGTTTTCAAACCATCAAAGCATAACTTTTTCAAATATGAACTTCATCTAATGTTTTGAACAAATAAAAATTCAAATAAGTTCATGTTTGAATTAAATTCATTTAATTCTTGCGTAAACTTGTTTAATTCATAAATAATTTATTTGAAATCCTTTTTCAACAAGTGAAACATGTAATCCACCCAAAATTGTGTGTTCTTTTCAAATATGAACTTTGTTATCTATTTTGAACAATTAAAATTGGTGAAAACAACAAATGCTTGTGTGACACCTTTAAGGAACCAAAAATTCCAAAACTTAATAAATGAATTTCCAAACTTGTTAAACCTTATTTCCAATTGTTTCTATTGTTGTTATTTTGCTGTTTTCCTCATCCATGCATCATGCTAATCAACTTTCATATGATGATTAGTTGTAAAACAATTAATTCAACCATAATTCATGGGCTTTCCATATGCAATCCAATTGCATATGGGTCCATTTAAACATGTTATCTTGTCAACTAGCTTATTTATGAATGCATCAATTAAATGGTCATGCATCATCCCATGTTTGTGCACTATGCCATGTTATTGATTGTTTATCTTTCTATGTTGTTTGTTTGCTTCTTCTCGGATAAACGACGACGTTGAGACCGACGATACTTACGACACCCCTTCTAAGGAGTTAGCTCAGTACCAGGCTACTGGGTTTGCAGGCAAGTTATCACTCACATGAACCACTGTGTTCCTTTCAACATTGGTTACCGATACTTTCCGTTGTCTATTTCTGCTAGCCTTAGTAGTAGTTGCTTCTGTTACGAACCTATCACATGTATCCTTTAACCCTGATATTGCCTCACCTCCATACCTATAACCATTGCTTGTTGCCCGTGTCTTACTAGCATGCTTAGGTTGTTTTGCTCGAGTCTGTTACCCGTTACTTTCTGTTATCTATTTTCATTATGTTCTGGGGGCTCGATGTTAAACAATGAATCATGCTAAGGTTATTGTTAAATAATAATTTTATGATAAGGCACCGGCAGGAGGCCCTTTGTGGTTTTGAGGCCTGCTAGTGTCGACCCTAATAGGAAAAGGGTCTTGTCTACTGATCCATGATGAGCGCACTACCCGCATGTGGGAAGCGAGTATGGGCGCCCCCCTCAATTTGATTCGATTCGCATCTCGTCCAAATCGCCTCATTTAGTTCGGGTTTTCCATTTGCTGCATGCATGATCTTGCGACCCCTTGGTACCCGGGTGGAACTTATGTAGTCGGCATATAGGGGGACACGTTCTTAGAGTGCTATGAGGGTCCATTTTGTTCTGGGCTCGATTAGCCGTGCGCCCAAGGTGCTTTGGGCTTGATGCGAAGAAGAGTTGAGTTGTGTTGAGTGCCCCGCTTGGTGGGAGGCATCCCATCTGGCGGGTTATTCATACGTGTATGGCCAAATTGGTGCAACCCTGCAGGGATAAATCTTCTCGAGAAGCCGTGTTTTCCGCGGTTATGGATTACTTGGTGAAAGTACTGGCTAACAAGTACTCAGGACAACTTAAACCTAATGATTAACAACCTTACACCCAATGATTAACAACTTGACTAGTAATAGGCTTATTGACACAATAATATGAACCATCATTAATTCAACTGTGTGAGTTATCCTCGGATTGCTTCTTTGGATAAGGGGCGAGATCCAGGATGGGTTTGTTTGAGGTTAGTTGATAGGTTGGTTACGATACACGATCTTATCTCCTTTCTGGTAGCCGGAAGTGGTAGAAACTCTGTAGTTGTTTAGAGCAGCCAGTTGCAGCATCCTTTATATCCCCTTTCTTCCGTTGACCCAAAGCATCTGTGCTTGGTGTTGACGGGTTACACTTTGGTGAACTGTGAGTCTTGCTTGCCAGTACGTCTATGTACCGACCCCTTTGGGGCTGTGGTTTCCGCAGACTACGATTACGAGGATCCAGGTGACGTCTACTACGTGGAGTTTGACGAGGCTGCTGACGAGTAGTTAGCGGACCCGGGCAGGATCCGAGACATCATGGATGGGCTCCGTATTTATTTCAGTTTCCGGCTTCTTAAGCCTATTTGGATTTTGTCTGTACTCAGACCCCTTTGAATGCTTCCGCTGAGATGTAATGATGCTATGTTGGGACATGTGTCCTCTGAATGATTGTATTGCTATCTCTGCTCTAATGAGAGCCAATTGCAACTTATTTCAATCTTTTGTGTCGTAGAGATCTGTTGTGATATCACTTGTTCCAATGCCGTTGACGTACCATGTGTGTATGTTCTGAAGTACGTCAATGGAAGTATCCTGATTTCTATGGGATAGTTTACGTCGACGTTGGACAGATAGGGGTTGGTTGTCACACATACGTGTGTTGGCCTACTCGTAAGAGGACGCGGGTGCCGGTAAGCCCCGTAATCCAATCTACTACTGTTCAACGGAACGACGAGTATCCTTTAGAAGTCCGGGTGCGACAACTCCGAAGAGTGAACATGATCCCGTATCAAACCTTTATCTTGGATGCATGATTCCAGTGCGATTTCATGTTCTTCCCCATCTATGCATATTACTTTGTGGTATCCAAGACCATCCTCTCCATCTTGGTATTCTGTTTGAAGAAACCTCGATTTCATAAGTTGTTAAACCTTTCTTTTTCAAAGGGATTTAAAGTCTTGTGCAAAGCTCATATTCTAAATATTTTCAAGATCAATAGTCTACAAACTTGAAACCTTCTCCTACTTCGTCCGTTACTTTGACGTGTTTCATGCATGTTAACTCAAAAGTTCTCTATGAACATCCCTGTCATGAGTTATCCATCAGATACTCGATCTCAGTGAAGATCAAATTCCTTAGAGTTTTCCCTCTCACCTAAGGTGCATTCGATCAACACTTTATGATGCTACGAATCAACCTCTTCAAGAAGAAAATCGCAAGGTTCGAGAAGATCATTCAAACCGGTGTTCCTTCTTTCTTTCTCCTTCAGGAATCTCGGGACGAGATTCCTGTAAGGGGGTAGATTTGTAACATCCCTGTTTTGCTAAAATAGGGTTTGTGGTGTTGTGCTCATGTCATTCATGCATGAAACAAATTTGAACCAAATTAAAATTTGAATTTAAATGGAAACTGAGAAAATTCCACAAATACTACTTAATGTGGGTTCCAAACTTTTGAATTGAAAACAATTTCAATTTCAACAAACCTTTTTATAGTGAGATTGGAAAATTTGTAAGCTTTCCAAAAAAGTATTTTTGCTATTTTTTGTCCTTGCAAAAAGGGCCTCAAACTTTCAAATTATGTCATGTTTTTAATACCAGAAGGACCAGTTTATAAAACTTGAAAATCTTGGGGGTTTTCCAAAAATTTCCCTATCTCTTTGTCCTCTCCCGCGCCTGACAGAGCAGACAGCTCACCGTCGGCGATCCACGCAGTTGCATGCTCCCCTGTCGCGCGGATAAGCCGCAAGGACCCTGGGTTCCCTCTCCTTTCTCCTCCTCGCCTCGCCCCGCTCTCTCTTTGACTCCCTCTACCCTGGAGACGAACCCGAACCCTAACCCAAGCTGTGACGGCCGCCGGCGAGCGCCGTCGCCTCGAGCAACCCCGTGGTCCACCGTTTGTCTCTTGAGTTCCGCCTGAGCCTCCTCTACCTATTCGTTGAGCTACGCCAGCCGGGAGAGCAGCAATCTTTGGAATCGACCCTTCTTCTACAAATCCGGCCGCCGGCTTCCCGCGCTCACCGCTGGCGATTCCGACCATGCCTCGACTCCCCGTCACCTCCATCGCGCTAAGCGTGAGTCTAGGAGCACGCTGGTACCCTCCGTTCTTTTTATTGTGGTCGTATCTATCACCGACGTTGTGTTCCATGGGCGCAGCCGCGGTTGCTGCATGTCGGCGCTGCTCCGGTGACTCCCTGGGGGCGGCACCACCACCTCTGTCTCCGCCTTCCCCTCCTGGTCCCCGTGGTGGTGCTCGATTCCCGAGTCGCGCGCTGAATCGCGCGATTGCGCAGCTGCAGAGCAACACCGACCATTGATGACGTCACCTGGACGTCACTATGACGTCATGCGGGTCCGGGCTGTCAGGTTCAACCGTTATTAATGAAAATGTTTTAATAAAAGGAATTACACTTACACATGGGCCCCACCCTTTTATAATTACATAAAATGACTTGAACTTCTAAAATTAATATCTCTCAAAATATTAATCAGAAAAATAAAATAAAATATGGTTTTGTTCAGAAAGTTGTTTCCAACCCAACTATGCAATTTTCACACATGTTTGTCAAATTTTATTTTTGACATTATTTAAATATTAATTAATTCATTTAAAAATAGAGAAAATAAGTTTTTATTCAGTAAAATCATAATTTTACAAGTTATATACCAAATTCCTCGAAATGAAAAATGCAATCCTTTTATGATGTTTTAAAAACCATTTGACCAATTAAATTTGTACTCACTTTCAGAATTGCTCGAAGTGCCCCTCCGGGGTCTATTTCGGAATAATTTCACTAAAAATGCATAACTGCCATATGAACCCTAGCAACCCATCGAACATGTTTAGGGCTTTATTTAAGTGCATTAACTTGATCGTGCATACATAATGCGCATTGCATCGTTGCCATGTTTGATTGTTGTTCTCCTTTTTCGGTACTATTCCTCCTCGGTAGAACGTGACTCCGAAGAGAAGGCCAACAACTCCAATGGCGAATACTTGATCTTAACCGACAAGTCAAGAACTTATTCCAGAAGATCTATCTATTGGTTTTCTTATAACCAAGGCAAGCATAACCTCTTATCTGCTCATATATGTTTTCCAACATCATTTGATTCTCGTACTTTGCACTCGATTCCAAAGTATTTGATGTCAGTAGATATAGTTCACATATATACTGCATTGCCTCAATATTGTGATCCACTGCTCCTAGCCACCATAGATTTGCTTGTGTGCATGGCTAGAGCCTCATATCTGCTTCGCTTAGTCATACATGTTTGTTACCTCTGCTCCATCCGGTCGATGAATCAGTGCTGCGATAACCTAGTATGATATAATGACGTGGTGAGATGAGAATTGTGTGGTTAACTTGACTAAGGCTGGTATGGGAGGCCACTTGGGAAGTGGTTGCTCGTCCTATACTCGCCAACCCTAAGATTAAGGTCTCGAGCGGAAGCCAAGACTGAGCGTGCAACCACACGTGGGGTCTAAGTAACCGCGCTCGACCAACTAACTTGTTTGCCAGATCCATGAGTCACGTAGTTTGAGATTTCCATTCGGCAACGCAAATAAAACCTTTTAAACGGTTTTGAAAACAAAATGCTCTGCTAGGGCGTGACCGGGGCCAAGTGATGGAAGTACACGGATCTTGACCCCGCCTCACAGAGACAGGTGCCGTGAGGAGGATGGCCAACTCCCTGTTGACGGGGTGGCCTTGTCTTGGATGACTCATGGATAGGGTCAGGTAAGGTAAAGGTCGTGGTCAGCCACCCTCTGCTACGTTCCATGGAAGAGCGTACATGTGGTGCTAAGAGTCGGATTGTACGTGTGGGTAAAGTGTACATCCTGCAGGGCAATCTTTTTGAAAAGTCGTATCCACGGTTAAGGACGACTTGGTGAATAAAAATACCATAGATAACTTGAACGTGACGTAAACTATGTTGACAAAGCATGGAGACAAAGATTGAAGGGTGCCTCCTCGGAGATGCCAAGAGGGGTGATCCTGGTAGCATGTGAGATGCTGCGGAATGATGTTGGTGGTTGAAAAGATGATGATTTCAGTAGTTGAGTAGCTTTCTCATATGATTTTAAAACACTCCTTGAGATGTGCTATTCTTCTTCGATTTGGAAAACAAAGATTACTTTATGCAAAATAACCTTCATAAAACCTTTCTAACGATAGCAGATATATAATAGCTTAACTAAGTCTTGTTGAGTACCTCCCGTACTCAGTTTTGCTTAATTTTGGTTCAGGTGAAGTTACTCACATCAGTGGTGATTCAACATGGACATCGACGAGTAGTTTGGGGTTCCCAGGTAGCAGCCTGGAATCTATGGGCTGGGACGTCGCCTTATGTTGCGGCCTCATAGGCCGTTTTGGTTCTTGCTGGTTAGCATTATAACTTGCCTTCCGTTGTTTGATGTAATGTTGGTTTGTGTGACCTCTTTTTGTACAGCTTCTCTAGGAATACCTGCTTTGTACAACTTCGATATCTAGAGTGCTGCTTTGATCGGTTGTTGGTTTCGATCTCATTGTTATACATTTTTGGCTAAGCTTGCATAGTTGTCGCAGTCGAGGGGTTGTGGAGCCGATGATCCGTTTTCGAGCACGTCTGCGATGTCATTCGGCCTGGGGCTTGGTAACCCAAGTAACCCTCGATTGTTGTTGCACTTTCTGGACACATAGCATCTCTATATAGCTTTGGTCCCGTTCCTTCAGTTTCATCCGACTCGTGGACGCTTGGTTATACATAATTGGTTATGACTAGAATGGACACAAGGAGTAGTAGTACCGAGGTGATCCGGCCTGCGCGCCGATGAATCCGGTCTGCCTGCCGTTGTTTGTTGCGGCTGGGGCTGGTAACCCTGAAGCCCTTGTGGGTCCTTGACTAGGAGCACATAACAGTATGTATATCTCTGGGTCCGGGGTCTGACACTCATCGACATCAACGTAGAAACTTTCATTAGCTGCGGCCCCGAAGTCTGTAACAAAACAACAACGAGTCAAGGTTGAGTACAAAAGGTACTCAGCAAGACTTGGCTTTTTTATTATTTGTGTAAAGCCACTTTTGTTTTCCGAAGTCGAGGAATAAGAAACACGTGTAATAGAACATTTCTAAAACAGAGGAGGAAGCTACTCAACTACCGAGATCATCATATTCTTTTGTTCCACCAATACTTTTTCATTCCCAGACTATCTCATGCTACAGGAATCACCCCTCTCGACGTAGTCGAGGAGGCATCATTCATCTGTTGTCAACAAGTTTTAGTCATTCCATTAAAGTTATATATGACCTCGTGTCTTTCGCAAAGTCGTCCTTAACCATGGACACGACTTTCCGAAAGATTTATACCTGCAGGGTGGTACACTTTACCCACACGTATCAACCAACTCTTAATGCCACGCAGTAACACTCCTCTCTAAGCGCGCGGAAGAGGGTGGTTGTCCATGGCCTTTACCTTGCTTAACTCTATCCATGAGTAAACCCAAACAGGACCACCCCGTCAACAGGGAGTTGGCCACCTCCTGACGGCACCTGTTCTGTGAGTCGGGACAAGATCTGGGTACGTCCATCACTGGTCCCGGTCACACCCTAGTTTTCTCCATAACATTTTATGACACACCCGCAAATGGAAATCTCAATCTACGTGACCCATGGAAGTGGCTAGACAAGTTAGTTAGCCGAGCGCGGTCTGTTAGGCCCCACGTGTGGCTGCATGCTCAGTCTTGGCTTCCGCGGCGAGACCTTAATTCCTACGGTTGGCGAGTACGGAACGAATAACCACTTCCCAAGTGGCCTCCCATGCAAGCCTTAGTCAATTCACATGCTCACCACTCATAAACATCTCAACGTAAAAAATTATCGGAGTGACCCAATTCATCAACCAGATGAAGTAGATCATAAAAATAAGAATGGCTAAGGATAGAACACACAAGTCTCTAGCTATACTTAATCAACCCTAGTCATACTAGGAGGGTAAACAGGTATGAAGGTGACATAGAGGGGGATCATGCATTGGATAGGATAACTCTAAGTAAGACTCAAAATTTAGTTGAATCACATGCATGAGTAAGAGGTTTAAAGGACTCAAAACATGGGTAAAGCCATGAGGTTGTGCTTGCCTTGCTCGTCGAAGGTGGAACCAAGGTTGTCGTAGAAGGCTGGAGCAACCTCCCGGTCACGGTCTACCGATAATGAACAAACACCGGAAAGAAGACAAATATGCAATACATGGTAACCATGCAATGCACATTATGTATGCATGATCAAGATAATGCAATGGATGTGAACCCTAAAAAAGTAGAACAAATTGCGAGGGTTTTATGTTAATAAACGATGATCAACTATGGGGGAACTCCTTACTTTAGAGGCTTGTCCAAAATAACTTGCTCAAATTACTTGGAGAACCCCATACTAGGTTGCATTTGTCTTCCTGATCATTTTGGTATATTACACTTAAGTTTCTGAATTTATTGAAATAAAACATTATTTTTATTATTTTAATGAATTTAATTCAAATTCAAATAAGGCCTAATTTTGAACTTTGTCAAACATGAATGAAAATGATATTAACAAGTAGATTACAATTTTTTGAACATCTTGAATATTTTTTCATAATTTTTGGACTTACAGATTAAAGTTATTTAATTTATAACATATAAACATTTTCTATAATTCTATTTAAAGTGGGGCCCATGTGTCAGTTTAAACTCTATTTAATTTTATTTCTCCGAATATTCAGGGGAGAACACGTGGCGAGGTGACGTCGTGCTGAGGTCACTCCCACTTCAGCCGATGGCCGACCTGTCGCGACCCCGGACCCAGAGATATACATATTGTTATGTGCTCCTAGCCATGGATTCATAAGGGCTTCAGGGTTACCAGCCCCGGCCGCAACAAACAACGGCAGGCAGACTGGATTCATCGGCACGTAGTCCAGATCCCCAGTCTACTACTCCTTGTATCCATGCTAGTCATAACCAACTGTGCATATCAAAGCATCCACGAATTGAAAGAAACTGAAGGAAACGGGACCAAAGATATACAGAGATGCTATGTGTCCAGAAAGTGCAACAACAATCGAGGGTTACTGGGGTTACCTCGCCCCAGGCCGAATCACATCGGCAGGCGGGCTCGGACATGGATCATCGGCTCCACAACCCCTCGACTGCGACAACTATGCAGGCATAGCCAAAACTGTATAACAATGAGCTCGAAACCAACAACCGATCAAAGCAACACTCTAGACATTGAAGTTGTATTAAACATGTGTTACTAGAGTATAGCTTTACAAACAGAGGTCACATGACCCAACATTACATCAGACAACGGAAGGCAAATTATGTTGCTAACCAACAAGAACCAAAAGGCCTAAGAGGCCGCAACATAAGGCGACGTCCCAGCCTATAGATTCCAGGCTGCTACCTGGGAACCCCAAACTACTCGTCGATGTCCACGTTGAATCACCACCGAAGTGAGAACTTCACCTGAACCAAATTAAGCAAACCTGAGTACGGGAGGTACTCAACAAGACTTAATTAACCTATTATATATCTGCTATCATCAGAAAGGGTTTTATGAAGGTTGTTTTGCGTAAAGCAATCTTTTTTTCCAAATCGAGGAAGAACAGCACGTCTCGTAGAGTATTTTCAAAACAGATGAGGAAACTAGTCAACTACTGTAATAATCATCTTCTTGTATTCCACCAAGTCCTTCTCATTCCCACACTATCTCATGCTACAAGGATCACCCCTCTCGGCATCTCCGAGGAGGCACCCTTCAATCATGGTTAACAAGTTTTAGTCATTCCGTTGAAGTTATCTATGATCACAGAATCCGTTGCCATGTCGTCCGTAACCGTGGACACAGCTTCTCGAGGAGATTTATCCCTGCAGGGGGTACACTTTACCCACACGTACCATCCGACTCTTAACGCCACATGTACGCTCGTCCATGGAGCGCGCCAGAGGGTGCCTGGCCACGACCTTTACCTTGCTCGACCCTATCCATGAGTCAACCCAAACAGGGCCACCCCGTCAACAGGGAGTTGGCCACCTCCTGACGGCACCTGTTCTGTGAGTCGGGATCAAGATCCGTGTCCGTCCATCACTTGTCCCGGTCACGCCCTAAGTTTTCTCTAAATCGTTTTCTGACTCACACGTAGATGGAAAGATCAAACTGCGTGACTCATGGATGTGGCCAAACAAGTTAGTTGATCGAGCGCGGTCTGTTAGGCCCCGCGTGTGGTTGCACGCTCAGTCTTGGCTTCGAAGGCGCGAACTCGCTCCTAGAGGCATGAACAGGACAAAACTCCACAATCCATTGTGGCCACACATCCATGCCGTTATTTAGTCAAGTTATCAAAGATAATTCAAATCACAACAACCTGACAAAGTAGATTCACGCATTTGATCAGATTCATCAACCGGATGGATCAGATCACAACTAGGCATGGCTAAGCAAGACTCACAGGGTTTAGCAGAGCGCGCACAAACAAACCTATAGCTGCTAGGTGCAGTGGGTCAGGATATCTAGGTTATGCAGTATATAGGAGAACTCTATCTACTGACATCAGATAGTTTGGAACCGAATGCAAAGTACGAGATTCAAATCACTTTGAAACCATATATGAGCAGATAACAGGTTATGCTTGCCTTGGTTTTAATAAAACCAATAGAAATGTCTTCTCGGATAAGTGCTTGACTTGTCGGTTAAGATCAAGTATTCACCATTGGATTGCTGGCCTTCTCTTCGGAGTCACGTTCTACCGAGGGGGAAACAACACCGAAAGAGAAATAACAATCAACACATGGCATCGATGTAATGCGCAATATGTATGCATGAGCAGGTTAATGCACTAAAATAAAGCCCTAAACATGATCGTTGGGTTGCTAGGGTTCGTATGTCAGTTGAGCATTTTTACTGAACTTAGTCCGAAATAGACCCCGAAGGGGCAATTCGGACGATTATGAAAGTAGGTACCATTTTTAAAGCTCAAATGGGTTTGAAAACACCATAACTAGATTGCATTTCTCATTTTGAGCAATTTGATATATAACTTTTAATTTTCTAACTTTATTGAATAAAAACTTATTTTTCTATTTTTAAATGAATTAACAACATAAAATAGATGCTCATTTTTCAACTTTCTCAAACATGGATGAAAATTACATATTTGGGTAGAGAATATTTTTCTGAACACTTTGGTACCTTATTTATATTTTTCTGAATAATATTTGAATAGATATTCAATTTACAAAAATAAACTATTTTTTGGAAATAGAGAAAACTGGGTTATGACACCATGCTGACGTCTGACGTCAGCCGAGGCCGGGATTGCTCTGCCTCCATGCAATCGTGCGTTGGAGCGATTCACAAATCGGGTTGCACCACGAGGTGCAGGAGGCAAAGGGGAGCACAGCAGTAGCGGCGTCGCTCGGGATTGGTCACCGGCGGCTCGCCCGCAAGCAAGGGCGCGGCAGCGGGCGGCGGTGTGCGGCGACTGGGGGCTACGGAGGGGGAGGGAGCAAGGTGGGAGCCCCTACGTGCTCGGGAGCTCACCGTGGAGGTGTTGGGGCAGACGAGGAGGCGGGGCACGGCCGGAATCAGCCGCATTGAGCCCGGCGGCCGGCGGCCGGAGCTCGGGAAGAAGCATGCGATTCTCTTGATTGAGACCATCCCCGGAAACGGCACTCGACGGGGAGGTGCAGGGAAGCCTAGTGAACCTCTTGGGAAGCTCCGTTGGGCGCGGGGAAGCTCAAGTCGGCGGCGATTCATCGGCGTCCGTACGGTAGGGCTAGGGTTCGTTCACGGTAGGAGATACTGAGAGGGAGGGGAAGTGAGAGAGCCGAGGGAGAGAGAAGGAGATTCGTGAGGCTCTCCTTGGCCCTATCCACGCCACGAGGGAAGCAGGACGTGGCGCGGGGGCGCCGTCAGCGAGCTTCTGTCCTCCTGGAAGAGGTTGAAGACGACAAAAGAACTTTTCCTGGAAACCCCCCTAGAGTTTTGGAAAAAATTGCAACAAGGTCCTTTTCTTTTATAAAAAAGGATAGAAAACAAAGTTTTGAGGCCCTTTTTGCACGAATCAAATTTGGCAAAAATACTTTTTGGAAAGCTTATAAAATTTCCAACAAAACCATGTTTTGCTTTGGTGAATTTGAAATATTTTCCAACACAAAATTTTGGGAACCAAAATAAGTACTATTTGTGGTATTTTTCTCAAACCATTTAAATTCATAACTTAAATTGGTTTAAATTGGTTTCAATTTTTGTTTCCATGCATGTATGGGATGAACACACACCACACACCCTATTGTAGCAAAATTGGGATGTTACACGACCGTGGGCGAGCACGATCGCCGGCGGCGATTCCGGACGAGCTGGTTAAAACGAGAGGGTTCATACGACGCGTCTTGGCGAGGGCTACCTACTCGTGGTGGTGCCGCCCGGAAATGGTCGATGACAGCGAGCCGCCGTGCACGGATGGCGGCGGCGCTCTCGGGTTCCGGCAGTATCTACGATTTCAGCCACGGGGAGGGCAACGGAGGGCATGGGGAGGGAGCGCATCTCACCACGAGCTCAACGAGCTGGTCGATGAGGCCGAGGACGTACGGGAACGGCGGCACCCTGCAGAGAGGGACGGCGGCCGAAGAGGAAGAAGGCGGCAGAATCTACGGCGCCTAGGCCATCTCGGCTCCTCCACGTGCACGTGGTGGAAGAGGGGCCTATGCCGGTTCTCTGGAGCTCCTCAACGGGACCGTGGGGGGCCGGAAACGACGGTGATGACGAATCTCCGGCGGCTAGGGTCTGGGTGTGCTCGGGGACAGAGAGAGAGGAAGGCGTTTGAGGGGGGTTCTGCGAGGGAGGCTCGAGCTGGACGGCTCCCGGGGTCCTCATCCCCTCGATGGAGCTGGAAGCAGGAGGTGGCAAAGGGCACCGTGACGCCCCTCTCGTCCTTCTAGCTGGAGAAGAGGAAGAAATAAAAGAAAAGGCACTTTTTGGATAACCCCCTGGAAGTTCTGAGAATTACCAGGAGGTCCCTCTGTGGCTGAAAACAGACAGTTTTTGAATTTTTGAGCGCCTTTTTGGAAAGCTCTTCAAAAATGCCACATTTCCATAATTTTGTTTGTTCATTTTGGAGAACTTTTTAGAACAACTTTGTGGGTGGCTAAATTAAGTGATTTTGACTATTTCACTGGTTATTTTCAGATGCAAATTTTTGACCCACATTTTCACGCATCTATTCCATGTACACAACACCCAACATCATATTACACAAAAGTAGGGATGTTACACCCCCTCTCTGGAGAAATCATAGCCCCGCTGGAGAAAAGGCGAAACTGCCATTCTGCCCCCTCTACGTGAGCCGGAAGGGGGTATAAAAGTGGAACCAATTTCTAGGTTGTGTTAGGTTAGGCCGAAGGAACATACAAGAAAATTTTAGGGCCCACCTCTTTGCATGATTCCCCCCCTCCCCCGTTCCATCAGATCCGAGAGTATCGGGCTCTAAGTAGTCTTAGAACCCGCGAGAGAGAATTCGACGCCGGTGAAGCCCTAACACAGAGAGTGAGGAAATCTTCGGCATACAAGACCCATTACACACATGGTATTCCATACCATGTGTTTTTGTGGCATTGAGACGCTCCGGAGCCCCTCTCTGTCAAAACCCTAGCCCAGCTAGGGAAAAAGGTAGAACTGCCGTTCTGGCCCCACTACGTGAGCCGGAAGGGGGTAGCAAAGTGGAATAAATTGCTTGGTTGTCTTAGATTAGGTCCAAGGAACACCCAATACAATGGTAGGGCCCACCTCTTGGCAAGATTCCCGCTGTTCCGTCAGATCCGGGAGTTTTGGGCTCTAAGTAGTCTTGGAACCCACGAGAGAGAATCTGATGCCGGTGAAGCCCTAACACAGAGAGCGAGGGAATCTTGGGAATCCAAGACCCCATTCCACACTCTAACGCACATGGTATTGCATACCATGTGTTGTGGTGGCATTCATACGATCCAGAGCCACCTTTCCTGAGAAACCATAGCCCCGCTAGGAAAAAGACGGAATTGTCGTTCTGGCCCCTCTACGTGAGCCAGAAGGGGGTAGCAAAGTGGAACCAATTGCTTGTTTCTGTTAGGTTAGTCCCAAGGAACACCCAATACAATGGTAGTGCCCACCTATTGGAAAGATCCCCCCGTTCCGTCAGATCCGGGAGTTTCGGGCTCTAAGTAGTCCTGGAACCCGCTAGAGAGAATCCAACGCCGGTGAGGCCCTAGCATAGAGAGCGAGTGAATATTGGGAATCCAAGACCCATGCCACACTCTAACACAAAGTTATGGAGTACAATGTGTTGTGGTGGCATTCAGACGCTCCCGAGCCCCCTCTCCGGAGAAACCATAGCCCCGCTCAGGAAAAAGGCGGAACTACCGGTCTGGCCCCTCTACGTGAGCCGGAAGGGGGTAAAAAAGTGGAACCAATTTGTTTGTTGTGTTAGTTTATGCCCAAGGAACAACCTATACAATGTTAGGTCCCACCTATTGTCAAGATTCCCCCGTTTCGTCAGATGCGGGAGTTTTGGGATCTAAGTAGTCCTGGAACCCACGAGAGAGAATCCGATGCCGGTGAAGCCCTAACACGGAGAGCGAGGGAATCTTGGGCATCCAAGACCCCATGGATCACTCTAACACACATGGTATTGCATACCATGCGTTTTTGTGGCATTCAGACGATCCGGATCACCCTCTCCTGAAAAACCATAGCTCCGCTGGGGAAAAATATGGAACTGCCATTGTGGCCCCTCTACGTGAGCCGGAAGGGGGTAGCAAAGTGGAACCAATTGCTTATTTGTGTTAGATTATTCCCAAGGAACACCCAAGACAATGGTAGGGCCCACCTATTGGCAACATTCCCCCAGTTCCGTCAGATCTTGGAGTTTTAGGATCTAAGTAGTCCTGGAACCCGCGAGAGAGAATCCGATGCCGGTGAAGCCCTAACATAGAGAGCGAGGGAACATTGGGAATCCAAGACCCATTACACACTCTAAAAAACATTTTATGGCATACCATGTGTTGTGGTGGAATTTAGACGCTCCGGAGCCCCCTCTCCGGAGAAACCATAGCCCCGTTGGAGAAAAAGGAGAAACTGCCGTATGACAGTGATATTTCATAACAAACGACTCATTAGAGTTTAGTCATGCTGCAGTGATATTTCACTGAATTTTCTTTTTTCGAAATAAGCATCTGGATGTGTGCATATCATCAATCTGTAGCCTTTTGCTGTACAACAAAGAAACCATGTAAAAGACATAGCATGCTTTGCGTTCGAGGTACTTTCAGTAGATGAATGGCAGGGATTCTATTGTGACTTCACTTCATAGGAGGCACTGCAATATCAGCACGGATGCTTCTTTGTTAGTAGGCACAGACCGGTACTTACACATTGAGAGGCTTCAGCTTGGTTCGTCAACTCCATTTAGTGTTGAAACGTACTTGCTATTTACAGTAAAAAGTTTTTTTTTTTGCCAAAGCAATCAACTTTGTACAATTTTTATCTAATGGGGGTCCTTAGATAAAGAGCTTTTACCGATTGGGCTGAAAAAAGTTGGCTGCAGACTTTTATAGTTTTATTTTAAGGGGAGATAAGAAGCCATTGCCATCGCTTTTCTGCCACTGGGAAAATTTAGCTCAGGTAGAATGCACTTTTGAACTATTTACAGCTACGCTGGCTCATCATAGAAATTGTTTTTTCTTTGTAAATTTGACATGTTGTGATTTTGTAACCTCTCGGGTTTCAGATTTTACAGAAGATGTGACTTGTTTGTGTGTTTACGTGCTATCTATTTTTTTCGTAGGAGATGGCGTCAAGTCAAATGAGGATCACGGCGGAGTCAGGGCGCGGTCGTCCGGATCGTCGGTGCAACATCAGGCTAGGTCGAGGACTACGTCGCTGTTGCTGGCAATGTCGCGTGGATAGATGACGGGCCTCTGGTGACGTTGTCTACATCAAAATTTAGGAAGCAACACATGTGAGGGCTCTGTTTAGTTGCTTCGGTTTGGTTAATGTCAAGATATTTTGAATTTTGTTGCTTGGTTGTTTCATCTCATGCAGTAGTTCAATACTCTATATTAGATATGTAGGTGAACGTATGTTTTTTGTGTGAAAATGGAAATGGTTGAGGAGTGTAGTCATTCTCTGTGATTAAAGAGAATGAGGTGCTTTTAGATTTTTTCCTTAAATTAATGTTACATGGATCTTCTTAAGTTACACTCCCTTCAAGCTTAGAAATGTACCAAACAATAGCATAGTTAAATTGGTCGGCTTCAAATGGATCTATAAACTCTGCATTACATTTCATCACGTGTGTACATTAAATTTCACGATAATTTTTTTTCTTATGCCAATAAATTCGCAGTAACTCGGACATTTGCGCCAATCGGCGCAACGGGTCATCTAGTAGAGGAAGAAAATGATGTGCCCTGACTTTGTAAAATCGACTATGAGTCATTATATCCGCCATAGTATCCTTGTATGTATATCAAGTATGTGACTTGGTAGTCCTTTCGATAGGCTTGATGCCTAACGATAGCAAAAGGGTATATATAGCGACAAAGACATGGAGTTTTACATCCTTTGAAAGTTGTACTTATCGAAAAGTTGTTTTCGACGAAGTTCAAAGAGTTGACTACTACAAGATTTTGATCTTCTGTAGTGATGTTTTAGTCTTTGCGGATAGTTCTAGCAAAAGTTACATATTATTACATGGCAGTTGAATAACAAAACGAACTCTCTTCTCGAGGAAGTTTGATCAAGGATGTGTACTTGACACAGTCTGAGAGTATTGTAAAATTTAAAAGGTTTCTAGAAAGGTATGCACACTTCAATTGTTGAATAGAGCATAACTAAGTTGAAATCTTTACCTTAATGAAGTTATCAAAAGAGTTTGAGTCCATCATGAAAGGCTTGGAGGATATTGGGCATCGATATCTATAAGAGATGGATTGAAGCGCCTGATATGATTGCAGCCAAATTACATAGATGAAATATTGAAGTAAGTCAATATCAAAATGACAAGGAGTTATTGTCACATGGAAAATAAACTTAGCAAGATTCAAGTGTTTTGACACATGATGAGCATCATTAAAATTGAGATTTCTAAGTCATCTTTCCATGCTATGTACACAACCATATGAGCCCTATGCTATAAAATGTTATAGCAGGATAATTCATATGATGATTAGACAATAGTGGGAGAGATCCTTGTGTCATTTTTAGAAAGGATAAGGATATGTTTTCCTATGTAGTAATGACAAAATGTTAGTTGTAATATGTTACACTAATAGTCTTGTCATATATTCAAGTAAATTTATCTCAATTAAAATACGTGATGAAGGGTAGCACAATAGGATGGAAGAATGTTCCATGCTGGATTTGAAAGAGTTTCAAAATTAAAATATTGTGACAGATACTACAACAAAGGCTAAAGTATATCGTTGTGTTGACAGCTGATAATAAGCGTATTTTGTGTCAATGAGTTCTTTATGAAATTGGTGAATTTCCAAGAATGCTGACACTATGAAGCTACATTTTCACAATGTTAGTAACATTAGTTTAAGCTGAGGAATTAAGGTATCACCGGAACTTGGTGAAATTCCAAGAATGCTAACACTATGAAGCTACATTTTCACAATGTTAGTGACATTAGTTTAAGCTGGGGAATCAAGGTTTCACCGATTGACCATATATATACAAAGCCATCTCATTAGAGAATGAGTGATGCGTGTAGACGCAAAGAACATGCACTGAACAGTTCAGATCTTTGTGATGATGTTTACCACATTCGAAGCATGGTAATAACACTGGAACACCATATGTGTTAAGTGCTTACTGACTAGATTATTGACTCTAGTGCAAGTGGGATACTGAAGGGAATATGCCCGAGAGGAAATAATAAAATGGTTATTATCTTATTCCTTGTTTATGATGAATGTTTATTTCTCATGCTAGAATTGTATTAACCAGAAACGTTGAAACATCTGTGTTTAATGAACAAACAATGGTTCCTAGTAAAGCCTCTCTTTTAACTAGCTCGTTGATTAATAGATGATCAAGGTTTCCTGATCATGAACATTGGGTGTTGTTAATAACGGGGTCATGTCATTAGAAGAATGATGTGATGAACATGTACCCAAAGTGAATATAGCAATGCGATCAAGTCATTAAGTTTACATTGTTATATCAAACATACGAAGTAACTTATTCCTTAGACCATGAGATCATGTCAATCACTGATACCGGAAGGGTGCTTTGATGTCATCAAACGTCACACTGTAACAGGGTGACTATAAAGGTGCCGTTAGGTATTCGGAAAGTATTAGTTGAGGATCATGGATCAAGATTGGGATTTCTCCATCCAAAATGACGGAGAGATATACTCTGGGCCCTCTCGGTGATATCACATCGACACCGCTTGCAAGCACGTGATATGATCACAAGGATGTTATATCATGGGAACGAGAAAATAGTACTTGTCGGTAACGAGATTAAACAAGGTATGGTTGATACCAATGATCAAATCTGGGACAAGTAAAATATCGTGAGACAGAGGGAATTAGTCACGACGTTGATGGTTCACACGATCACGAGAGTCATCGTTGAATATATAGGAGTCATCATGGATATCTAGATCCCGCTGTTGATTATTGATCGGAGAGGAGTCTCGATCATGTATATCTTATTCGCGAACCGTAAGGTGACAAACTTAAGGTTCGATGACGCATTTGAGAGGATATGGAATATCTAAGAATATTTTGGGCAGGACCGAAATTGTTTCGGGGAAAATTGAAATAGTTCAAGGGTTTTTCATCGAATGGTTGTTAATAGAATTAACAAATGATTCGAGGTTCTATATGCAAAAGTTTGTTAATAGAATTAACAAATTCTGAAATAAAGAAATAAAAATGTTTTATTTACGGATTTTCTAAGTGGAGTTTTAAGGGAAAATGAGTGGATGTGTGCGAGGCTTCCACTCACATGAAGAGGGAAGAGGTGGGGGAACCACCATGGCTGGCCGCACCCCCTCTTGGGCTACCTCCCCCTCCCCTATAAAAGGAGGGTGAGATCTCCTCTTCTCACACATTGCCCACCTCATTTCCTCTCCACCCGCTGCTCCATTCCATGGTCTCCGGCTTGGCGAAGCCCTGACCATGGGATTCTTCACCACCACCACGCTGTCGTGCTGCTGGAGTTCCGAGGGATCCTCTACTTCCGCGCCCCGCTGGATCGAGGGAACGGATGTCGTCATCAACCGTACGTGTGACCAATCACGGAGGCACCGCCGGATTGCGGTGCACATCTTCTCGCTATCGGGATCGGTGTGAGTACGACTATACCAACAACAAGATTAGATCTTGGCCTTTCGGGTGACTCTCGCGTAGGAAATTTTTTGTTTTCTATGCAACGACCCCTTTAATTTTAACAGTGAAACTTAGCAATCACCTTGCATCATGAAAAGTAACACAAATAAAAGATCATGAATAATAATGCACTTGAAAGTTATACATTTGTTTCAAGCATAAAGAAAACATATCAAAGTGATATTTCGCTTGTCCTTAAGAGTGGGGCAAAACATAATTGCCAGGACACGTTAGAAGTTCAAGAAGATGACTAGAACAGATAGTTTGTGTCACGACCCCAGACCCAGAGGTATACATACTGTTATGCGCTACTAGTCATGGACCCACAAGGGATTTAGGGTTACCATCCCCGGCCGCAACAAACAACAGCAGGTAGACCGGATTCAGCGGCACGCAGGCCGGATAACACCGGTACTACTACTCCTTGTGTCTGTGCTAGTCATAACCAACTATGCATACCAAAGCATCCACGAGTCATATGAAACTGAAGGAATGGGACCAAAGCTATACATATATGCTATGTGTCCAGGAAGTGCAACAATAATCGAGGGTTACTGGGGTTACCAAGCCCCAGGCCGAATCACATCGGCATGCTTGCTCGGAAATGGATCATCGGCTCCACAACCCCTCGACTTTGACAACTACGCAGGAATAGCCAAAACTGTATAACAATGAGCTCAAAACCAACAACCGATCAAAGCAGCACTCTAGACATGGAGTTGTATAAAGTTACTAGAGTAAAGCTTTACAAAAAGAGGTCACACGAGCCAATATTACATCAGAAAATGGAAGGTAAACTATGTTGCTAGTCAACAAGAACCAAAAAGGCCTAAGCGGCTGCAACATAAGGCGACGTCCCAGCCCATAGATTCCAGGCTGCTACCTGGGAACCGCAAACTACTCATCGATGTCCATGTTGAAACCACCACTGAAGTGAGATATTCACCTGAATCAAAATTAAGCAAACCTGAGTACGGGAGTACTCAACAAGACTTAGTTAATCTATTATAAATCTGCTATTCTTGGAAAGGTTTTATGAAGGCTATTTTGCGTAAAGCAAGATTTGTTTCTCCAAATCGAGGAAGAATAGCACGTCTTCTTAGAGTGTTTTCAAAACATATGAGAAAGCTACTCAACTATTGAGATCATCATTTTATTGTATTCCACCAAATCCTTCTCATACCCAGACTATCTCATGCTACAAGGATCACCCCTCTCGACTTAGTCGAGGAGGCATCCTTCATTCGTTATCAAAAAAATTTAACCATTCCGTTCAAGTTATCTATGATCACAGAATCTGTCACCAAGTCGTCTTTAACCGCAGACTCAACTCTTTGAAAAGATTTAACCCTGCAGCAGTGTAGAACTTTACCCACACGTACCAACCGACTCTTAGTGCTACCAGGGTTAGCACTAGTCCGGGAAGTGTCAGCAGAGGGTGGTCGATTCCCAGCCTTTACCTTGTCGAACCATATCCATGAGTCAACCCAAACAGGGCCACCCCCTCAACATGGAGTTGGACACCTCCTGATGGCACCTGTTCTGTGAGTCGGGATCAAGATCCGTGTACGTCCATCACTTGTCCCGATCACGCCCTGTTTCTCCAAAACATTTTCCGACTCACACGAAAATGGAAAGCTCAAACTACGTGGCTCATGGATAAGGTTAACCAAGTTAGTTAGTCGGGCGGGGTTTATCGGCCCACGTGTGGTTGTACACTTAGTCTTGGATCAAAGGCGAGAACTCTCTCCTAGGGGCATGAACAGGACAACACGCCACAACCTATTATGGCCTCACATCCATGTCGTTATTAATCAAGTTATCAAAGATAATTCAACTCACAACAACCTGACGTAGTAGATTCACGCATTGACCAGATTCATCAAACGGATGGATCAGATCACAACTAGGAATGGCTAAGCAAGACTCACAGGGTTTAGCGAAGCGCACAGAAACAAACCTACGGCTGCTAGGAGCAGTGGATCAAGAAATTGAGGCAACACAATAACTATAGCAGAACTCTATCTAAGAACATAAATACTTTGAACCGCATCCAAAGTACGAGATTCGAAACACTTGGAAAACCATATATGAGCAGATAAGAGCTTATGCTTGCCTTGGTTATAAGAAAACATTAGAATGGATCTTCTGGAATAAGTGCTTGACTTGTCGGTTAATATCAAGTATTCGCCATTGGAATTGTTGATCTTCACTTCGGAGTCGCATTGTACCGATAAGAATCAAACACCGAAACAGGAATAACAATCAACACATGGCATCGATGCAAATCGCAATATGTATGCATGAGCAAGTTAATGCACTAAAATAAGTCCCTAAACATGTTTGATGGGTTGCTAGGGTTCGCATGGCAGTTATGCATGTTAACAGAAATTAGCCCCGAAATGGTCCTCGGAGGGTATTTCGGGTGATTTTGAAAGTGTGTCAAAATTTAATTATTTAATGAGTTTGGAAACATCATAAATGAGTTGGATTTGTCATTTTGAGAATTTTGGTATATAATGTGTAGTTTTCCGATTTTAATGAATAAAAACTTATTTTCTCTAATTTAAAATGATTTAAATAACATTTAAATGAGGGTCAAAAATCAACTGTGTCAAACATGAATGAAAATTACATAAACATGTAGAGTTTATTTTTCTGAACAATTTGGTACCTTACCTTTATTTTTCTGAATTATAAAACAATAGTTTTTCAATTTCCAAGTTGTATTCTTTTCTGGAATTTAAATAGAGGTAGGGCCCACGTGTCAGAATTTTCCAACTACAAGAAAATTAAAAGAAAAAGAGCTGGCAGCCTGGACCCATGGTGACGTCATGCTGACATCACCGTGACGTCAGTAATGTCCAGGCCGGAGCTGCTATGGATGGATCTCCCGTTCCTGTGCGGTATTTCTATATTGGTTTGCTCCGTTGGGTAGAGGGGACAACAGGGAGCGGTATGGTGGCGGCGCCGCCAGGTAATTGCAACCGGAACCTCGCCGGCGTGCAGGTTTGACGGCGGCCGAGGGGGAGCTCGATGACAACGACGAATTCGTGTAAGAATTGCAAGAATTAAGCACACTACGAGGCGTAGAAGCTCACTGAGGTCGTGTAGGAAGTGACGGGAAGGCAAGGAGCGGCAGGCCGACATCGGAATCGTCCACAGTGGCAGTTGCCAGGGTCGGTGAAGACGTAGACAAAGACGGGGATCCCGGCCTTCCTCGACTGACTCCTTCCACAGGGAAATAGAGGAGGACGCGAAGGTCCTATTGGAGTGCTCTGGGAAACCGAGCGCGGTCCAGGGCGGTGGCGATTCGCGGCAGCCGGCAATAGCAGAAGCTAGGGTTTAGGATCTTGGGGTTTCCCTGCTTGTGGGATACATACAGATAGCGAGAGAGAGGTCGGGGAGCGGCCAAGAGAGAGGAGGAGAAGGAGAACACGACGGCCTCAGCGCCTTATCCTCGCGGAATGGACGAGCAGGAGGTGGCAGCAGCAGCCACGCAGCTTCGCCTTCTGGCCGGAGCTAAAAGAAAGGGGGAAAAGAAAACAAAAAACTACAAAAACCCCCTGAAGTTCCTAGATTTTGCAAAGTGGTCCTTTTCTCTTTAAAACAGGACAGAAACAGGGTTTCTGAGGGCCTTTTTGCAAACAGAAAAATTTGCAAAAATGATAATTGAAATCCTTGTCAAATTAGAAAACTCACCATATGTTGTTTTGGTGAAATTGAAATAGTTTTTAGTTGAAATTTTTGAAAACCACATTAAGTAGTATTTGTTGAATTCTCTCAATTTCCAAGTTAAAACATGATTAAATTTTTGTTTCATGCATGTATGAGGTGAACACAACACCACAAACCCTTTTTTACAAATGTGGGGATGTTACAAATCTACCCACCTTACAAGAATCTCGTCCCGAGATTCTCGAAGGAGAAGAAAGAAGGAACACCGGTTTTGAATGGTCTTCTCGAACCTTGCAGTTTATTCTTGAAGAGATTGGTCCGTAGCATCATGAAGTGTTGATTGGCTACACCTTAGGTAGGAGGGAAAACTCTTAGGAAATGATCTTCACAAAGATCGAGTATCTCATGGCTAACTCATGGAAGGAGTTTTACAGAACATGTGAGGTAACAAGCATGAGACACATCAATGTAACAGATGGAATAGGAGAAGGTTTCAAGTTTGTGGACGAATATTCTTGAAAGGATTTAAAATATGAGCTTTGGACAAGACCTTAAATCCTTTTGGAAAAGATAGGTTGAACAACTTGTGACACTGAGGTTTCTTCCAACAGAATACCAAGATAGAGAGGGTGGTCTTGGATACCACAAAGTAATATCCATAGACAGAAGAGAACACGAGAACCCAATGGAAAACCTTGTCAAGAATCAAGATGTTATTTCACAGCGGAAGATGGGTAACCAAAATAAGGTGGAGGACCGTAATGAAGGAGGAACTCTTGGTCACACCATAAAGATGAGTAACCATCGCTATTTAAATACCGAAAGGAATAAGGATTCTCTTTCCTATTGTAGTTTGGACGTAACAATACGTTTACCACATGGTTAAGATCCCATGGCTAAAGTGACTGACAAATTCACACAACGTGTGAGATGAACAGAACTTCAAGTACCAATAACTTGAAAAAAGGAACTGATCAACAGCAGTTACAAAACACCACGAGATGGTTCTCATGATGAACTTGTTTCCACTAGAAGAGAGATCTGGAGGATTGACATAGGTACATTGGATAATTTTTTTTCCAAATTGAACTTTATGTTCTAGATACCGACAGCCGGATCATGACAAGCCTTCTGGAGGTCATCAAGTGAAAGCCAAACATTGGTTTGGAAGAACGGGGAGGAAAACTTCTAGAATGAATCACACAATCATTCTCATAAGGAGTGGTTGTTTTTCCTCATTCAAGGAGAGATGGTATTAGGCCTTCCGGCTAATTGTGTCAACCACAACATCAACCATGCCGTATTTTCAAATGGACCTAATTCAATACCCTTGAAGAAAACACCAGCCGTCGTTGCTGCTTGAGATTCAGCTCTGGTTAATGGGTTGATAACTCAGACTCAATATGTGTGATCGAAGAGGTTGCACCGGTTAGCAACGAGATACGTTTACTAGTTTCTCCAGATATGGACTACGATGTCACACTCAAGAAGATGAGCGAGATTGCAGAACTCATGTATTATCAACCTGCGAAAGACGGTTGCACCTACATGGTTTACTTGCAGAGGAATACATCAGAGTCCTTGTTGGGAAGATGATTAAGAAGACAAAAAAATTCTTGGACTTCTTATCTTCTATGAACAATCAGTCAGTGTCTTAGTGTGGATGCAAACTTCTTCGGGAAATATAGGTATAACCATCCATCTCCAGAATAGTCCACACATGCATGACCTAGGTAGGATTATTCCCGAGGGAACAAGGAAACTATTCTCGGGTCCACGGCGACAACTTTAACCATAAGAAAATGAACTAGAGAAAGTCACTTCGAACTTGAAGCACACAACTTAGTGATGACACAACGATGGTTCTCAAAAGTTTTTCGACATTAGTGCCAATTTTTCAGCATGAACCTCTTTCAACTTGGATAGATAGGAATGTCATCGATGGGATTAACAACACAGTTATCAAGATACTCCAAGAAGAGGTATTCATATAACACATGAACAAGGAGAAATATTATTTAAACTAAAGGACATGAAGGTGTACTCGGTTAAAACACCATGAGTGAAAACACCATCAAGATAGTCCTTGGATTCTAATCTTGGTTTGACGATAGCCCAAATCAAATCAAGGGTAGAATGATAGCATGTCCATTGAAGAGATACTATCATGTTTCAACAGGATGAGGACTATACATCCCATTCCAAAGGAACAAGTTAGGCTGAGCTCTTGTATTTCAACTCTCCAAGTTATTGTTTAAGATCAACCAACTATTCCAGGGTATCCAGCATAGCTTTCTTGGGGGAATAAGTAGTTCAAATCACCCCATGTTTAGATATCATGGTCAGATAACAATCTAGTGATACTTCTAGAAAAACAACCAGAATATCACAACCTACCGGTATGTCTCGAAGTTTGAAAGGAATCTTGATTTTTAAAGCAACTGATATGATCTTGACAGCTTCAACATGAACCTAACTCTTTGACCAGGAATGTGCACCGGAATGAACGAATTTGGTAACACGGTCAACTTTAAGTGGAGACTGGGTGACCAGTAGTGCTAAGAAGTATACAGATGTTTCTTAGATTTTTTTTCAAAGCATTAGGCTTGCTGAGGATATCTGATACACTTGTCGATGAACAGACCCATCATTATCACGCATTCAAGATGGGAGGAAGGGTGAGTCAAGACATGTAAGAGCATCACTTCATCAATAAGGCCATGAAACTCAACACAACCTCCTGATATAAAAGAGTGTGGTACTCGAAGGTAGAACAGAACATAAGCTAATGAAACTTCTTTATTTTGTGTATTACAAAACTTTGACCTGGTCCTAGAGATGAACGAGGTATTGGAGTTTGTTTCTCCTGACATTCCAAGGTGGAATGTTTAGACTGAACACAAGAGCAAATACGTTGGAAGACTCCAACATGCATATGCAACTTTCTTTACAAACAATGGACGAAGTTTAGGAAGCAATTAAAGATTAGGAACATGCTCCGGAAAATCCTGAGATCATGTTTGAAAGCACAGGGTAATACTCATTCGTAGAACCCATGCAAAATAAAAGTATAGTTGAACTAAGAACTAATGTCTGGAATTCATGATGACCACTCTTGTTGTGATCCCTTTTTGTTCCAAAAGAAAGCATATGGCTATTGTGGTTAAGATTACTTAGCGATCCTGAGGTACAAAATGTTCCTCAGGGTCAACAGAACGGATCTTGGATTAAAGGTCAGCGTCCTGTACTGATGGCATGAGCATCACATGGTTATAGAACCACATGTTTCAACCCACCGCAATTCAGCACATTCCGGGGGCCTTCGGTTCAAGCCCGAGGGTTAAAACGCAAAGAAAGGAGTAACTACTATCTTAGTGCCTTGAAGGACACTACGAATAGCAATCACAAAGTATCTTTCAAAAGATAAACATAGCTCCAGAAGTATTTGAGAAAAGGACAAAGAATATCTTTTAGATGAAACGAAATATCGGGACTTTAGATTTGAGACACTAGAACATGAGAATGTGGAATCCATACAACTTTGAGAGATTATGTTTGGAAGGGAATCTCTCAGTTTGAATCAAAAGATAACGAATTACTGAACACACACAACTCTAGAGACTCAACACTAGGTCAACTTGGGTAAAAGACGTCCTTTCCAAAGAAGGCACCTAGGTTTTGAGTGACTAGAAGAGATAGAAAACCCTTTTCAGATCAAAACAGGTAAGATGACCCAGAGTTCGAGTGATACCAGTTAAGGAGCAAAAAGAATCCTAATAAGGTTTTCACAACTCATTTGGAGTTTCAAAATAGTTTTCACAAACTCTAGATTCAACATCGACCAAGCAGTAAGGTTTTCCTACAGGCAGTCCTGCTCTGATACCATGACTTGTCACGACCCCGGACCCAGAGGTATACATACTGTTATGCGCTCCTAGTCATGGACCCAGAAGGGCTTCAGGGTTACCAGCCCCGGCCACAACAAACAACGACAGGTAGACCGGATTCAACGGCACACAGCCCGGATAACAACGGTACTACTACTCCTTGTGTCCGTGCTAGTCATAACCAAGTATGCATACCAAAGCATCCACGAGTCGTATGAATCTCAAGGAACGGGACCAAAGCTATACAGAGATGCTATGTGTCCAAGAAGTGCAACAGGAATCAAGGGTTACTAGGGTTGTCGTGGGATAATCACGGCAGATGTTACCTGGGGTAACTGATCTTGGGGCAAGACGACACAGGCGTTTGGGAGAGGGTTTAGCTCAGAGGGAAACATGGTGAAATTCGATCTGGTTGCCGGCAATCAAAGTCGCCGAGTCTCCGATCTTGATATAATAACTCAACTCTGGGATTACGCTCGATGCTCGATATCACACGATGTTGCTAGGGTTCTTCGATCTCTGCCTAAACTAGACCTAGGGGACGGTTTATAAAGCACCCGCACCCCCTGGCTTATTCTCCAAGGCGCATCCTGAATCCTACCCGGACCCGGCGCACAAACCTTAACTTTCTCCTACCATAACCCACAATCCGGGTTACTAGGCCTACAAGTTTGGGCCTTCACAGATTTCCTTATCCTTAGCCGGGCCCTATGCACCGTCCTTTGGGCCGGGTTACTCCTTGGAGTTTGGCATACCGGGTTATCGTCCCCCCGTCAGTAGTCCCCAGAATAGCCTGGGCTTCATGGATCCTCCTTGAAGCGCTTGTTATTCCCTGCAAAGATATCAAACGTACGGGCATATAGAGGCCGGGTTAAGATGTTTTGATATTCAGCTAAGCCTTACTCCATGGTGGCCATATAGTAATCCGGCTCTTTCCCAATTACCCAACTTACTTTCCCAGATAAAATCCCAAAATGCCAAGATTTCGCACCCGATAATCGACCCTGATATCGCGGGGTTAATTTCCTTCTTCCTTTTATCCAGATGCCTGGCACGATATTTGGCGCATATCTCGCCAAAACTCAAATTAATAGCCGTTTACTTCCGTAACTCCTGGCTCCTGCTCACTGAGCTAGGCTTATCCATTCGCACTATAAATAAACCCCTTAGGGGTGACCCGAACCCTAACGGCTCATTTCCCCCACTCCATTCCTTTCTCCCTCTGAGCTCTCTCTCTCACTGAGCGCCACCACGGAAATTCCGCACGCATCATCGGAGCTCATCGGCCGGAGGCTGCGCTCCGCCACTGCTCGCCCCGCGCCGCCGCCAAGATCCGCCGGCGAATCCTCATCCGGCCCATCAAGAACCGCGAAGGGACACCAGGCGTGCGCCATCTGCCTCCGCAAGGCTTCCCTCAGATCTCCTCCGGTAAACCTTTTGCACCTATCAATTTGCCCTTGCAACTTTTGACTTTACCTCAGATTAGATCCAAGTCAGCCCGCCACGGATTTCTCAGCTATGCCGAATTAGGCTACCCATAATCTCTTCTAGCTTGCCCAAAGGATAAAGCGCGTACTCCAATCCACTCTCCTACCACCCGCAATCATTATTCTTGCCACAAACCTGAAGATAGAACTTCCAATCTAGGCTCGAACTACCCAGAGTTTCCGCCTTTGCATCGATCACCCGGCTGGACCTTTCCTTTCTAGTTCCTTCCATTCACGTTAAGTGCCTAAGCAGCCGTCCATTGTCTTCAAAAAACTTCCTCATCATTTAGATCCCATAATTTTCGCCATAATGCCTGACACCCGGGTAATTTCGAACTTTGCTCTGCGAACTAACACCCGGATCACTCGCAATTTTTCATATCTCAATATTACCCGGCCTATACTTGGCCGGCTCGCAACTTCCATGTCTTAATCCTCTTTTATCTTGTACTTTGCAGCTCAACCACATGGCTCCCAAGAAGCAGGGGAAAACTCCAACCAAGGCTAAAGCCACCAACTCCATATCTGCCAACTGGGCGCGGTCTACGGTCACAAAGGCCAAGTTAGAGGAGCTGGTGGAGCTGGGAGTTCTTCCTCCTCAAGAAGGTATCCAGTGGAGGGTGCCGGGTAAGGAGACCCGGCCTACCCCAACAAAAGATGAGGTAATCTGTTTCGTGGAGCATGTGACCCGGGGTTTTCGACCGCCGGGTCACCCCTTTTTCCGTGATATCCTTAGTCACTACGGCCTTCGTGTCTTTGACATTGGACCCAATTCCGTACTAAACATTTCCCATTTTATTGTCCTTTCCGAATCCTACTTGTGCACTCCGCCAAGTCTAGCTCTTTTTATTGAGCTTTTTCAATGCAAACCGTGCCGCGAAAGCGGTGATGGGGCGCTTCTCGCTTGCGGCGGGGTTTCTATCCAGCGCCGCAAAAACTCTCTGATGCCACCCCTCACCCTTAATTCCCATGTCAAGCATTGGCAGCTCTCATACTTCTATTGCCAAGACACTTCCCCACCCGGCCAAAAGAAACTTCCGGGTTATTCGGAGGGTCTCCTTGACATTTCTGATAAGTTTAGTGCCTTCGCCCCTGACTCGGACAGGGAGGCAATTCAACCTTTACTAGCCAAAATCGCCACTCTCACAGCCCAAGGCCTCATCGGGCTCAACCTGGTGAAGACCTGGGTCGACTTCAGGATTCAGCCCAATTCCATCCGCACAAAGTGCTTGTGCGAGTATTCAGGGGAACCTTCAGACCCGCTCCGGTACTCCGACAACATCTTCGCAGCTGGCGACACTCATAAAACCATCAAGGGTTTTTTGACAGAAAAGCTCGAGGTAATCCGGAACATATCCGGGTTAGAGCCCTTCACACTTGAGAACCCAGCCCCCAAGGTAAAAACCCGACTTTGATGCCTTTTCTTTTGCTCTTTCCACTCAATGCGGTTAATAACCCTTATGTTAACACTTTTCAGGCTGATGATGATTTTTGGAAAACTAATGCCTCCCCTAGCTCCGAAAGTCCAGAGGAGCAAGAAACGGTTAACTCGGAAGAAGGTACTCTCCGGATTTTATTTGGTTCCCTTGAACTCACCATAACCCCTTCCTTTCTAACCATAACTTTGATGATATCCAGAACAAGAAGATGACGAGGAAGAAAACTCCGATGGCAAGGTAGAATCTGCCAGCGACGAGGAAGAACTGGAGCCGACAGTCAAGGTCGGACCCAAAAGAAAGACCCAAGAGGCCACCTCCAAGGTTTCATATCTCCCTCTTGCATTCAACTCGCATTACTTTAATGATATACTTGAGCTAACTTGACATTATCCCACTGGCCGTTCTTGAAGGAGTCGCCCGTGCCCAAGCGTAGGTCAACTCGAAATCACCCGGGTGATGATGCCCTTAACCCGGGTATTTCATCGACCCCCCCGCGGCGGGCTGGTAATTACCCTATCTTTGCTGGGTCAAGACATTCTCTTTAAACCATTCCCATATGACATCTAACTTGATAATTTCCAGCTTCTCCCGAGTCCAGCGATGGATTTCCTTGTGACTTTGCGGTGAATACCGGGTAAGATCCCTTTCCTGATGTTCCACCATATTTCATCACCCTTTCTTGACTGTGTATTTAACTATTGACTGACAACACCTTATAGGGCCACGGTCGTTGTCAGCGATCAAGAGGAAATGGAGGCCGAGGGCCCGGGTAAGGGGAGCCCGGCTGATAAGACTACAGCCGCGTCCAGCGGTGAAAAACAAGCGTCGCCGCCAAACCCGGACACGCAAGGAGCCGAGTATCCAATTGCTTCCCATGCAAGCAAGAAGAACAAAACCACCGTCTTGGGTGAAGAAGAAAGAGCGTCGGATTCCGACACACGGATGACCCGGGTTCCGCCTCCTACTAAGAAAAAAGCTCCTTCCCGGAATTTCCAAGGCCCCGGGTCTTCTGATACGAGTAAAGATACTTTCGATCAGTTGATGAACACTCTCCTTACTATCAAGACTTCGGAGGGCCAGATCTTGGAGCGCATGGCTGCAGAGCACCAGGTAAGGACACTTTGTATCTCATATTGCATAGCTAGTCCCCAAGTTCCAAGTATGACTTAATAAAGTGATGCTTGGTACTTTACACCACATTCGGCTTTCCATACAATCCAACTAATACTTGCATTCCTTGCTACTTACAGGCACAGATAACCCGGTCTGATGAAACTTTACTGAGGACCGAACAACTTCTTCTTGCCGAGATGAAACGAAGGGAAATCCTTGAGGATGACATGAAAACCTTGAAGAAAGACGTTTCCAAATACAAGAAGAAGTGCAATGCCGCTCAGACCGAACTGAAGAAACTATCGGACCAGGTCTCCGATACTTATCAGATCTTGCTCAGTAAGTTTTCTGCTGCCGATTGGCTTCATGTCTTTACTTTATTATAACAGACTCGGGATTACTGATACGCTCTTTCTTTTGTTACGACTGCAGGTGCCAACCTTGCGGCCCCAGAGGAAAATGCCATTGCCAAGGCTAAAACCCTCAAGACTGTACTCCGGACTTTCTTTGCCGGCACAAAATTTATGTTGGATGCTGTGAAGTGGCCTACGGAAGTATATCCGGGTGAAGAGAATCTCGTTCAAGCCTGTTCCACTGTGCCTGGGTGGATTGAAATCTGGAAACGCTCATCATGCCGAATTGGAATGACCCGGGCTTTTACTCTGGCCAAGGCTTTCTTTCCAAAGCTTGACCCGGCAAAGGTAACATCCGGGTTTCCCGAATTCAAGGCTGACGGTTCCAAATTTACACCCAAGGATTTCAAAGCCATACAAGCCGCAGTGCGCCCCTCAGCTACCGCTTTGGCCGATAGCTTGGATCTAAATACGATTATGAGTGCATATGACGCCGATGGCAAAGTTATTACGGAGGACGCGCCCCCGCCTTTTGATATCTTGGAGAAGTGGGTTTCTAGCTCGGCCAGGAAGAGGGAAGCGACTGCGAAGAGGGAGGCCGAGTTAAGATCGGGCCCGTCTGCCTCTACACCAGCCGTCCCTCCACCAGTCCGCCCTGATGCAATGAGTCCGGGTAAGGGTGCCAGGAAGGCTAAGCAGCAAACCCAGGATTCAGACCCGGAAGGCCGTACTCAGGAGGCCGAATAGGGCCGTATTATCATAATACCTTGTAATGCTTTGTAATCACACTGTTATGCTTTTGATGGTGCGCCTGTGCACCCCTGATACTGATGCCGTACCTTGTAACGTACTTTTTAGTCCGTGATATACTTTGCGGCTTTTCTGGTCTTTTGATAACCGTATTGCTTGCCTATTCTTTGAACTTTTTCTCGATACCCGATTCTCTATTTTGGCTCCCTTCGGAAGACTCGGTTTTCCGAGTACCAGGGGCTTTGATACGTGGACTTTTTCTTTTAAGTCCCCAAGACTCGGATGGTGAGGTTTTTCGAACTGCGATAGCCAAGTAGTTTGTTTCTGTTTCGAAGTCCCCCAGTCCCCATGACCCAAAGTCCGAGTCATGGGGGTGTGGCCTTTCTCAGAGAACAAATTATTTTTTACCCAGTCGCAAGCCTAAAGCCATTGCGTGTGAATACTGAAGTTATGCTTGATAGTTGTTGAGTTTCTGGCTTTTAGCCTTGTACTCTGCATAAACTTGTGGTTTAGATGACCCTTTTGACTATCTTGTACTGTAAGCCGGCTTTCGCGTGGATACCATGTTGTTACATCCATACGAGAACAGTGTCAGGCAAGTCCCATTGGGCTTCATGGCTGATTGTAATCGTAAGCGAACGAATCATGCCACTTTAGTGCGAGTCACATCGAGCTTAAGTAAGAAAAGTCAAGAAAATTTGGCTCCTTTGTCCAGTTATAAGATTGCAGCCGTACTCGTTTGCGAATAATCGGCCCTTATAACTTATAGGCATCAAGGCCGGGTCTTTCGGGTTAGTGGTTGGTCACTTGAGCAACCAACCCCCAAGACCTACATGCACTTGATTCTTTTAATGATACTGAATTACGGATGTCGCATGGATACTACTTACTTGTAATCAGGATGTAATGATATAGGACTTGATAACCATCTCTTTATTGATACTAGAAATTTTGGATCAGCAGGAAGCCTCATTAAAAACCTTCCAGTCCCCTTAGGTACCCTGGGTAGGAAAAGAGCGCGTCTGAAACCTGCTGCCCGTTACATTGGTTAGTTCTTCATAAGCACTGGTCCCGGTCTGGCTTGACCAATGCACATTCTCCATGTGTTGGACCTTTTCCTGGTGAGTACCGGGTTCGCTAGCCAACCCGGGTGGGGTGTTCCCATGACTTGGCTGGTTGTGAGCGGCCGTGTAGCTTCTTCCTTTACAGCGGATTGCTTGGGGGAGTCATCCTCGGTTAAGGCCACCATTTTAGCATCTTGCGTTACCTTGGATTTTGTTCTTTCACCTTCAGTACTCGGCCTTTTTGATGTGGCTCTATCCTCCGGGTCTGCTTGAGACCGATAATGCTTGAGTTCTTCTTTTCTACAGGCCTGCTCGGCCATTGCTGCATCTCCTTCATCGCATTCAGCTGCTATGTCTCGATTTCCATGTATGGTAATGGTCTTCTTGGGACCCGGGATTTTTAGCTGTAGATATACGTAACACGGCCTAGCCATGAATTTGGCGTAAGCCGGCCTTCCAAATAGCGCGTGATAAGGGCTGCGCAATTTCACTACCTCAAAGGTAAGCCACTCAATTCGATAGTTATCCTTTGACTCTCCAAAGGCTACCTCCAATGCGATTTTTCCCTCGGGGTATGCTGAATGACCCGGCACTATCCCATGAAAAACTGTTGAGCTTTTTTGCAGCTGAGATTCCTTGAGACCCATGCGTAGGAAGGTTTCCCAATACAGTATATTGATGCTGCTTCCACCATCCATTAAAACCTTTTTCAGTTCGTACCCATTGACTTGCGGTGCGACTACTAGTGCCAAGACTCCTGGGTGCTCCACTCTTTCTGGGTGATCCCTTCTGCTCCATGTTACCTCCTGTTCTGACCATCTCAAGTATCTCGGGACGGCTAACGAAACTGAGTTGACCGCTTGCTTCAGTATCTTTTTGTCCTTGTTAGAGCCTCCTGTGGTATGCACATGATATTGACCCAATTGTTTGGGGTTAGCCTGGAAACCTCCTGCTCCCCCTTGGTTATTACTTTGATTTCCAGCCGCCGGGTTACCAGCTGGGGGTGGGCCGTTGCCCGGGTTTGCCCCTGGACCCGGTCCTCCTCCCCGTCCTGCACCTCGCATAGCTCTGTGCACTTCCTCATTTTTCCACCTTTGTAAATCGGCGCACTGTTCTAGGGAGTGGTTAGCTGGCCTGCCATTCCTGCTATGCTTCGGGCATGCCATCCTGAATATGTCCCAATTGTTACCCGGCCTTGGTGGACCTTGATAGTTTCCTCCATTGTGGTTACCTCCGTTGAAATTTCCTTCTGCTCTGGGCCTCGAGGACCCGGCTTCTGTGTTGGCGACAAACTCGGAGCCTCCTTCGAACGGGCGCTTGTTCTGGTTATTTCCGTTATTACCTGATGCTGATCCATTGCCGGTTCTCCCGTTATTGCTTGTGTTTGCTTTTGCCTTCTTGTCATCAGCTTCGTCTTCTGTAGTATCTGTCGCAGCGTGTTTGTTGCACGCATCCATCAATTCTCCCATTGTAACCTCCGACGCGTTTCGACTGGACTTCATGCGAGTTAACTTTTGCACTAACGGTATGTACTTGCATGTTTTTGCCATGGCCTGTAGTGCATCCTTGGGCTGGATATCCGTGGATGAGTGAAGTATCTCCATAACCCGGCGCACCCAACTACGCGCCGATTCTCCCTTCTTCTGGACGCATCGCTCTAGATCATCAATAGTGAATAATTTCCTGCAGGTCCCGTGAAAGTGCTTGACAAACGCGGTTTTCAATTCCTCCCAAGATTTGATCGATCCTTCCGGCAAATTGGTGAACCACAATTTTGCTGCTCCTTCTGACATCATCAGGTACATAAACTTGGCTTGGAGGTTCTCGGACGCGTTGCGAATTGACATTGCCATCTCGTAACTGCTTAGCCATGTTTCGGGATCCATAGTTGGCTCATAATTCACTACTTTCCCCGGCTCTTTGAACTTTTCCGGGTAAGGTTCAGCTCTGATACTGTCCGAGAGACACTTAGGCCCCGCAAGAACGGTTGAGGCCGGCCTGGCTCTAGAAACGTGTGATACCGCAGGGGGCGCGGCTGGGCGCGATGCTGCGGGAAGTCCATGCGCCGCAGACCCGGCCGCGGCCCTCCGAGCCCTAGAACTGTCCACGACGGCTTGTGCTGCTGATGCTGCCTGAGCGCGGGGAGGAGGCGGCATTTGCTGCTGCTCTTCCCTCCGTCGCGCTGAATTTGTTTGGATATTCCCTTGTTGTTGACTGACGTATGGTGTCCCGTGCATACCGCTTCTGTGATCCGGATAATTGGCTTGCTGTGCCACCGCAGTGTGCAACAGATCGATGGCTTGCCGAGTCTTTTCTGCATCGGGCGACTCTCCCACAGGGATTTTATTCAACGCAAGTGTCGCCGCATATACATTGTCCATGGGGTTATTGTAGTGGTCGGCTGGTGTGCGGAACCGTGATGGTGGCGGTGGTGGTGGATCGTTGCCGGTCGCGATTCTAGTTTGTGGTGGGGGTAACCCGGTCCGCTCATTTGCCGGATGTGTCGCTGCTGTCAGTTGTTGGGGTGCGGTTCCCTGGTTCACCACTGGTATCGGCTGGTCCTGAGGTGTAACAAATAAATTAGCCGGATTGATAACCCCGCCCATTGCTGGTAACCTGGTGTGGTGCCTTTGATGTAGTCTAGACGTTTCCTCTCGGAGCCGGGTTTCCAATGCATCTAGCTCACGCCGCCGCGTGGCCATCCCTTGCCTTTCTGCCTCTATCTGCCTTCTTTGCTGTTCCAGCGCACGACGAGCCACATCCAGATCCCTGACGCGTTCCGCTGCGTTTTCCGGAGTGATAACCGTTGCGAGAACCGTGGGGTCTAGAATCAGATTGTTATCGAATAAGGCCGGGTGGCGCGGGTTCGAAGGACCCGCCCCTGGTGTCCGGTTTTCTAAGAATCCGAACGTGTTTGCATGCAACTCCTCATCCGCTGCTCTGCTGGTTACTGACGCCGACTCTCCATCAACCCGGGTCAAGACCGGGTCTCCGTTAGCCGCGCCCTGTTGCTGGGCCACTGCCTGAGCCGCCCCGACTGATGCCGCGGTTGCGTTTCCTTGGTTGGCCGCGGGGGCCGCATAGACTGCAACTCGGCGTACGATATCCGGTATGAGTTCATGCTGTTCTTCCTCACCGTTCTCCTCATACCGGTTTTCCAGTAGATCCAGGATAGACCCGGTATCATCTTCTCTCTCGGCCCGGTCGCGTGGGGTCCATGTCGGCTCCTCCGGCTGTTCCCACTCCGCGATGGGTTCTTCTGCCGGATATGTCGTTCCAGTCGATTCTTCATCATCTGATCGGATAGACGCGGCTTTTCCTGGCATAGAATCAGACCCAACGTTGTCAGGATCGAATTGGAAGCACATACCATACCGATGAAGACGCTGATCCGGCCGATTGTCACGACGGATCCGGTTTCGAGGTGATCCGACTCCGGCCCCCAGCCGGAATCGTCCACCATCTTTTCTCCTTCGTGGTCGATGTAGATTTCGCCGATGACAAGATTCTCCATGCCCTTCCGAGCTTCTCCCGTGATGTAAACACCTTTGGACGCAGGCCCCACGGTGGGCGCCAACTGTCGTGGGATAATCACGGCAGATGTTACCTGGGGTAACTGATCTTGGGGCAAGACGACACAGGCGTTTGGGAGAGGGTTTAGCTCAGAGGGAAACATGGTGCAATTCGATCTGGTTGCCGGCAATCAAAGTCGCCGAGTCTCCGATCTTGATATAATAACTCAACTCTGGGATTACACTCGATGCTCGATATCACACGATGTTGCTAGGGTTCTTCGATCTCTGCCTAAACTAGACCTGGGGGTCGGTTTATAAAGCACCCGCACCCCCTGGCTTATTCTCCAAGGCGCATCCTGAATCCTACCCGGACCCGGCGCACAAACCTTAACTTTCTCCTACCATAACCCACAATCCGGGTTACTGGGCCTACAAGTTTGGGCCTTCACAGATTTCCTTATCCTTAGCCGGGCCCTATGCACCGTCCTTTGGGCCGGGTTACTCCTTGGAGTTTGGCATACCGGGTTATCGTCCCCCCGTCAAGGGTTACCAAGCCCCATGCCCAATCACATTGGCAGGCGTGCTCGGAAATGGATCATCGGCTCCACAACCCCTCGATTGGACAACTACGTAGGCATAGCCAAAACTGTATAATAATGAGCTCGAAACCAACAACCGATCAAAGCAGGACTCTAGACATGGAGTTGTATAAAGTTACTAGAGTAAAACTTTACAAGCAGAGGTCACACGACCCAACATTACATCAGACAACGGAAGGCAAACTATGTTGCTAGTCAACAAGAACCAAAAAGGCCTAAGAGGCCGCAACACAAGGCGACGTCCCAACCCATAGATTCTAGGATGCTACCTGGGAACCCCAAACTACTTGTCGATGCCCATGTTGAAACCACCACTAAAGTGAGATCTTAACCTAAATCAAAATTAGGCAAACCTGAGTACGGGAGGTACTCAATAAGACTTAGTTAACCTATTATATATCTGCTATTATCGGAAAGGTTTTATGAAGGCTATTTTGCGTAAAGCAAGATTTGTTTCTAAAAATCGAGCAAGAATATCACGTCTTCAAAGAGTGTTTTCAAAACAGATGAGAAAGCTACTCAACTACTGAGATCATCATCTTCTTGTATTCCACCAAATCCTTCTCATGCCCAGACTATCTCATGCTACAAGGATCACCCCTATCGACTTAGTCGAGGAGGCATCCTTCATTCGTTATCAACAAAGTTTTATCCATTACGTTCAAGTTATCTATGATCACAGAATCCGTCACCATGTCGTCTTTAATCGCAGACATGGCTTTTCAAAAAGATTTAACCCTGCAGGGGTGTACAACTTTAGCCACACGTACCAACGTACTCTTAGTGCCACCAGGGTTAGCACTACTCCATGAAGTGCCGGCAGAGGGTGGTCGATTCCCTGCCTTTACCTTGTCAAACCATATCCATGAGTCAACCCAAACAGAGCCACCCCATCAACAGGGAGTTGGCCACCTCCTGACGGCACATGTTCTTTGAGTCGGGATCAAGATCCGTGTACATCCATCACTTGTCCCGGTCACGCCCTAAGTTTTCTCCAAAACATTTTCCGGCTCACACACAGATGGAAATCTCAAACTATGTGGCTCATGGATAAGGTTAAACAAGTTAGTTAGTTGGGCGGGGTTCATGGGCCCACGTGTGGTTGTACGCTCAGTGTTGGCTCGAAGGCGAGAACTCACTCCTAGGGGCATGAACAGGACAACACGCCACAACCCATTGTGGCCTCACATCCATGCCGTTATTAATAAAGTTATCAAAGATAATTCAACTCACAACAATCTGACGTAGTAGATTCACGCATTGGCCAGATTCATCAACCGGATGGATCAGATCACAACTAGGCATGGCTAAGATAGACTCACAGGGTTTAGCGAAGCGCGCGCAAACAAACCTACGGCTGCTAGGAGCAGTGGATCGATGTATTGAGGCAATGCAACAACTATAGGAGAACTCTATCTAAGACCATAAATAATTTGAACCGCATGCAAAGTATGAGATTCAAAATACTTCGAAAACCATATATGAGCAGATGAGAGGTTATGCTTGCGTTGGTTATAAGAAAACCAAAGAATGGAACTTCTGGAATAAGTGCTTGACTTGTCGGTTAAGATCAGGTATTCACCATTGGAGTTGTTGATCTTCACTTCGGGATCACATCCTACCGATAAGAATCAAACACCAAAACAGGAATAACAATCAACACATGGCATCCATGCAACGCGCAATGTGTATGCATGAGCAAGTTAATGCACTGAAATAAAGCCCTAAACATGTTTGATGGGTTGCTAGGGTTCGCATGGAAGTTATGCAGGTTAACAGAAATTAGCCCCGAAATGGTCCTCGGTGGGTATTTTGGGTGATTCTGAAAGTGTGTCAAATTTTAATTGCTCAAATGGGTTTGAAAACATCACAAATGATTTGCATTTGTCATTTTGAGTATTTTGGTATATACCATGTAGTTTTCTGATTTTATTGAATAAAAACTTATTTTCTCTAATTTTAAATGCTTTCACTAATATTTAAATAAGGGTCAAAAATCAAATTTATCAAACATGTGCGAAAATTACATAAACATGTAGAGTTTGTTTTCTGAACAATTTGGTACCTTACTTTTATTTTTCTGAATTATAAAATAATAATTTCCAAGTTTTATTCTTTTCTAGAATTTAAATAGATGTGGGGCCCACCGGTCAGAATTTTCCAACTGCAAGAAAATTAAAAGAAAAAGAGCTGGCAGCCTGGACCCACGGTGACGTCATGCTGACGTCACCGTAACCTCAGCAATGTCCAGGCCGGAGCTGTTGTGGATGGATCTCCCGTTCATGCGCGGTATTTCCGAATTGGTTTGCTCCGTTGGGTAGAGGGTACAACGAGGAGCGGTATGGTGGCGGTGCCGCCTGGTAATTTCAACGGAACCTCCCCGGTGTGCAGGTTTGACGGAGGCCGAGGTGAAGCTCGATGACAACGATGAATTCATTTACGAATTGCAAAAATTAAGCACACCACGAGGTGTAGAAGCAAACTGAGTTCGTGTAGGAAGTGACGGGAAATCGAAGAGCGGCCGGACGACGGCGGAATCGTCCGCGGCGGCAGTTGCCAGGGTCGGAGAAGACGCTGACAACGGCAGAGATCGCGGCCTTCCTCGACCGATTCCTTCCACAAGGAGATAGAGGAGGACGCGAAGGTCCTGTTGGAGTGCTCTGGGCAGCCGGGCACGGTCCAGGGGGGCGGCGATTCGCGGCAGCCGGCAACAACAAAAGCTATGGTTTCGGGTCTTGGGGTTTCTCTGCGTGTGGGATACATACAAAGAGCGAGAGAGAGGGCGGGATCGGCCAAGAGAGAGGTGGAGAAGGAGAATACGACGGCCTTAGCGCCTTAGCCTCATGGAAGGGACGAGCAGGAGGTGCTAGCAGCGGCCACGCAGCTCCTGCCTTCTGGCCGGAGCTAGAAGAAAGAGGGAAAAGAAAAAACTACAAAAAACCCCTGAAGTTCCCGGATTTTGAAAGAGGTCCTTTTCTCTTTTAAAAAGGACAGAAACAGGGTATTTCGAGCCTTTTTGCAAACAGAAAAATTTGAAAAATGATATTTGAAATCCTTGTCAAATTTGCAAACTCACCATATGTTGTTTTGGTGAAATTGAAATATTTTTCAGTTGAAAATTTTGAAAACCACATTTAGTACTATTTGTGGAATTCTCTCAATTTCCAAGTTCAAACATGATTAAAATTTTGTTTCATGCATGTATGAGATGAACACAACACCACAAACCCTTTTTAACAAAGGTGGGGATGTTACACTTTGAGAGAAAGTAATAACACATAATGAATCAATTAATAACATTTTCTGGGATAAATGCACAGTAAAATCAGAATGGCAACTACGCTATCTCAACTGTGCATAAAGTTAGAAGATGGAGACTCAAAATAAAAGTAAAAGAAAGTCCCTTAGCAGAGGAAATTAGGGATTAACTCATGTGCTAGAGCTTTTTATTTTATTAAACATAGGTATTGAAAACATTTTTTAGAGTGGTGTATGCTTATGTCAACGAATGGTAAACAAAAAATACAGTACGTCACAAGCCAACTAGACTTCACAAGAACGGCTCCCATTGAAGGACGCATCTGGGGTCAGAAGGTCATCCCTCTTTCTCTTTTGTTTACACAATTATGCTTTGACTGATAATTCATGGGCAAAAATAGTGAAGAGAATTTTATAGTAACCAATTTTTAGGCCGGACACCCTGCTACTAGCTCTTCTATCATCTGGATAAGTGGATGAAGCCAATAGTCCAGGTGTGTAAAGTTCAATCAACAAGTGAGGTAAAGATTCTCTATTTAAGTCCTCATGAGCTAAAACAGGGGCACAAAACAAGATTAATTTTGAAAGTTTAAAAGGTAGCACATGTGAAATTTACTTGAGTGGTGGTTAAATACCACATGTAGGTAGGTATGGTGGACACATTTGGCAAACTTTGGTTTTTGTGAGTTGGATGCATGAGTAGAGCTCATACTCTGTATAGGTGGAGGCTAGCAAAAGACTGGGAGCGACAAATTAAAAGAGCAATAATGGTCATAATCATGCATAGCGACAAAAACATTATTAATCAAAGCATAAAGGGTATTACAAGTCAAAAACTAAATGACCATAGAGGCTATAAGTGACTGGTTTTTAGTCATAAACATCGTGTAAGCATGCGCCAAGTCAACCAAATAAAGCATTCGAAGGAGAACACCACAAATTCATGCTTCAATGTGGTAAAAACAACTCATGATTCTTTCAATGGCACATTAAGCACTCTCAGCTATTTTATACAAGTCATGCTACAATAACAACTATTAAGCATAGAATTAAAATAACATCGAGCATGAGATGAAAAACTCTAGACACGGTCTATACAAACTTCTTTTGCACCGTTATAAGCACGAAAATTGTACTACTGCTTTCCAACACCAATCATTTTATACTAAACAAAAACTTCCAAGAGATATAGCAATGAAAAAAGAGAGTACTAACATAACTCTACTAGAACTAACAGCTCAGAATAAGAGATGCATGAAAAAAAGGAGATAAAAGGGATTGTAGCAGCTAGAAGGAAAACTAAGAATACGAGCATAACGAGTATTCATATGAAAAAGTGGAGCGTGTATCTCTCCCACACAAGAATTCTGGGTTCCAAAAATATTATTGCAGCAAGGAAAAAAATAAAAACAAAATAAAACAAATAGACGCTCCAAGTAATATTCATATGATGTGACCGAATAAAAATATAGTTTCACTAGAAGTGACCTGATAAATTGTTGATTAAGAAGGGGATTTCTTGGGCATCCACAAGCTTAGATGCTTGATTCTTCTTAGAATTTGCTGGGATGAACCACGGGGGCATCCCCAAGCTTTGGCTTTTCACTCTTCTTGATCACATTATATCACCCTCTTCTCGTGACCCTTGAAAACTTCCTTCACACCACACTCAATGTAATTCGCATTAGAGGGTTAGTGCACAATCAAAAATTCACATTTTATGCATGAACACAAGCATTATTAATACTTTTTAAATATTATACACAGCCACTGAGGTTTGGTGGAGCAAAGAAATCCACTCAACATAGTAAAAGAGAGAATGCAAGTAAAAAGGTAGAATCTGTCAAAACCAGAAAAGTCTATAAAGAAGAATTTTTTCGGGGCACTTACGTCGCTCAAATCGAAAAACGTAAAGCGCGAAATTTTTTCAGAATTAGCTGAGGAATTAGCAGAAAACATTATAGGTCATTTTGATCTTTGTATGAAGTATGCGATTTTTTTACGGCGGACAACAGAAATCTGTTTCCTACGCAGAAATCCAAAACCAACACCAACTTTCGCTAGAAACTTTACTTGGCACAACAAATTCATGAAAATAAAGATACAAAGGAGTTACTACAGAAGTATACAACAAATTGACTCAAAGAAAACAAGAAAAACAAAGCAAAAATAAAACCATGGGTTATCTCCTTAAGAAGTGCTTTTCTTTAACGCCTTTCAGCTAGGCATAAGAAAAGAAAATCAAGTGTTTTCAAGTGAAGGAGCATCCAAATTGTAAATTGTTCGATTAATAGAATCAAAAGGCAACTTCATTCTATTCCTAGGAAATTTTTCCATACCTTTCTTGAGTGGGAATTGATATTTAATATTCCCATCTTTCATATCAATAACAGCACCAACGGTTCTTACAAAAGGTCTTCCTAAAACAATAGGACAAGAAGCATTGCATTCAATATTCATAACAATGAAATAAACAGGGATAAGGTTATTATTAACCATAATAAGAACATCCTCAACTCTCCCCAAAGGTTTCTTTCTAGCATTATCAGCAAGACGAATATCCAAATAAAAGTGTTCCAATGGTGGTAAATTAAGCATATCATAAAGTTTCTTAGGCATAACAGAGATACTAGAACCAAGATCACATAGACCATTATAATCAAAATCATTCACCTTTATTTTAATTATGGGTTCCCAACCATCATCTAACTTCCTAGGGATAGAGGCTTCACATCTTAATTCATCTTCTCTAATTTGTATGAGTGCATTTGTAATATGCTTTGTGAAAGCCATATTCATAGCACTAGCATTAGGAAAACTAGAAAGATTTTGTAGGAACATAATTACTTAATACATGTTGCAATCACCAAAGTCAAGATCACTTTTATCAAAGATAATGGGACTATTATCTCCCATATTTCAAAAAAATCAGCACTTTATCAGGAACAATTGTAGTGGTTTCAGGCGGTTTTAAATGTTTAACAGCAGAAGTGGAAGTGTTGCAAACACCAATTACTTTAGCATTAATAGTAGATGGTTTACTAGGATTAGAAGCTTCAGTTTTACTAGTGGTGGTAATGGTGCAAACATTAGCTATATTATTCTTTCTAGCTATTTCATCTTCTCTTTCCCATCTAGCATGCAATTCAGCTAGCATCCTAACATTGTCATCAATTCGAATTTGAATGGCATTCAAAGTTTTGCTTTCTTTAACATCATGAGGCATAACCATTATTTTTATAAGATCAACATCAAGAGCAAGGCTATCAACTTTAGAAGCAAGAACGTCAATTTTGCCAAACTTTTCCACAACAGATTTATTAAAAGCAGTCTGTGTACTAATAAAATTCTTAAGTATGTTTTCAAGATAAGAGGGTAAACTTTTATTGTTGTTGTAGGAATTACCATAAGAATTGACATAACCATTATTATTATTATTAGGAGGATATGGTATATAATTGTTGCTACCAAAATTATTCCTATAAGCATTGTGGTTGAATTCATTATTTTTAATGAAGTTCACATCAACATGCTCTTCTTGAGAAACCAAAGAAGCTAAAGGAACATTGTTTGGATCAATAGGAGCATAGCCATTAACAAGCATAAACATAATAGAATCAAGCCTATGACTCAAAGAGGAAGTTTCTTCAGCAGAATTTACCTTCTTACCTGGTGGAACTCTCTCTGTGTGCCATTCAGAATAATTTACCACCATATCATCAAGAAGCTTTGTTGCTGCCCCCAAAGTCATTGACATAAAGGTTCCTCCAGCAGCTGAATCGAGAAGGATTTTTGAAAAAAAATCAGTGCTACATAAAAAGTTTGGATGATCATCCATGTAGTCAGTCCATGAGTAGGGAAATTCTTTACTAAAGATTTCATTCTTTCCCATGCTTTAGCAACATGCTCATTATCAAGTTGCTTAAAATTCATAATGCTACTTCTTAAAGATATAATCTTAGCAGGAGGATAATATTTTGTATTGAAAGCATCTTTTCATTTACTCCAAGAATCAATACTATTTCTAGGCAAAGATAGCAACCATTCTTTAGCTCTTCCTCTCAAAGAGAAAGGAAACAATTTTAGTTTAATAATATCTCCATCTACATATTTATATTTTTGCATCTCATGTTGTTCAACAAAATTATTAAGATGGGCAGCAACATCATCAGTACTAACACTAGAAAATTGCTCTCTCATAACAAGATTTAATAGTGCAGGCTTAATCTCATAAAGCAGGTGAAGCAATACATGTGCTAATAAAATCATTGTTGTTGGTGCTAGTAAAGTCACAAAAATTAGTGTCGTAGAACCTGGGGATCTACCGGGTCGGGGACGTAGTCTGTAGGGGAAGGAGGGGGTTGTGTGGAGGCGAGGGGCGCGCGGCCGGCGGCGGGGCGCCGTCGCGCGGGAGGAAGAGGGGGCGGCGGCTAGGGCTGGGGCGGCGTCGCACGGGAGAAGGCCGACTCTTTTGGGAGTCGGCAATAATGATTTGATTATTGCTTCCTCAAACTCAACGGAATACATGTGTTTATATAGGAGGACGGCCTCCTCTAAACCATAATTTACTTGGGCTAAGCCCCTAATTTACTTGGGCTAAGCCCACAACTAGCCACTATTGGACTTCCTACGTGTATACTGTATACCGACCATAACATCTCTCCCCGCCTTCTCAAACAGCTCGTCCTCGAGCTGAACTTCTGGAAACTGCTGGCGGAACTCGTCGAGCTTCTCCCAAGTTGCATCACTCGCCGGAAGTCCTGTCCACTGCACCAGGACATGCCAGACATCACGGCGCTTCTGGGCCTTCAGTACCTCCTCCGGAGCTGGAAGAAGTCGCCCCCGTGCCGTAGGGGGTAAAGCTGGTGGTGCCGCTGGTGGGTCGCCGTGGTAGGCCTTGAGCAGGCCCACGTGGAAGACGTCGTGAAGGCGGGACCCCTCTGGTGCACATGGCCGCTCCCACGGGAACCGCGTCTTCCTCGAGGAGCTCGTAGTCGCGGCGAGAGAGGGCATCCGCCACCGTATTAAGCCGCCCGGGGCGGTACTCGACGGTGAAGTCGTAGCCAAAGAGCTTGCTGATCCACTGATGCTGTGGTACTGTAGAGAGGCGCTGGTCGAGCAAGAACTTGAGGCTGTAGTGGTCCGTACGGACCCTGAAGGAGCGGCCCCAAAGATACGGCCTCCAATGCCGCACGGCCTGGACGAGTCCGATCAGCTCGCGCTCGTACGTCGCGAGCTTATGGTGGCGGGTGGCGAAGGGTCGGCTGAAGAAGGCCAACGGCCCGTCGCCCTGGTGCAAGACGGCGCCGAACCCGGTGCCGGAGGCGTCGCAGTCGACCACGATGGGGCTGTCAAAGTCCGGCATTTGGAGTACCGGCCCCGTCGTGAGGGCGCGCTGGAGAGCCTGGAACGCCTCCGTGGCCGCGTCGTCCCATGCGAAAGCGTCGCGGCGAAGAAGACGTGTCAGTGGCACCGCAATGTTGCCGAAGTCCCGGATGTACTTCCGGTAGTAGCCGGCGAGGCCGAGGAAACCGCGCAGCGCCCGAGGGGACTGTGGGGTCGGCCAGGCGGCCACGGCTGCGACCTTGTCCGCGTCCATGGCCACGCCGTCCGCGGAGATGACATGCCCCAAGTAGGCGACCGAGGCCGTGCCAAACGAGCACTTCGAGCGCTTGAGGTGAAGACGATGCGCCCGAAGCTCGTTCAGGATGATGGCCACGTGCTGTAGGTGCTCCGCCCAAGATGCACTGTAGATAAGAATATCATCAAAGAAAACAAGCGCAAATCGGCGTAAGTAGGGGCTGAGTATGTCGTTCATGAGGGCCTGGAACGTCTCCGGCGCGTTGGAGAGGCCGAAAGGCATCACCAAGAACTCAAAGTGGCCGTGGTGCATGCGGAATGCGGTCTTCTCGATGTCGTCCGGGTGCATCCGCACTTGGTGATAGCCGGAGCGGAGGTCGAGCTTGGTGAAGAAGCGCGCCCCGTGCAACTCGTCCAAGAGCTCGTCCACCACCGGGATGGGGAACTTGTCCTTGTAGGTGACGGTGTTGATGGCGCGGTAGTCGATGCAGAACCTCCAAGTGCCATCTGGCTTGCGCACCAGGAGCACCGGAGCGGAGAACGGCGACGTCGAAATCCGGATAATGCCCTGTGCGAGCATCTCAGCCACTTGGCGCTCGAGCTCGTCCTTCTGGAGCTGGGGGTAGCGGTACGGCCGTACGGCGACAGGCGCCGTGTCCGGCGGCAGGTGTATGCGGTGGTCGCAGTGTCGAGCCGGCGGAAGGCCCTGCGGCCCCTCGAAGTTGTCGCGGTGCTGCTCCAGGAGATCGGCCAACAGGGGGTGCGTCTCGTCGAGGGCTGCGGCCATTATCTTGAGCTGCGGGGTGACGGGTCCTGCCCCACCGATGCCGGTCCACTGGACGCGACGGCCCCCCTCGCGCCAAAAGATGAGGGTGAGGGCCTCGAAGTCCCAGAGGATGGGCCCCAGCGTGGAGAGGAAGTCGAGGCAGAGGATGAAGTCGTAGTAGCCCAGGTTGATGCCGACGCAGTCGATGGCGAAGGACTCGTCGCCAATGGTAGCGGGAACCTGTCGCGCTACGCCTTCGCAAGCAAGGCGGTCCCCGTTGGCTACGGTGACGTTGAACCTATCCGCACCGGTGGGCTGGAGGGCGAGGCGCCGCAAGGTGTCCCCGGACATGAAATTGTGTGTCGAGCCCGTGTCGACGAGAGCGGTCAGCGTCTCCCCCTTAATGGTCACCGGAAGGAGCATGGTCTTGGCCGTCTTGATCCCTGCCAGTGCGTGAAGGGAGACGACGAAGGACTTGGCGTCCACCGGCGCGTATGACGTAACGCCGGCCTCGGAAAGCGTCGCGGCCTCAAGCTCCACGGTGACGGCCTCCACGGCGTCGTCGCCGATGGTGTCCAAGTAGAAGAGGCGGGCACACGTGTGGCCCGGCGCGTACTGCTCGTCGCAGTTAAAACAGAGCCCCTTGCGACGACGCTCGAGCTGCTCGGCCGCGGTGAGGCGCTTGAACGGGCGCGTGGGCGCCGGTGCAGTCCCTGGAGTGGTCGGCGCGGCGATCCGAGGTGGTGCCGGGGTCGTTGCCGGCCGGGGGGGAATGCGCACGCCCCGGTTCGGCAGCAGCTGCTGCATAGCGTTGGCCCGCTGCTCGTAGGCCCGTGCGTAGTACATGGCGGACTGCAGGTCTTGAGGCTCCCTTAGCTCCACGTCGACGCGGATGTGGTCGGGCAGGCCCCCGACGAAGAGATCGGCTCGCTGGCGGCCCGAGATGTCAGGCGCGTGACACGCCAACGCCTGGAAGTGGTCCGCGAAGTCCTGCACCGTGCCGGTGAAGGTGAGGCGGCCGAGCTCGGCCAAGCGACTGCCGCGGACCGGCAGCCCGAAGCGGCGGAGGCACAAGTCGCGGAAGCGCTCCCATGACGGCATACCACCCTCGTCCTGCTCGAGGGCGTAGTACCATGTATGGGCGGCGTCGCGGAGGTGGTACGAGGCCAACCATGTGCGGTCGGATGCGAGCGTCCGCTGTCCCCGGAAAAATTGCTCGCATTGGTTGAGCCAGTTGAGAGGGTCGACGGTGCCGTCGTACGTGAAGAACTCGTGCTTGGCGAAGCGGGATGGCTGTGGCCCGTGGTGGGCGGCCGCGAAGGCGCCCTCGAGGCGACCCGGCGCGGCGGGGATGGACGGCGGGGTAAGGGACGCGTACGCCTCGGCGTACCCCGGAAGACCCCCGCGTGACCGGCCCCGTATGACGGCGGCGGCCCCGCGGAAGGAGGCGCGGCGGCCCACGGCGGTAGCATGGCCGGCGCCATGGGCGGCGCGGACGGCTGGCCGGGGTCGAAGGTGGGCGCGGTTGCCCATGACGACAGCGGAGACGGCGACGGCGGAAATTTCAGCGCGGTGATCGGGACGCCTTGCTTTGGCGGCGCGGAACCCGGCAGGGGCTCCGACCGTTGCAGGAGTACGGCGATGGCGTGCTTCATGTCGGAGACCGAGTCGGTGAGGTCGCGGAGGCCCGTGGAGAGATCCTGGTTGGAGAGGACGGGGGTGGGCTCCCGCGCCGGCGCGGCCGGGGCCGCGGACGCCGACGGTGGCGCCATGGTGGTGGATGCTCCCGACGAGGCGATCGCGGCGGCGGTGGTGGGCGGTCCCGAGGACATTGCAACCGAGGAATCTGATACCAAACTGGTAGAACCTGGGGATCTACCGGGTCGGGGACGTAGTCTGTAGGGGAAGGAGGGGGTTGTGTGGAGGCGAGGGGTGCGCGGCCGGCGGGGGGGGGGCGCCGTCGCGCGGGAGGAAGAGGGGGCGGCGGCTAGGGCTGGGGCGGCGGCGCACGGGAGAAGGCCGACTCTTTTGGGAGTCGGCAATAATGATTTGATTATTGCTTCCTCAAACTCAACGGAATACATGTGTTTATATAGGAGGACGGCCTCCTCTAAACCATAATTTACTTGGGCTAAGCCCCTAATTTACTTGGGCTAAGCCCACAACTAGCCACTATTGGACTTCCTACGTGTATACTGTATACCGACCATAACATAGTGTTCTTAGGAGTACTCATTTTAGCAAGATTAAAAACAGGATAAAAGTAACAACTAGAATAAGAACTTTTTTTTTGTGTTTTCGATATAGAGAAGCAAACAAGAAAAAATAAAATAAGCAAAACTAAAACACAGTAAAGAGATTGGAAGTGAGAGACTCCCCTTGCAGAAATCCTCTTTCTCCCCGGCAACGGCGCCATAAAACTTGATGATGGCTGACATTGGTAAACCCCAAGAAAAAGGTTGTGAAGAGTGCAGCGGCAAGTTTGAATCGACCAGTAGGAGAAACAAATCACTTCCGAAGGTTGATCCAGCTGATGTGGAAGGGCGCACTACCGGTTCAGAAGCAACATGGAACCTGCCCCCAACGAAGCAGTGAGGTTGTCAATCTCACCGGTTTTGCTGAAAACAAAGAGGAACGTATGGTGTGGAAAACCGTACTTGTTTGCAGTAGATGAAAACTGAACAGTGATGGCAGTAGGAAAACAGTAGGAAATGTATGAAAATAGAGATTGCAGTGGTTGGATTATCAATATGAGAAAAATGGACCGAGGTCCACACTTCACTAGTAGTATCTCTCCAAAATAGATAGATAGCATGTTGGCTAAGCAAATTACAGCTAGGCAATTGACAGATATAAAGGCTGCACCGTAGTGCATATGTATGACATGATGATTACTGTGTGATTCATGCGGGCATTACAACAAGATACATAGACCGTTATCCAACTGCATCTATGACTAATAATCCACCCTCAAAATGTCATCCGAGCAAACCTTGGGTATTAAGTTGCAAGCAACAGATAATTGCATTAAGCAAAGCTTGTAATGTAAACAATGTAAACATCGCTGTTTTCTCCCTAATGGCAACAACACATCCCCCACCCATTATGTTTCTATCACTCGAGCGTGAGTAAAAGGGGGGCATGAACACACTATCGAGCATAAATAATCCGTCTTGGAGTTACTAGCATCTAATTGGCCAGAGCATCTACTAAGAACGTAGATCATGCAAGAGCATAAATAACATACACATGAAAAGAACATGATAGATTGATAATCGTTGGACATAGCATTCAATATTCATCGGAACCCCGCAAACACAACATGTAGCATTACAGTAGGATGATCTTGATCATGTAGGGCCGCTCTCAAGATCTAAACATGAGGCAGAAAGACGAGAGAACAACCATCTAGCTACTGCTATGGACCCAGAGTCCAAGGATGAACTACTCACGCATCATTCCGGAGGCAGGCATGGTGATGAAGAGCCCTCGGGTGATGATTGCTCCTCCCAGCATGGTGCCGGGGAGCGCTCCAGAACCCTCCCGAACTAGGGGTTGACGATGACGATGGTTGTTGGTGTTTTTCATGGAAAAGACTTATGTTTTTAGGGTTAACCCTTCGAGGAGAATATATAGGCACGAGGGAAACGTTGTTGGCCGGACAAGGGGGCACACCACCCCTATGCACGGCCAGGGGGCTCGCGCCTACCCATGCTGTGGAGGCCCCAGGGTACCCCTCCGGGTCTCCTCTTGACTCCGTGTGCGCGACAACTTTCTAAGACTTCTGGGCTTCAAATCATCCAATTCTGAGAATATTTGTAGAACAACTTTTCCGAAACTAAATACAACAGAAAATAGGAACTGGCTCTGTGGCATCTTGTCGATAGTTTAGTCCCATAAAATCGAGAAAAATGGCATAAAGTGTAAAGGAAACATGTATCATATAGTATGAAAACAACATGGAACATCGGAAATTATGGATACGTTTATGACGTATCAGTAACCGCGACAAAAAATGTTAAATCGTCATATTTAATCATCCACGTGAGGCTACATTGGTGGCCCACATGTCGTGTGATGATTTTCTCCAATGCGCGACGGAACGCTAAAAACATCACTGCAAAAACATGACGTCATCGTATGTCCTCCGCGACGACAAAATTGTGTCGCTGATAGTAGACCACGTGGTGATGTGTGGTTGGTCAACATGTCGCCTTCTTGTCACTTGGCGATGACATCACAAAGAGAGCAAGTGACATCATCAAAGGGCGGTCAAGGCATCCGTCAACGGTAACTACCACGTGGCGCAGGTCACGATGAAAAAAACGTTATGTTGTGTTGGGCCTTTACTGGGCCGGGCCGGTCGCTCGCGACGAATGCTTGTACGTTGTGGATTCCCCATGATGTTTTAGTGTCAACTTAATCGTTGCAGAATCGTCCGTGCCAGTCGATCAGACATGTTCTCATTCCGTCACGTAAACCGTCGCGGATTGCCCTCAGCGATGTTTTGGAGCTCATCTGCAATGTTATTGAAATGTCCCAGATCGTGTGGAATTTTGTAGTGTGGACCTACATAAGCCTTTCCTGAGGCGTTCTAGGTGCCATTTTTTGTAAATTTAAATTCTTCTAAGTCTTGTTCGAGGTCAAGCGTCTTTCCAGTGCCCTGCAAGTGCTCACTTAGCATATCTTCGAGTCTTGATTCACGTTTGGTAGCGGGTGGTTTTTTCCACTCCGCCGCTCGAGGTTTCTGTCGAGTGTACTTCCGGGATAATCATGTCGTCTAACTCGCTGTACATCTTGATCAGCTTCATCCTGTGCTGAGATAATTTCCACTTGTAGGCCATGCGCTTTTCCCGAGTAGCGTCCTGTGCGAGAGGGAGGCCTTCTTCAACTAACATAGTGACTAGCTCTATTGTCTGCCTTGTTACGTATATCCTAGGTCTTTCGGCTTTTCCCTTCTTGTTTTTAGTTGTCGATATGGAGTTGGCTCCAAGTTGCCGTCATTGTCTGTCGGGGTTTGAGTTTCTGGGGGTGGGGACTTTTCCGGGTCCACATCGATATTGTCTTCACTCTCCTTGTCTCCTTCGTCTTCTTTCGTAGCATGTGTTACATCATCGGTTTTGGGTGGATTAGTCTTCTCGCCACCATCTTCGCTCTCAGAAGATGACTGCTCAACACGTCTTGCCATTGAAACAAAGTGTACGTCCAGGTTAGTCGGGTAGGAGTACTCGAAGCCCTCCTCATTGAGCAATAATCACGAAAGTTTTGGAACGATTGTTTCTTTTGATTGATGTGGGTTTAAATCCTCCTAACGTATCATTCCCGCGCACCTCGCGCGGAAGTTTAGGCTTCCAATCTTTAGATTGATGCTCTTGTTGAGGTAGTCGAGCGCCGGCCGTAAAGCCGGCGAGTACCTGGTGAAGTTGATTAGCCCGAAATGGATTGAATCCGCCCAGATCACCGAGACGTAGATTGATGATGGAATCGACGGAGCCACGGGTCCAGCGCCCGAAGTTCCTAGTTATGGTGCCAATGTCGAGGATGTGAACTCAACAATCCACAGAGTTAGGTATCGGGGTTTAGTAAAGGTAGAGGGTGCTAGTGGACTACTCGATTTGACGGGTTGCTTCCTGTCGGAATTATTTCGATGGTGTAAAATAGGTATCGGTTACAGGGGGTGCTCTCCGAAGATTAGATCTCGGCTAGCTCTGAATCTAGGTTTGTCCATCCCTGTTGCAACCCCTTCCTCTTCTTTACATAGGTGGCAGGGGTCTCGGGGGTTGTACATGAGTTGGATTCTGACTCCAAGTCGGTAATTACTCTTTCCTAATCTTATCGATGCAGACATTCCTTCTGTTGCGGTCCAGATAGTTGTGGGCTTTTGTATACACGTTTGAGGAGTTTTATAGTACCCCTTAATGGGCCGCACTGGGTATTCTCGTAAGGGAGGGTCTCTCGGGTACCCCCACAACAAACCCGTTCTTCATTTCCCCCTCATTCACTTGAGGGATTTGAGTTTAGGGTTTTCTTTGTGGAAAACATAGAATCCATTGTTGCTTACTTGTTTATTGAAGCAAGATTGTTGGTGATTCTTGGGAGCCCCCAATTAGGTTGTGGGTGTGTGCCTCAAGCTCATTATAAAGAACTGAATTTCTGCCTCAGAGTGAATCAATAGTGGAAGGTGAACTAGGCCTTTGTGGGGAGGTTCATCGCAGAATAGGGTGAGGACTTTGTGGCGTTTAATACGCCTTCGTGCCGAAACTCACACCCCTCGAGACGTACTCCCCTCAAATGGAGGAACACGGGATTACATCATTGTCTCCGTGTGCTTCCGTTATCGGTTACCTCGTTCCCTCTCCTTTACTTTGTGTTTGTATCTTGTTTATTGTAGTTCTTGTCATATAGGTAAAAATTCACCGTAGTTGTATATCTAGAGAATTTACCTTTGTGCCAAGCCTAAATTGAAAAGAATTAAAATTGGTCGTACCACCTATTCACACCCCCCCTACGTGCCCATACTATTCGCTCACACCATCCAAGTGACATGCTTCAAATGCGTAAATAAAGGACACTATGCCAAAGATTTTCCAGAAAAGAAGAAGGAAGCAAAATAACATTTCAAGGAGACCAATAGTGCAGGAAGACATGATGAGAATCGACAAATACCAATCCAACAATGACCCTTATGTGAAGTTTTATTTTACCAATAAATGTTTCTTATATGATGCTTCTAATGTAATAAAATATAATTAATGTTTGAGAATTTTTTTCCCGTTTAAAAATGAGATGATGTTGTCAAATCCTCCCAAGTTGGTATTTTGATTGACCCAAAAAGAGTGACACCCCAGTGTGAAAGATAGTTCAACACAACTATGTTGGTCTCCAACTCTACCACGAAGGAAATTTCTACTCAAGCCAATCCGGAATCAAGCTACACACCAAGCTAATGAAATTAGACTACCCACCAAAATTTCTTTTAAGGGTGGTATCCACCTAGTTGCTTTGGAACCCAAGTAACACAAACCTATAGCCTTCCCAAATCTCGGGACATTATTTCTTTTAAGGGTGGTAGTCTGTAAAATCCCTCATTTTTGGAAAGTGCAAAAATCACTAAAAATAAAAAATTATGCTTATGTTGTTAAAACAATCCACCAAAAACAACTGAAATAAAAACAAAAAGGAAATATTATTTTTATTCCGATGTCATTGGAATTAAAAATCCATTAGGCCTATGTTTTCCTAAACCCTAAAGCCTATTAAAAAATAAATATTCCTTAATCAAGTAATTGTTCTCTCTTAGAAAACATTATTATATAAAATTCTTTAATTCAAAAATTACTTTGAAATTGTTTGATAGCTTCCTGAATCAGAGAATTACTACCTCTAATAATTTTCTATGCCTCAAAATTATTTTCTGAGAATAAAAATTATTTATATTGACATTCAAATGTTATTCCAACTTTTAAACATAAAGTGGTGTTCATGAAATGTTTTTCCTTGAAAATAATATAAAAGAGGACTTTGAAAACAATATTATGGCTTGTGGGATTTTTCCAAATTTTATGAAGCCACTTTTATAATTATTGATTTTTCGATTTTTTAAAATGGCATTAAGTTGATATTAGTAAATCACTCATATCTTAAAAATATAAAATATGAAAATGAGATAAAATGAATTTGAAAAAAATTATATATGACAGGTATAATGCCTCTCAAATTTTATTTAACCGATAACATAATTTTATTATTTTCTAATTTTAAAATAACATTATGTACTATTAATGATTTATTTATATTTGCAAATTTTAAAAATTGAATTGTGTTGAAATGTTTATAAAAAAATTCTAAACAGAAAGATATTATTTTTACAAATTTTAGAATTTTATTTGGGGTCATTAGGATTATTAAATCAAAAGATATCTAAAACAGGAAATAAAAGAAACATAAAAAAAATGCTGACGGCATTGATGATGTCAAGTCGTGATCAACCTGTGGAAACGGCAGAACGCCCGTTTTCACCCGTTTCTTCTTGGGTTAAATTTCCTCGATTGAAGGCTCGATTCATTGCACCATTTCCTGCACCTTATAACCTGTGGCTCCCTCTCTCTTTACCCTCGAGATCTCCTCTGTTTCGTGCCCCCAATCTGCCAATATTTCTCATCGGAGTCCGTGGTGGTCGCCGTTGTATTTTCATGATTCCGGCGAGGTGAGACCTTTCGCGTGCCCGGGTCCACGCCCAACCCATTCCCATTGATCTCACGCACCGATTTATGCCTCGGGTGAAATTTTTGCGCAGAAATTCGGCGGCGGCAACGACGACTGAAGCCACTGCGCCACCGTCGCTACGGACATCGCCAATGCTCCCCGAGGTCACCATCGTGCTCGCCATCCTTTCATGCGCCTCGTTGTCATCTCCATGTTCCCTACAACCCTTTGCATCGTCGCTGCCATGAAGATCCGGAGCACCACGCTGCCGGCATCACCATTTTGACCACACTCAGGCGACCGGAGGTAAACCCTAGCCATCCACCGTAGGATCCTGATCGGATGTCCCGTGTTAGTTCACTTAACGAATAGGTATTGTCCAATATCGTAGCGCCACATGTCTGCCTCGTCGGCGTGTCCAGTCAGCGTCGCGTCAGTAACCAGTAAGCAGCCCTATCCAATGAGACGCTGCCATGTAACCAGCCTTAACCACTCAGTTTTCTGTTTTATTTTCCGAATAGATATTAGTTGCCAATTTTGTAGAAACACCTCTCCAACTTAGAATATTCATATCTTTTTTAACCACAAGGCCAAATTTAGTAATGTTGGACTTTTTCAAAAGCCCTTGTCATGTAGAAACTTTTAGCACTGTCCAAATTCAAATTTGTCCAAATTCAAAAGAGCCATTTGGATGAGTTTTGGCATAATTCAAATTCTACAAATCCAAAAATTGCAAATAAAATATATTTGGAAACCTTAAGATGTGTACTTTCATATACTTTGTCCCAGCATAATTTTTGAAAAAATTAAAATTGAATTTAGATTTAAGTTGTCCATTTGAGTATATTTGACATAGATTTAATTCTATAAATAATTTAAATATGGTTCCTTTTGCAAATTTGCTCCCAATAATAAACATGGACCTGAGACATCAGTACCTAAACCATTTAGGCACCCTTGAGTCATTTCCATGTAAGTTTGTCCTAAAACCACCATAGTGATCTACACCCATTTTGATCATGCCTTAGAATTATTTCTATCTTCTTACATTGATGTTGTGGCCATTTTGGAATACAAGACCAAGTCCCTAGTACGTGTCAATAAAATATAAGAACAAATAGTTAACCTTAAACCCTAGTACCCATATCTTCTATCTACCTCTCAAAAATTGCTTATCTTACTCTAGAAGACTATGTCCCTAAAGTACTAGACGGCAGTCTAGATGATATTGTTCAACTCAACAAGGAGAACAACATGGAAGATAAATGAAGAACTTAGAGAACTACAGATACTTCACCACAACAAGAAGAAACTCAAGGAAGTGAAGAAATTACAAGAATAATACTCGCCTACTGATAATAAAGAAGAAGAATAAGAAACCACAAATGGAGTGGCCACTATAGTTGTTGCATATTTTTCTCCCCATCACTCTTTGCTTTTCTCCAATAAGAACCTACCCAACATTTCCTCAAGACCAGACCTTAGGTGTCCATCACATGCTTAACAAGTTAGTGAATAAAAAACATGAAATTCTACAAGAATCAATGGAGTCACAACACTAAGGAGGAAGCTACAAAGAGAGCCTGAAGATAATCTTCAAGAACACCAACAACATGAATCCTTAGAGTAAACATACCACCTATTCAATTTGTTTTGTATCAAGCTTGTTTTGTCCAACCATAGGCTCAAATGGAAAACCAACTCCATCCCAAGTTAACTCTTGGAACTTCCTATATAAATATGTTTTCAATAAAGTTTCATCACTACAAACTCAACCTAGACCATCCAAAATGAACTCTTGGAACCCTTAACAAGTTTGGAACCAATAGAGAATGAATCTTTTAAACTCAATCCTTGACCTTGTCCTAGACAACATGGTTAAACCCCTTTTGCTACGTTTATTTCTTTGTATGGTTTCTTCACTTGTATGTTTGCTTGCTAGGATGCTTGTCTATTTTTTTTATTTTTTTTTCAATGTATAGATTGTTTGGAGAGAAACGATCCTTTGTGAAGAGAGTGTGATTTCTTCACCAACTTCAACAAGGGAAGTAACAAACCACCAACTACCTATTATTTTTCCTATGCATTAGTAGAGTTTTGAGTAGTATGCATGATAGGAAATTGTATCCACGTGCTATGATGGCTATTAACCCAAGTAGTGTGTAGCCATCCCTTTTATATCCTCCTAGTATAGAAGACATTGAACTTAGTAGAATTGCTATGCTCTTCAAATATTTTTTTTAGATGTTAAGGATAAAAACTACTAAGTTTAACGGAATACCTGGCTAGAAGTGGTAAGATTGGTTTATGTTGAGTGGCTCCCTAGGTCCATTTCTATGGTGTTTTTCACCGAAGGAGTACACTTGTGGATGGCCACCAAGGAACAAAGAGATTACTATGCCCTTCTAAGTTTTGATGCTTCTAGTTCAACCTTTAGTCATATGGGCTCTATCTTGATAAACTAAGTTGACTTAACTCACCAGGCTTGACAAGAAGATGTAGAAGGTGTAGGTTGGAACGGGTCAAGCTAAACGATGGTGGAATTTCTTCTGAAAGATCTCGTTTCATTCTTATCCTTTCCTTAACACATTCTGAGTGTATATGATGTTTGGGTTGATTTGAGTCTAAAGGTGAAAGTGCACAAACTCTGCACTGTCAACAAACTAAGATCTCTGTCGCGTCCGGTTATGGACAGCTATGAGCAGCTGGACAAGGAATGATGGAAGAATCTCATCATTCCAACTATATAGTAAAATTTTGATGGGTGAGCATGGGTACGAGTTTTCCTTGGTTTCTATCAGTGGTACTCGTTAACTTAGTTCTTGTTCGCTGGTTTCTATCAGTGATACCTATTATAGATAAAAATATTTCATGACAAGAGATAGGAGAAAACTAGGTTTATGCAAACTTACCCAAAACTCCACTCAGCCAAATAAGCATGTAGTGTTAGTCTTGCCACATATCCACCATAGTGTTACTTGTCAATACATTAAATTGTACTGACTCCCTTGTGGCTGCATATTCCGACTCGCAGGTTATTCTGATGACGAGTGAGGATTTCGTTTTGGATCTCGAGTCTAGCGCCAACATGTTTTTCCTATGGCACATGAAGAAGATGAGGCTCAATGATATACTATGTTTTCCGCTATAAAGCTATATTTCCTGCTAGTCGTCTAAGACTATGGAAGTTGTAATTCAGTTCATGCTAGTCTTTCGAGGCTATGCAAGTTGTAATCTAAAAATGATGTAAAGAGTGGATCATGTAATGTAATAGAATTTGACGCATTTGCATGATATTTCATCTTGTACTTTGGTACTAGCAATTGATCCAGGGACTTTCAAAGTAACACATATGTTCTTGCATTATTTAAAATGTGGGAATGCTACAAGGCACTATGCAGCCATCCTCCAAGCAGATCTGGGTGGTGAAGGGATCTGAAGAAAGCAAGAAGTTATTGTCGTCTGGAGACAATCAGAGTGCACAAGGTGCCATGCCATCTATAGTTGTTCCTCTCCCTTATTTTGGATATGAAATTCCGAGGGAGATGGATAGGCTAAGGCACATGTGGTCGGACCCACGCATACCAGGGTAACCTGGGCCATCTGCTGCTGGCCCAGTCCATTGGGCATGGAAAGAGTCTGTACCCGTCCATCAAGACATGGGGAACCCCTTAACCGTTCCCCCCAAGGCGAGCTCCTCGAAGAGGATATCTCCAATGGATATCCACTACGCTTCGCTGGGGAGGAGTCTTGCTCTGACCCTGCTCCTTCCTGGAAGGAACCTCGCCCGCTGGGAGATAGCCCATGTGAGGGTGACGTTCTAACCTCTGCGCGGATGATGAAGCCGCCGCAGGAGACGGGATGACTTTGACACTTGCCATTCTCGTCTATAAAGCACGGAGCTCCACTGCGCGCACCAAAGCCACGTTCGCGGTTTTATCCTTAGGTGCAAGAAGACCAAGTCCGCGCTAGAAGACGAGGGTTGTGTCACCAGACTCCCCCACCGTGACGACATGGATGGCTCAGCTGTCCCTAGGCGACCACGGCCACGCAGGAGGCGTAGTGTACGGGGCGCCTCCCCCTTTGGCACCTTGTGGTATCTGTTTCCCGCCAAGTGAGGGCGAAACATGGCTGATTGCCAGTATAAGTAGACCACCTCTATCTCCTCATAGGAGAGGAGAAAAACAAGAACAAGAGAGAGAGAGAGAGAGAGAGAGAGAGAGAGAGAGAGAGAGAGAGAGAAAACACCAAGTAGGAAGATCACCAGAATCCCCCGTTGTACTGTAATCTTCATAGTGCAATCAACCAGATAAGCAGGAGTAGGGTGTTACACCATTACGGTGGCCCGAACCTGGGTAAACCCCTTGTCTCGTGACTGTTTTCCTTCGAGAGCTCCCCTCTTGAAGCTTTCGGAGGTGCGATTGAACGTGGTTAGCCCCCTATGTTCGAACCTTTGAGTGCTACCATGTCGTTGACAGAACAGCAACTCCGACACTTGGCGCACCAGGTAGGGGGCTAAGGCGTCTCTTGCATCTCTGTTGCCATGGTCGCTTTCCACACCAATCGGACCAGCCACAGGGCGTGGGCCTGGAAGCGGAACAACCTCGGCGGCCTCGTCACTAACTTCACCCACACCAGGATTTCCCATTCTCGCTCTCTCGCGTCGCAGCACGGGCGTGGCACGGCGAACTCGGCGCGGCCCCTGCAGTCTCCTGCACGGGTAACTGCGTAGGATGCCCCATCTGGAGCACAGGGGCCGGCGCGCTGCCCGACCATTTTCGACACACGTGATGCACGGTTGGTGTACACCATCGAGATCACCTCAACTCCATCAGCCAAGTGGAAGCAGACTGACTTCACCGCGGCTGACACGCCCATGGTCAGGCCGGCGGAACACTGCATGCATAGGGCACGACATCCTTCGCCCCGGGAAACGCCACCATCGGCTCAGAGTGGCCAAGCTATCGAGAGCGCCAAGCGAGCGCCCGGGCCGGGTGCTGCTACGCGTTCATTAGATACCTGTGGGAGACAAGGTGGCCTTCAGCCTTCCGGCCTCGCCTCCCACCATGCGACACAGGGGACAGTCCCCCGTCGGACTTCCTGCAACAAACGAACCATGAGTCAGGGCTGCTGGGGGCAGTTACTGGTGCCTCCTGAGATACTTTCCCCTGGCTCTCCGCGGCCCTGCGCTCGCGTGGTTGCTAAACCTCTCGGACAGCTCCGTGAACCCGTGGGAGGACCTGCATGTGCAGTTTCTCCAACGCTTCCACCACTGCGGTCGTCTTCCCCGCGGTGAACCTGAAGGTCAATTGACTCTCTGGCATATCGCCTTGGGAAGCGGCGGCCGCGGCGCGGTGGAGGCGCACGACACCACTCGTCACGTCGCTTGTATACTTGGTGGGTCCCTCGCCCCTTCTTCCGGATGCCACTTCAAGTAGGCATGCACTAGTGTCGGGGTAAAACGACCTCGGGGAGGTCAACACGGCCTATCGTGGGGGTGAAACAGCCAACATGCCACTCAAGTGATCCCAGCAAGAGATCTCATTCGACGCCGCCGACCACCCCAAGGCCGTTGGCTTGGTGGGAGCCATCCCACTGGTGTGCGCCCCCACGATCAACCACGTCGCCATCTCGAACACGCTGGTGGACGTTGGCGCCGGCCTCAACGAGATCTCCCTCGGAACCTTCGAGAAGCTGCGCATCCCGCGTGACCGCCTTAGGGCCACCAGGCCCTTCACCGGAGTAACCAGCGGCAGAATCGTGGAGCTGGGGAGGGTCAGGCTGGCAGTCACGTTCGGGACCCGCCACAACTACCGCACCGAGGAGTTCGACTTTGACGTCGCCCACATCGGGCTTCCCTACAATGCCATACTCGGCTACCCAGTGCTGGCCAAGTTCATGGCTGTCACGCACCACGCCTACAACATGGTCAGGATGCCCGGGAACAGCGGACCCCTCGATGTTCATGGGGACGTAAAGGACGCGGTGCGCTCCATGGAGGACACCTACAAGGAGGCGGAAGTATCACACCCCTCGACGACGGTAACCTCGGGGATGATGTCGAGCCTCCGAAGAAGAAGCATATGTTCTCTCACAAGAGGGCGGCGACAAAGAACGTCTCCATGAACCCAGACGGCACAGGGCCGACACTCACCGTCAGGGCTGGGCTGCCTCCTAAATAGGAAGGCGCGCTCGTCGCCTTCCTCCGGGCAAACACGGACATGTTGGCACGAACAGCGTCCGATATGCCCAGTGTACCAAGGGAGGTGATTGATCACCATATGGTGGTGTGCTCGGGCGCACGCCCGGTCAAGCAGAAGGCCCGTCGCCAGGGCCCGAAGAAGAAAAAGTTCATCATCAAGGAGGTGGAGAAACTCATGCACGCCAAGATTATCCGCGAGGTCATCCACGCCGAGTGGATCTCCAACCCCGTCGTCGTCACCAAGCACACGGGTGGAGGACGTCTCTGCATGGATTTCACCGACCTCAACAAGGCCTGCCCAAAGGATCCATATCCTCTCCCGATGATCGATCAAATAGTGGACTCCACCGCTCGGTGCAACCTCCTCTGTTTCCTGGACGCCTTCTCAGGCTATCATTAGATAAAAATGGCAAAAGAAGATGAAGAGAATACCGCCTTCCTAACACCTTGTGGGGTGTTCTGCTACGTCTGTATGCCCTTCGGTTTCAAGAACACAGGAGCCACCTTCCAGAAGCTCATGCGCATCGCCTTAGGGATGCAGATAGGGAAGAATGCGGAGGCCTACGTCGACGACATCGTCGTTAAAACTTGCGAAGAGCGCACGATCATCGCTGACCTTGAGGAGACGTTTCAAAACCTCCGCAGGGTCAACATCATGCCCAACCCCGACAAATGCCTGTTCGGAGTTGCGACAGGGAAGCTGCTAGGTTTCCTGCTGTCCCATCGAGGCATCGAGGCGAACCCCGACAAGATCCAGGCCATTGAAGAGATGCAACCTCCACGACGACTGAAGGATATGCAACACCTCGCGGGATGCGTGGCGACGCCGGGGGCGCTTCATTTCCAGGTTCGCCGACAAGGTTATGCCTTTCTTTAAGCTCATGAAGCGTTCGGGTCCATTCAAATGGACTACTGAGGCAGATGCTGCATTTGAGGAGGTCAAAAGGTATCTGGAAAGCCCTCCTATACTCGTCGCACTGCGGCTGCGGGAGCCGCTGCGCTTGTATCTTGCGGCCACCCCTCAGACAGTCAGCGCTGCACTCGTAGGTGAAAGGCCAGCTGTCAAGAAAGCAGCGGCCCTGCTCGACTTGAAGCCCACGCCCACTTCTCCTCGAGTGGACCCCGTTGTAGGCACTACAAGAAATATGTTGATACATGACCCTCAATTTTTGTCACTAGAAGGTCACGTAGTTTCATTCATGACCCCTTTTTGACCAAAAATGGAAAGTCACATACCAAGCGTCTTATTTGATCGTCAATGACTAATTGAATGGAATTGTCATAGACTCTATGACCCAATCAGAGGGGTCATAACACTATGACCAATTGATTTAGTCATGTGATATCCTGCCATAGCCATGGCATATCCTACGTGGCCAATCCTACGTGCCAAAAATTATGACCAACTGACTAGGTCATGGAAGAGATTCAACCCAGTCCATGCTGCTCCACCAAATGGGCCAGCCCAATGTTTTAGCCCATTAATTTTTTTCCTTTAATTTGTTGTCAGGTTAAGAGGCTCGTGTGAAATTTTGTCTGGGCCTAGGCCTTTTTCATCCATTTCGAATCTGGGCCTTGGCCTATTTATGGTCCAATGTATTTCCTGGTTGTTGACTACTTTTGGTCCATTTAAATTCGATTTTTTTACAATTGAATACAACCCACTAGTAGTTGGGCTGATGCCATGGGCTTTTTACTGTTAAGCCCAATTGCATATAGATAGGTCAAATTCACATCCATACAAACAAATTTGAATTCCAGTAAATTTGAATTACAACTCATTCTAGAATGCAAATCATCACAGAACTCATATTCAATGCACATCATTGTAAGAATGCAAATTTGAATTACCAAATACATTCAAGGTTCACAACACTCCAAGTTAACATAACTCATACCACTAGGTTCATTCAAATCATCTAGAGCCATAACTCATTCAAGGCAAAACTGATACCACCAGGTACCAACGAAAAAAAGTAAACCAGAAAACAGAATGCCGCACTTCCACTTCTATCTTCAACTCCACTTCGATCTTCACTCCACTTCCTGTTATCTGACCTGAAAAAAGGAACACAACAGAAACTTCAGAAAATCTGACAGAAAGTGCATTGAGCCATACAGAAAAGAACTGAAACTGGAATCATTTCAGCTAGAGCTTCACAGCCAAACATAGAGCTTCACAGTTTAAAATCAGAAAATCTGCACAGTTTAGAAAAGCTTCAGGACATGCATGATGCTCACAGGAGAAAGAACCCGGCAAACACACAGGGGAACTTACCATAAGAGAGCCTTGCCTCCAAACAACGCCATCAGGTGAGCTAGTTGCGCATGAGTTTCGTCCGTCTTTTGTTGTAGCAGAAGATGCTCCTTGTCACGTACAGCTTGTGCAACTTCTGCATCTTCGGTCCTCTTCTTCATTTCAGCTAGCTCTGCCCGCATCGCTTCGTTTTGGACTTGCTCCCTCTCCAGCTTCTCCTCTAGCTCAATGACATGTGCAGCCACAGCAGGATCTGATTTACTGAATTTCCTGGATGAGCTTGATCGAAGACCAACATTCTTGAGGAATCTGCTTGAAGGGCATTTCTTGGTAAGCACATCAGCAACAACAGCGACATCAGACTTTTGTTGGCCTTCTTGTGCTGGAGCATCCAACATAGTCTCCATGTCCTTCTGCAATTACAGATGCACAACACACATACACATATTAAAATTCTGTTATAGCAAATTGGAGCTACCTTACCAGGCAACACATCTGAAAATATCATATAACAGGCAACATATATACTACCATGTAACAAGCTAGAGAGAATTGCTGGGCACCAACCAAGATCACAAGAAGGTCATGTAGAAGCATAGTGCAGAACTGTATTAACTATACTTGCTAAAAAATCCATCTAAACCTATCAATATAATCTAATACAATCTGTTTTTAACACATGTAATAGATCATCTAACATCAAGTATGCCTTGAACAATTCCTGGGAGAGACAATACATAAGTTTTCATGGGGCACAAGTAACTTACTATAGCTGCCTGCACCTCCTGGGAGAAACCCTCTTTCTTGCTGTTATGTGTAGCCTTAAACATGTCTACCGCAGTCAAGGTTTCGCCCTTACGATCCTCCTTCTGAAACATTTTCCATCAAGATAGCAGTCAGACTATAAGCTTTCAAGGCAAAATATTCTTAGGCCAATTGAAAAACATGAGTTTTCTTACAGTTTGATATATGTGGGGAGGGTAGCATCGAGAACCTGTCCTTTGCTGAAACTTGACTTTACTTCTGTTTTTCTTGGGACTTTCACAGGTTTGCTACAATAGAAAAATGAGCAAAGTACAATTAAGAACAGCAGCAGATACATCACAGCAAGCATTAACAAAACTCATAGCGCATGAACATACATACCTTGTGTTTCGGGGTAGACCACAGTTCTACCAGCTTGTGCCATTCATTGTCTGACAAGCCTTCCACCGGGGACTTGGCGCTAACTTCATTAGCTGCCACGTCGTTGAAGAAATCCTTCTTGATCAAGTGGCGTCTATTCTTTGATACTTTCTTCAAGATGTCTTTGCAAGTCTTCTCAAGAGTCTCTTCAGTAGCGTCAATGTGAAAATTGGCCTACCAAAATAGGAAGCAAGGCAATGGGACAGTCAGATAATCATATTGCCAGGGGTATCCATAGCAAGAACATGAGATTCAGGTTCAAAGTAGTTAGCTTACAGAAACTTTCCCAATGAAGTTCTTGACAATGTTGGGGTCCTTCTTGTACTCCTTAAAGTGAGGCAGCACCGACAGAATAGATCTTGCAATATAGCCACACTCTGATGCAAGCAATGCAGCCTGCATCGGCTTCTCTGGACAGTTCATCCCTTGAGCAATTTGGATGGTGACCTTCTCACCCAATCCCTTGGTTAACCGCTCTATCCCTGTTCCCCTTCTCTTGTGTTTAACCAAAGAAGTTTCATCTAAAAATGTAAATATAGCAGAATGTCATATATACATGCATGCCATCGGTTAACAGAATACACTAGTAAGATGGTATGTTCTACCGACGGATACATCAAACCAAATGTAGGAATGGCATAGGAGAGACTTGCCTCCATCAGAAGTATGTTGATTCTGTTCAGTAGAGCCAGCAACTGTCAATGACGACTGCTTTGTGACTTGCATAGTCCTTTCTCCATCCATGTTCCCTGTGCTTCCTTCATCCACATGCAGTGGGCCTTGTACATTGTTGCATAGCAAGCTTCCACCATCATTGTGCATTGTCCTTTCTCCATCCATGTTCCCTGTGCTTCCTTCATCCACATGCAGCGGGCCTTGTACATTGTTGCATAGCAAGCTTCCACCATCATTGTGCATTGTCCTTTCTCCATCCATGTTCCCTGTGTTTCCTTCATCCACATGAAGGTGTGGTGTGGTTTCTTCCATGTTGGTTGGAGCCATCACCTTCTTCTGCCTTTTGAAGCGACAGTTGGCATCTTGATCTGGTCGGATATCAGCTAGCATTCTTTTAGTTCCTTCTAGATCTGGAGCCACCACCCTTCCAGGAGCCATTGAAGAAGATGGAGTTGAATCAAGTGTGCGTATCCGTGTGCTTGTCCTTCTGCTGCTTACCTTCTTAACAGCACACTTCTTCCTTCTAGAAACCTTGGGTCCCTTGTAGAAACAACAAAGACAATTGCATTAGATAATGAGTAAGAAAAGTGTTTGCACAAATTAAACAAAGAGCACACAAATTAAGCCCCTCTCCCCCTTCCCACCACCACACCCACCTTAACTTGCTTCTTTACTACGGTATCATCACTTTCATCTTGACCAATCACTTCATCGTCCTTAGGTCTGTACTCTGAGCTTGAGTCTTGAGTTATGGCAGATGTTGAATCATCGGTTGTAATTGCACTAGCTTCAGTAACAGCATTGTTTGAATTCCTAATCATGGATACTAGTGCACCGATGCCAAGGCACTGGAATATACGATTGTTCCTCAACATTTGCAGAACCCTAATCTTCTTGTATTCTGTGGTAGGTGCTTATTTTTGAAAAATAAAATTAAGTAACCATGAGTTTGATTTCGTTGAATTGCATTGAGAAGCAAGAAAACAAAAACAAGTAAGTTGAATCTTTGAAACATGGTATTGAGTACAATTAATTCATTAGCAACTAATAAACAACCATATTATAGGCAATTTATCTATCCTATCATGTTTTATTTATCCTTATTCCAGGTACCTTAACAAGCACAAGAAAAAATATGACCATATATTGCAAGAACATGACATAATAGCATGCAATACAATGAAAAAAAGTAACCATATATTACAAGAACAGCATGTAATAAGCTAGAGATACATGGAAGCAAACATAGACAAGGTAGCAGGATAAGCATAAGGAACAAGGTTACATACCATCCAGAAGGTTCTTCTTTGACATCTTTTCCATTGATGATCTCAACAGGGGGTTTTGATCTGGTTAGTAAAAAATTATAATGAAAAGAATTAGTTCACAGGAAAATTTGATGTAACAGGAAATTATCTTCCTTCTTAGGAAATATAGCATTCTTTCTTAGCAAATATGATTTCATATCAGAGTTATTGTAAAACTAAACAACAGTAGCATCAATGAGCCCTAAACTAAACAACAGTAGCATCAAGAATCAACATAATAAGATAGGATTACAGGGCTAATTTCAGATAAATCAACAGGGGCAGCAAAAACCCTGTCCTGATTGGTGTCTGTTCTCCTAGAATCCTAGCATCAACCTAGAAGGAGGAGCCAGGGAGCTATGGAGATGGATCAAATCATGCAGGGGAGGATCAAATGATGTAGGTGAGGTGGAACCCTAAACCTAGAACAAGGAGCTAGCTAAGGGAGATGGACGGGAGAACTCACCGTCGACGAGTTTTAGATTGATGGTGTCGCGGTCGTCGTCGCCGTTCCTGTCGCGCCTCCTGTCCCGCCTCGTGCCGCTGTCGTCGTGGTTCCTGTTGCGCCTCCTGCCGCCGTCGTCGGGATAGTGGAGATGTGCGGTGGTGCGGTCCGATGGGGAGAGGGTAGAGGGGATAATGGTGCAGTGCGGTGAGGTGGGGAGAGGTGGGGTGCGGTGTGCCTCCTACGCCGCCATCGGGACAGAGGTGGGGTGTGCGGTGGTGAGGTGAGGTGGGGAGAGGGTAGAGGGGAGAGGTGGTGCGGTGCGGTGGTGCGGTGCGGTGGGGAGAGGTGGTGCGGTGTGCCTCCTCCGTCGCCGTCGGGAGAGAGGTGGGGTGTGCGGAGAGGGGATTGGATCTGAGCGGTGGGGAGTCATGCCGGGAATGAATTGGTCGGAGGCGGGGATTGGAATTGTTGGGGGCGGGAATTAATTGGTCGGGGGCGGGAAATAATTGGTCGGAGGTGGGACAAGAGGCGCGACAGGCGGGAATTAAGTTTGGAGACTAAATTTTGAAGATGGTTTTCTATTTTTGGCCTCACATTTGAAACTTTGGAATAATAATAGGGTATTGATTAATTCAAACCAACTATTTCGGTTTCTATGTCACATAACATGAATAACTTTTCCATTTGTTTTGGATTTTTTCGAATTTCTATCACCTGTTTCTAGACCGGTTCGAAATCGCCGCGGTCACCATCCGTGTCTCGGGGTTGAATCATGCTTCGTACACTCTGTTTACACAAAGAACCTATAAAGTGTTATATTTGATCTACAAATAACCAAATTGTTTACACAAAGATGGCGATGGAACCTATAATGTGTTATATTTGATCCCGGAAATAAGCTATCTCGTATGAAGATTCATGGCTTTCGGGCGAAATGACGGATGTTTTGGCCACATCCATGGCATAGTTTGTTTAAATGTGACCATATTCCACACAAAGATGCATATTGGTACAACTAACAATGTTCATGAAGAAAGTTTTATTTTTCTTTGAATAAAAATACCATTTTCCATTTCCGGAGTGTCAAAACTGGCTTTTTTTGTGAAGCACATACACAAAATATGTTGCAAAAAAGTAAAAAGTAAAATTCTAAATATATTATGTCATATTTGATCTAAAATAACAAACTTAATACCTCTCAATAGCTCAAAATACACCTCCTTTGAAAAAGACAAATTTCTGCCGATTTAGTTGAAACCGGGCCAAATTTGAACTACAGGTGACTTGCAGTTTTCTCTTTATTTTTTGAAAAAATCATTTTTAGGTAGCCAAGTACCTATTTCAACATAGATACACCAAGACTTCATCAAGATTCAACACCTAGGTACGAACGGTCATGTCCCCCGTTTTGACCGTTTTCCGAAACCGGCTTTGAAAATTCCAGAAAATTCAAAAAAAAACTCGAAACGATGCAAGATCTTCGCTTGGTGTTATTATATATGTCCTAGTATCCACAAAAAATAATAAACTTGGAATATGGCAATTTGGTGGAAAATGTGTTCACAGAAATGAGCTATCTCGTACGAAGATTCATGGCTTTCGGGCGAAATGACGGATGTTTTGGCCACATCCATGGCATAGTTTGTTTAAATGTGACCATATTCCACACAAAGATGCATATTGGTACAACTAACAATGTTCATGAAGAAAGTTTTATTTTTCTTTGAATAAAACTACCATTTTCCATTTCCGGAGTGTCAAAACTGGCTTTTTTTGTGAAGCACATACACAAAATATGTTGCAAAAAAGTAAAAAGTAAAATTCTAAATATATTATGTCATATTTGATCTAAAATAACAAACTTAATACCTCTCAATAGCTCAAAATACACCTCCTTTGAAAAAGACAAATTTCTGCCGATTCAGTTGAAACCGGGCCAAATTTGAACTACAGGTGACTTGCAGTTTTCTCTTTATTTTTTGAAAAAATCATTTTTAGGTAGCCAAGTACCTATTTCAACATAGATACACCAAGACTTCATCAAGATTCAACACCTAGGTACGAACGGTCATGTCCCCCGTTTTGACCGTTTTCCGAAACCGGCTTTGAAAATTCCAGAAAATTCAAAAAAAAACTCGAAACGATGCAAGATCTTCGCTTGGTGTTATTATATATGTCCTAGTATCCACAAAAAATAATAAACTTGGAATATGGCAATTTGGTGGAAAATGTGTTCACAGAAATGAGCTATCTCGTATGAAGATTCATGGCTTTCGGGCGAAATGACGGATGTTTTGGCCACATCCATGGCATAGTTTGTTTAAATGTGACCATATTCCACACAAAGATGCATATTGGTACAACTAACAATGTTCACGAAGAAATTTTTATTTTTCGTTGAATAAAAATACCATTTTCCATTTCCGGAGTGTCAAAACTGGCTTTTTTTGTGAAGCACATACACAAAATATGTTGCAAAAATGTACAAAGTAAAATTATAAATATATTATGTCATATTTGATCTACAAATAACAAACTTACTACCTCTCAATAGCTCAAAATACACCTCCTTTGAAACAGACAAATTTCTGCCGATTCAGTTGAAACTGGGCCAAATTTGAACTACAGGTGACTTGTAGTTTTCTCTTTATTTTTTTAAAAAATCATTTTTAGGTAGCCAAGTACCTATTTCAACATAGATACACCAAGAGTTCATCAAGATTTAACACCTAGGTACGAACGGTCATGTCCCCCGTTTTGACCGTTTTCCGAAACCAGCTTTGAAAATTCTAGAAAATTCAAAAAAAAAAAACTCGAAACGATGCAAGATCTTCGCGTGGTGTTATTATATATGTCCTAGTATCCACCAAAAATAATAAACTTTGAATACGACAATTTGGTGGAAAATGTGTTCACATAAATGAGCTATCTCGTACGGAGATTCATGGCTTTCGGGCGAAATGACAGATGTTTTGGCCACATCAATGGCATAGTTTGTTTAAATGTGACCATATTCCACACAAAGATGCATATTGGTACAACTAACAATGTTCACGAAGAAAGTTTAAATGTGACCATATTCCACGCTACAAATTCAACTACAAGTTTCATCCAGAAATTTAGCTACAAGATCCAACAGACAGCTACAAGTTTCAGCAACAAGCATCAACTATAAGATCCAACAGACATCTACAAGTTTCAGCAACAAGCATCAACTACAAGATCCAACAGACAGCTACAGGAAGCAACAGACAGCAACATGCATCCATCTTGTGCAACAGGCATCCATCTTGATCAAGCAACAGGCATCTTGGAGACATCAAGCAACTACAAGATGCATCAGGCTACAATACAATTCCAAAAGGTTAGTACTATCTAACATCAATGAAATTCCAGTAGGTTAGTACTATCTAAATTCCAGAAGCGTATTTATGTTTTTTACCTTCATGACCATCTGCTACTCATCGTCATCGATGCCAAACCAGGATTTCTATGCCCAGTCCTATTTTCCCCATCATCACTAGCATACTGCAACATAGTATCATCTCCTTCATCCTCGCTTTCATGTTCATTGACAACAACCTTTCTTTTTTTCTTAATGCCTTCTACAACTGCAGCATCTACAAGAACAGGTTCTTGCCGGTCCATTTGCATTCTGGTTTGGACATTGGCTTCAGGTGTCTGCACCGGAACTTCTATACAATCATCATCCTTATATGTTAGGCCACCACCACCTGGACCCTTTTCCACTTCAGTTTCCTTAATACTCCACAAGTGTCTATGCTGGAACTTTTGCACAACTTGCCAACTTCCCTGCAAATAGGTGTCTGGCACATAGAAAACCTTTGTTGCTTGAGTTGTCAGAATAAAAGGATCATTCTTAAACCAAAACCTTGCAGTGTTGATGCTTCTGAAGTGTCCATCATCTCTCAATCCGACGTTCCTCTTGACACCAAGATCGAACCAGTCACACCGAAATAAGACAACTGAACGGTCGATGCCCCCGCTAGAGTTGTACTTCAAATGAATGATGCTTCTGAGCTGACCATAGAAGTCAAAAGGCTCACCATCGCGATCTCCCTCGGTGACTATTCCACTATTCTGTGTCTTTCTATTTTTCTCGCGGTCAAGAGTGTGGTACCGGACATTGTCAACGATACATGTTGAATACACTCTTACTCGCTTATCTGGCTCGCATGCCAAAGCAAAGACATCATCACTAACCTTCTTCTCCTCATGCAACTTGCCAATCTGCACAAAATAAATCAGGGTGAATAACACACAAAACGAAGATCGTGTCATAATGGATTCCATGGCTAAAGATCTCACATTATTCTTAAACCATTTAGCAAATCCCTTGGCAAGCCTTTTATCAACAGGGATGCGGCTTTCTTGATGATTCAACTCTTCCTTGCAAATCCTGCAAACCCAAGGAAATAGTAGTGAGTTAAAACATCTGGTGGGTGATAAAAGTTGGGTTCCTTCCAACTCAAGGAGAAAATATAACGAGTGCACAAAATATAACTTACTCTATATATGGTTGCACCTGAGCGCAACTGCTGAGCACAAACCACACCATCTTGTCATATTCATCATCAACCTCCATGTACTTTGACCCTCCAATAAATTTCACACCGTGATTGAAAACTGACACATCACCATTGTGCGAATCATCCCTCTCACTATTTCTGCTTGGGCGATCCCATCTCATTTCCACATCATCAAAGTATCTTGAACAAAATGTCAAGCACTCATTGACGACATAGGCTTCAGCAATCAAACCTTCAGGTCTCGTCGTGTTTCGCACAGAACGCTTACAAGTAAGCAGCCTTCTTTCGATTGGGAACATCCAGCCATATTGCACAAGGCCTCTAAGCATTGCTTCTTTTGGTAAATGCATGGTCAAATGGACCATCACGGTGAAGAAGGCCGGAGGGAATATCTTCTCAAGCTTGCAAAGAATTATTGGGATTTCCTTTCAAGTCTTTTCAGCACAGATAACTTTACTGTTTTGATGCACAATTCTCTGAAGAAATTTCCCAGCTCAGCAACTGCTTCATATATATCATGATGCATGATTCCTCGGAGGGAGGCTGGCAAAATCCTTTGGAAAAGGATGTGAAAATCATGAGTTTTCAGCCCATGGAGCTTGCATCCATCGGGGGAAACACACTTTGCTAGGTTAGCAGCATAACCATCAGGAAATCTCACGGCTCTGTTGAACTCACAGAATGAACGTTTTTCTTCTTTACTCATTGTATACCATGCTGGTGGCATTTCAAATGAATCTTTGCCTTTAGGCCTTAGATGCAACTCTTCCCTTATGCCCATGTCTTCAAGATCAAGCCTCGAGTTCAAAGTGTCATTTGTCTTTCCTTCAATGTTGAGGAATGTGCCAAGCAGATCATCACATATATTTTTCTCGATGTGCATTACATCGAGATTATTCCTCAATTTGAGATCAGGCCAGTATTCCAAGTCCCACAAACATGACCTTCGGTCCCCACATTGACCTTCCTCACGCTTTCTTTTCTTTACAAGCTTTCCCGGTCTCACATCTTTGACCTTTTCAAGTTGCTGCTTCATCTCTTCTTTACTGAATTCTGCCCGCTGGTCACGGGTTTCAGTCTTACCATTAAACTCTGTACTTCGTCGCCAACAATGGTTTCGAGGAAGAAAACGGCGATGCCCAACAAAGAAAATCTTGTTCCTTATCCTCATTGAGCAAGGGTTTCTGTGACAACGCACACATGCCTGATTACCCGCCGTGATCCTCCCCGACAAAGTGTGCAGTGCTGGAAAATCATGGATGCACCATATGACTGCAGCACGCAGAGTGGACTTCTTGTCAGGAGTCAAGGCGTCATACGTATTAGGTACACCATTCCAAAGATCGAGTAATTCTTCTACGAGAGGCTCCATAAAGACATCGAAATCCTTTCCTGGAGACTCTGGACCCGGTATAAGCAACGCCATCATAAAGTTGGACTAATCCATGCATGCCCATGGGGGCATGTTGTAGGGCACCACAAAAACTGGCCACATGCTATATGACATGCTCTGGTTTCCGAACGGATTAAAGCCATCTGTGTCAAGGCTGGGCCTTATGTTCCTTGGGCCTTTTGCACACTTTGGATATTTCTCGTCAAAATCTTTCCATGCTTCTCCGTCTGCTGGATGGCTCAACTCATCTTCCATAGGCTGCCGCTTGAGCTTGTGCCATTGATTTCTCCGAGAGAAACATCCGCTTCAGCTTTGCTTTCAAAGGAAAGTGCCTCAAAACCTTCTGCGGTATCGATCTTTTCCCATTGGCATCTTTCCACCTTGGGGCATTGCATTTGGGGCAGCTGTCACATAGGGCATAATCCTTCTGAAACAAGACACAATTATTTGGGCAGACATGTATTGAAACATAACCTAGACCCAACTTGCGGATTATGCTCAAGGCTTCATCATAATTCTTGGGAACACCACTATTAGGCAATTGCAAGGTCAAAAGATTCAGTATTGCGTTGAATGCAGCATTGCTAATCCGGTAGTAAGACTTGACATGCAGTAACTTCACGGTGAAGGTAAATCTTGAAAATTTCCCCCCTGCAACAGCTACACGCTTAGCCTCCTCTAATACCTCGGCAAATAGTGACTTATGTCCATCAACATGGTCTTCAGAATTGTACAGATCCCTCAATAGGTCAAAATCCTATGATCTTCATATCCATCCTCTTTCTCCAAACCTTCATCATCTTGAAAAACATTTTCCATAAAATCAAAGTCATCATCACCACCATGGTGTGGCTCTTCATCATCTTCACCATGTTGAGGTTCTTGAAGAAAAGTTTCTCCATGGTGGACCCACCTATCATTATGTGCTGGCCATCCCATTAAGAAGCAGATGATCTTCCACTCTACCTTGGGTCTGTTCTTTATGGTTCAAGCATCGACAACATGGACAAAGAATGGCAACATCGTTGGCAAATCTTGCGCGGACAAATTGCATGAAATCTTCCACTCCATTGATATGTTCAGGGGAAAGCTTTCTAACCCCTTTTATAATCCAACTTTTGTCAATCTGCCAAAGACCACAAAATGATGCAAATTTAACAGGAACTAACACGGTAACAGGAGCATGAATATCTGTTACTTTATTCTAGCAAATTATAATGCATCACTACAAAATATAGCAGTAACAGAAGCATGCAAATCTGTTGCTTTATTCTTCAGTTAACACATCAATAACATTTTTTTTTTGATTTATTATTCAGTTATGTCACTTAAATCAATTACTCAAGAACAAAAAACCTAGCTATGCCATAAATCTCTAATTACTTAATTACACTAAATTACTTTCATCTATGCTTGTTGTTACATTTAAACTTCCTAATATTTAAGCAGTGTAGCAGGTGCAGGTGGGGGCTCTAGCTAGACCAGAGAGATCAAGAGCGAAAGAGCAGAGGATCAAGACCAGAGAGAGGAGAGGGGTACATACCCTGCTGTTCTTCGAGCATGAGCAGAACCAGAGAGAGGAGGCCACCAGCAGGTCAGAGAGAGAGGCCACCAGCAGGGCGTTCTTCGAGCGAGGGGTGCCACCAGCAGAGCGAGGCACTCCTGTCCTGGCGAGGTCAACCAGGGCAGCTCCTGCCCTTGGCTCTTCCTTTGCCGGCCGCCTTCGCCCCCGCCTGTAAGCACCGAGGCGCTCCGGCGTCGCCGCCGGTAGCCTCCCCCGCCGGTTGCCTCGCACGCCGCCGGTAGCCTCCCCCGCCACCGGTAGCCTCCCCCGCCGCCGGTGGCCTCGCACGCCTCCGAACTCGTGTCTCGATCTAAGATTCAGACAAGTAACCTCGATCTAAGATTCAGACAACTTAACTCGCTCTTTAACTCGATCTAGAATTCAGATAAGATGAGAATAAAACGATGCGTCTCTGGATAAATAACAGAATAGCGACTACACCTCAATGGTAATGTACATGCGAAGCAAGCAGCGCGGTCGCGGTTCGAGTCGCCGCGAGCGCTTATTTTTGCTGACTTAAAACTGAGTGTGGGCGCTGGGCTGGGCTGGGCTGTGCGCTTGGGAGCTGGGATGTGCCCTTGGGCTCGATGTGCCACACTTGTAATAGCAGTACAGCCACGTGAGAAAAAAAACATGAGACCATGGCCCACTTGTCAGACCAATCACAAAATCAGTACAACCACGTGTTAGTGGGCCCCACAAGTCAGTGTGTCCCACCCGCTGAGGTGGCTGCCAAGTAATACAAAGCATCACAGCCAACAAACGCATGACCAATTCAATTGGTCTTAGTTAAGCAAAAAAAGGGTCATACACTAGGTATCATGTGCTATGACCATCTTGTTAAAGAAAATCATGACTTTTTTGCCAAAAAAGTCATGGGTTTAGTCCCTCCCAAAGATGTCATGACCAACAGATTAAAAATGGTCATGGATCTATGACTAGTTCATCCACGGTCATTAAAAAATGGTCATGTATCAACATATTTCTTGTAGTGAGGAGAGGAGCTCCACAAGGAGAATACCCTCATGCCGCCTCAGGAGAGCCCCAATGCGTGAGGACAACTCACTGTCGGGGCCTATACAGTCGCTCTCATAGAACACCCTGTCTACTTGGTTAGCACCATGCTTCCAGATGACCGCGAGAGGTACCCCGTGCAGCAGAAGCTCCTCTACGCGCTCCTTTTACTTCGAGGAAGCTTCGTTACTTCTTCGAGGGCACCCCATCACTTTGGTGTCAACCTTTCCCCTCGAGCAGATCCTTCGAAATTCCAACGCCACGGGGCGTGTCGCGGAGTGGGCTATCGAGCTTCAACATTTTGAGCTCCAGTTCCTCACGACCAAGACCATCAAGGGAGGAATTCTAGTGGAATTCAACGCAGAATGGACAAATCCACCACCAGAAGAAGACTCCGAAGAGGAGACAGCCGTCCCCGGAAAGCTGGCTCCTGGAGAGTGGACCATGCATTTTGACGGTGCTTTCTCCTCCAAGGGCTCGGGGGCTGGCGTGTGCTCACGTCACCACGGGAGACAAGCTCTACTATGCCGTCCAGCTCCATTTTGGCCACAAGGCCAAAGTCTCCAACAACATCGCTGAGTACGAAGGGCTCCTCGCCGGAATCAGGGCCACCATCGCCCTAGTCGTCAAGCGCCTCATCATCAAGGGAGACTCGCAGCTCCTGGTAAACTTCTCCAACAAGAGCTACATCGCCAACGACAAGCACATGGCCTTGTACCTCGAGGAAGTCCGCAAACTCGAAAAGTGCTTCCTCGGCCTGGAGCTGTAGCATATCCCGCGCGGGAACAACCAAAAGGTAAAAAACCTCGCCAAGCGAGCGTAAAGAAACTGGGCACATGCACCAGGTGTCTTTGAAGAACGGCTCACCAAGAAATCCATCATCCCTCCCATCGACGAGGAGGAGCCACAAGGCCACCAGCACCTCGAGGAGGAGCCACCACCCTCTCCCTCCCAAGGCGCACCTGACTCTGGTACCCCTTTGGGGGAGTCGCCTAGTCACTCATGAGGAAGCATGCTGGAACAAGAGCATGATTGACTATCTCCAGAAGGGCAACCTCCCAGAAGACGAAGCAGAGGCCAAGCAGGTTGCCCGTCGAGCTAAAATGTCCTGCGTCATCGACTCCAAGTTGTACCGGAGGCGCAGAAATGGTGTGGCGTTGCTGCGCGTCCCCCCCCCCCCCCGCGGGTACGGCTTCTACAGGCCCACATCCCTCAAGGATGCCACCGAGCTCGTCAAGTCCTGTGAAGCGTGCCAGTTCCACACCAAGCAGACGCACCAGCCCGCGTAAGGGCCCTAGACCATCCCCCTCTCATGGTCGTTCGTGGTCTAGGGCCTAGACATCCTGGGACGCTTCCCGCGAGCAGTCTGGGGCTACCTCTACCTCTACGTCGTTATTGACAAATTCACCAAGTGGGTGGAGGTAGAAGCCGTCCGAGACATCCCGGCAAGGATCGCAGTGAAGTTCATCAAGGGGTTGGTCTGCCGCTTCGATGTGCCCAACCGCATCAACACCGACAACGGTGCGCAATTCACAAGCGGCCTCCTCAAGTCCTACTGCACCAACTTGGGCATCAAGATCTGCTACGCCTACGTCGCGCACCCACGCACCAACAGCCAGGCAGAACGCGCCAACACCGAGGTCCTCAAGGGCCTCAAGACGTGGAGCTTCAACAAGCTTAAGGCCCACGGGAAGAAGTGAATCGACGAGCTTCCATCGGTCCTGTGGTCAATCCGCACCACTGCAACCAAGCCCACAGGGGCAATGCCTTTCACCCTAGTCTATGGGGTCGGGGCCGTTCTCCCTGCCGAACTCAAGCTTGGCTATCCCCGAGCCATGGATTTCAGCGAGGACGGGCATGGAGAACTCCGCGTCGAGGACTTGCTATGATGAGGATATAATAGGTGTCCATGGTGATTATACATGCTTAAGTTGGAAGGAAATATTAAGCCTCACTAATTTTCATTATAAGGTGAATTCTTTCCTAGTAATAAATATTGTTTGTGTTTGTCAGAATATTATACTACCTAAGCCTATGCATTATGTATTAGCAGGGTTATTGATAACACAAACATGAATGGAGGAAGACCACAAGGAATTCTGGAAAACAAGATGGAGATGCTAGAAAAAAAGAGTTCAAGTGATGAAAACAATTATTCAAGTGATGAAAACAAATATGCAAGCGTGGAAAACAACTCCATGAATGCTCTTCCACACTAAGGAATGGTGAAAACAAGAGGAGGGCGCCCCATTGAAGATCAATGCGCCATATAGAAGTCCTAATTCAATTAGGCATGGCCTGTATTCCATAATGGACGAACCCCCTAAAGTTGGGTCAATTTGTATCCCTTCCTAGTCTAAGTAGGATTACTAGTAGAGTCCTCCTAGTCCAAGTAGGAGTCCTAGTTGAGTCCTAGTCCTAGTAGGATAGGTGCTTGCCAAGGAGCCCTCCACCTATATATACTCCCCACCTGCGTGTGGAAAAATGGAGAACAAGTTTAAAACAAAAACCAATGAAACCCTAGCCTCTAGATTGTATTGATGTTAAGCATTCATCTTGAAGTATACCTGCAAAGTTCTTGTTATTCCATTGGGAATAGGGGGATACAGGACCACTCGTGATCTTTGATTACATGTGCAACAGTGTGTAGTTGAGAATATCCAAATGGATTGATTGCTGTTGCACTGGCAACAGGGGTTATCCAAGTGATAGGTCTCAGTGTAGCACTAATTATCAGATAATCCACAAAACATCCACAAAAATAGAGATAGCTCAACAAGAATATCGGGCCACCCCATATCACATTGGTATCATATTCTCAGGTTTACTCGGTGAGCAAAGTTATCCCTAGTTTAGTTGTTTTTATTTCCTATCCAGAAAAAGCCCCACAAAAATATTAGGTTTAGTTTGTGTCAGAGCCTAGATCAACACCAATTTTCATCTACTAGTTGCTCTTTCTTGTTGATTTGCGTTCCTATTTTTCTTTTTCATCTTTTTAGAGTTCATCGTGTTCATCTTTTGTTTCTATCTATACCAAAAATCTCCACACAAAAATAGTGTGTTGCAATCTGTGTCACCACCGCGCGCCATCCTTGTTCTATTCGCACTCGAAATCCGTCCACCGCTCGCATCGTTGGTCCAGTCCACAGCTCGCAGCGGAATCCGACTGCTACCAGGTCGTCACTATGCGCCAAACAGCACGTCACACTCGTACCGCTACCAGCCAAAAAAAAGCAGCGCGTTGTTTCCGGACAAAACGCGTCGTCTTTTTCCAATTCACGTCTGGATCCGGTTCACGTGAACCGCTTTTCCTACGTGCGCACTGATTTCCAATTTTCCTGGACGCGGTCCATCGCATCCCGTGTCGGTGTACACCACACGCATCACCTTTTTTGCTGTCCACCCGCATCAGAGTCCACCCGCGTCACCCCCTTTTCGCTACCGCGTCCGACAAAACCAAATCACTGTCGCCCCTTTCACTGTCACCCTTTTTTCGTTGTCGGCCCTTTTACTCGCTATCGACCAAATCACTACCGCGTTCAAGCAACCAGGCGACGCGCTGTTAACTGCCAGTTGCGCTGGTCCCAATTTGGCTCGCACATCTATCCTGTATCGGAGTCTGAGCGTATAGGTTCCGAGCGTTACCAGAACTCGACAAAACATCCAAGTCAACACAACCGCGCACACAAACCTCTGTCGGGCATCGTTTTTGAGCCGTTTTCTCTCTGTTTTCTTAGAGTTTTTCCTTTGTTTTTCTTCATGTTTTGTTCCTAGAATTCCAGTCTGATCTTTTTTAATCCTAGCCACAGCCTATCTACAGCAAATATTTAGGAACCTACCCAAAGACTAGCTGTTTTTATTGCTCTAACAGGCTACTCAATTTGATCAATTTTTTGTCCATATCTCTTGTTGCTCCTAGTTGATTCAAAGGCTATTGCAAAAGTACAAAAAATAGAGAAAAAGTGTACAAAAAATAGAAAGAGAGAAAAAGCAAAAGGAGGCCGAGCCATTACTATATCACTAGTGGAGCTTGATACGTCATATCTTGGATATTTTTGTTAACATATTTGAGCAATCTTGTGCCTGTTTTCATAGAGTATTTGCTAGTGTCTTTCCAGTGCTTGCAATAACTTTTCCATATAATTTCTAAGCCACATTTGTCTCCCACAGTGAGTGTGTTCCTTTAGTGAATTTTATCACATTAGACAGTAAATAGGAGTTGTTATTTTGGTGTTGTTAGGAATCCCAACCAAGCCCCACCAAATACCATGTTTTGTCTTGTGACACTTGATATCCTGGTTATTCTCTTCTCACGCTTGGTACACTCTTCATCGATACTTGTTGATTAGTAAATCCTATTCACTTTGGAACGGTGAGATACTCTTCTTTTGCTGGTTTTGAGTGAGTTGTGAGAGAACACCACAACCCACTGTTATTTTGTTTTCACTGACAAGTTAATCAATTGAGTTTCCTAGTTATGATGCTTGCAGTGAAACATTTTAGGAGGAGGATTCTAGTGGGATCCCTGCGTCAGATTTGTTCCACTTCACAACATTCATCAAAGGTAGCAATGTTGCAATTACCCTTGATAAGGGTACACGGTATGAATTTGTTAGTTCTCAGGTTGTTGAACAATTGTATTTGGTTCCAGAAACATGTTATCCATTTAGATTACCTACTTATGATGATGAAATTATTATAACTCACATGGTTTCTGTTCCATTAACAACTCATGACCATACAAAGCGAATTTTATGTTATGTGCTTCCTAGAGCGTTTACTTGCTGTCATCTTTTATTGGGACAACAATGGTGCCAAAGATATAAGGTTAATTTTGACAGCCATTATCCTGATGTACAATTCTTCTGGAACGATAAGAAAAATTGGATAATACATGTATCACATAGAACATTGCAAATGGTTATGAATGAAAATCTATGTGCACCTATACTTCGAATGCTTGAAAAACTAAATGAAGAGATGCAAAGAATTGAGCGTTTAATAACGGGACTTAGAGGTGTTAAGGAGACATGTGAGGCTGTTTCTACTAATGTAATCATGTCTACTCCTAGTGTTGTTTCTTCTGATGTGCAGGTTTCTTTTGAAGACAGGGATTCTATAGTACAACCACCACCACATATATTGGAGAAGCATGCTATTGTTCCTAGTGTTGTTTCTTCTGATTTGCAGGTTACTTTTGAAGAAAGGGAGCCTACTCAAGTACAACCTGCATCACCACTTGAAAAGGATGAATTATACCTACTAAATATGAGGAGGATGTCATTGATATTGGTGCTGATTTCGAGCTACAAACTACAAGTGATGAATTTTGTGAGTCTACTAATCTGCTAGTTGATTCTTGTGAGTTAACAAGCATATATAGTTCACCACCACGTGATAATTTAATAATTTCGAATTTTGAGCATGCGGTATTGATTACACATAAGGAAGTGCTTGCTAAAATAGCACCTAATAATATTGTGTATTCCATCATGCTACATGAACCAATTACTATGCAATGTGCTATGAATAAGATTGCTGAAATTTCATATGTCAATTCGAGCACTGATACTACTTGTTTTACTTTTAATTTGGTTGGTGACTATAACACGAATGGAATTTTTATGGTGGATCAAATATGTATTTCTTGTGATAGAATTGCTGAATTGAACATTGTGTTACCTCAGTTGGATGGTTTACGATTTGATAAATATGAGCATAATGTTACACATATGTTTGATTTGCCAAAAGCTTTGATAAATACATATGCCACTGATTTGTGTTTCACTTATATTTGCAAATTCAGTTGCAATTTACATACTGAAGATAATAAACATGTCACAACAATTGGGTGTACTACTACAACCAAATTTGATCATAGATCTTCTGTGAGAACACTTGATTTGATACTAAACAATAAGAATGTATACATAGATGTTTCTCCTTATGATCATGATTCTATAAGCTTCACTTATACTTGCAATTGTGATTTCTATTTGATGAGATGCTATTTGTTTTCATATGACAATTATGAGCTATTTACATGCAAAATTCGTGGTCCCATGTCATGTGAGAATTTTTATCATGTACACACAACTAATGCACCCCATTATAGATACATATATTGTGCATACACGTTGTTGTTTTTGTTTCTTCCACGTTCAATTTACCACAAGCCATGAATATCTTGTCTTGAAGAAAGGGAGGATGATTAGGATATAATAGGGGTCCATGGTGATTATACATGCTTGAGTTGGAAGGAAATATTGAGCCTCACTGATGTTTATTATAAGGTGAATTATTTCCTAGTAATAAATATTGTTTGTGTTTATCAGAATATTATACTACCTAAGCCTATGCATTATGTATTAGCAGGGTTATTGGTAACACAAACATGAATGGAAGAAGACCTCAAGGAATTATAGAAAACAAGATGGAGATGCTGGAAAACAATAGTTCAAGTGATAAAAACAATTATTCAAGTGATGAAAACAAATGTGCAAGTGTGGAAAAAAACTCCAGGAATGTTCTTCCACACTAAGGAATGGTGAAAACAAGAGGAGGGCGCCCCATTGAAGATCAATGCGCCATATAGAAGTCCTAATTCAATTAGGCATGGCCTGTATGCCATAATGGCCGAACCCCTAAAGATTGGTCGGTTTGTATCCCTTCCTAGTCCAAGTAGGAGCCCTAGTAGAGTCTTCCTAGTCCAAGTAGGAGTCCTAGTCCTAGTAGGAGAGGTGCTTGCCAAGGAGCCCTCCACCTATATATTCTCCCCACCTGCGTGTGGAAAAAGGGAGAACAAGTTTAAACAAAAAACCAATGAAACCCTAGCCTGCAAAGTTGTGTGATATCTTGTTATTCCATTGGGAATAGGGGGATACAGGACCACTCGTGATCTTTGATTATGTGTGCAAGAGTGTGTAGTTGAGAATATCCAAAGGGATTGATTGTTGTTGCACTGGCAACAGGGGTTATCCAAGTGAGAGGTCTCAGTGTAGCACTAGTTATCAGAATATCCACAAAACATCCACAAAAATAGAGATAGCTCAACGAGAAGATCGGGCCACCCCTTATCATGCTGCTTCTCAAGGAGGCGAGAACCTGAGCCGCCACCCGCGCCGCTCGGTATCAGCAAGGCCTCCGGCGCTACCACAGAGCACCATCAGGCCACGCACACTGGAGGTGGGCGACCTGGTCCTAAGGAGGATACTCTCCCGAGAGGGCTTGCACAAGATCTCTCCCATGTGAGAGGGGACGTACCAGGTAACGCACGTCACGAGACCTGGTGCGGCACGACTTGAGACTGAAGGCGGCACACCTGTGCGAAACCCGTGGAGCATCCAGCATCTTCGGAAGTTCTACTCTTAGTATTTAGTTCTTGCTTGCTCCACGTGCCTCTCCTAGGCCGTGGTGACGCACCCTCGAGGGGACCCCGTGACGCCACGGTAAAAACGATGCCAGGGCCACCGTGGAGGTCTCAGAGGGCATCTCATCAGGCGGTCGCTCGGCCGTAGAGAGCCTCTACCCACACAAGTGGGAAGACGCATGGAAAATATTTGCACCTGAGCTTGCGCGAGTCTCAGCCCCATGACGACGGGAGTCCCGTGTCCGCACGGGACGTCAAGTGCTTCTTGGGGGACCATATGGTCATGACATCCCCAAGCGTGTGTTGTAGAGCCTCACCCTAGCCGTAAAACTTTTATCCCTGTCAATAACACTTGTCTCTCATCAAGCCTCTCTTTTTATTCTTCGGGAGCATGCATTTGTCACTCCTTCTCGAGGACACCTCGTGAGCAGGGTCTAGGATCGGTACCCGTGCACGGGTGAGATCCAGTCAGAATAAATCCAAGTGGTAGAGCTCTGTCTAAACTGGTTGCTACCGTGCACGCCACCTAACCAAACCCTTGGTGTTGACTTCCTCTCGAGGTATCCACGAGAAGAGTGAAAGGCACGTACTCTAGCTCACTGTAGAAACAAGCACCTACCTCCCGAAGCACCCAAGCATGGACCTTTCATGAGGAAAAGAAGAATGCCTCGAGAGGGGCAGCGGTAAAGACATTCACGGCAAGCGGCTCGCCGCGACAAGGACTCCTAAACTCCTAGAGCTGAGTTTAAAAATTCTTTCTATTGGCTCTCCAAAGAATATACTCGCAAGTAATAAGGCAAAAACACATTTCCTTCATATTTCATACATGATACACATTCAAGTACATGGAAATGCTGCAGATCTGTCGTGAAGATAAAAGGGTGCTAGAACCAGGAAAGAGTTATTCCCCTTCCGCGAGTATCAAAGGAAGAAAAACTTCGACCAGCCTCGGCCGAACCTGTCTTCTCCACAGCTGCTAGACATGATCGACCGAGGAGGAGCGATGGAGGCGGCGAGGAGAAGGTGGAAGAAGAGGACACTGGACGAAGGCACCCAAAGGCCTTCAGCCGCTTGCCGAGCTCGGATCGTCGCTCTCCTCCTTGACGACCGGCAGATCTTCCTCGTCCTCCTCTTCAGCAGCATCATCTTCATCATCGTCGTTATCATCCTCCTCGTCACTGATCTCTCTCGATATAGCACTCCACGCGCTCGCCGCGACGCCCGAAGATCTTCGTGAAGAGGCGGTCCAACCCGTCGAAGAGGAGGTGGAGGACTTGGCTCTCCTCTAGCCGCTGGGCACGGGCGAAAGTCTTCCACCCCCTCACCAGCGATAGGTGACCGGCAGAGCAAAACTCCACCGACACCCACCAAGGCCCGTTGATGCAACCCACCTCCTAGATCCAGAAGACGCGGGGCGGGTTGCGCTTGACGGAGGAAGCGAAGGCGTCGGGGGGTCGCAGCTGACTCCGGAGGCGACCGCTGAGGGCCACGAAGAACTTGTGCTCCGGCACGCGGGTGTCCTCTGCCCAGCGGGGGAAGGCGCTCCCCATCACACCACGCCCACGGGGAACGCGGCCACCTGGACCGCAACGAATCCCCGTGTTCCCTCCAGCCCGAGCAGGCGACCCCTCCGGCGATTCTACGATGACCATGGCGCGCCTCGTGCTCCATCGGGGGCCGATGGCAGTGCCCAGAGACGAGCCTCTGCCGCGACCGCCACGGGCCATGATTGGTTCCTTTTTCTTTTTCTCTGCAGGCGGAAAGAGGGAGGAGAGGAAGACGAAGGTGGAGTTAGAATGGGAGAGGGGGCGCCCCCTCCTCCCATTTATGCCAAGGCCAAGAGACAACACCACACTTAGTTGGTCTTCCATCGGCTTGAGCATCGAGGCAGAAGGGGTCACGTCCCAAGGGGGACGTGACGAGACGGCGAGGCGCTTGCTGCTCTGCGCCGCAAGGCCAGAGCAGTAACTGCGACGAGATGTTTTTGCCACGCGGGGAGATCGTGGGTTTCCCTGCGAACTGTCGCGCCACGTGGAAGGCTGGGCCCGCAGCCTGGGGGCCAGGTCCCGCTGCTAAACGCACGTGTCATGGGCCCGAGGGCTACTATTGGACTCACGGATACCATGGTATCCTCGGCCATCTGCTGCTGGCCCAGTCCATTGGGCACAGAAGGAGTCCGTACCCGTCCATCAAGACATGGGGAACCCCTTAACCGTTCCCCCCAAGGAGGGCTCCTTGAAGAGGATATCTCCAAGGGATCTCCACTACGCATCACTGCAGAGGAGTCCTGCTCCGACCCCGCTCCTTCCTGGAAGGAACCTTGCCCGCTGGGAGATAGCCCATGTAAGGGTGACGTTCTGACCACTGCACGGATGACGAAGCCGCCGCAGGAGATAGGATGGGTTTGACAGTTGCCATTCTCGTGTATACAGCGTGGAGCTCCGCTGCGTGCACCAAACCCCCGTCCGTGGCTTTCCCCTTTGGTGGAAGAAGACCAAGTCCACGCTAGAAGAAGAGGGCGGCGTCACCAGGCTCCCCCACCGTGACGCCATGGACGGTGCAGCTGTCCCCCGGTGTAACATCCCAGTGTTTGGGAGGTTATAAGGATCTAAGTATAATATGTGCATTTCCAAAGCATGCATCTAAGAATACGGGAAATTTTGGCGTGAAAGTTTAAATGAAGCAAAGTGACCAATGTTTCACTTGACATGATGAAATAGGTATAGATCATCTGGTCAAGAGTACATTTGGAGTGATCTTTATAACATATTATCTCTACAAACTAACTCCTTTGATAAGGCAAACCATAATTGGTTATGATCGAACACAAACTCTCAACAGCCTTAACCACAAGTCTATAAGTCACTTGGGATAATTCATTAGGTATTTAGAACTCAAAGAAGGGGAGTATCCAAATCACATAACTAATGATCACACTTCCACAATAGGGTAATGCCAATTGAACCATCTCATTAATAGAGATGTTATCTCCTATAAAACAACAACTCTCTAAGTTATCAACCATTCACACAACACCTTCATAAATTATCTCATAATTGCTGAGTGCACCTTCATAAGTAAATAACAAAGTTTCAATAGAAAACAAGTGATACAAACAAGTGTTAATTCAAAACCCACAAATGGGAAATGACATGATAATTGTATTAACATATTTATCGAATATGTACATATCTCCTCAATCATAAAGGAAGTACCTAAGAGAAGATATAAATCTTCTTAAACTATTGTTAAACCTTGGTCATTACATATGACCTTTCCAAATTTCTATGACTACATTAGGCATGACAAAGATTACCAAGGAAGAATATAAAGTAAAATCAAGACACCTGAGAAAATAACTAACAACGATCATTAAACTCCAATAACCTTCATATGCTCATTGTCTCAATCATCTTATACAAGTGAGCATATGAGATACCAACACCTCAATGAACCATTTGATCAACTTACTATTAAGTCATCATTCCACAAACACTCCACATTTCTATCCAAATCATCATTCAACAACTAAAGTATCACTGGATACAACTAAGGAATAACAACAAGTTATAACCTCTATTATAGGAAGTAAATTGGAAACTAAGTAAACCAATCATGTATGACATAAGAACATATCTTGTGGGAAACAAAATAACAAGTATATTGAAGAAGAATAAAAGAATAACTAAATCTTAATCAAGTTCTTTCTACTTTGCCTAGATTATCTTGTTTTCCAATCTTATCTGAATCATTCTGCAAGAGAAGCAACCCACAAGAAAGGAGGAACTACCACAGGAAGATCTTCAAGAAGATTATTTAGAGTGTGCTAGAAGTGTTATTCTAATCTACTATAAGAGTACTTGGAAACTCTTATATCTTGATCTTATCTTATTAACCCTCTTGAAATAGTTTGATATTCCAATGTTAGTGTTATATAGAAGTAGTTTGATAACAAGCCTTGCAACATAGTTAACAGATCACTTTTGTATACTCAAACAATTGAGTGTCATACACAAACAAACAGAAGGTGAGATAACTTGGTACATCTCAGCCAATTGTATATGATTAGTAATTTGGAGGCAAGTCTGGCCCACTTGTCAACTAATTCTTATTATATACATATGGCAACTTGATGTCATAAAACAAACTTATATACTTTTATGATCATCTAAGTAAAATCTTTTCTTGGAATAACTGGTTGTTTTCACCACATGGGTGAGATAGTTGAAGATGGAATTCAAGAGCTGATATTACCTGCAAGTGACAAAAGGAGTATTTGAAGACTAGTAACAACTAGAGACAAGTACATCAGGCAACAGAAGACCACGAGAATCAACACTGCCTCAGGAAGGGAGTATAATAAAGTATCCAGTGAATCATTAGGTAATGTTAGAGACCTATAATCTCTATTCATTGTTAAGCTCATCAGAGATGAGTAACACATAATAGTCACTTTAATGGAAACAATTAAACCAGTAAGAAATAATAACCAGCCACTGCATCCACATGTCTTGTGATAGGTGGAGGTTAATGGTAACAAGCTTAATACCTTGTTTTCCAGATCATTCTCATCCATAAGAAAAATGTATAATAAAAAAAATTCATCTATATATAATCATGCAACTGATTACATGTTATAAAACCAACAGGACATAATATCCATACTTGGAACCTGGTGGAAAACAAACAAATAGATTCCAAACACTCATGGTTTCCATTTGATCAAGTGTTTAAAATAACAAACATGGCTTACACACAATATAAAGAAATGTCCACCAAAATTTATAAAGATCTAAAATGTGAAAATAACAAAGCCTCATAAGAGAAAACAAGTCCATTACCTAATCAAAAGCACTTTGTATGTCCTAGAATAAAAATTTCGTGCATGGTGATATTGTGAACAATTCATAAAAGAAAAACACTACTAAGTAATTTACCAAACCCTTTCCTAAGTGAATGTCAATAAAAATTGTGAAGAGTTTCAGTTATGAAAATTACAAAGTTTTACAAAAGAAAACAAGTACATTTACTAACCAAAGAAATTGGTAGGAGTTGGAAGAATATTCCATATTTGGTGATTTTTCCATAATACATAAAAACATTACTTAGTAGTGTGACCAAATTATTTTCTAAAAGGAATTGTATCCAAATTTATCCAATTATAATACACCACTCTGGTATCCACATAATTGTTGTATGTACTCTTGTTAAACATGCCTAAAAATAATTTTAGCCATTAAATAAATTAAATGGTGAGGAATAACAAAAACCACTTAATCTAGCACCCAAAGTATAAAATATAAATCTTTCTCAGAGTTGAAAAAGAAAAACATGGTGAGATTAGAAATTTGATAAGTATTTCAAAAGTGATTTTTAAATTTTTTAGGTTTATAGTTTGGCCCTGGAAACATATGCTTCTTCTCAGTTTTTAAGACATAAGGGCTAATCTGTAAATTATAGAAAGTTATAGGGGGTTATGTGAAAAATTGTCATCTTCAACCTTTGACAGTAGGACGATGTGCGTGTCGTCGCCGTAGACGTCGTCGTGCCACCTCCTGTGTGCCTCCCTGCCCTCGGTGATAAGACCACAGAGATGTCCGCATCGAGCTCTACCTCCCCATGCTCGTTTTGCTCTCTCTCTCTCTCTCTCTCGCCCTCTGCAACGCACTAGGTGAAACCCTAGTTCATACAGCCGCCGGCCGTGGCGTCGATTCCGGCCACTCCAGGACCAGCCGAGGCCACCGGGAGATGCGCCGTGACCTCCTCTACTCCCTCGAGCACGCATGGAAGCAGGAACGGCCGGAAGCTGCGAAACTTCGTCGTTCCTTTCTCTCCGGCCGTCGGCCAGCGCAGCCGATTCCTGTCGAATCTGGGCTCCGCTTGCTTCCCCGCCTCTTGTACGAGCTTCCGGGTGAGCTGGGGAGCCTACGAGTGCTTTTCGTTACGATTTTAGTCGCAGAATTTGTAATCTCACCGGAGCCCATACCCCGCCGCCGCCAAACGCTATCATCGGCGACACTCCGACGACCATTTGGAAGCAGCGCTGCCACCACTAGCATCCCCTTTGCACCCTCTATCGAATGGGATCAACCAATTGATCCAATTCACGACGAATCACGTGATTCGATTGAACTGTGGGGATTTCCACCGGGCTGATGCGTTCTGACGTCAGCATGACGCTAGGACAGTTTTTATTTTCTTATTAATTTTATGAAATCCAATATGACAGGTGGGTCCCACCTGTCAATTTGAAATTGGCATAAAATCAAATAAATGTAATAAATCAATAATTTTAATTCTATTAATCAGAAAAATATAACTAATATACCAAATTAATCACAAAAATGTAATCTAAATGTTTATGAACTTTTCAAAAATGTCTGATAAACTTTAAAAATTAAATATTTTGAATTTAAATTAAATCATTTAAAATAGAGAAAAATAATAAATAATTCATAAAATCAGAAAAATACAAGTTATATACCAAAATGCTCCAAATGACAAATGCAACTCATGTATGATGTTTTCATAGTCATTTGACCAAGATTTTATATGTGCAATATTTTCCTAGTCACTTAATTCATGTAAACTTAATAAATTAATTATTTATTCAAATCTTTTTCAGAAACCTTCAAATGATATATCAAATTAAAAAGAAAAACATTTCCAACTCAAATATGCCAAAAACAAAAAAAAATTGTGTAACTTATAACTTGTTACTACAGGTATAATGGAATTCTATACTATTCTATTATAACCAGAAATAACTACCATAATATCATTTTCGTTATTAACAAAACTCTCATATTTTCACATCTACTAAACCTATCATCACAAGACATCATCAAGTTTTGTGATGATAGAGTAGTGGTATTAGTTCATCATTGTCAGTTAAAAACTTTGTCATTAGCTCTACAAATTTGAACCTAAAAGGTGTTTGATACCTTGTCAATAGTTGTTTTCCAAGTGCCATTGTCTTATTACATAACCCTAATATAACATTGCTACCTAAACAGGATAACAATTGTTGGTTAAGTAAAAGTGAAACACATGTAAGTCTAAAAGAAGTAATAACCACATCACCACAACTAATGAAACAATTCACCTAAAACCTGTGTGATTAAGTTATTGTATCGATCATAGCTTACACTTGTAAGATGGGGTATTTTCTAGGGTATTCCGCGATGCATCTCATTACTATGCATGTATCATATTGCCATTGTTTTTTGTAGTCCTTACCAGGACTACTTTGCTATCTTTCAGATGTCGGGATTTTCTATGAGACCCTTGAACCCGAAGACATGGATTATTATTTTCATTATTTCAATCTCAGGCAAGTTTATCACTTGCCCATATCCTTTGCAGTACTTCATAATAAACTAATTGCAAAAACTCTATCGTATTACCACCTAGTCTCAAAAGAATGCATGATCCTATTTTTTTAATATTATAACTAATTGAATGACTACCCGAGTGGTAGTGTTCTGTTTGGTGGGCGGATGGGACCATGGTAAGATGAATAGGTCAAACAAAGGTTCCATCTGCATGGGAAAGTATTACCTAGGATTAAATCACAACTGCCGTCAGGATTCTTGCGCCATAAATCCGCGTTAACCATGGGTCTTGTATGGGGCGAGTAAGTCAGTTGTGATTTTCTCTCGTTCGCATGTCAACGGGCTGCGAGAGACGTTCGTTGTAGGTCTTGCGAGACTACATGCACATGGGTGGGATCACTTAATTCCCACGGTCTCTGGGGTCTATGATGGTCTGCCAGGGGCGCCTATATATCCATCATGAGGGGTGGAATCAGGGGTTCAACCTACTGGTGGAAATGGGTGGGCATGCGTTGTGTGGAGAAGCACGGTTTGGCTTGGAACAACAACCGGGCCCCACACCTGAGTGGGAGTGGACAGGATCGCGCCCCTGGTTGTGCATCATGGTCTTGGTCGCCCATGGGTAAAGTAGCGCACCTCTGCAGAGTGTAAAAGGATGTGGCATGTTACCCCCTGTTGTGGGAAGGAGCTGCGAACGCCACAGGAAAGGCAACTCCATGAAGTTCTAGTCCTGTGAAGATCTGGCGGGCATAGTCTTCCAAATTAAAAGCAACCTCTTGAAGAAAGATTTTCAAAAACCTTGCATTAGCTTATGACTCTTTTGAGTCTAAAGTTGTAGTTAGTGCATCAAACTACCCAATGTATATCATGAACTTGTTGAGGAACGCTCGTTACTCATTCGTTCCCGTTTGACCCCCTGCTTAGAGTTGAAGCCTTATGGAAGTCGTCATCGTGAAGCCATCGCTACCTCATGAAGCTAGGTGGAGTGATATGTTACCTAGTTGGTAAATCATCGTCATCAACAACGCTGGCGGAGGAGAAGCTATCAAGGTGTAGGTGGAGAACATTCTCGGACTTAGCTGTTACAAGCCATAGATTAGGGCTGACATCAGCCGTAGTGGATTTAGTTCTGAGCTAGAGTTCTTCTCCAGCTTGAATCTTCGAATTGCTTCTTTTGATGTTTCATTTGTATGAGATCTTCTTTGATTCCTCAAAGAGATTCTCAAGTGTTTTTAATGAATTTTTTATCCTATAGCTTTGCTTGGACCCGCTATGTTTCGGTTGAACTACTATGAGGGATGTAATATTCACGGATAAGTCCTTCTGTGAGTATTATGTCAACGACATGCGCACTACACATGCAGTGGTGTGCTGGGTCACCACACCCAGCGACCAGGACCGTGCAGGGGGCGCAGTGTACGGGGCGCCTCCCCCTTTGGCACCTTGTGGTATCCGTTTCCCGCCAAGTGAGCGGGAAACAGGGCCGATCGCCGGTATAAGTAGACCACCTCTATCTCCTCATAGGAGAGGAGAAAAACAAGAACAAGAGAGAGAGAAAGAAAACCAAGTAGGAAGATCACCATAATCCCTATTGTACTGTAATCTTCACAGCGCAATCAACCATACAAGCAGGAGTAGGGTTTTACACCATTATGGTGGCTAGAACCTGGGAAACCCCTCGTTTCGTGACTGTTTTCCTTCGAGAGCTCCCCTCTTGAAGCCTCCGGAGGTGCGATTGAACATGGTTAGCCCTCTGTGTTCGTACCTTTGAGTGCTACCCTGTTGTTGACAGAACGGAAACTCCGACAACGTGAGCCCGCATGGCAAAGGGATGATCCAACTCAACCCCTACAGGTAAAATCTTAAGTTAAATTCTCCTAAACCCCATTGGGACCTTCACCCTTAAAATCTAAAGGGGTACATTTAGATGGGATTAACAAGAAAATCGATGGACTTAAAAAGTATCGAAAGCATATGTTAGTACTGTTGGAGAGGGAGCTGGTGCTTATTGGATGATGAGCAAAGACCTTGAGAAGAAGGGATGCCACATCAACGATAGGTTTGACTCCATGTTAAGGATTGTTTTTGAGATAGCAGATCGCAATAATAAACTCCTGAGAGTCATCCAAAAGTAGCAGGCGGAGATTGTGGAGTTGACCGCACGCTTTGCATGAATTTCCCATGTATGAAATCTAACAATTGATCAAGAGGAGAAGAGGCATTTGATGAATAAAACAAAGAAGAAGTACCAGCACCGAAGCACGAGTAGGTACAAGATCAAGGATTCTTTGATCTCCCTAGATTATGTATTCAAGCTATGAGAGACGTTAAAGCCTTGTATTTTTACAGCTTTATTGTGATCATCGTTTGCTTTAGTTTAGTGTGCTTAATAAAGTGTATCACCCTTGAATAGGAAAGGATTCTATCCAGTGAGTTATCAGTCAATAATTATGACTGAAGCTATTTCATTTTGTGGTAATTTTATTACTCCCTCCGATCCATATTAATGGTCGCTAAATCGGATGTATCTAGCACTAAAATATGTCTAGATACATCCGATTTAGCGACCATTAATATGGATCGGAGGGAGTATATGTTTTGAATTAGTTTGAGATCTACCATACATGCTACTCTACTATAATTAATTTGGAAGTCTTCCACACCTTACTTTGCTAACTTGAGACAGTGCAAATTTTTTCCTTGAAGTATAAGAGAACTTGTTTAGCATGATAAAAGCTTTTCAGATTGTGAGTGTTGATAAAATATTAAAAATAATAAATAATTAAGTAACAAGAATTAGAACGAGTTAATGTCGAGGTAGATCTCAAGCCACAAAATATTGTGATTGCTTCATACTCCGCTTGGAAGTTGAATTCTATGTTTTATCACTTTTATGTCTCTCCATGAGATTATTTTTGCTCTGTTCTTTGACACGCCACTCAAAAGACGAGAAATGAAAGAGACAGCTCGAAATACTCGAAATCAAATAGAATGGTTGAAGTTCTAAAAACGCTTGAGGCTTCCCCGCAGCTTGTTCAGTGAAGTTAAATATGTTGTCCTATCTTTTAGAAATTATCTTCATTCAGCAATTAGAAATTAAATAGTATGGAAGCCTTCTTAATAATTTAATGGGGTACAAGTATAGTAGCACTAGTGAATGTTTGATGTATCTACTATTTTTACCAATTTACTAAAATGACCAAATTCATTTTATCGAATCATGCTCCATGAACACGATGATCTTGTTCTTCTCATATAGCATTGATTGGGGACGAGGAAGAGTCTAAGTGTGGGGAGGCTGACGCATCCATTTTAAACACGATTTTACTTAGTGAACTATTAATAGGTAGTTAGGGATTCTAGCATTTTATTGTGCCAAAGTGCACCATTTATGTCTATGTTCGCAGATAATTAAAATCCGGACAAGACATTTTTTTCAAGGCATAAAATACCATGTTTGAGATGAAATCTAGTGAAATCAGAGCATTAAAGGCCATTCCATAAAGAACAAATTAGTAGAGAAGAAGGAGTCAACATGTAACAGCCCTAGGCTGCTACAGAAATCTACTACAAAATTTGGGTAAAATTTTCACTTTTCCCTTTCTTCATGCATCATGGAATCCATATTAAATTGCTAAAAATAAATCAAGCAAGCTGCAAAGCCTTAAGAGAAAACAAATACACTCACAAATAAAACCATTTCTTGATCTTTTCCATTACTTGTCAAGGAAGTTCCAAGAATTAAATTGATAGATTGGCAGCTATAATAAAAATGCCAATTGTTTTAGAAAAAGAGAAGCATGCAAATATGGCTTCATTCAAATTGATTTCAGATTGTTTTCAAACCAAAGTTCATTACTGAATTGCTAAGATTAATGTAAAACAAATGTTGAAAACAAATTAAAGAGGTGGAAACACAACTCATAAAAATATTCAACATATTGTTCAAATTCCATCCTTGCAATTTTTCTACTAAATTGAATTTTCTCAAAGGGAAAAACAAAATTATTTTGTGATCTTCCCAATTGTTGAGGAAGTTCCAAGATAGATTTTTGGAAGTTGTGAAAAATTTGGAAAACTTCCAAAAGTAAATAAAAGGAAAAGGCATTCAAATTTCTCACTCCATCTTGAACTCAACTATGTTCACAACATAAAAAACTTCAAAAAAACAAGTGGTGGGGTATGTTAACTTGTTATTACAAGCCTCCACTAATATTTTGGCAACCCTTGGTTGGAGAAAACAAATGCTTTACTATTTGGTAAAATACCAAAATTGCCAAAAACTTTAAACTCAACAAATTACTTCTGAAAAGTTTCTCCAATTGAGCTAAAAACTTAACCACTACTTCCTTATGTTTAATAACGGTCACACAAGTGAGGGCACCAAGAATTGAATTGGGTAAAGCCTTGACAACACCAATTTTCTTCATAGCAGAAATAAAAATGAAAGCAAGTTTGTTCTACAAAGTTTCTCAAAATGGTCTAATTTTTCTACCAGTGCTTCCTGATGGTAGATAATAATTTTCCACCAAATATCATGAGGTTTTGAACTAGTTAAGTGCATCAATTAAATGTTGTAAAATAATTGCAGAAATGAAAGTAGAACAAGTTTGTTCTACCAAGTCTATCCATTTGAGCTCAAATTTCTACCGGTGGTGCATCACACTAATTAAGGAAGCTACACAAAATTTCATTGGAATTGAATTTATTTAAGGTGGTGAAAACAACATTTTACAGAGGCAGAAAAGGAAGAAAACAGAAAAAGAAAAAAAAAAGGCCGAGGTTTTTTTTTTCAATTTCGTCCTTCTTCTTCCTGTAGCCAGTACAGCCATGGAGTAGTGGAGGCCCCCTCCACACGTCGAGCATGCACGACACTCTAAGGGGGGTAAAAGTCACCAAAGGCTCTCTGCCCTCCCCGATACCCTAACCCTAGCCCCTCCCTCTCTGTTTCCTCAACCATGGGCATGGCCAAACCCTACCGCCATGGCCGCCGCTTGGAGCCGGCGTTTGAAGCCTTCCTGAGCAAATAGGAGTGGGGCAAAAGTAGTGCGTCATCGTCCTCTACCTCCTCGCTGAAGGACCCATGCCGAGAAGCCCCGAGCCGCCCGCGCCGTCCTCGTCTTCATGCCGGCCGGCGGAGCTTGCCGTTCCATTGCGAATTTCTTCATCGTCCTCTGTCTTCCCCGAGAACGCGCGCATCACAGGGGTGAGCCTCCGGTTCGAATGGACCCCTTCCCCTCTCCCTGCAAACTTGTTGCACTCCATACTCGATTCGTCCTGGTACCATGAACGTGAGGCTTCCGTGCTCGTAGCTGTGCAGTTACGGCCAAATCTGAACCGTGTTCTGTTTGATGGTTCAGTTAGCGCGCTACAACACTTCTTAAATCTGCAGATCTTGTAGTAATAACAAGCGCAAACACAGCCCAGTGGCACTAGGGGTCTAAATGTGGAGACCCGTACTTCGAATCCATAATGAGGCAAGCCTCCCTTCTTCTTTTCCTTTTTGGATTTAATCTCCACGGCCCGGTCCCACTCGTCATTGACCCTGTACGCCACTGTGGCCTCCACGTTGCTGCGTCAGCGCCCCCGTGGCCCTGGGCCTGCGCGTCCGTGGCACTGGATGCCTACAGCCCGGTGAAAAAACAGTTCGGACGTTTTCTGAAAATTTAGTTCTGAAAACAGATTCAAATGATTTCTTGTAAAAGCCATATAAAATAGAAAAATGTTCTAATTTGAACAATTCAAATTTCTATGGATTCATCTAAGTGAGTATTCTCTGTTAGTATCAACCATGCAAAATTTCTCTGTTATAGTTTTTACACTAATTAATTAATTATAGAAAATGCCATAAAATTGGAAACTTTGAAAAATCATAACTTGAGTTCTGTTATTCCAAATTGAGCAAACTTGGGCTCTAAAAATTTGTCTCAACAAACTCTACACCATAGTATTTTGGTTGGGCAGATTTGGATAAAATGTGACCACAAAAACATCCATTTTTTTTGTTTTGGTCAAAAAAGAAAAGGGAAAAGAAAATGGCATATCTAATAAATTAAGTATCCAAAAATTATGGTTAATATCTTAAAATGATCAGTGAAACATTTGTCACATGTTTTCAACCATTTCCATTCAAATGGGCAACTTTAATTCCTTTGGTTAAAATGCTTTCTAAAAATGTCAGAATTGGCATACCTTGAATAATAATTATTAAGTGATGTTTTCTTCACCCAAATTTTATGTAAGGTATACCAAAATGTTAATCACACCTAATACTAATAGAGAACATCATTTTCTTGCATGTTGATAAATTATTTAGATAATGGTCTTGTTAGTAAAAATTAGTATGCCACTAAGGTAAATATGAGTGTTTATCTGGGAACAAACATTTAACATGAAGATCATGTCCATGATCTTTTAGTTGCATTAAAATGTCATGTCATCATGAGTGTGTGTTGCACCTGTTGTAATTGTTCTTTATGTTGTTTCGTTTCCGAGGTTGTTTGTGCTTCGGTAGATCGAGAAGTTGAAATGCAACCAAACTTCTTCGACGATTCCTACCTCTGTTATTTCAACAAGGCAAGCGTAAATCCACTTCTTTGAGCATCTCTCTTGACCTATGCTTTCCCTCAAGTATTTTATCCACCATAATATTGCATTCAGTTCAAATGTTTTGGCTATACTCTCCTAATAGTTGCATTTTGTTCTGGACACCATTACCTATATCTTTAGTATTGTTGTGTGGACCGAGATACTGCTATATGCTACTTAATTGCTTAGCCCTGCTTAGTTGAGTGCCTTGGGTCCGATGAATGGATCGTGGTTGGAAGATATTATGTCATGTCCGGATGTGTTGGGGACCGGTTGTCTCCAAGTAAAATGTAACATGCATGGATGAGTTCCCACCGGTGAATGGTGGTGTTTTGCCTCACTCATGCCCCTAGGAGCTAGTTCTCCTCATCTTGAACCAAGACCGAGCGTGCTTTCATTGGTGGGACATATGGACTCCCTATCGACCTACTAACTTGTGAGGTTGTAGCCCGGGGTCCTTTAGTTTGAAGCTTTCCATTTGCGTGTGCGTGAAGATGATGGACGAGTTGTGAACGAGGACAGTGGTGTTGAGGAGGTGGCCGCGGTCCAGGGTGTCAGAGGCACTGAACCTGGACTTCAGCTTCAGCAATGACCTAGGGATAGATTCATGGAAGCCTCCACTAATATTATGGCAACCCTTGGTTGGAGAAAACAAATGCCTTATTATTTGGAAAAATACCAAAATTGCCAAAACATTAAACTCATCCAAGTTACTTCTGAAAAGGTTCTCCAATTGAGCTAAACACTTAACCAAGACTTCCTTATGTTTAATAAGGGTCACACAAGTGAGGGAACCAAGAACTGAATTGGGTAAAGCATTGACAACACCAATTTTCTTCACATCAGAAATAAAAATGAAAGCAAGTTTGTTCTACAAACTTTCTCAAAATGATCTAATTTTTATACCAGTGCTTTCTGATGGTAGATAATAATTTTCCTCCAAATATCATGAGGTTTTGAACTAGTTAAGTGCCTCAATTAATTGTTGTAAGATAATTGCAGAAATGAAAGTAGAACAAGTTTGTTCTACCAAGGCTATCCATTTGAGCTCAAATTTCTACCAGTGGTGCATCACACTAATTAAGGAAGCAACACAAAATTTCATTCCAATTGAATTTATTTAAGGTGGTGAAAACAGCATTTTACATAAGCAGAAAAGGAAGAAAACATAAAAAGAAAGAAAAGGCCGAGGTTTTTTTTGCAATTTCGTCCTTCTTCTTCCTATAGCCAGTACATCCATGGAGTAGTGGAGGCCACACGATGCAGCCCCTCCACACTTCGTGCATCCACGACGCTCTGAGGAGGATAAAAGTCACCAAAGGCTCTCTGCCCTCCCTGAAACCCTAACCCTAGTCGCTCCATCTCTGTTTCCTCAACCATGGGCATGGCCAAACCCTACCGCCATGGCCGCCGCTTGGAACCGGTGTTTGAAGCCTTCCCGAGCAAATAGGAGTGGGGAAAAAGCTGTGCGTCATCATCCTCTACCTCCTCGCTGAAGGACCCAGGCCGAGAAGCCCTGAGCCGCCCGCGCCTTCCTCGTCTTCATGCCGGCCGGCGGAGCTTGCCGTTCCATTGCGGATGTCTTCATCGTCCTCGGTCTTCCCCGAGCACGCGCGAGTCACAGGGGTGAGCCTCCGGTTCGAATGGACCCCTTCCCCTCTCCCTGCAAACTTGTTGCACTCCATACTCGATTTCGTCCTGGTACCATGAACTTGAGGGCTCCGTGCTCGTAGCTGTGCAGTTACGCCCAAATCGTAACCGTGTTCTGTTTGATGGTTCAGTTAGAGCGCTACAGAACTTCTTAAATCTGCAGATCTTCTACTAATAACAAGCACACACACAGGCCAGTGGCACTTAGGGATGTAAACATGGAGACCGAGTTCGAATCCCCAGGCCCGGTCCCACTCGTCATTGACCCTGGACGCCACCGTGGCCTCCATGTTGCTGCGTCAGCGCCTCCGTGGCCCTGGGCCTGCGCGTCAGTGGCACTGGATGCCCACAGCCAAAAGCAGTTCGGAAAAAGCAGTTCGGACGTTTTTGTTCTGGAAACAGATTCAAATGATTTCTTGTAAAAGCCATATAAAATAAAAAAATGTTCCAATTTGAACAATTCAAATTTCTATGGATTCATCTAAGTGAGTACTTTCTGTTAGTAGCAACCATGCAAAATGCATCTGTTATTGACCCTGGGCTAATTAATTAATTACATGAAATGTCATAAAATTGGAAACTTTGAAAAATCATAACTTGAAATCTGTTATTCCAAATTGAGCAAACTTGGGCTCTAAAAAAAATTCTCATCAAAATCTACACCATAATATTTTAGTTGGGCAGATTTGGTTAAAATTTGACCACGAAAACATCCATTTTCTGTTCTGGTCAAAAAGAAAAGGGAAAAGAAAATGGCATATCTAATAAATTAATTGTCCAAAAAAATATGTTTAATATCTTAAAATGATCAGTGGAACATTTGTCACATGTTTTCAACCATTTCCTTGCAAATGGGAAACTTTTATTCCTTTGGTTATAATGCTTTCTAAAAATGGCAGTATTGGCATACCTTGAATAATAATTATTAAGTGATGTTTTCTTCACCCAAATTTTATGTAAGGTATACCAATGTGTTAATCACACCTAATACAAATAGAGAACATCATTTTCATGCATGTTGATAAATTATTTAGATACTGGTCTTGTTAGTAAAAACTAGTATGCCACTAAGATAAATATGAGTGTTGCCAAATAATGTATAATTATCTGGGAACAAACATTTAACATGAAGATCATGTCCATGATCTTTTAGTTGCATTAAAATGTCATGTCATCATGAGTGTGCATTTCACTTGTTGTAATTGTTCTTTATGTTGTTTCCTTTCCGAGGTTGTTTGTGCTTCGGTAGATCAAAGAGTTGAAATGCAACCAAACTTCTTCGACGATTCCTACCTCTGTCATTTCAACAAGGCAAGGGTAAATCCACTTCTTTGAGCATCTCTATTGACCTATGTTTTCCCTCAAGTATTTTATCCACCATAATATTGCATTCGGTTAAAATGTTTTGGCTATACTCTCCTAGTAGTTGCATTTTGTTCCGGACACCATTACTTGTTTCCTTCCTATATCCTTAGTATTGTTTTGTGGCCCGAGATACTGCTATATGCTACTTAATTTCTTAGCCCTGCTTAGTTGAGTGTCTTGGGTCCGATGAATGGATCGTGGTTGGAAGATATTATGTCATGTTCGGGATGTGTTGGGGCCTGGTTGTCTCCAAGGAAAATGTAACAGGCATGGATGAGTTGCCATCGGTGAATGGTGGTGTTTTGCCCCTAGGAGCTAGTTCTCCTCATCTTGAACCAAGACCGAGCGTGCTTCCATCGGTGGGACATATGGACTCCCTATCGACCGACTAACTTGTGAGGGTGTAGCCCGGGGTCCTTTAGTTTGAAGCTTTCCATTTGCGTGTGCGTGAAGACGATGGACGAGTTGTGAACAAGGACAGTGGTGTTTAGGAGGTGGCCGCGGTCCAGGGTGTCAGAGGCACTGAACCTGGACTTCAGCTTCACCAATGACCTCGGGATAGATTCATGCAAGCCAAAGGTTGTAACCGCGCCCGCTCTGCCGGCCTCCCAGGAAGAGGGTGTGATCATGCATGATCAGGCAAGGAGCCGGACGGTACTGGTGGTTAAAATAGTACACCCTTATAGGGTAAATATTTTCGAAAAGCCGTGTCCACGGTTATGGACATCCTTGGGAACGAAGCTAAGATCATTAAGAAATTAAACAATAAAACTTGAGGCGGCGGATGGGATGTTGGGTTGGCGGATGCCTTGTTCAGAAGCTGAAGAAGAAGAGAGTTACAATTTCTATCTCATTTCAAAAATCTTCTTTTAGACGTTGCCAAGTTGTGTCTTTTAAAAGAAAACTGGCTTTCTGCAAAACAACTACCAAATAGCCTTGCTAAAGCCTCATTCGAGCTATAGCTTTAGTAACCTTGCGAGTGCCTCCTGTACTCACCGTTGCTTTGTTGAATTTTTATTGTATTCTAGTAGAGGACTTCCCGGAAGTCAAAGGTGGTTTCTTCGTGGATGTCGACGAGTAGTCTGGGTTTTCCAGGTGGCAGGCTGGGGTGGTTAGGAGCAAGCTGGCGCTGACTTGTTTATCTGCAGGCCTCTTAGGCCATACTTTGGTTCTTGTTGTTTAGAACAACTATACCTGCTTCCACTTGTTGTGATGTTGGGTCCGTGGCCTCTGATTGTATTCTGCTATATTTCTCTGATAAGAGTTGCATTATATATGCTTTGTGTCGTAGAGACTGTGATGTGCCAGATCGTTCCGAGTCTTGATCTCTTCATTATGCAACTTGGTTGGGCCCGACGTTATGTCATGACTGAGGGGTTGTGGGCCGATGATCCATGACCGAGCCACACCTGATGATGTGATTCAGCCTGGGGGATGGTAACCTTGGTAACCTTCAGTCTGGTATCGTAACCGGTGACACCCAGCACTTTGCATAATTTCGAGGTCGGGGCGTTACATATGTTGTCCTATCTTTTAGAAATTATCTTCATTCAGCAATTAGAAATTAAACAGTATGGAAGCATTCTTAATAATTTAATGGGGTACAAGTATAGTAGCACTAGTGAATGTTCGATGTATCTACTATTTTTACCAATTTACTAAAATGACCAAATTCATTTCATCGACTCATGCCCCATGAACACGATGATCTTGTTCTTCTCATATAGCATTGATTGGGGAAGAGGAAGAGTCTAAGCGTGGGGAGGCGGATGCATCCATTTTAAACACGATTTTACTTAGTGAACTATTAATAAGTAGTTAGCGATTCTAGCATTTTATCGTGCGGAAGTGCACCATTTATGTCTACGTTCGCGGATAATTAAAACCCGGAGAAGACATTTTTTTCAAGGCATAAAATACCATGTTTGAGATGAAATCTAGTGAAATCGGAGCATTAAAGGCCATTCCATAAAGAACAAATTAGTAGAGAAGAAGGAGTAAACACTAGTAGAAAACTGAGTATTAGAGACCGCTACTAGAGGCGGTTTTACCCTTGAAAAAAAACCAGGCTCGGAAACACTACCCTGAGCTGGTTTGCATAGATACACCACCTACAAAGAAAATCCCGGCTCCAATAAGCTTTAATGTGTGGCGGGCCAAAATCAAACCCCGCCTCCCATAATCGGTAAGACGGTTGCAAAATATAACTAACGATGTAGCCTACATTATAGGAGTCGGTCTGTATTACAGACAATCTCAAAGTATTCGCGCGTCGCTCTAGAAAAGCGACCGGCTCATAGTTCTTTTTAGACGATCTATTTGAAAGAACGGTGAGAGGGCCAGGTTTGCACACACTCGGGTCGTCCACCAAAATGTGGAGGTGATGTATTGCGGCCTTAGTAGGGTTAGGAGCAGCATTTGTTTAATCTAGAGACCTTTCCTCGTACATTCCCTATGTAGGATTCACCAACAATTTGAAATTATTTTCTTTACTTTTATTATTAAACTGAAGTTTACATGACATAAATATGACACCATGCCTCCTTATTTTGGTTTTCGGCAGTTTTTTCATTTAATTTAAATTTTTAAACTAGTTACAAAATATGTGGACTTACCCAGAAAAACGCGGACCGTCCAACTAGATTGCACCTTACCGGAGTGGGGCTGGGAGGGGAACTTCTTTTCTCGGGGGATGTCGCCAATGGCCCACATGGTATTCTTCCCCTGCTTTACGTCGAGAGAAACCCAGAGAAAACCCCAGGAAAGCACAAGGACAGAGCATGGAGCAAAAGTAGTGGGATTGAAGGGGGCAGAGAGGAGGAGGATTCAAAGCGCAGAGGATTTCCATTGTCACTGATGTCGGTCGTGGCCCGTCAAGAAGGAAGGAGAAGCAGAGAAGTCATTCGCAACTTTCGTGTGCAGTTATTGGACGGTCGTCGTTGCCGTCGCGGTCAATCTATCACCATTGATTCCTGCGGCAATCCATCAAATCACACTACCAAATTCTGTACGATCAGGGCGTTTTGAGCACAACGTTTCGATAACGTCGCGTGTTTCCATCGCGGATGGCTGAGAAGTGGAGTTTGCTCTCAACGTTTTGGTTCGGTCCGTCGCAGACTGGTTTTGTGCGACTTTTTGCAAGTTTTAAGTCGCGGATTTTCGTCTCTGGCCCAGTAGCCCACTAAGATCCGAGTTGCTTTCGACGAAACTGGCTTGGTCACGTAGAAATTCGCGAATTTTTATCGGACCACACATCCTGCCCTGTTTGACTCCTTTGGCTGGCTACAACCGACCAGTTGATGCCCGGACCCCACTTGTTATCAATGGTAAAAGAACATGCACATAATCTTCAAAATTAAGCATGCACATAATCTTCGAAATCATCACAGTTAACATTACATTGAACAAGCTGTTTCTGAAACAAATCACAAAAATAAAAGGATAGACACCGGACCTAGCGTCCTAGCCAAGGGTGCGCCGCCGTGCCTTCGCCAGCGCCGCCGCATCTTCATTCTGCATCGAATGGCGGATCTCTTCCGCGGTGTCAGCCTCTAGCTTGACAGTGAAAAGCTGGGCGAGCCTCGTTTACCGGAGCTCTTCTGCCGCGAAACTCTCTAAGGACGCTAAAATCCCCGCCTGCATGTGGGGCCACTGCAGGGCCTCGTTGTGGAACTCGACGGCGAGATACTCCTCCTCTTCTTCCTCCTTGACGTCCGAAGGCGCGATGGGTGGAGCCGGAGGTGGTGGTGCGCGGGAGGAGCTGGCCTGATGCACCGCGCGTCGGTATGCCTCGCGGGCACGCGCACGCTCCGCGCGTTGCACGCTGCGCCGGGGTAAGTACCTGTGGATCTGCTGCTGGCGGCCCTCCTCACGACGGGCAGACATGGTACCAGTGGATCTGCGCACAACGAAGTTTGGAATTAGAGAGGTGTGGCACAGACGGACAATTTGCGAGTAGAGAGAGGAGAGCGTTCTGAGCCCGCATGGGGAGCCGCTGCATTATCCATAGTTTGGGAGTGGAGAGGAGAGCTGACCGGGTATCCCACGTGGCGAGAGTGTCAACCAAATTACCGAATATATAGAAGATCTAAATCATAAAATGCACTCCGAAATGGAAATTAATTGACATGGTTTTACATTTGTAGCAATAGATACCCTAGTACTAATACTAATATACTGTCTCCTCGCCCTCTTTGATGTCTGTTCCGCGCCATGATCGCGGTTACATGCACTCCGAAACATAGGAGATTTATAGTAACTGAAATTAGCATCACAAAAGGTTCAACAACAAGTCCACAATTAACTAGAACTTTTTTTATGCCAACATCCACTACGAAGCCACATCCAAAGGTTCACATCATCCACCAGATATTTTCCTATGCCAGCATGCATTCCGAAGCCACATCCAGAGGTTCACATCTTCCACCAGAACTTTCCGAAACCGCGTCCACATAAACACTTGTAAAAAAGCATCATACATGTTTAGCACATCTACAAATAAGAAGCAGATATACTTCCAAACGTACAAAGATGAGTGACAAAACTGCCTCACGTGTACAAATGACACAAGTACAAAGGTGATAAACCACTAGACCCAGTGGCATAAACAAACTACTAGGTTCTTGTAAACGCTACTAGGTCTAGAGGAGTCTCCTCTGCATTTTAACATTACACGGCTTAATCATCGGCACTCTGATCAAACACAAATATGGCACTTTTTTCTGTGGTACGCCAACTGTTGGAGTCATTGCTGCATATTAATCATCGGCAGAGAACCAAGCCTAGATAGGGGCCTCATAGTAAAGAAGCACACACAAATCAATGAAATCATCGAACACTTGCCAATCAATATGCAGAACCAATATGGCTCATGCATTACAGAAAAAAATCATAATTGTGGCCTCATAGTAAAGAAGCATACAGAAATCAACGAGGTCATCGAACACTTACCAAGGAAGATGCAGAACAAATGTAGCTGTACAAAACACTAGGTAAGTGCCAATATCTCACCGAGAGAAGGTGCATAGTTTAATTATCGACACACAAAATAGAGAATGAACATAAAATAAGCAAGCCTCATACATGCATTGCAAAGAAAGTCCAAAGGGTCAAGCTCCACAGGACCAGGGAGCATGAACAAACAATGTCCGTGTAAACACTACTAGGTACTAGGGAGTAATCCTTTGGATTTTAGCATTGCACAGTTTAATCATCGGCACATGCAACAAAACAGAGAAATGAATAACAGCTAGACTCATTGGAAAGCATTGCAGGTTGACATAATCTAATTAAAGAGCATAGTAGTTTTACCTCATTCCATAATCTTGCAAAAAACTTAGAATGTATCTCAACTTCACATTGGTGTCCTTCGCACTCTCCGACAGGGTGTCTTTTCCCCTCTGGATCATGTCACAATTCTCTTCGGCTACTTTCAAAGTTTTCTTTGCACTCTTTAGCTCAGAATCAAGCTTAGTAACCAAGCCGTGCATGATCATATAGCTTCTCTTTTGTTCCCGCAATTCCAAATAGAGTGCTAGCATTTTTGAAGCTTTCATCGCCCTGTCCAGCCTGTCCTCGCAGCAGACGAAACCGATTAGCTTCTGAACGATGGTCTCAACTGACTGCTACACCAATTTCTAAATTTCAGTACACGACATGCTGCAGAAGTCGCAGCCTGCACTATGATCCTATAGCCAAATACGAAAAGAATAAAAATCAAAGAAGCGTCGACGAAGGCGAAAGGAGATAGATGAATCTTAAGAGAACATTTGTCTATAGGACTAATTTATATGCTATTTACCTCGGCTATCTGAATAACAGGGGGCTTTGCAAGCTCCGAGGCCTTCTTCAGGTCAATCTCCATTTGGGTGGCGGAAACAATCTCCGAGGGCCCTGTAACGGTAGCGTGAGCTAGATCCATGGCCGGTGGTAACTTAAAACATCAACGATGACCTACATCCGCCGGTATCAAACCTAGATCTGCCAGCATCTAACCTACATCGCATCGTTTGGTTGAGGATGGAGAAGGGAGGGAACCAGGGCTTACCATTCATTGTTTGAGAACGACGCCAAGGACGGGGGGAGGGCCAAGCCGTGGCAGCCGCTGTTGGGGCGGGAGGGCGAAGTGGAGGCTTTCTGTGGAGGTCGCTTTCAGTGGAGGAGTAGCCGAGTGGGCGAGGAGCGCGGTGGTGCAGATTTGGCGCGCAGACACTGGCGAGTGGGACCCTGCGTGAGGCTGTTTCCGTGGAGATTTGGCGCGCGGATGTTAACGGTCATAATTTATTCTTATTTTTCGGATTGAAAATAAAAAATAAAAAAGAACCAAAAGGAAAAGAGTTTTAGAATCTGATCGCATTTTTATTCTACTTCTTCGGATTCTTCTTTATTTTAGTTAGCAAATAATTGCAAACTAAGACAGTGCCTAGTGGTGGGGAGGGGTTGTTTTCCACACACCAAAGATCGAGTCTTGTTACTCACATTTGTGATGTTGCACCAACTATTGGCTTATTAGGCATGATCCAGTAGTAAATGGATGTGACAATTCATTCATTGACCGGATCAATGAGTTGTCGCATCCACTTATTACTAAATCATGCCTAATAAGTTTTCTGACATCCTTAAAACATGATTGGGTTACGAAACATACTGATATAATATACATATTAGGTTCTTACATACCAACATGATAGAGGTTCGTTAAAAGTTCTTACTACGTGCACACCAGACGACACTACCACAAGTAAGAGATAACACACACAGCGTGCAAGCTGCAACAACGAGCGCACCAGCAGCAGCCACATCATGTACTGCCGTTTCCGAGCCTTCATGGCCCTCCTGGCCTTGTTGGAGTAAGGCCGAGGAGGAGGTTGCGCACGACCTGCGAGGATATCCTGCGCAAGCAGCTTCTTCAGGAATACGCCGTAGACAGCGTGATTGGCCCTAACATTGGCCGCACGACTGTGTGTGCCATTTCCCACACCGACGGCATGTCGGATCAAGCTGTGGTGATCGTTGGCTAAGTTTCTGACACAGAAAGGGCAGAACAAGTTGCCGTAATGATGGTACCGAATGGTGCCCGCCTGCAGCTTCATCAGGACATGTCTGCTCTTCGCATCTATAGAGTCCTCATCCGAGCCGACTTCTAGATTTTCTTCTTGCAAATTTGCAATAAAACAAAAGTTAGCAACACAATCTTATTGGAAAAACAGTAATATACCTAACCAAATCACAAAGAACATAAAGAAATAGTTCTTCATTTATTTGCATACACTTCACCAAGTAACTTATTTAGCAGATGCGCCCTAAAGAGGACATCAATGTTGAGAAAAATGTGTCGAATTTTATACAACATCACAGTTTCCACTATATATATTTGGTGAACTAATGCCCAAAAACAGATAATAACACATCAGGAATTCATTGATGATTTAAGATAACATTCAACAGATTAATATTCTAATCCGGACATGTTATTATACCTTACCAGATCACAAATATCATACAAGAATCGCTCTTTAATTATATGCATAAACTGGATCGAGTAATTATCATGCACGGAGGTACAATATGTGATTTTGCAACAAATTCAAAATATGTCAAGAGTGTCTGCGATGCAAAATAACTACACAAATTGAAAATGCTTCCAAAAAAACGTAGAATCCCTAACTCACATGCATGCTAACATGCACACACAAAACTAGAAGCCATAAGAACAGATGCAACTACAAACCTCTGAATCCCGAATATAGAAAACCTGCGAACCCTAGGGCCCCTTTGAATCATAGGATATGAAAAATGTAGGATTAGAAACCCCATATTATTGGAATGTCATGTCTAGTAGAATCCTACGGGAAGAGCAATTGTGTTTGATGACAAAGGAATTGTAAAAGGAGGATGGAGTGAATGTTAGAATTCCTATAGGATGTAGTACAATGATTCCTAGGGGAAAATTCCTATGGAACCAATCCTATAAATCAAACGACCTACATAGGAAAAAATCCTATAGGATAAAATCCTTCAAAAATCCTACGAACTTCCTTTGAATCAAAGGAGCCCAAGTACAGATGCAACTAAAACCTCTGAATCCCTAAAATACAAAAAACCTGCGAACCCCTAAGTACAGATGCAACTACAAACCTCTCAATCCCTAAAATACAAAAAACCTGCGAACCCCTAAGTACAGATGCAACTACAAACATCTGAATCCCGAATACAAAAAACATGCGAACCCCTAAGTATAGATGCAACTACAGACCTATGAATCTTGAACTTGCGTGTACAAAAAACCCTCGAACCCCTAGGTACAGATCCAACTACAAACGTTTTAATACCGAATACAAAAAACCTCGAACCCCTAAGTACAGATGCAGCCGCAAACACCAGAAGACCAAACTTGTATATACAAAAAAAACCAAAGTATACATGCAACTACAAACACTAGAAGCCCGAACTTGCATGCACAAACCCTGGATCTTTGAAAATAAACTAAGACGGCCTGGACATAGATACCTCAGGGTACTGGTCGTCGACGTCATCGTCGAACGCACGCGGATCCCCGTAGGGATCACCTAGATCTTCCAAGAGAGGGAAAGCTGCACGCGCCTCCACCGCGGCAGGAGCAGGCGGTGCACTCGAAGCGCCATGGCCGGCCGACAAACCTGCAGCGGCGAATTCAGTGGCCGCGACGACATCCTGTGGCTACGACGAACTGTAACCGCCATGGGCGGCTCCTGCAGCGACGACAACAGAAGAGACGACACCGTCCTTCTCCTGCTTTGAACCTTCCATTCTGCAAAACCGCGTCGCAGTTGTGCGCTCGGCAGTTGGGAGGGAAGGAGGGCTGGGAGACGATGCGGCCGGGGCGGAGTAAAGGGGGGATGTATGGGGGGAGAGAGGCTATGCAACCGGAGCTTTATATACTGAGAGCCGTTTCGACTGGTCGCCATGACGTGTGCGCATGCATGGTGGGAACGCGTCGGCTGACTTTGTCAACATAGAATGATGTGACATTTAGTCACTGGCAAGTGGGGCCTTGGACGCTTCGGGGCCACCAATGAGTGACTCAAATTCACCACAAATCTCACCCCACCATGTCAGCGAATATCAAAGGCTCTATCGTACGTGTAGAAAATAGGATATCGTTTTATACGTGTACGTGTACAAAATGATATGACACGTGTTTGCTTGCAAAACGTGGTACTAATCTTTGCCAAGTTCACTACAAATAATGGAGAGGTTAGAATGGTACGTGCCAACACAACTACCATGTGTATGCAGCTAAGGTGACGAACATGTGGTTACGTGCCAACACGCCTCTGCATTCACACGCCTTGGACATGCACGCGGCGTCGTGCAGGTGGTGGTTCGCCTGCCGCGCGTAATGTCGACGGCGGGACGCGACCTGCACCAGGCGGCAGGATGGTGCTTCGCCTCTGCCGCACGCCTAGCATTAACACGGTATGCAGCCTTCCCGGCTCCTCAACCGGCGCCAGGGCCATTGCGATTTACATGTCGCCTCCATTTACTCCGACGGGACGCATGGACCGACGCCGTGGCGAAGCCACACAAGAGCTGGGTCAATTGACTACACAACTTTTCTCAATAGTACAAATCATATATCATGCAAAAAATGTTTAAATAGGTGTATTTGACTACACAATTTTGCATCGACTACACAGAGTTTGAGTCCTGGCTCCGCCACTGCCAACGCGTGCTCGCCATAATCTCCCCCATCGCCACGCGGCTCCCCTCTATCGACGATACCATGTCGCGCTGCCTCCATACTTTGTGGGTGACGTTCATCCAGCAGGCGGCGCGCCTGTAACATCCCAAGTCTGAAAAAATAGCCTTTAGAATGTTTGCTCCCTGTTATTTTATGTTTTGCATCATGGCATCATGTTGATTGCATTTGTTTTGTTTGTTTTCCAACTGTTTTCAGTTGTTTTCCTTTGTTTTCTATTTGAATTTCAAACCAAAATTCAAACCTTTTGTTTCATCCTTGTGATGTTACAATTTCCAAAATGTTATCTCAAATAAAAACAACAAATTCTTGTGTGGCACCTTTAAGTAACCAAAATTCCAACACTTAATAAATGAATTTCTAAACTTGTTAAGCCTTATTTCCATTTGGTTCTATTGTTGTTATTTTGTTGTTTTCCTCATCCATGCATCATGCTAATCAACTTTCATATGATGATTAGTTGTAAAACAATTAATTCAACCATAATTCATGGGCTTTCCATATGCAATCCAAAATTGCATGTGGGTCCATTTAATCATGTTGTTATCTTGTCAACTAGTTTATTTTGATGCATCAATTAAATGGTCATGCATCATCCCATGATTGTGCACTATGCCATGATATTGATTGTCTACCTTTTCTGCATTGTCTGTTTGCTTCTTCTCGGATAAACGACGACGTTGAGACCGACGATACTTACGACACCCCTTCTAAGGATTTAGCTCAGTACCAGGCTACTGGGTTTTGCAGGCAAGTTATCACTCACATGAACCACTGTGTTCCTTTCAACATTGGTTACCGATACTTTCCGTTGTTCTTTTCTGCTAGCCTTAGTAGTAGTTGTTTCTGCTACGATCCTATCCCATGAATCCCTCAACCCCGATATTGCCTCACCTCCATACCTATAACCATTGTTTGAGCCCGTGTCTTACTAGCATGCTTAGGTTGTTTTGCTCGAGTCTGTTACCCGTTACTTTCTGTTACTATTTCATTATGTTCTGGGGGCTCGATGTTAATCAATCAATCATGCTAATGATATTGTTAAATAATAAATTTGATGATAAGGCACCGGCAGGAGGCCCATGAGAGGTTTTGAAGCCTGCTAGTGTCGACCCTAATAGGAAAAGGGTCTTGTCTACTGATCCATGATGAGCGCACTACCCGCATTTGGGAAGCGAGTATGGGCGCCCCCCTCAACTTGACCTGATTCGCATCTCGTCCAAATCGCCTCATTTAGTTCGTGTTTTCCATTTGCCGCATCATGTTTTTGCGAGCCCAGGCCAGGGTGGAACTTTCGTAGTCGGCATATAGGGGGACACGTTCTTAGAGTGCTATGAGGGTCCATTTTCTTCTGGGCTCGATTAGCCGTGCGCCCAAGGTGCTTTGGGCTTGATGCGAAGAATGGTTGGTTGTGTAGAGTACCCCGCTTGGTGGAAGTGCATTTCCATCTGGCGGGTTATTCTTGAGTGTACGGCCAAATTGGTGCAACCCTGCAGGGATAATCTTCTCGAGAAGCCGTGTTTTCCGCGGTTATGGATTACTTGGTGAAAGTACTGGCTAACAAGTACTCAGGACAACTTAAACATAATGATCAAACATGCTACACCCCATGATTAATAACTTGACTAGTAATAGGCTTATTGACACAATAATTTGAACCATCATTATTACAACTGTGTGAGTTATCCTCGGATTGCTTCTTTGGATAAGGGGCGAGATCCAGGATGGGTTTGTTTGAAGTTATCTTTCAGTTGGTTACAATCCTCGATCTTATCTCCTTTCTGTTAGTTGGAAGTTATAGATTTCTGTAGTTGGTTAGCGCAGCCAGTTGCAGCATCTTTTATATCCCCTCTCTTCCGTTGAACCCAAGGCATCTGTGCTTGGTGTTGACGGGTTACACTTTGGTGAACTGTGAGTCTTGCTTGCCAGTACGTTTATGTACTGACCCCTTTGGGGCTGTGGTTTACGCAGACGGCGTTTCCGAGGATCTACATGGTGGCCACTACGTGGATTATGACGACGAGATTGCTGACGAGTAGATAGCGGACCCAGGCAGGATCCGAGACTTCGTGGATGGGCTCCGTCTGTTTGTTTCCGGCCTCTTAGGCCTATTTGGTTCTTGTCTGTACTCAGACATGTTGAATGCTTCCGCTGTATTGTAATGATGTATTGTTGGGGCAGGTGCCCTCTGAATGATTGTATTTGCTATCTCTGCTCTAATGAGAGCCATTTGCAACTTATTTCAATCTTTTGTGTCGTAGAGATCTGTTGTGATATCACTTGTTAAACGCCGTTGACGTACCATGTGTGTATGGTTTGAAGTACGTCGACGGAAGTGCCTTTGATCTCTAGTGGATAGTTTACATCGACGATGGAATAGCAGGGCTTGTGTTGTCGCGCATAAGCGCAGGCCTACCAGGAAGCTGGGACGTGGGAGCAGCTATGCCCCATAATCCAAGCATCTGCTATCCAGTTCGTACGGTGAGTATCCCCTAGAAGTCAGGGTGCGACAAATGGTATCAGAGCCTGTCTGCCTGTAGGATCCCTTTTTACTGGTCGCAGTTGAGTCTAGAAACTATTTTGTAGCTATACAGGAAAAATGAAACGTGAGAGTAGGAATTCTGCCATTTTTCTTCTTTCCCCACCCACCCACCCTTTTCTGGTAAGGAAGTGCAACGTTGATTTCTCCCTTCTCATCTAAACATTCAAGTTAGGATTTCACGAATTCTGGTTTCTCTAGGATGGTTATATCTACTAGACCATAGGAATGGAGGTGGTTGTGACATGATTTATCATGTTGCCTACTCACGATTGAGAACGGTGGCAAATAGGCCCCGGAAACAGATCCTCTATTCCTTAAGCAGTAGATATTGATCCTCTAGAAGCCCGGATGGGTTTTCCATAGTACCTCAGGAGTTTTGTTCTCGTTTTCCCCGGTGTTGCTTCGTTATCCTGTTCTTTTAAAGAACCTTTCGTCCGTTGAAATCTTGTTGTTGTTGTCCACTTCAATTCTTCTACCGGCGTCTAATCAAAGTTTCCCCGTGCATCTGCTAAACTCTATTCCAGTTAAAGTGTTATTTGATACCGGAGCATCACATTCCTTTGTGTCAACAATCTTTTCCACAACATACAACCTAATTCTGATTCCACTAAGCAATCAAAACTCTGTTCACTCCCCGGGATCTCAAATGTTGACTTCCAAGATAAGTAAGAACAATCCAATTCTAATGGGAGGCCACATATTCCTCGTTACTCTCATGTTGATGTTTCTGACATTGATGTTATTTTTGGTGTTGGATTGATGTCAATAACTCTGTTCCACCCTTATTACAGATAGTCTATTCTCCAAATGAACCAAATTCTATTCAGCTATACACCCTAGATACAAAAACCTCTCCCCTACTTGAAAATGTTCCGGTGGTTTCCAAATTCCCTGACGTCTATCCAATGTGCACGATGTGTTTCACGTGTCACAACTCAAGAGGATCTTCCCAAGAAGTTCCCGGACCTTTTCTTTTCTCAGTAGGAATCTCGGGGCGCGATTCCTTCAAGGGGGGGCGTTTTGTAACATCCCAAGTCTGAAAAAATAGCCTTTAGAATGTTTGCTCCCTGTTATTTTATGTTTTGCATCATGGCATCATGTTGATTGCATTTGTTTTGTTTGTTTTCCAACTGTTTTCAGTTGTTTTCCTTTGTTTTCTATTTGAATTTCAAACCAAAATTCAAACCTTTTGTTTCATCCTTGTGATGTTACAATTTCCAAAATGTTATCTCAAATAAAAACAACAAATTCTTGTGTGGCACCTTTAAGTAACCAAAATTCCAACACTTAATAAATGAATTTCTAAACTTGGTAAGCCTTATTTCCATTTGGTTCTATTGTTGTTATTTTGCTGTTTTCCTCATCCATGCATCATGCTAATCAACTTTCATATGATGATTAGTTGTAAAACAATTAATTCAACCATAATTCATGGGCTTTCCATATGCAATCCAAAATTGCATGTGGGTCCATTTAATCATGTTGTTATCTTGTCAACTAGTTTATTTTGATGCATCAATTAAATGGTCATGCATCATCCCATGATTGTGCACTATGCCATGATATTGATTGTCTACCTTTTCTGCATTGTCTGTTTGCTTCTTCTCGGATAAACGACGACGTTGAGACCGACGATACTTACGACACCCCTTCTAAGGATTTAGCTCAGTACCAGGCTACTGGGTTTTGCAGGCAAGTTATCACTCACATGAACCACTGTGTTCCTTTCAACATTGGTTACCGATACTTTCCGTTGTTCTTTTCTGCTAGCCTTAGTAGTAGTTGTTTCTGCTACGATCCTATCCCATGAATCCCTCAACCCCGATATTGCCTCACCTCCATACCTATAACCATTGTTTGAGCCCGTGTCTTACTAGCATGCTTAGGTTGTTTTGCTCGAGTCTGTTACCCGTTACTTTCTGTTACTATTTCATTATGTTCTGGGGGCTCGATGTTAATCAATCAATCATGCTAATGATATTGTTAAATAATAAATTTGATGATAAGGCACCGGCAGGAGGCCCATGAGAGGTTTTGAAGCCTGCTAGTGTCGACCCTAATAGGAAAAGGGTCTTGTCTACTGATCCATGATGAGCGCACTACCCGCATTTGGGAAGCGAGTATGGGCGCCCCCCTCAACTTGACCTGATTCGCATCTCGTCCAAATCGCCTCATTTAGTTCGTGTTTTCCATTTGCCGCATCATGTTTTTGCGAGCCCAGGCCAGGGTGGAACTTTCGTAGTCGGCATATAGGGGGACACGTTCTTAGAGTGCTATGAGGGTCCATTTTCTTCTGGGCTCGATTAGCCGTGCGCCCAAGGTGCTTTGGGCTTGATGCGAAGAATGGTTGGTTGTGTAGAGTACCCCGCTTGGTGGAAGTGCATTTCCATCTGGCGGGTTATTCTTGAGTGTACGGCCAAATTGGTGCAACCCTGCAGGGATAATCTTCTCGAGAAGCCGTGTTTTCCGCGGTTATGGATTACTTGGTGAAAGTACTGGCTAACAAGTACTCAGGACAACTTAAACATAATGATCAAACATGCTACACCCCATGATTAATAACTTGACTAGTAATAGGCTTATTGACACAATAATTTGAACCATCATTATTACAACTGTGTGAGTTATCCTCGGATTGCTTCTTTGGATAAGGGGCGAGATCCAGGATGGGTTTGTTTGAAGTTATCTTTCAGTTGGTTACAATCCTCGATCTTATCTCCTTTCTGTTAGTTGGAAGTTATAGATTTCTGTAGTTGGTTAGCGCAGCCAGTTGCAGCATCTTTTATATCCCCTCTCTTCCGTTGAACCCAAGGCATCTGTGCTTGGTGTTGACGGGTTACACTTTGGTGAACTGTGAGTCTTGCTTGCCAGTACGTTTATGTACTGACCCCTTTGGGGCTGTGGTTTACGCAGACGGCGTTTCCGAGGATCTACATGGTGGCCACTACGTGGATTATGACGACGAGATTGCTGACGAGTAGATAGCGGACCCAGGCAGGATCCGAGACTTCGTGGATGGGCTCCGTCTGTTTGTTTCCGGCCTCTTAGGCCTATTTGGTTCTTGTCTGTACTCAGACATGTTGAATGCTTCCGCTGTATTGTAATGATGTATTGTTGGGGCAGGTGCCCTCTGAATGATTGTATTTGCTATCTCTGCTCTAATGAGAGCCATTTGCAACTTATTTCAATCTTTTGTGTCGTAGAGATCTGTTGTGATATCACTTGTTAAACGCCGTTGACGTACCATGTGTGTATGGTTTGAAGTACGTCGACGGAAGTGCCTTTGATCTCTAGTGGATAGTTTACATCGACGATGGAATAGCAGGGCTTGTGTTGTCGCGCATAAGCGCAGGCCTACCAGGAAGCTGGGACGTGGGAGCAGCTATGCCCCATAATCCAAGCATCTGCTATCCAGTTCGTACGGTGAGTATCCCCTAGAAGTCAGGGTGCGACAGCGCCGTGGGCTAGACCTGCCGTCAGACAACGACGGGAGTGGCGACGACCCCTTCGATTGGGGGCACAACGAGGAGGCGGATAGGGAGGAGGAGCCGGAGCTGCCGCAGCAGGAGGCGGCGCAGGAAGCGGAGCAGCGCCCTCCGTTATGGCCTGACCAGGTGGTGGCGTACAACTCGTTCGCCACATGGCGCAGCGAGGAAGCGTTTCGCCGGGTCCGATCGGGGTTTGAGGAGGCGGGTGCAACCGCCGAGGCTTCCGCCATTCAGGCTTCCATCGAGACCGCTCGGAGGGAGGAGCATGCCCGCGCCCTCATGGACGCCAAGCGGCAGCTTTACGAGCAGCTCAATGCCAACAACGTCCGGCGAGTAGCAGGCCCTCATCGTGCAGAGGAAGGACGAGTCCGCCTCGTTCATGGCCGCCCAGAGTGCGGCGCACGAGAAGTTCAACGCCGCACGGGCACGAAGAGAGGCTCTTCAGGCACACTGCGCCCGGGTAGAGGACGCGGAGGCGCTGCAGCGGCTGTTTACCCACTCGCGCGCACGTAACGACAGGGGTGGGCGCGCCCGCTCGCAGTCAGCGGAGTTGCACCGGATGGGGTTGCAAATCAAGGCTAGGCAGCGATGTCTCGCACAGGTGGCCCACCCCGATCCGGCAGCGAACGACGATGTGGCTGGCCCGTCCATGGCGCCGAACGATGACCAGCCCAGCATGGCATCGAGCGACGAGGAGGAGGACGGCCAGACCGAAGTCTAGGACAGTTTAGGCCTAATTTATATTTGCCACCGTATTTTTAATTAGAATGTAATGATCTATACTTACTAATATATATGTACTACTCCAGTTTTAATTACAAGGCTAATTATAAATGTGTGGTGGGCGCACTAAACCATGGTGGAGCACCCGGTTTAGTTATAAACCGTCGATGCCCCCCTTCGGGGAAAACAGAGGGAATATTGTTAAAAGTATAGCTAGATTTTGGTTATTAATGTAGCTATGGCCTAACCTAACAAAACCAAGCAAAATAGTATTGTTTTCTACCCTTTTCCGACGCGGTCATAGGGGTAGACCAAAAGGTTGACTAATGGTCAACAGATCAATGTTCTAGTGAAGCGTTGGGCTCTAAAGTGTCAGAATACTACGTAAAACATGGTGGAGCACTAAGAATACTTATAAACGTGTGGTGGAATCGAGGTGGGGAGGGGCCAATATACTACCCATAGGTGTGACTGGTTTCATCGGCATCACATAAGAAGGTTATGCACTACACTTAGAGGTTGAACCGTTGATGCTCCCCCTTAGGGCAAACCGGAGGGAATATTGTTAAAAGTATAACTAGATTTTTGTTATTAATTTATCTTTGGTATAACCCAACACAACCAAGCAAAATAGTATTGTGGTCTACCCCCTTCCGACGCTGGTCATATGGGTAGTCCAAAAGGTTAACTTCTGGTCAACAGATCAATGTTCCAGCAAAGCGGGAGGAATCTTGCCAAGATATGGGCCCTAGCATTGTCTTGGGTGTTTATTGGGACTAACCTAACACAACCAAGCAATTCGTTCCACTTTGCCACCCCCTTTCGGCTCACGTAGAGGGGCCAGAACGGCAGTTCCGTCTTTTTCCCTAGCGGGGCTATGGTTTCTCCAGAGAGGGGGCTCCGGATCGTCTAAATGCCACCAAATCCCATGGTATGACATACCATGTGCGTTAGAGTGTTTCATGGGTCTTGTATGCCCAACATTACTTCTCTCTCTCTCTCTCTCTCTGTGTTAGGGCTTCACCGGCGTCAGATTCTCTCTGGCGGGTTCTAGGACTACTTAGAGCCTGAAACTCCTGAAACTGACGGAACTTGAGGAATCTTGCCAACAGGTGGACCCAACCATTGTCTTGGGTGTTCCTTGGGCCTAACCAAACACAAAATAGAAATTGGTTCCACTTTGCTACCCCTTTTCCGGCTCACGTAGAGGGGCCAAGACGACAGTTCCATCTTTTTCCACATTGGGGCTATGGTTTCTCCAGAGAGGGGGCTCCGGATCGTCTGAATGCCACCAAATCTCATGGTATTCCATACCATGTGTTTTAGAGTTTGTCATCGGTCTTGGATGGCCAACATTCCCTCTCTCTCTGTGTTACGGCTTCACTGGCGTCGGATTCTCTCAGTGGGTTCCAGGCGTACTTATAGCCCAAAACTCCCAGATCAGATAGAACTGGGGAAATCTTGCCAAGAAATGGGCCCTACCATTATCTTGGGTGTTACTTGTGCCTAACATAACACAAGAAAGAAATTGGTTCCGGTTTGCTACCCCTTCTGGCTCACGTAGAGGGGCCTGAACGCCAGTTCCGTCTTTTTCCCAGTGAGGCTATGGTTTCTCTGGAGAGGGGCCTCCGGGTCATCTGAATGCAACCAAATCCCACGGTATGACATACCTTGTGTGTTAGAGTGTGGCATGGGTATTGGATTCCCAAGATTCCCTCACTCCCCGTGTTATGGCTTCATCGGCGTCAGATTCCCTCACTCCCCGTGTTATGGCTTCATTGGCAAGATTTTAAGCTGTGTGCATCCACTGGATGCAGAGGCTGGGTTTTTCCGTTTTAAAAAAAAAATCGGCGTCAGAGTCTCTTTCGCGGGTTCCACGACTACTTAGAGCCCAAAACTCCTGGATCTCACGGAACGGGGGGAATCTTGCCAAGAGGTGGGACCTACCATTTTATTGGGTGTTAATTGGGCCTAACCTAACACAACCAAGAAATTAGTTCCACTTTGCAACCCCCTTTCGGCTCACGTAGAGGGGCCAAATCGGCAGTTCCGTCCTTTTTCTCCAACAGGCCTAGGGTTTCTCCGGAGAGGGGCGGCTCTCGAGCGTCTGAATCTCACCCAAGGCTAGGTTATTCCATACCATGTGTGTTAGATTGTGTCATGTGTCTTGGATGATAAAGATTTCCTCGCTCTCTTTGTTAGGGTTTCATCGGCGTTAGGTTCTCTCTGGAGGGTTCCAGGACTACTTAGAACCTTAAACTCACGGATCTGCGGGAATCTATCCAAGAGGAAGGACCTAACATTGTATTGGGTTATACTTGGTACTAACACAACACAACCAAGAAATTGGTTCCGCTTTTCTACCCCCTTCCGGCTCACGTAGAGGGGCCAGAACGGCAGTTCCGTCTTTTTGCCAGCGGGGCTATGGTTTCTCTAAAGAGGGGCTCCGGATCGTCTGAATGCCACCAAATCCCATGGTATTCCATACCATGTGTGTTAGAGTGTGGAATGGGTCTTGTATTCCCAAGATGACTTCGCTTTCTCTCTTTGTTAGGGCTTCACCGGCGTCAGATTCTCTCTGTCGGGTTCCAGGACTACTTAGAGCCCGAAACTCCCGGATCTGACGGAACTGGGGGAATCTTGCCAAGAGGTGGGACCTACCATTTTCTTGGGTGTTCCTTGGGCCTAACCTAATACAACCAAGTAGTTTTTTCCACCTTTCTACCCCGTTCCGCCTAACGTAGAGGGGCCAGAACGGCAGTTTTGTCTTTTTCCCCAGCAGGGCTATGGTTTCTTCGGAGAGGGGCCTCCAGATCATCTGAATGCCACCAAATACACCATGGTACGTATGCCATACCATATGTGTTATAGTGTTCCATGGGTCTTGTATGCCCAAGATTCCCTCTCTCTCTCTCTGTTAGGGCTTCCCCAGCGTCGGATTCTCTCTAGCGGGTTTCTAGGACTACTTAGAGCCCGAAACTCCCGAAACTGACGGAACTCGGGGAATATTCCCAAGAGGTGGGCCCAACCATTTTCTTGGATGTTCCTTGGGCCTAAACTAAGACAAACAAGCAATTGGTTCCGCTTTTCTACCCCCTTCCAGCTCACGTAGAGGTGCCAGAATGGCAGTTCCGTCTTTTTCCCATCGGGGCTATGGTTTCTCTAGAGAGGGGCCTCCGGATCATCTGAATGCCACCAAATCCCATGGTATTCCATACTTTGTGTGTTAGAGTGTGGCATGGGTATTTCATTCCCAAGATTCCCTCACTCCCTGTGTTATGGCTTCACCGGCGTCAAATTCTCTTTCGCGGGTTCCAGGACTACTTAGAGCCCGAAACTCCCAGATCTCACAGAAGGGGGAATATTGCCAAGAGGTGGGACCTACCATTTTATTGGGAATTAATTGGGCCTAACCTAACACAACCAACCAATTAGTTCCACTGCGCAACCCCCTTTAGGCTCACGTAGAGGGGCCAAATCGGCAGTTCCGACCTTTTTCTCCAATAGGCCTAGGGTTTCTCCGGAGAGGGGCGGCTCTGGAGCGTCTGATTCTGACCCAAGCCTAGGTTATGCCATACCATGTGTGTTAGAGTGTGTCATGGGTATTTGATGATAAATATTTCCTCGCTCTCTGTGTTAGGGTTTCATCAGCGTCAGATTCTCTCTGGAGGGTTCCAGGACTACTTAGAACCTTAAAATCACGGATCTCACCGAACTGGGGGAATCTATCCAAGAGGTAGGACCTACCATTGTCTTGGGTATTACTTGGGACTAATATAACACAACCAAGCAATTGGTTCCGCTTTGCTACCCCCTTCTGGCTCACGTAGAGGTGCCAGAACAGCAGTTCCCTCTTTTTCCCAGCGGGGCTATGGTTTCTCTAGAGAAAGGCCCCCGGATCATCTGAATGCCACCAAATCCCACGGTATGCCATACCTTGTTTTTTGGAGTCTGGCATGGGTATTTGATTCCCAAGATTCCCTCACTCCTTGTGTTATGGCTTCATCGGCGTTAGATTCTCTTTCGCGGGTTCCACGACTACTTAGAGCCCAAAACTCCTGGCTCTCACGGAACGGGGGGAATCTTGCCAAGAGGTGGGACCTAAAATTTTCTTGGGTGTTCCTTGGGCCTAACGTAATACAACCAAGTAGTTGGTTTCACTTTGCTACCCCCTTCCGCCTAACGTAGAGGGGCCAGAACGGCAGTTCCGTCTTTTCCCCCAACGAGGTTATGGTTTCTCCGGAGAGGGGCCTCCAGATCGTCTGAATGCCACTAAATACACCATGGTACGTATGCCATACCATGTGTGTTATAGTGTGTCACGGGTCTTGGATGCCCAAGATTCCCTCTCTCTCTCTCTCTGTTAGGGCTTCACCGGTGTCGGATTCTCTCTAGCGGGTTTCCAGGACTATTTTGAGCCCGAAACAGACGGAAATCGGGGAATCTTGCCAAGAGGTGGGCCCAACTATTTTCTTGGGTGTTCCTTGGGCCTAACCTAACACAAACTAGCAATTGGTTCCGATTTTATACCCCCTTCCAGCTGACGTAGAGGGGCTAGAACGGCAGTTCCGTCTTTTTCCCAGCGGGGCTATGGTTTCTCTGGAGAGAGGGGCCTCCAGATCGTCTGAATGCCACCAAATCTCATGGTATTCCATACCTTGTGTGTTAGAGTGTGTCATGGATATTGGATTCTCAATATTCCCTCACTCCCTGTGTTATGGGTTCACCGGCATCAGATTCTCTTGTGCGGGTTCAAGGACTACTTAGAGCCCGAAACTCCCGAATCTCTCGAAACAGGGGAAATCTTGCCAAGAGGCGGGACCTACCATTTTATTGGGTGTTTATTAGGCCTAATCTAACACAACCAAGGAACTAGTTCCACTTCGCAACCCCCTTTCGGCTCACGTAGAGGGGCCAAATCGGCAGTTCCGTCATTTTTCTCCAACAGGCCTAGGGTTTCTCCGGAGAGGGGCGGCTCTCGAGCGTCTGAATACCACCCAAGGCTAGGTTATGCCATACCATGTGTGTTAGAGTGTGTCATGGGTCTTGTATGACAAATATTTCCTCACTCTCTATGTTAGGGTTTCATCAACGTCAGATTCTCTCTAGAGGGTTCCAGGACTACTTAGAACCTTAAACTCACGGATCTGACGGAATTGGGGGAATCTATCCAATAGGTAGGACCTAAAATTGTCTTGGGTGTTACTTGGGCCTAACATAAAACAACCAAGCAATTGGTTTCTCTTTGCTACCCCTTTCTAGCTCACGTAGAGGGGCGAGAACGGTAGTTCCGTCTTTTTCCCAGCGGGGCTATGGTTTCTCTGGAGAAGTCGCTCCGGATCGTCTGAATGCCACCAAATCCCATGTTTTTCCATACCATGTGTTTTATAGTGTGGAATGGGTCTTGTATGCCAAGATTTCTGCGCTCTCTCTGTGTTAGGGCTTCACCGGCGTCAGATTCTATCTGGCGGTTTCCAGGACTACTTAGAGCCCGAAACTCCCGGATCTGACGGAACTGGGGGAATCTTGCCAAGAGGTGGGACCTAATATTTTCTTGGGTGTTCCTTGGGCCTAACCTAATACAACCAAGCAGTTGGTTCCACTGTTCTACCCCCTTCCGCCTAACGTAGAGGGGCCAGAACGGCAGTTCCGTCTTTTTCCCCACTAGGGCTATGGTTTCTCCGGAGAGGGGCCTCCAGTTATCGTGTGAATGCCGCCAAATACACAATGTTACGTATGCCATACAATGTGTGTTATATTGTGTCATGGGTATTGGATGCCCAATATTCCCTCTCTCTCTGTAAGGGCTTCACCGGCGTTGGATTCTCTCTAACGGGTTCCAAGACTACTTAGAGCCCGAAACTCCTGAAACTGACGGAACTCGTGGAATCTTGCCAAGAGGTGGGACCTAACATTTTCGTGGGTGTTCCTTGGGCCTAAACTAATACAACCAAGCAGTTGGTTCCACTTTGCTAGCCCCTTCCGGCTAACATAGAGGGGCTAGAACGGTAGTTCCGTCTTTTTCCCAACGGGGCTATGGTTTCTCTGAAGAGGGGGCTCCCGATCGTCTGAGTGCCACCAAATCCCATGGTACGCCATACCATGTGTGATATAGTTTGTCATGGGTCTTTTATTCCCAAGATTCCTTCGCTCTTTCTGTATTTGGGCTTCACCGACGTTAGATTCTCTCTTGCGGATTTCAGGACTACTTAGAGCCCGAAACTCCCGGATCTGACGAACCTAGCGGAATCTTGCCAAGAGGTGGGACCTAAAATTTTCTTGGGTGTTCCTTGGGCCTAACATTATAAAACTAACTAGTTGGTTCCACTTTGCTACCCCCTTCCGCCTAACGTAGAGGGGCTAGAACGGCAGTTCCGTCTATTTCCCCAGCGGGGCTATGGTTTCTCCGGAGAGAGGCCTCCAGATCGTCTCAATGCCACCAAATACACCATGATCCGTATGACATACCTTGTGTGTTATAGTGTTTTGGATGCCCAAGATTCGTTCCCTCTCTCTGTTAGGGCTTCACCGGCGTCGGATTCTCTCTAGTGGGTTCCAGGACTTAGAGCCCGAAACACCCGAAACTGACGGAACTCGGGGAATCTTGCCAAGAGGTGGGCCCTACCATTGTCTTGGGTGTTCCTTGGGCCTAACCTAATACAACCAATAAGTTGGTTCCACTTTTCTACCCCCTTCCGGCTAACGTAGAGGGGCCAGAACGGTAGTTCCGTCTTTTTCCCAACGGGGCTATGGTTTCTCTGGAGAGGGGGCTCCGGATCGTCTGAATGCCACCAAATCCCATGGTATTCCATACAATGTGTGTTAGAGTGTGTCATGGGTCTTTTATGCCCAATATTCCCTCGCTCTCTGTGTGTTAGGGCTTCACCGACGCCAGATTCTCTCTAACGGGTTCCACGACTACTTAGATCCCGAAACTCCCGGATCTGACGAAACTGGGGGAATCTTGCCAACAGGTGGGCCCAACCATTTTATTGGGTTCCTTGGGCCTAACCTAATACAACCAAGAAGTTGGTTCCACTTCTCTACACCCTTCCGCCTAATGTAGAGGGGCTAGAACGGCAGTTCCATCTTTTTCCCCAGCGGGGCTATGGTTTCTCCGGAGAGGGGCCTCCAGATCATCTGAATGCCACCAAATACACCATGATATGCCATACCATGTGTGTTATAGTGTTTCATGGGCCTTGGGATTCCCAATATTCCCTCTCTCTCTGTTAGCGCTTCACCGGCGTCAGATTCTCTCTAGCGGGTTCCAGGGCTACTTAGAGCTCGAAACTCCCGAAACTGACGGAAATCGGGGAATCTTTCCAAGAGGTGGGCCCTACCATAGTCTTGGGTGTTCCTTGGGCCTAACCTAATACAACGAAGAAGTTGTTTCCACTTTTCTACCCCCTTCGGATAACGTAGAGGGGCCAGAACGGCAGTTCCGTCTTTTCCCAACGGGGTTATGGTTTCTCTGGAGAGGGGGCTCCGAATCGTCTGAATGCCACCAAATCTCATGGTATGGCATACCATGTGTGTTACAGTGTGGAATGGGTCTATTATGCCCAATATTCCCTCGCTCTCTCCGTGTTAGGGCTTCACCGACTTCAGATTCTCTCTGGCGGGTTCCAGGACTACTTAGAGCCCGAAACTCTCGGATCTGATAAAACTGGGGGAATGTTGCCAACAAGTGGGCCCAAACATTTTCTTGGGTGTTCCTTGTGACTAACCTAATACAACCAAGCAGTTGGTTCCACTTTTCTACACCCTTCCGCTTAACATAGAGGGGCCAGAACGGCAGTTCCGTCTTTTTCCCCAAGGGGGCTATGATTTCTCCGGAGGGGGGCTCATGGGTCTTGGATGCTGTAACATCCCAAATTTTGCTACCAAAGGGTTGTGGTGTTGTGATCATCTCATACATGCATGAAAACAAAAATTTAATCATGTTTAAACCAATTTAAATGGAGTTGAGAAAATACCACACACACTACTTAATGTGGGTTCCACAGATTTTGAACTGAAAAATAATTCAAATTCATCAAAGCAAAACATGGCAAGGTTGGAAATTTTATGAGGTTTTCAAAAACTATTTTAGCCAATTTTTCGGTTTCCAAAAAAGCCCCCAAAACTTCTGTTTCCGTCCTGTTTTCAAATAGATAAGGACCTTGCCGCAAATTCTAGAAACTGCAGGGGGTTACGAAAAAGTCCCCTTTTCTTTTCCTTCTTCTTCCTTCAGCCAGAAGGACGACCTGCGTGTCCGATCCGCCAAGAACGTTGCTGCCACCTCCTGCTGGCCACTTCGACGATGAGGAGAAGTCCAGGACTCTCCCCTCTCTTCCATTCACCCCTTCGATTCTCAGTTCCCCTCTCTCTCGCTCTAATTTTCTCTCTGTCCGGCCGAAACCCTAGTCACCGGCTTCCGTCGGTTGCCGCCGACTCCGGCCACGCCGGGCCATATTGGAGCCACTCCCGGAACCTCCATGGCCTCCTCTACCTCCCTGCCAAGCCACGTTTGCCGGGACGCTATGGAGCGCTGGTTTTTTGCCATCTCTGTCACCTCCGGCCGCCGGCCCTTGTTGCTCGCCGCCGTATACTGCGACCACCTCCGGCCTCCTAGGCCACTCCTCTGCAACCGCGGTGAGTGTAGGAGCACCCTGGTGCCCCCCGCTATCCTCCGCGCCCTCTGTATCCTTGGACCGACGGTAGCCACCGCCCGCCGCCGCAGTTCGTCGTCGCCGTTGGTGCTCCGGCGACCATTTGGTCGTCGCGGCGCCACCCCTCGACTCCCCATGAGCTCCTCTAGCCCGTGGTATAGTTTAATTTCCAAAACGCGCGCGAATTGGATCGATTTCGTGTTCATCCGTGAAGATCAAGAGTAGGTGATGTCACCATTGTGTCACGATGACGTCATAAACCGGTTTTCTTTTTATTCTGGAAAATGAGAATATGACACGTGGGCCCCTGTGTTTAATAAATTACAAAAATGTTTAAATATGGAAAATTGAATATCTCCCAAAATATTAATCATAAAAATAAAATTAAAAAATGGAAATGCTCAAAAAAATTAACTCTACCCAAATATGTCATTTTCATACATGTTTGACAAAGTTGAAAAATGAGCATTATTTAATGTTGTTTAATTCATTTAAAATGGAGAAAATAAGTTTTTTATCAATAAAATTAGAAAATTAAAAGCTATATACCAAATTGTTCAAAATAACAAATGCAACCTAGTTATGATGTTTTCAAACCCATTTGAGCTTTTAAAATTGTAATCACTTTTAGAATCGCCCGAAACACCCTCCGGGGTCCATTTCGGGGCCAATTTAACATAATTGCATATCTATTATACGAACCCTAGTAACCGTATCTACATCTTTAGGGCTTTATTTCAGTTCATTAACTTTCTCACCCATACATATTGCGCATTGCATCGATGCCATGTGTTGATTATTGTTCTTCTTGTTTTGGTGTTTGTTACCCCTCGGTAGAACGTGAATTCGAAGAGAAGGCCAGCTGTTCCATCGACGAATACTTGATCTTAACCGACAAGTCAAGCACTTGTTCCAGAAGATCTTTATCTGGTTTTCTTATAACCAAGGAAAGCATAACCTCTTATCTGCTCATATATGTTTTCCCACAACATTTGATTCTCGTACTTTGCATTTGATTCCAAAGTATTTGATGCTAGTAGATATAGTTCACCTATATACTGCATTGCCTCAACGTCCTAATCCGCTGCTCCTAGCCGCCATAGATTTGCTTGTGCGCATCGCCAGAGACTCATTTCTGCTTCGCTTAGCTTTACATGTTGTTTACCTCTTCTCCATCCGGTTGATGAATCAGAGCTGCGATAACCTATTATGATATGATGACGTCGTAAGATGAGCATTGTGTGGTTAACCTGACTAAGGCTTGGATGGGAGGCCACTTGGGAAGTGGTTGTTTGTCCTGTACTTGCCAACCCTAGGTGTAAGGTCTCGCCGAAGAAACCAAGACTGAGCGTGCAACCACACGCGGGCCTCACAGACCGCGCTCGACCAACTAACTTGTTTTGCTCTATCCGTGAGTCACGTAGTTTGGAAGTACCATCTGCGTGTGAGTCAAAAAAAATTGGAGGTGTTTAGGGCGTGACCGGGACAAGTGATGGACGTACACGGATATTGATCCCAACTCACAGAACAGGCGCCGTCAGGAGGTGGCCAACTCCCTGTTGACCGGGTGGCCCTGTTTGGGTTGACTCATGGATAGGGTCGAGCAAGGTAAAGGTCGTGACCAACCACACTCTGCCGGTACATCATCGGAAGTGTGCCAGTAGCTTAGCATTAAGAGTCGGATGGTACGTGTGGGTAAAGTGTACCACCCTGCAGGGATAAATCTTTCGGAAAGCCGTGTCCACGGTTAAGGACGACTTGGTGGAAGATACGAGGTCATAGATGACATGAACGAGAGACTAAAACTTGTTGATAACGAATGAAGGGTTCCTCCTCGGAGATGCCGAGAGGGGTGATCCTTGTAGCATGAGATGCTGGGAAATGATGTTGGTGGTTTGAAAAGATGATGATTACAGTAGTTGAATTTCTCATCTGTTTTGAAAACACTCCATGAGACGTGCTATTCTTCCTAGATTTGGAAAACAAACTTTTCTTTACGCAAATCAACCTTCATAAAACCCTCTATGAAACCAACAGATATATAATAGGTTAACTAAGTCTTGTTGAGTACCTTCAGTAGTCAGGTTTGCTTAACTTTGGTTCAGGTGGAGTTCGTCCCTTCGGTGTTGTTTCAACATGGACATCGATGAGTAGTTTGGGGTTCCCAGGTAGCAGCTTGGAATCTATGTGCTGGGATGTCGCCTTATGTTGCGACCTCTTAGGCCTTTTTGGTTCTTGTTGATTAGCAACATAATTTGCCCTCCGTTGACTGATGTAATGTTGGGTCATGTGACCTCTGTTTGTAAAGTTACTCCAGTAATACCTGTTCAATACAACTTCCATGTTTAGAGTACTGCTTTGATCGTTTGTTGGGTTCGATCTCATTGTTATATAGTTTTGGCTATGCCTGCATAGTTGTCGCAGTCGAGGGGTTGTGGAGCCGGTGATCCATTTCCGAGCACGCCTGCCGATGTGATTCGGCCTGGGGCTTGGTAACCATAGTAACCCTCGATTGTTGTTGCACTTTCTGGACACATATCATCTCTATATAGATTTGGCCTCGTTCCTTCAGTTTCATACGATTCGTGGACGCTTTGATATGCATAGTTGGTTATGACTAGCATGGACGCAAGGAGTAGTAGTACCGTGGTGATCCAGCATGTGTGCCGATGAATCCGGTCTGCCTGCCGTTGTTTGTTGCAGCGGGGGCTGGTAACCCTGAAGCCCTTGTGGGTCCATGATTAGGAGCGCATAACAATATGTATACCTTTGGGTCCGGGGTCATGACAAGTCATGGTATCAGAGCAGGACTGCCTGTAGGAAAACCTCACTTCTTGGTCGATGTTGAGTCTAGAGTTTGGGAAAACTACTTTGAAACTTCAAATGATTGTGAAAAACCTTCGTAGGATTATTTTTACTCCTTACCTGGTATCGCTCTAACTCTGGGTCACCTTACCTGTTTTGATTTGAAAGGGTTCTAGTGATTCAAAACCTAGGTTCCTTCTTTGGCAAGGATGTCTTTTACCCAAGTTGACCTAGTGTTTAGTTTCTAGAGTCGTGTGTGTTCCATGTGCCGTTATCTCTTAAACTGGGAGATTTCCTTTCCATCCTAGTCTCTCAAAGTTGTGTGGATTCCACACTATCCTGTTCTAAAGTTTCAAATCCTGAACCTCGAGATTTCATTTTCATCTCGAATGTATCCGTTATCCTTCCGCTCCAATACTTCTGGACCTATGTTTGTGTTCTAAAAGGTACTTTGTGATTTCTATTCGTAGTGTCTTTCAAGGCACTAAGATAGTAGTTACTCCTTTCCCTGGGCTCCTAAACCTTAGACTTGAACCGAAGGTCCCGGAATGTGCTGGATTGAAGTGTGTTGAATCATGTGGTTTCTTAACCATGTGATGCTCACGCCATTAGTACAAGATGACGACCTTTAACCCAATTTTATTTTTGTTGGCCTGAAGAATCTTTTCTACCTCAGTTGCTTCCCGAACTTCATCCGTTGTGTGGAAACCAAGTTACATATGCGTATTCGATTCTTCCAATGCATTTGCCCTTGTTTCCTGTCAGAAATTCCTCCTTGGAATGTCAGGAGAAACAAACTCCAGTACCTCATTCATCTCTAGTACCAGATCAAAGTTTTGTAATCCACAGATTAAAGAATTTCATTAGCTTTTGTTCTGTTCCACCTTCGAGTATCACACTCTTATATATCAAGAGGTTGTGTTGTGTTTCATGGCCTTATTGATGAAGTGATGCTCTTACACATCTTAACTTCCCCTTCCTCCAAGCTTGAATGCTTGAGTATGATGGGTCTGTGCGTTGAGGTGTGTATCAGATATTCTTAGCAATTCCTATTGCTTAAAAAAAATCTAAGAAACATATGTATCCTTCTTAGCACTCCTGGTCACCCAACCTCTATTTGAATTTGATTGTGTTACCAAATCCGTTCATTCCGGTGCACGTTCTTGGTCAGAGAGTTAGGTTCATGCCGAAGCTCTCATGTTCATATCGGTTGCTTTGAAAAGCAAGGTCCCTTTCGAACTCCAAGACATGCCGGTGGGTTGTGATATTCTGGTAGTCTGTATAGAAGTATCACCAGGTTTTACCTGGCCGTGATGTCTACACAAGGGGTATGTGAACTACTCCTTTCTCCAAGAACTCTGCTGGGTATCCTAGACTAGTCGGTTGATCTTAAACAATAACTTGGAGAGTTGAAAGACAATGGCTCTGCCTAACTTGATCCTTCTGTAAGTGATGTCTACACAAGGGGTATGTGAACTACTCCTTTCTCCAAGAACTCTGCTGGGTATCCTAGACTAGTCGGTTGATCTTAAACAATAACTTGGAGAGTTGAAAGACAATGGCTCTGCCTAACTTGATCCTTCTGTAAGGGATGTCCAGTTATGTTAGTGTTGAAGAAGGATAGTATCTCCTCTGCGGACATGCTATCACTCTACCTCTTGATTGACTTGGGCTATCGTCAGATCAAGTCCAGATTCAAGAACTATCTTGATGGTGTTTCACTCATGATGTTTTGCCTGACTACACCTTCATGTCCTTTGGTCTGACCAATATTCTGCCTTGTTCATATATCATATGAACCCCTCTTCTCGGAGTGTCTTGATAAGCGTGTTGTCGATCCCAATGATGACATTCCTACTTCCTCCAAGTTGAAAGAGGTTCATGTTGAACAGTTGGCATTAATGTGGGAAACTTTCGAGAACCATCTTTGTGTCATTACGAAGTTGTGTTCTAGATGTTCGAAGTGACTTTCTCCGGTTCATGTACTTTTGGTGAAAGTTGTCGCCATGGATCCGGGTAGAGTTTCCTTGTTTCCTCGAGAATAATCCCAAGTTAGTCATGCAAGTGTGGACTATTCTTGAGATGGTAGGTTGATACCTCTATCACCTGAAGAAGTTTATATCCACACCAAGCCACTGACTGATTGCTTAATAAAGAGAAGAAGTTCAAGAACTTACTTACTTTTGTAATCATTTTCCCAACAAGGACTCTGATGTGTTCCTTTGAAAGTAAACCATGTAGGTGCAATCGTCCTTCACAAGTTGCTAATATAGGAGTTCTACAATCTCACTCATCCTCTTGAGTGTGGCATCGTAGTCCATATCTTGAGAATCTAGTAAATGTATCTCGTTGGTAAACCGGTGCAACCTCTTCGATCAAATATATCGAGAGTGAGTTATCAACTCACTAACCAGAGCTGAATCTCAAGCAGCAACGATGGTTGGTGTTTCCTCAAGAGTATTGAATTAGGTCCAGTTTAAAATTTGGCTTGGTTGACATTGTGGTTGACATAATTAGCTGGAAGGCCTAATGTCATATCTGTTTGAATCCGTAAGAAAAACCACTCTCCGTGATAATTCTTGTGTGGCTCATTCTAACAAGTTCCCTCTCCGTTCTTCCAAACCGAAGTTCAACTTTCACTGATGACCTATTGAAGGCTTATGTAAGCTGGATATTGGTATCAGGAACGTCAAGAAGACCTTGGAACTTACTATGTCCAATGTCTCTCTACCAATCCTCCAAACCTTTGTTCTAGTAGAAACAATTTCATTGTGAGAAAATCTCGTGGTGTTTTGTAACCACCATTGATCAGTTCCCTTTTTCAAGTTGTTTATACTTGGAGTCCCGTTCATCTCACACATTGTGTGAATTTGTCAGTCACTTCATCCATGGATTTTTAACCATGTGGTAAACGTATTGCTACGTTCAATCCACCATAGGAAAGAGATTCCTCATTCCTCCCGGTGCTCCAATCCTCATTGGTTACCCAGCCTTATGGTGTGACCAAGAGTTCCTCCTTCATTACGGTGTTCCAACATCCTTTGGTTACTCATATTCTGATGTGAGGTAATATTCCGATCCTTGACAAAGTTTTCGACAAAATTTGACGGAATAAAAGTTCCTTCATATTCTATGTCCACTCCGAAGAGTGAACATGATCATGTAACAAATTCTCTCTGACGCACGAAGTACAGTGCTTTCTCATGTTTCCCCTCGTCTATGGATATCACGTTGTGGTATCACATACAATCCGTTTTCATCTTGGTTTTCTGTTTTGAGGAAACCTCGGTGTCAGAAGTTGTCCATCCTTTCTTTTCCAAAAGGATTTAAAGTCTTGTGCAAAGCTCATATTTTAAATCCTTTCAAGAACCATCATCCACAAACTGGAAACCTTCTCCTATTCCCCCTGTTACCTTGATGTGTTTCATGCACATTAACTCAAAGAGTTCTTCATGAACATTCTTGTTATGAGTTACCCATGAGATACTCAATCTTCGTGAAGATCATTTCCTAAGAGTTTTCCCTCTACATAAGGTGTAACCGTTGTGTTTGTTCGTAAGTGCTACGGATCAACCTCTTCGAGAAGAGAACCGTAAGGTTCAAGAAGATAACTCAAAACCGGTGTTCCTTCTTTCTTTCTCCTTCAAGAATCTGTGGACGAGATTCTTGTAAGGGGGGTAGATTTGTAACATCCCAAATTTCTCTACCAAAGGGTTGTGGTGTTGTGCTCATCTCATACATACATGAAAACAAAAATTTAATCACGTTTAAACCAATTTAAATTGTGAATTTAAAAGGAGTTGAGAAAATACCACAAACAGTACTTAATGTGGGTTCCAAAATTTTTGAACTGAAGAATAATTCAAATTCATCGAAGCAAAACATGCCAAGGATGGAAATTTTATGAGGTTTTCAAAAACTATTTTTGCCAATTTTTGTGTTTCCAAAAAAGCCCCCAAAACTTCTCTTACTGTCCTGTTCTCAAATAGAAAAGGACCCTGCTGCAAATTCCAGAAACTGCAGGGGGTTACGGAAAAGTACCCTTTTATTTTCCTTCTTCTTCCTTCAGCCAGAAGGACCACCTGCGTGTCCGATCCGCCGAGAACGTTGCTACCACTTCCTGCTGGCCACTTCGACGACGAGGAGAAGTCCAGGACTCTCCCCTCTCTTCCATCCACCCCTTCGCTTCTTAGTTCCCCTCTCTCTCTCTCTCTCGCTCTGATTTTCTCTCTGCCCGGCCGAAACCCTAGTCACCGGCCGCCGTCGGTTGCCGCCGACTCCGGCCACACCGCGCCGAATTGGAGCCACCCCCGGAACCTCCATGGCCTCCTCTACCTCCCTGCCAAGCCACGTTGGCCGGGACGCTCTAGAGCGTGGGTTTTTCGCCATCTCTGTCACCTCTGGCAGCTAGCCCTCGCTGCTCGCCGCCGTAGAGTGCGACCACATTCGGCCTCCTCGACCACTCCTCTGCAAACGCGGTGAGTCCAGGAGCACCCTGGTGCCCCTGCTATCCTCCCCGCCCTCTGTATCGTCGGCCAACGGTAACCACCGCGCGCCGCCGCAGTTCGTCGTTGCCGTTGGTGCTCCGGCGACCATTTGGTCGTTGCGGCACCACCCCTCGAGTCCCCACAAGCTCCTCTAGCCCGTGGTATAGTTTAATTTCCAAAACGCACGCGAATTGGATTGATTTCATGTTCATCCGTGAAGATCAAGAGTAGGTGAAGTCACCATTGCGTCACGATGACGTCATAAACCGGTTTTCTTTTTATTCTGGAAAATGAGAATATGACACGTGGGCCCCTCTGTTTAATAAATTACAGAAACTGTTTAAATATGGAAAATTGAATATCTCCCAAAATATTAATCATAAAATTAAATAAAAACTTGTAAATGCTCAGAAAAATATACTCTACCCAAATATGTCATTTTCATACATGTTTGACAAAGTTGAAAATGAGCATTATTTAATGTTGTTTAATTCATTTAAAATGGTGAAAATAAGTTTTTCATCAATAAAGTTAGAAAATTAAAAGTTATATACAAATTTTTCAAAATGACAAAAGCAACCTAGTTATGATGTTTTCAAACCCGTTTGAGCTTTTAAAATTGTACTCACTTTCAGAATCGCCCGAAACACCCTCCGGGGTCCATTTCGGGGCTAATTTCAACATAATTGCATATCTATCATACGAACGCTAGCAACCCTATCTACATGTTTAGGGATTTATTTCAGTTCATTAACTTGCTCATGCATACATATTGCGCATTGCATCGATGCCATGTGTTGATTGTTGTTCTTCTTGTTTCGGTGTTTGTTCCCCCTCGTTAGAACGTGACTCCGAAGAGAAGGCCAGTTGTTCCATGGACGAATACTTGATCTTAACCGATAAGTCAAGCACTTGTTCTAGAAGATATTTATCTGGTTTTCTTATAACCAAGGAAAGCATAACGTCTTATCTGCTCATATATGTGTTCCAACAACATTTGATTCTCGTACTTTGCATTCGATTCCAAAGTATTTGATGCTAGTAGATATATTTCACCTATATACTGCATTGCCTCAACGTCCTAATCCACTGCTCCTAGCCGCCATAGATTTTCTTGTGCGCATCGCTAGAGCCTCATTTCTGCTTCGCTTAACTTTACATGTTGTTTACCTCTGCTCCATCCGGTTGATGAATCAGAGCTGCGATAACCTAGTATGATATGATGACGTGGTAAGATGAGCATTGTGTGGTTAACCTAAGGATTGGATGGGAGGCCACTTAGGAAGTGGTGTTTGTCCTGTACTTGCCAACCCTAGGAGTAAGGTCTCGCCAAAGAAACCAAGATTGAGCGTGCAACCACACGCGGGGCCTAACAGACCGCGCTCGACCAACTAACTTGTTTTGCTCTATCCGTGAGTGTAACATCCCAAATTTTGCTAACAAAGGGTTTCTGTGTTGTGCTCATGTCATTCATGCATGAAACAATTTTGCACCAATTTAAATTGTGAATTTAAATGATTTGAGAAAATACCACAAATAGTACTTAATTTGGGTTCCAAAATCTTGTATTGAAAAATAATTCAAATACACCAAAGAAACACATGGTTTTGTTGGAAATTTTACAAGGTTTCCAAAAACTATTTTTGCCAAATTTTATCCTTTCAAAAAGGCCCGAAAAACATGGTTTTATTGCAGTTTTAGAGGACAAAAGGACTGTTTTGCAAATTCCAAAAAACCGCAGGGGGTTTTCGCAAGACTCCCTTTGTCTTCTACCTCCTGCCAGTAGAAGCAGCTGCGTGGCCGGCTCCGCCACGTCCTCCTGCCTGCTTCACCATGGGGGATAAGGGAGAAGGGCGACGCCGTGTTCCTGCTTGCCACTCCTTCTCGCCTCGCCCTACTCTCTCTGGCTCCCTCTCTCTCTGTACTTCGTTTCGTTCGGCCCGAACCCTAGCTGTGGCAAGCCGCTTGGCGCCGTCGCCATGGGCCGTCCCTAGCCAAGACGAGTAGCTCCTCAGAACCCCCTCGACGTCCGCTACCCCTTCAACGAGTTTGGAGAGCCGGGAGGAAGGGGAACCCGTGAATCGGGCCGTCTTCCCCGAGTCCGGCCGCCGGCCTCCTCCTCACGCCGCCGTTGATTGCGGCCTCCCCTGCCGTCTCCGGTCACACCATCTGCTCCACAGCGCCGTGGTGAGCATCCCCATGCCCCTCCCTTGCTCCCTACCCCTCTGCTTCTCCCCCTCGCCGCCGGCCGCGGACCGTCGCCGCGCCCGAGCTCGCCGACGAGCGCTCCGGCGACCATTCGGTCCGCTGAGGCCATCTCTAGGTTCCCCTCCACCTCCTCTGTCCCGTGGTATAAACTGATTTGAACCTAGCGCGCGAAATTCATCGAATTTCAAGATCATCCGTGAGGACAGAGTAGGGTGATGTCACAATGACATCACAGTGATGTCATATTCCTGTTTTTACTATTTCCAGAAAATGGTTATTAATTACAGAAATATAATTAAAATTAGAAAATGAATTTCTTTTAACCTGTAATTCAGAAAAATATAAATAAGGTACCAAAATGTTCAAAAAAAATATACTATACCCAATTATGTCATTTTCACACATGTTTGAGAAAGTTGAAAATTGAACATTATTTAATGTTGTTTAATTCATTTAAAAATAGAAAAATAAGTTTTTATTATTTAAAATGAGAAAATTAAAAGTTATATACCAAATTGCTCAAATTGACAAATGCAATCTATTTATGGTGTTTACAAACCCATTCGAGCAGTTGAATTGCCCCTTCGGGGTCTATTTCAGTCCATTTTCAGAAAAACTGCATAACTGACATATGAACCCTAGCAACCCAACGAACATGTTTAGAACTTTATTTAAGTGCATTAACTTTCTCATGCATATATATTGTGCATTGCATCGATGCCATGTGTTGATTGTTGTTCTTCTTTTTGGTGTTCTTTCCCCTCGGTAGAACCCGACTCCGAAGTGAGGGCCAGCAGTTCCAATGGCGAATACTTGATCTTAACCGACAAGTAAAGCACTTATTCCAGAAGATCTTTATCTGGTTTTCTTATAACCAAGGCAAGCATAACCTCTTATCTGCTCATATATCGGTTTTCGAAGTGTTTTGGAATCTCGTATATTGCATGCGGTTCAAAGTATTTAAGGTCTTAGATAGAGTTATCCTATACTTGTTGCATCGCCCAAATATCCTGATCCACTGCTCCTAGCAGCTATAGGTTTGTTTGTGCAAGCCTCGTTAAAGCCCGTGAGTCTTGCTTAGCCATGCCTAGTTGTGATCTGATCCATCCGGTTGATGAATCTGGTCAATACGTGAATCTTTTATGTCAGGTTGTTGTGAATTGTATTATCTTTGATAACTTGACTAAATAACGGCATGGATGTTAGGCTACAATGGGTTGTGGCGTTTTGTCCTGTTCATGCCCCTAGGAGCGAGTTCTCGCCTTCGAAGCCAAGACTGAGCGTGCAAACACACGCGGGGCCTAACAGACCGCGCTCGACTAACTAACTTGTTTGGCCACGTCCATGAGTCACGTAGTTTGATCTTTCCATCCGCGTGTGAGTCAGAAAATGATTTGGAGGAAACTTAGGGCGTGACCATGACAAGTGATGGATGTACACGGATCTTGATCCCGACTCACAGAACATGTGCCGTCAGGAGGTGGCCAACTCCATGTTGACGGGGTGGCCATGTTTGGCTTGACTCATGGATAGGGTCGAGCAAGGTAAAGGTCGTGGCCAGCCACCCTCTGCCGCGCTCCGTAGACGAGCGTACATGTGGCGTTAAGAGTCGGATGGTATGTGTGGGTAGAGTGTACCCCCTGCAGGGATAAATCTCCTCGAGAAGTCATGTCCACGGTTACGGACGACTTGGCAACGGATTCTGTGATCATAGATAACTTCAACGGAATGACTAAAACTTGTTAACCATGATTGAAGGGTGCCTCCTCGGAGATGCCGAGAGGGGTGATCCTTGTAGCATGAGATAGTGTGGGAATGAGAAGGACTTGGTGGAATACAAGAAGATGATGATTACAGTAGTTGACTAGTTTCCTCATCTGTTTTGAAAATACTCTATGAGACGTGCTATTCTTCCTCGATTTGGAAAACAAATATTGCTTTTCACAAATCAGCCTTCATAAAACCCTTTATGAATATAGCAGATATATAATAGGTTAACTAAGTCTTGTTGAGTACCTCCCATACTCAGGTTTGCTTAAATTTGGTTCAGGTGAAGATCTCACATTGGTGGTGATTCAACGTGGACATCGACGAGTAGTTTGGGGTTCCCAGGTAGTATCCTGGAATCTATGGGCTGGGACGTCGCCTTATGTTGCAGCCTCTTAGGCCTTTTTGGTTCTTGTTGATTAGCAACATAATTTGCCTTCCGTTGTCTGATGTAATGTTGGGTCATGTGACCTCTGTTTGTAAGCTATACTATAGTAACACCTGTTTAATACAGCTTCCATATTTAGAGTACTGCTTTGATCGGTTGTTGGTTTCGAGCTCATTGTTATACAGTTTTCGCTATGCCTGCATAGTTGTCGCAGTCGAGGGGTTGTGGAGCCGATGATCCATGTCCGAGCCCGCCTGCCGATGTGATTCGGCCTGGGGCGAGGTAACCCCAGTAACCCTCGATTGTTGTTGCACTTTCTGGACACATAGCATCTCTGTATAGCTTTTGTCCCATTTCCATCAGTTTCGTTCGATTCGTGGACGCTTTGATATGCATAATTGGTTATGACTAGCATGGACACAAGGAGTAGTAGTACCGTGGAGATCCGGCATGTGTGCCGATGAATCCGGTCTGACTGCCGTTGTTTGTTGCGGCTGGGGCTCGTAACCCTGAAGCCCTTGTGGGTCCATGTCTAGGAGCACATAACAGTATGTATATCTCTGGGTCCGGGTCGTGACAGTGAGTCACGTAGTTTGGGAGTGCCATCTGCGTGTGAGTCAAAAACCTTTTCGAGGTGTTTAGGGCGTGACCGGGACAAGTTATGGACGTACACGGATCTTGATCCCGACTCACCGAGCAGGTGTCGTCAGGAGGTGGCCAACTCCCTGTTGACGTGGTGGCCCTGTTTGGGTTGACTCATGGACAGGGTCGAGCAAGGTAAAGGTCGTGGCCAACCACACTCTGCCAGCACATCGTCCGAAGTGTGCCAATAGCTTGGCATTAAGAGTCGGATGGTACGTGTGGGTAAAGTGTACCACCCCTCCGAGATAAATCTTTCGGGAAGCCGTGTCCATGGTTAAGGACGACTTGGTGGAAGATACGAGGTCATAGATAACATGAACGAGAGAGTAAAACTTGTTGATAACGAATGAAGGGTGCCTCCTCGGAGATGCCGAGAGGGGTGATCCTTGTAGGATGAGATGCTGGGAAATGGTGTTGGTGGTTTGAAAAGATGATGATTACAGTAGTTGAGTTTCTCATCTGTTTTGAAAACACTCCATGAGACGTGCTATTCTTCCTCGATTTGGAAAACAAACTTTGCTTTACGCAAATCAACCTTCATAAAACCCTCTATGAAACCATCAGATATATATAATAGGTTAACTAAGTCTTGTTGAGTACCTTCAGTACTCATGTTTGCTTAACTTTGGTTCCGGTGGAGTTCGTCCCTTTGGTGGTCTTTCAACGTGGACATTCCCAGGTAGCAGTCTAGAATCTATGGGCTGGGACGTCGCCTTATGTTGCAGCCTCTTAGGCCTTTTTGGTTCTTGTTGATTAGCAACATAATTTGCCCTCCGTTGACTGATGTAATGTTGGGTCATGTGACCTCTGTTTGTAAAGTTACTCTAGTAATACCTGTTCAATACAGATTCCATGTTTAGAGTACTGCTTTGATCGGTTGTTGGGTTCGAGCTCATTGTTATACAATTTTGGTTATGCCTACATAGTTCTCGCAGTGGAGGGGTAGTGCAGCCGATGATCCATTTCCGAGCACGCATGCCGATGTGATTTGGCCCGGGGCTTGGTAACCCCAGTAACCGTCGATTATTGTTGACTTTCTAGACACATAGCATCTCTGTATAGCTTTGGTCCCGTTCCTTCAGTTTCATACGATTCGTGGACGCTTTGATATGCATAGTTGGTTATGACTAGCATGGACGCAAGGAGTAGTAGTATCGTGGTGATCCGGCCTGCATGCCGATGAATCCGGTCTGCCTGCCGTTGTTTGTTGCGGCCGGGGCTGGTAACCCTGAAGCCCTTGTGGGTCCATGACTAGGAGCGCATAACAATATGTGTACCTTTGGGTTCGGGGTCATGACAGATGCCCAAGATTCCCTCGCTCTCTCTGTGTTAGGGCTTCACTAGCGTGAGATTCTCTCTAGCGGGTTCCAGGACTACTTAGAGCCTGAAACTTCCGAAACTAACGGAACTCGAGGAATCTTGCCAACAGGTGGGCCCAACCATTGTATTGGGTGTTCCTTGGGCCTAACCTAACACAAACAAGCAATTGGTTCCACTTTGCTACCCCTTTCCGGCTCACGTAGATGGGCCAGAACGGTAGTTCCGTCTTTTTCCACATCGGGACTATGGTTTCTCCGGAGAGGGGGCTCCGGATCATCTAAATGCCACCAAATCCCATGTTATGCCATACCATGCATGTTAGAGTGTGTCATAGGTCTTGGATGGCCAAAATTCCCTTTCTCTCTGTGTTAGGGCTTCACCGGCGTCGGATTCTCTCTGCGGGTTCTAGGATTACTTAGAGCCCGAAACTCCTGGAACTAACGGAACTGGGGGAATATTGCCAAACGGTGGGCCCAACCATTGTCTTGGGCGTTCCTTAGGCCTAACCTAACACAACCAGGCAACTGTTTCCACTTTGCTACCCCCTTCCGGTTCACGTAGAGGGGCCAGAACGACAGTTCCGTCTTATTCCCCATCGGGGCTATGGTTTCTCCGGAGAGGGGGCTCCGTATCGTTTGAATGCCACCAAATCACATGGTATGCCATACCATGTTTCTTAGAGTGTGGCATGGGTCTTGGATGCCCATGATTCCCTCACTCCCAGTGTTAGGGATTCTCCGGCGTCGAATTCTCTCTAGCGAGTTCGAGGACTACTTAGAGGCTGAAACTCCTGGATCCGACAAAACTGGAAGAATCTTGCCAAGAGGTAGGACCTACCATTTTCTTGGGTGTTCATTGATACCCTCTTCTGGCTCACGTAGAGGGGCCCGAACGGCAGTTTCGTCTTTTTCCCCAGCGGGGCAATGGTTTCTCCGGAGAGGGGGCTCCTGTCACGACCCCGGACCCAAAGATATACATACTGTTATGTGCTCCTAGCCATGGACTCACAAGGGCTTCAGGGTTACCAGCCCCGGCCGCAACAAACAACGGCAGGCAGACTGGATTCATCGGCACGTAGTCCGGATCCCCAGTCTACTACTCCTTGTATCCAGGCTAGTCATAACCAACTATGCATATCAAAACGTCCACGAATCGAATGAAATTGAAGGAAACGGGACCAAAGCTATACAGAGATGCTATGTGTCCAGAAAGTGCAACAACAATCGAGGGTTACTGGGGTTACCTCGCCCCAGGCCGATCACATCGACAGGCAGGCTCGGACATGGATCATCGGCTCCACAACCCCTCGACTGCGACAACTATGCAGGCATAGCCAAAACTGAATAACAATGAGCTCGAAACCAACAACCGATCAAAGCAACACTCTAGACATTGAAATTGTATTAAACAGGTGTTACTAGAGTATAGCTTACAAGCAGAGGTCACACGACCCAACATTACATCAGACAACGGAAGGCAAATTATGTTGCTAATCAACAAGAACCAAAAAGGCCTAAGAGGCCGCAACATAAGGCGACGTCCCAGCCCGTAGATTCCAGGCTGCTACCTGGGAACCCCAAACTACTCGTCGATGTCCACGTTGAACCACCACTGAAGTGACGAACTCCGCCTGAACCAAATTAAGCAAACCTGAGTACGGGAGGTACTCAACAAGACTTAGCTAACCTATTATATATCTGCTATCTTCAGAAAGGGTTTTATGAAGGCTGATTTGCGTAAAGCCATCTTTGTTTTGCAAGTTGAGGAAGGAATAACACGTCTAAAGGAGTATTTTCAAAACAGATGAGAAGACTACTCAACTTATCATCATCTTTTCATCCACCAACATCATTTCCTAGCACCTCACATGCTACAAGGATCACCCCTCCCGACATCTCCGGGGAGGCACCCTTGATCTACTGCCTCCATGCCTTGTCAACATCTTTTACGTCACGTTCAAGTTATCTATGACCTCGTGGCTTTCACCAAGTCGTCCTTAACCGTGGACACGGCTTTCCGAAAGATTTATCCCTGCAGGGTGGTACACTTTACGCACACGTATCATCCGACTCTTAACGCCACATGTACGCTCGTCCATGGAGCGCGGCAGAGGGTGGTTGGCCACGACCTTTACCTTGTCGAGCCCTATCCACGAGTCAACCCAAACAGGGCCACCCCGTCAACAGGGAGTTGGCCACCTCCTGACGGCACCTGTTCTGTGAGTCGGGAACAAGATCCGTGTACGTCCATCACTTGTCCCGGTCACGCCCTAAACACCTCCAAAAGGTTTTTGACTCACACGCAGATGGAAATCCCAAACTACGTGACTCACGGATAGAACCAAACAAGTTAGTTAGTCGAGCGCGGTCTGTTAGGCCCCGCGTGTGGTTGCACGCTCAGTCTTGGTTTCCACGGCGAGACCTTACTCCTAGGGTTGGCAAGTACAGGACGAAGAACCACTTCCCAAGTGGCCTCCCGTCCTCGCCTTAATCAGTTTAACCACACAATGCTCATCTCACCACGTCATCATATCATACTAGATTATCGCAGCTCTGATTCATCAACCGGATGGAGCAGAGGTAAACAAAACATGTAGGACTAAGCGAAGCAGATATGAGGCTCTGGCGATGCACACAAGCAATTATATGGCGGCTAGGAGCAGTGGATCAGGATATTGAGGCAATGCAGCATATAGGTGAACTATATCTAGTAGCATCAAATACTTTAGAATCGAATGCAAATTACGAGAATCAGATGTTGTTGGAAAACATATATGAGCAGATAAGAGGTTATGCTTTCCTTGGTTATTAGAAAACCAGAGAAAGTCTTTAGGGATAAGTGCTTGACTTGTCGGTTAAGATCAAGTATTCGTCATTGGATTGCTGGCCTTCTCTTCGGAGTCATGTTCTACCGAGGGGAACAAACACCGAAAAGGAGAATAACAATCAACACATGGCATCGATGCAATGCGCAATATGTATGCATGAGCAAGTTAATGCACTGAAATAAAGCCCTAAACATGTTCGATGACTTGCTAGGGTTCGTATGTCAGTTAGGCATTTTTACTGAATTTATCCCGAAATAGACCCCGGAGGGGCAATTCAGACGATTCTGAAAGTGAGTGAAAGTTAAAGTGCTCAAATGGTTTGAAAACACCATAAACAGGTTGCATATGTTATTTTGACCAATTTGGTATATAACTTTTATTTTTCTAGTTTTATTGAATAAAAACTTATTTTTCTATTTTAAAGGATTAAACAAATTCAAATAATGTTCAAAAATCAACTTTCTCAAACATATATGAAAATGGTATATTTGGGTAGCTTATATTTTTCTGAACATTACCATATTTTTACTTTATTTTTCTGATTTATAAAACAATAGTTATTGAGTAAACAAATTTAATCATTTTCTGTAATTTAATAGAAAAACTATATTATGACGTCACTGTGACGCAATGCTGACATCACTGTTCTTTGTTCTTCACAGATGGATTCAAATCCGATCAAATTCATGTGTAATTTGAAAATTAAACTACACAGAGAGGGAGAGGGGATCGAGTGGAAGCTAGGGGTGGTGGCGGGTGACCGTTTGCTCGCCGGAATCCTCACCGGCGACGAGCATCTGCGGCGGCGGGACAACGGCTTCGGCAGGGACGAGCTACAGAGAGGGAGAGGGAGGGCTGAGGCCACCGGGAGGAGCAGCAGCTCACCGTGAGTTCGAGGAAGAGGTCAGAGACGACGAGGGCGGCCGGAATCGGCGGCAACAAGCGCGGCGGCCGGCGGCCGGTTCCCGGGAAGATGCAGATGGCGGCGGCGACTCCGAATGCTCGAGGCCAACTCCTTCACCGGGGAGGTTACTGAGGACGAGGCGGAGCTTCCTGGGTACTCCACGGAGCTCGCCGGAGCTTGAATCGACGGCACGCTGCGGGTACCGTGAGGCTAGGGTTTGGGTCTGTTCTCCAGCAGAGAGAGAGAGGGAGAGTGCGACTGAGGGAGGAGAGGAGCATCACGGCGTCGACCTGCTCTCGTTACCCACGCACGACCGAAGCAGCAGGAGGTGTTGGAATTTTATATAGGCCAACTATATGGGCTCACATGTCTAGCCCACTGAGCCCACTAAAATCCTGAAAGTGTCATGGCCCATTCATGAATAATGAGTGGAGTGAGTGGGACTAAAGTTTAGTCCCACATTGCTAGTTTGGAGAGAGTGGAACCACCTTATAAGGTGAGCCATTCTAGCTCATGTATGAGTAGGCAAGGCAAGAGGAGAGGTGTGCCACACGCGCGCTCCTCCTCCGCCGCCCGCCTCGCCACGCCTCGCCTCGTCACGACACGTCACGACGCGCCGCGGGTTGCGGGAATGAGCCGAGCCGAGAGCGTTTATTTTGTCGGTCGGGAAAAACTTAATGAGTCATTAATTTTGTATTTAACGGACGCGTTAATTCCAAAACCGTTTCCGTTTCCTTTCTGGATCGTGGAGCCGAACCGACTCAGACGTGGGGTTACGCCCACGTATCTCCCAGCCCGCATATAAATACGCGCATACGGTAAACCCTAGCCGCCACTTCGTCATATGGTTTCGCACCACCGTTCCAGAACACTGCGCCGCCAATCAAGTCTTCTCCATCCCTCCTTCTGGCGTGCACCGCGAGAAGGGACAGCAGGCCTCCGGAACCCCGTCTCTTGTGATCCTGTACGGGAGAGGGGCGATCAGGTTTTTGGGGAGCGCACTCGCGCGACTGCTGACGGCGACTACTTCCCCAACGACGACTTCTTCCCCGACCTCGGCAGCCTCTTCATCAACGACATGGCTGACACCGGGGATAACAACAATGGCGGTGCCGCTACCGCTCCATCGTACGTATCTCTCTCTCATCTGTATGAGATGTTACTGGAATTCGTATGTCTAGTTCTTGCAATAGATTGTATCAATCTGTCTACTGTACTAGATCTAGATATTTGCATGATTATTGTACTTGCTGCTGTCGCAATTTATCTGATGTTATTTCGAATTAAATCATGTGCTAAATTGCTAATATATTCAACAATCCAAAAACCTGATTATATGCAATTTCTTGCACCTGCGCCGTCAGTCATTGCGGCGACAAGGCCAATCCCTTTCAAGGGTGTGGACTATAAGAGGTGGCGCACGAGAGCAGTGCTATGGTTTCAAACCTTGCGCTGCTATGCGGCCACCAAGGGCAAGCCTGAGGGCGATCTCAATCCAGCACAACTGGAGGCCTTTGAGAATATGGACACTATGTTTAAAAGTGCCCTCCTCGGTATAATTGATGATTCCATTGTGGATCCATACATGTCGTTTGATAACGGCAAGAATATGTGGGCTGCACTCGAGGCCAAATTTGGGGCCTCGGATGCTGGCAGCGAGCTGTATGTCATGGAGCAATTCTATGACTACAGGATGACTGATGAGCGCTCTGTTGTTCAACAGGCTCATGAGATACAGACACTCGCTAAAGAACTTGAGCACTTTAAGTGTATGTTAACGGACAAGTTTGTGGCCGGAGGCATTATTGCCAAGCTTCCATCTTCATGGAGCACCTTTGCTACTTCTCTAAAACACAAGAGACAGGAGTTTTCCGTCATGGACCTCATCGGATCTCTTGATGTGGAAGAGAAGGCGAGAGCAAAGGATACACGTGCTCGGGTTGCTGAGGTAGGTTCTTCTGCTCATGTGGTACAGAGGAAACATTACCCGCCCAACAAGCCTAAATATAACAAGAAGAAATCTGAGGGTAAAGGCAAGCCCGATGGCAAGTTTAAGCCGTCGCACTCTACCAACTTCAAGAAGAGAAAGGGGTCATGTCACGTTTGCGGTGAACTGGCCCATTGGGCTCCAAAGTGCCCTAAGCGTTATGAGCTGCAGCAGCAGGAGAACAGCGGCAAGACCGCTAATGTTGTCATGGCTGACATTGAGATGAAGGACTCTGGGTACGGTATAGTTCCCACTATTCTTTCAGTTTGTCATTCACCTGAATGGTTAATTGACACAGGTGCCAATGTACATGTTTGTGCTGATGCTTCTATGTTCTCTTCTTATCAGGTCACAGGGACTTCCCCCGTGCTGATGGGGAACGGGTCACATGCTACTGTTCGTGGTGTCGGTAGGGTCGATCTGAAGTTTACTTCGGGGAAGATCGTGCGACTGAAGAATGTTCATCATGTGCCCTCCATCAATAAAAATATCGTCAGCGGCTCACGTTTATGTCGAGATGGTTTTAAGTTGGTTTTCGAGTCTAATAAAGTTATAATTTCCAAGTATGGACAATTTATTGGTAAAGGCTATGAGTGCGGAGGCTTGTTCCGCTTATCCTTGTCAGATATTTGCACCAAAGTTATTAATAATGTTTGCCACGATAATGATTGTGATGTTTGGCATTCACGACTTTGCCATATTAATTTTGGTTGCATGACGCGGTTAGCAAATATGAGTTTAATTCCGAAATTCAGTACTATTAAAGGTTCCAAATGTCAAGTGTGTGTTCAAGCTAAGCAACCTCGCAAATCTCATAAGACTGCGGAGGCGAGAGACTTGGCACCACTAGAACTTATACATTCTGATCTTTGTGAGATGAATGGCGTATTGACAAAAGGTGGAAAGAAATATTTTATGACACTTATTGATGACTCCACTAGATATTGTTATGTGTATCTTCTGAAATCTAAAGATGAAGCTTTAACTTATTTCAAGAACTATAAGGCCGAAGCAGAGAACCAACTTGATCGTAAAATTAAACGGCTTAGGTCTGATCGTGGTGGAGAGTATTTTTCCAACGAGTTTAATTCTTTTTGTGCTGAACACGCTATTATTCATGAGAGGATGCCTCCCTACTCACCTCAGTCAAATGGGGTGGCTGAAAGAAAGAACCGAACGCTGTCTGATTTGGTTAACGCCATGTTAGACACTTCGGGTCTCTCCAAGGCATGGTGGGGGGAGGCGCTAATGACTGCATGTCATGTCCTAAACCGAGTTCCCACAAAGAATAAAACCATTACTCCATTTGAGGAATGGGAAAGGAAAAGGTTGAAACTCTCCTACCTACGTACTTGGGGTTGTTTGGCGAAAGTCAATATACCAATTCCCAAGAAGCACAAGGTTGGACCTAAAACCGTAGATTGTGTTCTTCTGGGCTATGCTTTTAATAGCATTGGTTATAGATTCTTGATAGTAAAATCTGAGGTATCCGACATGCATGTTGGTACGATTATGGAGTCGAATGATGCGACTTTCTTTGAGAACATATTTCCTATGAAGGATATGTCTAGCTCATCAAATCAGGAGAAACCTGTTTCATCTAGTCAAGAATTAGCTGAGATTCCTGAATCCACCATTCCGATAGAACACGTTGAGAACCCCGAGGAGGATGACAATGAAGTTCCTGTAAGGAGCAAGAGACAGAGGACTGCAAAGTCCTTTGGTAATGATTTCATTGTGTACCTCGTGGATGACACACCCAAGACTATTTCAGAAGCCTATGCGTCTCTTGATGCTGACTACTGGAAGGAGGCTGTTCGTTGCGAGATGGATTCCATCTTGGCTAACGGAACCTGGGAAATCACTGATCGTCCTTATTGGTGTAAACCTGTAGGATGTAAGTGGGTGTTCAAGAAAAAGCTTAGGCCTGATGGTACAATTTAAAAGTACAAGGCAAGGCTTGCGGCCAAGGGTTATACCCAGAAAGAAGGTGAAGAATTATTTGATACTTACTCACCTGTGGCTAGACTGACCACCATTCGTGTGCCACTCTCACTGGCTGCCTCGCACGGTCTTCTCGTTCATCAAATGGACGTTAAGACGGCTTTCCTTAATGGAGAGTTGGACGAGGAAATTTACATGGAGCAGCCAGATGGTTTCGTAGTACGGTCAGGAAGGCAAGGTGTGTAAGTTATTGAAGTCATTATATGGCCTCAAGCAAGCACCTAAGCAATGGCACGAGAAGTTTGAAAGGACTTTGACTGCTGAAGGCTTTGTTGTAAACGAAGCTGATAAATGTGTGTACTATCGCCATGGTGGGGGCGAGGGAGTTATTCTATGTCTATACGTTGATGACATATTGATCTTTGGGACCAATCTTGATTTAATCAAGGAAGTTAAGGATTTCTTATCTCGCTGTTTTGAGATGAAGGATCTAGGAGTAGCTGATGTTATCTTGAACATCAAGTTGTTGAGAGATGATAATGGTGGGATCACACTGCTTCAATCTCACTATGTGGAAAAGGTCTTGAGTCGCTTCGGGTATAGTGACTGCAAGCCTTCTTCAACTCCATATGATGCTAGTTTGTTGCTTCGAAAGAATCAACGGATTACTAGAGATCAACTGAGATATTCTCAGATTATAGGCTCGCTTATGTATTTGGCGAGTGCCACGAGGCCTGACATCTCTTTTGTTGTGAGAAAATTGAGCCGGTTTGTTTCCAATCCGGGAGATGATCATTGGCGTGCGCTTGAGAGAGTTATGCGCTATTTAAAAGGCACTGCGAGCTATGGAATTCACTATACCGGAAACCCGAGGGTTCTGGAAGGATATAGTGATTCTAATTGGATATCTGATGCTGATGAGCTTAAGGCCACTAGTGGTTATGTTTTTACACTTGGTGGTGGCGCTGTTTCCTGGAAGTCTTGCAAGAAGACCATTTTAATGAGGTCAACTATGGAAGCAGAACTCGCAGCACTAGACACAGCCAGTGTTGAGGCAGAGTGGCTTCGTGAGCTCTTGATGGACTTGCCCATGGTTGAAAAACCAATACCCGCAATCCTAATGAACTATGATAATCAAACTGTGATCGTCAAAGTGAACAGTTCTAAGGATAATGCAAAGTCATCAAGACATGTGAAGAGGAGATTAAAATCTCTCAGGAAATTGAAGAACTCCGGAGTTATTGCGTTGGATTATATCCAAACATCTATGAACTTGGCAGATCCCTTCACAAAGGGTTTATCACAGAATGTGATAGATAATGCATCGAGGGAGATGGGTTTGAGACCCACGTTATGAGTTGCCCACAGTGGTAACCCACTCTATGTGATCGGAGATCCCGTGAATTAGAAGTGGGAGACAAGCTGTTGGTCGGCTGAGAGGAGAGTATCCTTCAATTTTATTCCACTCCATAAAAGATGCAATACTCTCCTGATCTGTATGGTAGGTTGACATTTGTCTTAATGTGTTCCAAGTGGCTTATTTATATAAGCAGAGATGTGTCCTACAGAACATCTCCTGAGGAACTCACCTATATGAGTCTGACTGTTAAACGTCGCAGTCTATGAGAATCGGGTGCTCTCTAATAAACTCATGAAAGGCCTTCGGAGTATGACGCATACGCTCCAAACCGCGGGGAAGCCTTGCGGCAGCCTAGTATCGGTTCAGATGTTGTGTGAAACTGGTATCACAGCAAACTTGTAGTTCAAGGCGTAGTCCACTATTCAAGTTGTGAACTAGTGTAGCATGATGTTCTAAGTGGAAGTTCAACTTAACAGTCTCCACTAACACCGGTATATAAACAATGTTTTGGAACAGAGTTTATGAAATGTGCTAATGACACTTTGTGGGGGATTGTTGGAATTTTATATGGGCCAACTATATGGGCTCACATGTCTAGCCCACTGAGCCCACTAAAATCCTGAAAGTGTCATGGCCCATTCATGAATAATGAGTGGAGTGAGTGGGACTAAAGTTTAGTCCCACATTGCTAGTTTGGAGAGAGTGGAACCACCTTATAAGGTGAGCCATTCTAGCTCATGTATGAGTAGGCAAGGAAAGAGGAGAGGTGTGCCACACGCACGCTCCTCCTCCGCCGCCCGCCTCGCCACGCCTCGCCTCGTCACGACACGTCACGACGCGCCGCAGGTTGCGGGAATGAGCCGAGCCGAGAGCGTTTATTTTGTCGGTCAGGAAAAACTTAATGAGTCATTAATTTGGTATTTAACGAACGCGTTAATTCCAAAACCGTTTCCGTTTCCTTTCTAGATCGTGGAGCCGAACTGACTCAGACGTGGGGTTACGCCCACGTCTCTCCCAGCCCGCATATAAATACGCGCATACGGTAAACCCTAGCCGCCACTTCGTCATATGGTTTCGCACCACCGTTCCAGAACACTGCGCCGCCAATCAAGTCTTCTCCATCCCTCCTTCCGGCTTGCACCGCGAGAAGGGACAGCAGGCCTCCGGAACCCCGTCTCTTGTGATCCTGTACAGGAGAGGGACGATCAGGTTTTTGGGGAGCGCACTCGCACGACTGCTGACGGCGACTACTTCCCCAACGACGACTTCTTCCCCGACCTCGGCAGCCTCTTCATCAACGACATGGCTGACACCGGGGACAACAAAAATGGCGGTGCCGCTACCGCTCCATCGTACGTATCTCTCTCTCATCTGTATGAGATGTTACTGGAATTCGTATGTCTAGTTCTTGCAATAGATTGTATCAATCTGTCTACTGTACTAGATCTAGATATTTGCATGATTATTCTACTTGCTGCTGTCGCAATTTATCTGATGTTATTTCGAATTAAATCATGTGCTAAATTGCTAATATTTTCAACAGGAGGTGTCGAACGGAGAAGGCCACGATGACAGCGAGCAGCTTCTCTGCTTTCTGTCAAGAGGAAGAAGAAGAAAGAAAAGGAAATTACGAAACCCCCCTGAATTTTGGAAATATTACAGAGAGGTCCTTTTCTTTAGAAAAACAGACATAAAACCTTGTTTTGAGGGCCTTTTTGCAAAGTAAAAATTTGGCAAAAATACATTTTGGAAACCTCACAAAATTTCCAACCTCACCATATTTTTATTGGGTGAAATTGAAATACTTTTCAGAACAAAATTTTGGAAACCAAATTAAGTACTTTTTGTGAGATTTTCTGAAACCATTTAAATTTCATAGTTTAAATTGGTTCAAACATGATTTAACTTTTTGGTTTGATGCATGTATGAGATGGACACACACCACACCCCCTAATGTTAGCAAAACTGGGATGTTACAGCTCCGGGTCATCCGAATGCCACCAAATTCCAGCGTATGCCATACCATGTGTGTTAGAGTGTGTCATTTGTATTGGATGCCCAAGATTCCCTCGCTCAGTGTTAGGGCGTGCTTCACCGGCGTCGGGTTCCCTCCGCATGTTCGAGGACTACTTAGAGCCCGAAACTGTTGGATCTAACAGAATTGGGGAAATCTTGCTAAGAGGTGGGCGCTACCATTGTCTTGGGTGTTCCTTGGGCCTAACCTAACAAAACCAAGAAATTGGTTCCAATTTTCTACCCCCTTCTGGCTCATGTAGAGGGACCAGAACAACAGTTCAGTCTTTTCGCCCATCAGGGCTATTGTTTCTCCACAGGCAGGGCTCTGGATCGTCTGAATGACTTGAAATCCCAAGGTATGACATACCGTGTGTGTTAGAGTGTGGCATGGGTCTTGGACGCCCAAGATTCCCTCACTCTATTTTTTATGGCTTCACCGGCATCAGATTCTCTCTGGCGGGTTCCAGGACTATACTCAGAGCCCGAAACTACCGGATATGACAGAACGAGGGAAATATTGCCAAGAGGTGGGACCTACCATTGTCTTGGGTGTTCCTTGGTCCTAACCTAACACAACCAAGCAATTAGTTCCACTTTGCTACCCCTTCAGGCTCATGTAGAGGGTCCAGAACGACTGTTCCGTCCTTTTTCTCCTGTGGGCCTAGGGTTTCTCCAGAGAGGGGCTCAAGAGCGTCTGAATCCCACCCAAGACTTAGGGTATGCCATACCATGTGTGTTAGAGTGTGGCATGGGTCAACAAATCAATTTTTGGCAAGTGGGGGATTTGGAGTGTCGGAATCCTACGTAAGCCATGGTGAATCCCTAATAATTTACTTATAAATGTGTGGTGATAGGTGGGAAGGGCCAATATCCTACTCATAGGTGTGACCGGTTTCACCGACATCGCAAAGGAAGGTTATGAATTACCTAGGGGGAACCATCGATGCTCCCCTTTAGGCGAACTTGAGGGAATCTGGTTACAAGTTGATCTAGATTTGGGTTATCCATGTAACTATGGCCTAACTTAACAGAACCAGGCAAAAAAGAACAGTGGTCTACCCCTTCTGACACCGGTGATAGGTGTAGACAAAAAAGTTGACTTGCATCCAACGGCTAGCAAAGTTTAAGCCACCTATAAACATGTAGTACTATTCCACATAATTGACCCTTTCCAGGATTTTAGGTCAAATACTTTCGGGATTTGTTCACAATCTTTAGTACTAAATAATTGCATAAATGCTCAATTTTTGTAGGCAACCCATCAGCATCAGATGACTAGCAAAGTTTCCCGGAGTTCCGCCACAATTTCGTGTCGCTCTGAAAAATTCGCGCCTGGACAGCCTGCCCAAAATTTTTCGTGCAAGGATATTTTACTTCTCAGCCCTCCCGCACACAACTGGCAACCTTTAGCCTGGAGGGCATTTCTGTAATCGTTTGGAAACCCTGCTTATCCCCTCGGCCCTCTCGCTGAAAGAGAAAGCCACTACTTCGAAATATCCACTCCCCCTTGTCCTCCCAAAATAGATCCTCTGTTCGCCCAGTCTCACACCTCGTCGTATAGCTCGCTTGCCAGAACTCCCTCGTCGTCATCGACATCGCCCTCCAGATCCGCCACCTCGCCGTTGTGCTCGCCTGTCTGCCACATCGTCTCCAACCTTGTCGTACGTTATCTTCCACCTCGCCGCCGTGCTCTACGGTCAGCTACCTCGACGCCGTGTTCGCCGGTCAGCCACCTCGCCACCGACCTCGTTGTACGTCCAGATTTGCCACCTCGTCTCCAACCTCGCCACAACATCACCGTCAATGTCTGCAAGCACGCTGAAACGAGTGAAGATTGAAGGCGAGAAACGCAGCAAGACATAAGGCCCTGAAGCCGCAGGCAACTATTCTTTCTAAATTGCTTGTCTATTTAACTGTATGTTTGACGATTCCTTATTATCCTGCTTATGTTCGATGCAGTTAATCTTTCTAAATTCGTTGTATGTTTAATCATATGTTCGATGCTTCATTATTATGTTCGATGCTTCATTATTATCCTAATTATACTGCTAATTTTTTATGCAATAAATCTCTCTAAACGGTTTCTTGTAACGGAGATAGGAAGGTGGCCTTCTTGCTTGGTAAAACTTTGCTCATTTACATCAAACTAGCTTGTATACTATGTATTAGGTTTAAGGTCACTTTGCTTGTGATCCTAGCAGTCTTAGATAGGATCAGAATTTATATTACTTGCATTGGACTGTTCTTACAAGATGAGTGCCTTAATTTTTTATGGTGTATTAGGTTCTTATGAAGTGTTATATTTGTAGTTTTCTTTGAGTTCTTTATTCATGTTAGGATCGCCACTACACCCCATTGAAGAAGAGCGTGCCAGAACTATCATGGCAAACAATGCAAAGATGCATGAGCTGGGCGTAAAGCCAGCAAGTTTTTTTCATGTCCTACTATACCCCCCCCCCCCAAAAGACCAAGAAGAAAGACTCTGGATCTCAGTACATGTCTGTATGATGTTGAAGAGGTATCAGATGCCACTGAAGGAGACGTGTCATATCAATCACTATCCAGCGTGGACAATGAGCTGCAGGTTATTCCCTAACCTAGTAGCTCAACATTGTTTCATGATATCGCAATAACTAGGGTGCAGCTTTCTTATCTTGTGTTGAACTGTTTGATCAATGTGGCGCCATATATTTTGTGCTACTTCCTCTATTACATACTATAAGACGTTTTGGCAAGCTAATTAAGGCCGTTAAATCCTCTTATAGTAATTAATGTTGTCGTTGTCATTTCAACATGGTTTCAATCTATCTTCCTCACATGCTTTACACCTGCTATTCCATCTATGCTTCTCTTCTGCTAGTTCATTACACACACGGTTGGTTGATTATAATCTGCTACTAGTTTTCATCTATATTTTTTACATGCTTGTCATCGGCTATTTTCATCTATCTTCCTCACATGCTTGACACCTTCTATTTCATCTATGATTATCATCTGCTAGTTCATTACACACACCATTTGTTTGACTATAATCTGCTAGTTTTCATCACATTTTTTGTACATGCTTGGCATCTGCTAGTTCTGTACATTCTTCTCATCTGTTATTTTCATCTATTTTCTTTGCATGCTTGATAGGCAAGTAAGAAAAGTGTGATGTCTCGATCTGCTTCAGAGGATGAGGATGATAGTGAAGTTTTCATGCTGAAGAGTGGAAAGCATACTTTCTCAAAGAAGGCCTGTGTGGGATCAAATCTTTCAAAGTCTAAGCTTGGACCACAGCTTGATGTGAATGTGCGCAGAACAATTGCTGATATGAGGATGACGAAGGCAGAATCTGAGCAACTGAGGCTGAAGTTTGTAGTTGATATGGAAGACATTCGGAAGCAACAAGCTGCGCTAAAGAAATCTCAACTAGAAGGAGTTGCCCTACTTGAGATGATGGCTGAGCAGATGCGTGGTCCTTGAAACTGTGGTTCTGTATGTTGGTTTGATATTCTATGAGAAAAACTAAGTATTTGATGGCTGTTATGTGGTTTGCTTTTCCGCATGTGTGCAATTGGCAATTATAATGATGATGTAACCACCCAAATAGCACCAAAACCGACATCGTAGTAACATAACGTAAAAGTTCGTCAAGGCAAATACCGACACGTGGCGATGTATGCCCAGCCCACGTGTCCTCCTATGAGTGGGAGATTAGACGACGTAAATATAACGTCCCCGGCACGGTGATGACATCACCCAAATCCAACACGGGAAAAAACGTCATGGAGAAAGACGTTGCGTGGCACCATTTGGTTGGTGCACGTGCCACGAGTTTAGCGACAGAAAAAAACATCGCTGGGTAGCCCGCGACGAGCAGATTTCTCCCCTCTAAAGGCGAAGTGGCGCTATTTTGTTTCCATGTGGCGTATTTTGATTGGTCCACATTGTTTCACCTGATTGGTCGAGACTCGCGACGGAAAAAAACGTCGTTGGGTAGCCCGGGACGAACAGATTTTTCCCCAGAAGAAGGCAACGTGGCACCATTTTGTTTCCATGTGGCGTATTTCGATTGGTCCACATGGTTTCGCCTCATTGGTCAAGACTCGCGACGTAAAAAAACGTTCCCACGTTTGCCACGTCAGCTAATTACGATAACGGCCGTTAGAACCTCGTTTGCCACGTGTCGCCTCATAGCGACGAAATAAAAACATTGATTCTTATTGGGCCTAGTCCGGACGACCCAACTGGTGGCGACGATTTTAGGTTCATATAAACATCACAGACTCGTCCCTGACAGTCGAACTTTTACGTTTTCATTGTGTCGCGTAAAACGTACCGGATTGCCCTTAGCGACGGTTTGGAGCTCATCCACAACGTTATTGAAATACCCCAGACCGCGCGGAATTTGGTAGTGTCAATTTGTAATGTTAGCGCTATCTTCTCTACATGTGTTAGAGCTTCCGATCGAATGGTGTAATATATGACGGTTATCTTGACTTTCCATTTTAGTTGCCAAATGGCAAAAAACCCCAGTTTCTATAAATATGCATGTGTACGAGGTGCTAAATTGGTTTTGTTATTTCAAAATATAGAATGGAATTTAGCTATTCGGAAGACTTTTTCTGTTATATGGAACAAGAGCTTTCTGATATGTGCCTTTAGCTGACTAAAGTCTGTACTAGAAGCAATCGCCACAACACTTTTAGTTTCCCCATTCAGATCAAACATGTATTCCGAACGATGTTAAGTAATGCCTTTCAATTGGAATGAATACATTTGTTTTCTTTCAATTCGTGTTTCTTAGTTTATCCTTTTTGTATTAAATGTAGGTATATGCGTCATGCTCTTTAAAATATCTGCTAGATAGCATTGCCGCTGGCACCCATAACAACCGGCTGGTTTGTAAGTGTGCACGGGGAGACATATATCACTTCTACCTAGAGAAATGGAATGTTTGTTTGGGAGATAGGTGTGGGCACTTAAATTGCAGTCCATATTCAACCATATTCGGATCGATATATGTGGACCGGAGTGGACAACGTTCTGTGTATGCTATTGCATCGCAGTCAACAATATTCTCAAGTTCACCTATGATGAAACGATTTGAAGTGACTGGCCAAAGCAATGCTCCGAAAGCTCGGGTTCGAAATTGTGGTATGTTAGTATATGTTGTGTTATTTTTTTACATATTGATTAGTTCATAGTTTTCAAATTGAATGTCTTTGTCTCTTTGATTAGAGTTAGAACAAGTTCACAAATGGTGCAAGGCTGCTCTTCTGAAGACGATATTTGACAGCCCGTCAGATGTTAGTTTTTCATAAATGAATGAAATATCTTTCGATTTATTCAAGGATGCAACAAGCGAATTGGATCCTGGCGAGTTATTTGAGATCCCTCGGTTCTACATGCACATGATGGAATGTAATATAGATGAGGATGCTCTGGTATCATTTACAATGATTTTATGATTCATTTACACTTTTATGATACAACTTTCATGTTATTATGGTCAGCATCTGAACGTTCAGGTAGCATATGGGTATACATTACCAACTTATGGGATTTCACGTCCATGCACGAGAGATTTCCCGATGCTCGGAACATATTCCTTACAAGGCGATTACACGTGTTCGCTGGGCAGTGTCCTGCATTCTATCGTCCCTTGCATATGCGTAGAGGTGATCTCTTCACCATCAAGGTAGAGATCAAGCCGATGTACATCCATCTTACATTTGAGAAGGTGAGCACCAAGGAGACCAATGAAAAATATAATCTCAGCGACATGGACGAGGAGTCCAGTGAAGAAGAGACGGACCCTGATAAAAGAAGAGGTTGAAGAGGAGATTAAAGAAGAGGCGGACTCCCTAATAAAATTGGAGGTGATCAAAGAGGAAGCGGACCCCCGGTTAAAATAAGAGGTCAAGGAGGAGATTAAAAAAGAGGTTAAAGAGGAGAACGAATGAGTGTATACTTAACATTTTCTAGGCGTTTTTGTTTGCAGTATGTTTTTCTTGTTCAGTGACTAAAGAGGATTGTATGTTTTTTCGTACTTCTGTCGAACAGTTTAAGTGCACTCTCTGGGCGATGTGAATTAATGTAGTGCGGACTTATTTAGAAACAAGTTGTGTGCAAAACCACAGAATATCCCAGCTAGGGAAACCCGGAGGTGTAAAATGATATTGCGCTTTCATGTCAAATTTGAGGCACATTTCAAATTCGGAGGTTAAAATCAAATATGAACCAATATTTGACGTCTATTGCTCTGTGATATTATGTTGCAGTGTTTTGTAAGCACAATATAACACGAATAGGTAATCAATCTAGCCTCTTTGCTTTGTGGAAGAGATATTTATGATGAATGTGCTTGAAATGAGCACCAAATTAAAAATGATGCGGTAAACAACCCCCATTTGTAAGCACCTATTACAAAAAAAACATGTTCATATTTTTGTATCATAACTATGTCACATCAATGTGTGCTGAATTTGTTTATTTTTCGAGTTTTTTTCATTATTTATGCTTATTTAAACAACTCAAAAATGTTTGAATAGAAACCATATAAAAACAACGTGTAGAAAAAAATTGTAATGGAAAAATGTTTTTTTGTTCACATTAGCCGGTCTAACCGATAAACCAAGACATGATGAAAAATATGAGGTCGAAATACAGAAAATGTGTTTGTGTACCCTACTTCGTAGTGGAAGGTTTCGGCGGCAATTCGAGAGACCTAGTGGTACATGGCCCTTATATGTGCTTTACCAACCATTTCAAATTCCTTTAGTCAATTTTATTATTAAACCTAATCTTGCAAGAAGTAAATATGATACCATGCCAACTTATTTTGGTTTTCGGCAAATTTTTCATTTAATTTAAAATTTTCAAGTAGTTACAAAAATGTGGACTTCTCCATATAAATTCAGACCATCTATATGACACGAGGGCTAGAATTGTACGAAGGACGCCAACAATCCCCTCTTGGATACCGTCGTTGAAGACCTCACTAATCTCGTAGACTATGCCTCTACCTGTGCCAAGGCCATGTTGTGCAACGTCCGCTCGCGCGACACGTCTCGATAATGATGGTTGTGCCATCAAACACAGACAGTGCACGTCCAGGCGCGTGCAAAATTGGGTCTGTGCCACCACAAGCTCCGTTGCAGCAGAGTGTCAGAGCCCAGTCACGTCGCGTCGTAAATTGGGGTTGTGCTACTAGCCAAACCCTGTCACGCGGAAAAAATGGGTTTGTGCCACTCGGAACATCGCCGAAAGCATCAATGCTTTGTCTCGTTGTCTCCCTTTCCCTTTATAACTCCCCCGTTTCCCACTCCCCATCTGCATCTCTCAGTGTAAGCACCAGCAACATCTCCGATCCTCTTCTCTCTCGTGATCTCGTCCGGCCACGTACTCGAAATGGCCACCACCACCTTGCAGCACCACGTCCTTAGCCACCTCTCCTTTAATCTCCCGCCCAAAGGGAAAGAGGAAGGCTACCCCGCGTGCCGACGGTACCACGTAGACAGGAGGTGGTGGATGTGGCGAAAGCCTTCGTTGACGGGGCTATGGCGAACAAGAGACCCCCGGCGGTGGCCTCGTGTATAAGATCCCAACCAACGCGCACGGTGTAATAACCCAATTTTTTGAAGACATGAAAAACTTGTTTCCAATAACCCAAAAATCAGGGCCAACAATTTTTTTTTGAAATGTTTGACTTATGCTTGTGTCTCACTTCTATTTTCTTGTTGTTTGTGTTTGTGTTTGTTAACACCTAACAATAGAACCAATGTTCATAACCTTCTTAAACTAGGACTAGGACGTCTCCAAGTCAGTAGTCTGTAGGTAGTCAAGGCATGACTTGGGTTTACCACGAGTTTGTTTTGAAGACTTCTGTTGTTCAGTGTGTTTTCCAGACCTGCGTGGCAGTTGTTTTTGACTCATTCATGTGACCAGTTGTGTAAGACGTGTATTCGTGTAGTGGATGTTGCAATCTGCAATGCCAACTCGAGTATGTTGTTCATGACTAACTGATCATGGGATTGTGAATGTATGCATATTGGTGGTCTCGAACTGTTAGTCTGGGGTCCCCATAGAGTTGGTATCAGATTCATCCTGACTTTAAGAGACCTTAGTTAGCATGGACGTCAGATAGAAAATAAAAATATTTTGGTAAAAACTATATTACTACCCAAATTATTTTTATCTAAGCAACCCTAAGCATAGCTTCCAGTCCTCTCATATTTTCAAAAAATTATTTCCTAGTTTATGTAACATCCCCAATTTTGCTAGTAATAGGTTTGTGGTGTTGTGTTCATCTCATTCATGCATGAAAATTTTGAAACAAGTTTGAATTAGAATTTAATAAGAAAGTTGACCAAAAAACACTTAAAGTGGTCACCCAAAATTTGAATTAAAAACATTTTCAAAATATGAAAAAAACATGGTGAGGTTGGATGTTTTATGAGGTTTCCAAAAAGTATTTTTTGCCAATTTTTATCTTCACAAAAAGGCCCTCAAAACTTTGTTTTCGATTCTATTTTAAAGACAAAAGGACCTCTCGGTGATTTCCTGGAATTCCAGGGGGTTTTCAAAAATTCCTGTTTTCTTTTCCTTCTTCCTCTTGACAGAAGTACGCCGACGGTGCGTGCCCGGGCCACCTCCTGCTACCCCTCCACGCGGAGGATTAAGACGTCCGGGAGACATCCCGATCGAGCTCATCTCCCCTCAGAACCACTTTCCCCCTCGCTCTCTGCCCCGGAATAGGAAATCGAACCCGAAACCCTAGCTCGGGTTAACTTCCATGGTGTCGCTGTTACAGTACACGCCGAGCCCTGCCGTTGTCACCTGCAGCTCCGTCGTCCTCTCCTCTCCTCCCTATGCGAAGGAGTCGATCAGATGTGACCCAAGCCGCAGGAATCGACCCCATCTTTCCCGCCTCCGGACGAAGCTGGTCGCCCTCGATTTGTCGCCGTCGAGCCTTCATCGAGCTCATTGGCCAGTCCGTCTCTTTCATGGTGAGATTGCGGTGCTATGGCACATATTTTCCCTCTCACTATTGCTTTGGTTTGCTCTGCCGCAATGCGCCCTTTCCGGCCTCCGCTAGAGCTCGTCGTCGGCAAGCTTCCAGTGCACAATCCGGAGCGGCGCCGCCCATTTTAGGTCGCCCGCAGCGAGGTGAATCCAATACACCTCTTTGCGCGTGCCAATTTGGCCCGAGTCAACGCCGGCAAGAACATCTGTGCAGTTCCGGCCATGGCTGCCACCACAATGATATCACGCCTGTGTCACGATGACGTCACAATCCTGTTTTACTTCTTTTTCAAGAAAATGTGTTCTAATTACAGAAAATGAATTAATATTATAAATTGAATATCTTCTAAAATAATAATCAGAAAATATAATAAAAATATGGAAATAATCAGAAAAAAATACTCTACATTTTTAGGCTATTTTCACACATGTTTGGCAAAGTTCATTCTTTTTACCCTTATTTAAATCATTTAAAAATAGAGAAAATAAGATTTTATTTAATAAAGTTAGAAAATAACAATTTATATGCCAAAATGCATAGAAAGATAAATGCAACCTAGTTATGATGTTTTCAAACCCATTTGAGGAATTAAAATTAGACACACTTGTAGAATTGCTCGAAGTGCCCTCCGAGGACCATTTCGGGGTTAATATAACTAAAATCGCGTAATTGCCATGCGAACCCTAGCAACCCATCGAACATGTTTAGGGCTTTATTGAAGTGCATTAACTTGCTCATGCATACATATTGCACATTGCATCGATGCCATGTTTGATTGTTTTTCTCCTTTTCGGTGTTGTTTCTCCTTGGTAGAATGCGACTCCGAAGAGAAGGCCCGCAATTCATTGGTGAATACTTGATCTTAACCAACAAGTCAAGCACTTATTCCTGAAGTATTTATCTGGTTTTATTCTAACCAAGGCAAGCATAACCTCTTATCTTCTCATATATGTTTTCGAACGACATTTGATTCTCGTACTTTGCATTTGACTCCGAATTATTTGACGTCAGTAGATATAGTTCTCCCATATATTGCATTGCCTCAATATCATGATCCACTGCTCCTAGCCGCCATAGATTTGCTTGTGCGCATTGCCAAAGCCCCATATATGCTTCGCGTAGCCATACATGTTTGTTTACCTCTGCTCCATCCGACTGATGAATCAGAGCTGCGAGAACCTAGTGTGGTATGATGACGTGGAAAGATTAGGATTGTGTGGTTAACTTGACTAAGGCTTGGACGGGAGACCACTTGGGAAGTGGTTGTTTGTCCCGTACTTGCGAACCCTAGGATTAAGGTCTCGCCGAATAAACGAAGACTGGGCGTGCAACCACACGCGCGAGCCAATGAACCTCACTCGACTAACTAACTTGTTTGGCCACATCCATGAGTCAAGTAGTTTGCGATTTCCATCTACGTGTGAGTCATAAAACGATTTGGAGAAAAACTAGGGCGTGACCAGGACAAGTGATGGACATACACGGATCTTGATCCCGACTCACAGAACAGGTGTCGTTAGGAGGTGGCCAACTCCATGTTGACGCGGTGGCCCAGTTTGGGTTGACTCATGGATATGGTTACGCAAGGTAAAGGTTGGAGCCAACCACACTCTGTTGGCACATCGTCGGAAGTGTGCCAATAGCTTGGCATTAAGAGTCGGATGGTACGTGTAGGTAAATTGTACATCCGTGCAGGGCAACCTTTTCGAAAAGCCGTGTCCACGGTTAAGGACGACTTGGTGGAAGATACGAGGTCGTAGATAACATGAACGAGAGACTAAAACATGTTGACAACGAATGAAGGATGCCTCCTCAGAGATGCCGAGAGGAGTGATCCTTGTAGAATGAGATGCTGGGAAATGATGTTGGTGGATCGAAAAGATAATGATTACAGTAGTTGAGTCGTTTCTCATCTGTTTTGAAAATACTCCATGTGACGTGCTATTCCTCCTCGATTTGGAAAACAAATATTGCTTTACACAAATTAACCTTCATAAAACCCTTTTTCAAAGCAGCAGATATATAATAGGTTAGCTAAGTCTTGTTGAGTACCTCTCATACTCAGGTTTTCTTAATTTTGGTTCAGGTAAAGTTACTCACATCGGTGGTGTTTCAACATAGACATCGACAAGTAGTTTGGGGTTCCCATGTAGTAGCCTGAAATCTATGGGCTGGGACGTCGCCTTATGTTGCGGCCTTTTAGGCCTTTTTGGTTCTTGTTGACTAGCAACATATTTTGCCTTCCGTTGTCTGATGTAATGTTGGGTCATGTGACCTCTATTTGTAAAGCTATACTCTAGTAATACCTGTTTAATACAACTTTCATATCTAGAGTGCTTCTTTGATCGGTTATTGGTTTCGAGCTCATTGTTATACAGTTTTGGCTAGGCTTGTGTAGTTGTCGCAGTCGAGGGGTTGTGGAGCCGATGATACATTTCCGATCACGCCTGCCGATGTTTACTCGGCCTGGGCTTGGTAACCCCAGTAACCCTTGATTGTTGTTGCACTTCTTGGACACATAACATCTATGTATAGCTTCGGTCCCATTTCCTTCAGATTCATACGACTCGTGGACGCTTTGATATGCATGGTTGGTTATAACTAGCATGGACACAAGAGTAGTAGTGCCGATGTTATCCAGCATGCGTGCTGATGAATCTGGTCTACATGTTGTTGTTTGTTGCGGACGGGGCTGGTAACCCCAAAGCCCTTGTGGGTCCATGAGTAGGAGCACATAACAGTATGTATAACTCTGGGTCCGGGGTCGTGACAGGTCATGGTATCAGAGTAGGACTGCTTGTAGGAAAACCTTACTGTTTGGTCGATGTTGAGTCTAGTGATTGTGAAAACTATATTGACACTTCAAATGAGTTGTGAAAATCTCTTTAGGATTCTTTTTACTCCTTATCTGGTACCGCTCCAACTCTGGGGCATCTTACCTGTTTTGATTTGAAACATATTTGTTATCTCTTCTAGTCATTCCAAACCTAGGTGCCTTCTTTGGCAGGACGTCTTCTACACAAGTTGACCTAGTGTTGAGTTTCTAGAGTCGTGTGTGTTCCATCATCCGTTATCTTTTGATTTAAAATGGGAGATTCCTTCCATTCATAATCTCTTAAAGTTGTATGGATTCCATATTCTGATGTTCTAGAGTCTGAAAGCTAGAATTCTGATATTTCATTTCATCTCAAGGATATCCCATGTCCTTAGTTCAGATACTTTCGGAGCTATGCCTGGCTTCCAAATGATACCTCCTGATTGCTATTCGTAGTGTCCTTCAAGGCACTAACATAGTAGTTACTCCTTTCTTTGGGTTTTAACCCTCGAAATTGAACCGAAGGTCCCGGAATGTGCTAAATTGTGGTGGGTTGAATCATGTGTTTTTATTACCATGTGATGCTCATGCCATCAGTACAGGACGTTGACGTTTAACCCAAGTTCTGTTTCTTTGGATCCTGAGGAATCTGTTCCACCTCAGGGTGGCTAGGCAATTCCAACTTTCTTTTGGAACCAAAAGGGATCACAACAAGAGTGGTCATCATGAATTCCACATCTTCGTTCTTAGTTCAACTATACCTCTCCTTTTGGCATGGATACTACAAATGAGTATTACCCTGTGCAATCAACATGCTCTTAGTATTTCTCCTGAGCATGACTCTACCTTCCAGTTCCTCTTAAATCTTCACCCGTTGGTTTGGACATCAAGTTGCATATCCGTGTTGGAGTCTTCCAATGCATTTATCTTGTGTTCCGTCAGAACCTTCCATCTTGGAATGTGAGGAGAAACAAACTCCAGTACCTTGTTCATCTCTAAGACCAGGTCAAAATTTTGTAATTCACAGATTAATGAAGTTTCATTAGCTTCTATTCTTTTCTACCTTTGAGTATCACACTCTTCTATATCAAGAGGTTGTGTTGAGTTTCATGGCCTCATTGATGAAGGGATGCTCTTACACATATTTACTCACCCTTCCTCCAAGCCCGAGTGCTTGAGAATGTTGGGTCTGTGCATTGGTGTGTGTATCAGACATTCTTAGCAACTCTATTGATTTGAAAAGTCTAAGAAACATCTGTATCCTTCTTAGCACTATTGGTCACCCAGTCTCTACTTAAAGTTGAACGTGTTACCAAATCCGTTCATTCTGGTGCATCTTCCCGGTCAGAGAGTTAGGTTAATGCCGAAACTCTCATAACCATATCATTTTGCCTTTAAAATCAGGACTTCTTTCGAACTCCAAGACATACGGTGGGTTGTGATATTCTGGTTGTCTTTCTAGAAGTATCACCAGGTTGTTACTTGACCGTGATGTCTAAACAAGGGGTAATTTGAACTACTCCTTTCTCCAAGAAACTATACTGGATACCCTGAACTAGTTGGTTGAGGTTAAACAACAACTTGGAGAGTTGAAAGACAAGAGCTCTTCCTAACTTGTTCCTTTGCAATGGTATGTCCAGTTTTGTTCATAATGAAGATGGATAGTATCTCCTTTGCGGACATGCTAACACTCTACCTCTTGATTTGATTTGGGCTATCGTCAGATCAAGTCCTGATTCAAGGACTATCTTGATGGTGTTTCTGCTCATGGTGTTCCACCTAAGTACACCTTCATGTCCTTTAGTCTTACCAATACTTTGCCTCGTTCATGTAACATATGATTCCCTCTGCTTGGAGTATCTTGATAAGCGTGTTATCGATCCCATCGATGACATTCCTATTTTGTCCAAGTTGCAAGAGATTCATGTTGAAAAAATGGCACTAATGTTTGAAACTTTTGAGAACCATATTTGTGTCATCACGAAGTTGTGTTCTGGATGTTTGAAGTGACTTTCTACGATTCATGTTCTTCTGTTACAAGTTGTCGCCATGGATCCGAGTAAAGTTCTGTTTGTTCCTTCGGGAATAAACCCAAGTCGTTCATGCATGTGCGAACTATTCTTGAGATGGTTGGTTGCGACCTCCATTTATTGAAGAAGTTTTCATCCACACCAAGCCAGTGACTGATTGTTCATGAAGAATAAGCATTCCAAGAAATTTCATTGTCTTCTGAATTGTCTTCCCAACAACGACTCTGAAGTGTTCTGTTGGAAGTAATCCATGTAGGTGCAACCATCTTTGACAAGTTGGTAACACATGGGTTGTGCAAATCTTGATCATCCTTTCGAGCTTGACACCGTAGTCCATATCTTGAGAATCTAGCAACCTTCTCTTGTTAGTAACCCGTGCAACATTGTTGATTAATCATATCGAGCCTAAAGTTCCATCTCCACTAACCAAAGCTGAATCTTAAGCAACAACGATGGTTAGTGTTTTCTCAAGGGTTTCGATTTAGGTCCTATCAAATATCCGGCATGGTGGATGTTGTGGTTTCACAATCATCCGGAAGGCCTAACGTTGTAATCCTTTGAATCGGTAAGAACAACCACTCTCCGTAAGGATTCTGGTGTGACTTATTCTAGGAGTTTCCCTCGTCGTTCTTTCAAACCGAAGTTTGACTTTCATTTGATGACGTATTGAAGGCTTATTTTAAGCTTGATATCGGTATCTAGAACGTCCAGGAGAGCTTGGAAGTTGATATTTGTAATTTCTCCCTATTGATCCTCCAAACCCTTCCCTGTATGTCGCCTGAAAGTTCTTCTCGAAGTCGCGGGTGAGATCGTCCCATGATCTGTAGTATGCACGCAGTCTTCCTTCGAGCCAGCTTCGGGCAGCGCCTACGAGGTGCTGGTTTAGGTACTGGATGGCCCTTATCTTGTTCCCGCGTTGGCATTTTACCGGGGTCAGATAGTCTGAAAGCCATGACTTAAGCTCTTGCGAGACGTCGTACTTTGGGACCTCCGTTGTGAGCTTGAATCTCTTGGGCATCGGTGCCTTGCGGATGCTGCGGCTGAAGCACATTGTGCCGCAAGCTTCCTCGTCAGAGGAGGTGGATGCGATCGGGCACGGTTCCTGCGGGCTCGAGCTCTGTCGACCTTGCTGCGTGATGTCTCCACGCGCGTTGTATTGAGTTCGGTCCCAATTATCCTCCTGCCGCGGTTCCCTACTACGGTGTCGCGAGCGGCTTCCGTGGTGTCGTGGGCTGTTGTCCCGATTTTGTGGGTTATCATCATCGCTGCACGGGTTGTCGCCGCGGCGCCTGGCTTCTTTGCCCCTGGGGCGGCGAGGCGATCCCTTGTCTCCTCTATTTGGCGACGTGCTCTCGCGTCTGCTAGGTGTTTTGTCCAGCAGAGGTGTTTTATCAGCTTCAGGGGTGTTGTGTTCTTGTGGTTCTGGGCGGCGATTGCCGCTCCGGCCATGCCTAGTCCCCTCTAGACCTGCCGGTGTTGTTCCGCGCGGGGATCGTTCTCGGGTGGCTGGTTCGCCTGCAATTATGCAACTGCGTCTAGGACCGCGGCGGCGGGAGTTGTCGGGTGCACGTTACCCTCATCATCAACATGCATGAGGGAGGTCTCGAGAGTCTTGCTGACTTCGCAGAGAGACCCTTGGTCCATGCGAGCATTTTTTGAGACGTACTTTCCCTTCTTTAGGGGTTGGTTCCCCGTTGAGTGAGTCCTGGAAAACGCCGCACGGCACGCACTCGAGGCTTCCACCGCTTCCTTCTGTGATTCTAGTTCCTTGCGGGAATCTGCCAACTATCGGCCTGTCCGCAACAGGTGGTAGTGGTATGCAGTTAGGTCTTTTTGAGAGGATCCAGGTTTTATCGGTTGGCCAGAGTGTAGCGTTGCCTTCGCTTTGAGCCAAGAGGCTCGCGATACCTTGATGCGTTCCCGCGCTACTCGACTTTCCTCCATTTCCTCAGGTTGTTTTGCTGAACCTGCCATGCAGACATGGGCCAGATATGGCTCGTGAGTCCTACGCGTAGGCTGATGGCTTTCGCCGAATTTGGAGGGTTCTTCAGTCGCAATGGTGTGGAAGTTGCACGTGTTGCGGCGGATGGATCCTCGAGGGTTACTCGAGGGTCGTCGGGCTCTATACGGGCTCAGAGTCTGGTCCGTCGAGTTCCATCTGGTCGAGGAAGCGTAGAATTCCCGTCTTACTGGCGCGAAAGTGGAGGTCGCCGAATGTCAGGCTGATGCCCTCCTGAAGTCCATCGAACACCGGGCGTGATTCCGGCAAGTGGGGCATGTAGATGAACGATCCGAAGCAGATCAGCTCCATTGGAGTCGATGATCCCGGGCTCCAGCTGAAGCTCGGTGAAGATGAGGCCAAAGATATCATGGATCCAGCGCCCTCCGTTCCCACAGACGGCGCCAATTGTCGATTAGTCATATCGGCAATTCCCTCGGATGATCCGGTAGGGTTTCGATTAAGAGAACGAAATAGGCGCTGGGAACTTCGTCGGCTAACCGGGGCACGATTTACCCAGGTTTGGGGCCCTCGTAGATGTAAATCCCTTACTCCTACTCTTCTGATCTATATTATGAGTAGATCGATTACAAAGGTGGATGCGCAAGCTGAGAGATAGATCTCGAGCTATGGCTCACAACGATGAGGTGGTCCTCCTTGGTCCGGCTGTGCACCACCGGCTCAGCGCAAGGGTCTTGTATTGATGATCCAATTGACCAGTACAGTAAAAAAAATCCAATTGATCTGGAGGCACCGTAATTGGTGTGCCTCTGATGGTGATCGATCTGACATTGCCAGGCCTTCTCGGTACGGTGAGTCCACTCCAAGGGCACAGTCCCGCACAATTGATAGCTAGTATAGTCTTTTGATGTTCGCTGGGCCTTAGGCTGGTGCCAATGCATCACTCTTTATAGCCTCGCCACGTCAGATTTTATCCTCACTCTCACCCCACTCTCACCACACTCTCACCCCACGGTGCCAGTGCACGGGCTGTAGCCCCGCTCTCGCCTCTCTCTCGTCCCACGGTGCCAATGCACTCTCGCCCCGCTCTCGCCCGCCTATCGCCTCCCGCTCGCCTCCAGTGCGGGCGGCAGCGGGCGCTACCGCCGGGCGGTGGATCCGTCGCCCGCCGCTGCCGTCTCGCCCCTCTCTCGCCCGCCTATCGCCTCCACGCGGGCGGTATCGCCCCGCCAAACGCCCGCGTTGGCACCAGCCTTAGGCTTGTACATAATCTGGCTGTTTTCTTTCTTTTAATGCATCAGGGATTCAGGATACCAAGCTTGGTGTTTTCGGAATAAAATATTAAATATGTGTAGGTAATCTGGTGGCTTTATTGTTCTGGAAAATTTTACTATGGGATTTTATTTATTGGAACAAAAGATGAATGTGCTGTGAAGAAATCTGGAAAGCATCTTTAAAGTTTTGGTGTTCTTTTCGAAAGAAAACAGTAAGGCGAACCCTGATAATATAAAATTGTGGTATTTTAAAAAAGGGATTTATTGTGTGTTCTTTGATGTGCAGACTTCTCCATAGTAGGTATATACTTAAGTGGAACTGACATGCTGTGACATAAACGCGTTCTAATACGTCTTTCTGTGATGAGATTGCAGGAATATTCGGTTCTTTCTGCAGATATTCCATGGGAGATTGAGGATATATGGACAACATTTGCAGGATACCTCCTTATCTTGCATATTCCCTTGAGCTTTTGAGGACTTGGTGCGGTAGCCAAAGTGCTACATTGTTCCTCACTAGATCCACTGACAACAGTAAGTGATAACTTTTCTTTCATCTACCATTTTGATACTCATCTAATTGCTTTGTTTATCTCTTTCTGTCACTGTTGAGTTGCAAAATTTTTAGGGGACATACTTAATGCAGACATACCCTGTCAATGCAGGTTGTTTCCACAGCCATGCTTCAACTAGGGGAGTTTATTCTGGCTTTGGGACTGTTGCAGTACAGCGCGAAGCCTCACTATCAAGTCCAGACCTTCTTCTCTGGCAAGTTTTCTTTCAGACGGAGTTGGATAAAAGAATCTGTATTATGGTTTGGACTTTTGATGTCCATGGTTTTTATCACATCTCTAATAGCTGACAGACTGATAGGTCCTGAGGTCAGTACAATTAGAACACATAGATTACAGTTAAACTGTTGCACACATTTCCCCAGCTAGATATTGCATCAGTCTCCCTGATTTTGTTAACTAATTCATTCTTCCTTCAATGTGAATTAATTCCAGGGTGCATACGATCCTATATTAAAGCAAATCCTTTCTGACAGTCCAACATCTAGGCTAGTCTGTTTCTTTCTATACTGTGTGATTGCTCCATTGTCGGAAGAAACCATTTACCGTGGTTTTCTTCTAGCAGCCCTGTCTTCCTCGATGAAAGGGAGGAACGCTGTCGTCATAAGCTCACTTATGTTCAGTGTAGCACACCTCTCAGGGAAAAGTTTCTTTCAATTGTTCATTGTCGGATGTATCACAGGGTTAGCTTATCGCCGGACTGGAACTTTGGCTGCTTCATTCACCATCCACAGTTGGTATAATGCAGTGATATTGTTTACTACGATGATGTCTTGAATATGTCTTATGAGATATCCATGAAGGTGAATACAGTTCATTAGCATTTTTACCACACCTTGCATTCCCTACAGACTGCAATCGATTCAGGTTATGTTTGCAAGCTCGTTCTCTGTTATGTTATAAAGTACTAGGCGAATAGGCACGCTTCACCATGCCGACTGCATCTCATTTGGCAGTGTGTGGTGAATATAATAGTAACATTTGGACATATGGTGCTAGCCCAGCATGTGTATGGTTCATTAGAATGGTAAATGATCAATGACGTGCATTATCCAAAGATTTTTCCAAGGAAAAACGATTTGTTTCCTCCGGAGGACATCCTCCGCTTGGCTGGCAGAGCCTCCCACGCTGGCAGGCCCGAAATCGCTTAGCAGACCTTCTCGCTGCAAGCCCCGCAGGCCCTTTAGCAGATACGGCCCACATTTATTAGCTTTTTTGTGTTTTTCCAGCTAGCTGACACTGCAACATACGATGCTACAATAGAATTTTTTGTTCGCTACAATTGGTTTTCGATTTTTCTATAGTAATATAATTTGTTTGCTACGAGGTCTCCGGCAAGAATCTCCGGCGATGTAATTTTTTTTGCTACAATAGCACAATTTTTTTTCCTACAATTGTTCTCCAAATTTTCTATAGTATCACAATTTTTTTGCTATAATATCTCCGGCGGTGTCTCCGATGATGTCATTATTTTTTGCTACAATAGCACAAATTATTTTGCTAAAATGGTTGTTCAGATTTGTTATAGTAGTGCAAAGTGTTTGCTATACTATCTTCGGCGAGGTCTTCGGCCATGTCTCCTGCAAAAGTTAGTTTTTTTGTTTTTATGTGGACGAAACTTTTTGCTACAATAACACAAAATTGTTATTTCAATCAAACCGTTTTTTGCTCACAGCAGCAAACGCGAGATTTGGGGAGATTTTTGTGAATTGCTACAATAGGCTAAAATTCTTATTTTAATGAACCTTTTTTTTGCTCACAACAGCAAAAATGGGATTTGGTCATTTTGTGGGGACACGTGTCGGCTCCTGGACCTGGAGGATTTTTGGGAGAAATCCTTCGGGGGACGCCCAACACTTCCCTTTTTCTAAGGAGTTGATAACACCAAAGTCTCTACCTAGCTTTTAAAACCCGAGACAGATCAATGACAAAGCAGGTGATCAAGATTGATATATGGGGCGGGTTTCAGTTCGTTTTTCCGTCTATGGGGATAGGAGCGTGAGGACCCACCCCTCCCACCGCCGCCTGCCACTCCGCCGGCGGCACCCCCTCCTCCACCCCTCCTCCTCGCGTAGCTATGGAGCTATCCCCCTCTCCTCACCGCTGGGCGGACTACTCTGACGACGAGGACAAGATGACCCTCACCCCTGCTCCTACCGCGAGGTTCTCCGGAGCGACTCCACGCCGGCGGCTTCTCCAGCCCATTCGCCGTCTCCTGTGTAGGTCTCGGGCGGGCCGGCGACCCCTGGCGCGGGTTTCGCTTCGGCGCGTCGGGCGGTGACCTCGGCCCGGGGATCTGCAGAGCGACGACGCGATGGTACTCCTTCCTCGTTGCAGGCGGCTCAGATGGTGGCTGCTCTAGGAACGAGGATGACGGGCAGGGCCCGTGCAGCGGCGCCGGCTGCGAGGTGGGCGGGGAAAAGGATGGGCGCCCTCCTCCACCTCTGCATGCTCTGTTCGCGGGTGGGCCGAGGCCATGGCAGCATGTGGGCGGTGGCGGCAGCCGCAAGCGGTAGAGGGAGGCCTAGCTGTAGTTGATGGTCATCAAGGCGTACCTTCCCCCCGATCTCGCGAGTTGTTGCTTCAATTGCGCTTGCTCGGGCCACGTCTCCGCCGAGTGCGAGAACGACACGGTTTGCCTCCGCTGCATAAAGGACGGGCACCACGCCCGGGGGTGCACCAAGCCTCGGTAGCCACCGCCGGGAGGCCTGCAGGGACATGGAGGTTTCAGGACCGTGGATGTGCCGCGGGGTCGCCTGACGCCAGTGCTTGAGAGGATCGGAGCGAGGGAGCTGCCGGCCCCGCCTGCGTGCTCGCCGCCAGCCGGTAACGTGCGATGGAGACTAGAGATGTGCATCGGGGGGCCCGTCCACAAGCTTATCGGGGACCGCTTATCTCCACCCCCATCGCCGTCGTGGAGGGCGCTAATGGAATTGATGGCGTCTCGCGCCGCGCCGTCGGAAGCTCTGCTCCGGCGAAGATTGGATACCTCACCCCTACCCACCCCGCGTCTCGAGATTTCGGCTGCTGGTTGGCATTCGGCGGCCAGCGGGGAGGCTGCTGGCTCCGGTGGGGGTGGGCGTTGGGACCCGACGGATGGGGCTTCCCGCCATCGCGTGCATGACACTCGTGGGTCTGCCCTGGTGCCGCCTCTGCCTCCTCCTCCGCCTGGTCATGGGGACGCGTCACCTGGCTTGGCTGCGCATGGTGTTCTGTTGCCGCCACGGCCAAGGTTGGAACGGGTCTTGACCCCTCGCTCCGCCTAGATCATCGCCGCCGAGGAGGTGCTGATATGGGGGTTGGTGGTGTTTGTGTCGGGACCAGCGACCGCATCACACCGGTGGAAGCAGCGGGGGCCATTCTTGCCTAGGTTCTGGGTGCCGCCGACAACTTCACCACCGGATACCATTGGCCGTCAGATTTTCTTGTCACGTGTGGAAGCAGGCGCATTAGGGATGACATCTAATCGGAGGCCTCGTCGACGGGAGGGGATTCTCTTTGCACCGTGAAACCGGAAACTACGGGCTACTAGGTGCCAACGCATCCGCGTGTCACACTGGAGCTGACAGGGGTGCCTGCCCAAGCCTGGCACATGAGCACAGCTTGAAAGTAAAGTATGTGCACCTAGAGGGGGGTGGGGGTGAATAGGTGCTACGACCAATTTTAATTTTTAACAAGGTTTAGTCTTGACACAAAGGTAAATTCTCTAGATAGTGCAACTAATGGTGAATTTACCTATATGGCAAGGCAAGCAATTAATGCAACTAGGACAACACTTAATACAACAAAAACTACAATAAATTCTACAAGTACGAGTAAGTAAAGAGTGGGGAACGAGGTAACCGATGGAAGCACACGGAGACACGATGTATTCCCGAGTTCCTCCTTGTTAGGGGAGTACGTCTCGTTGGAGGGGTGTGAGCACGCCACGAAGGCCTACTCAACGCCACAAAGGCCTCACCCTATTCTCCGATGAACTTCCGCCACAAAGGCCTAGTTCACCTTCCACTATTGAACCCCTTTGAGGCGGGGATCGAATCCTTTACAAACAAGCTTGGGGCACACACCCACAACTTAATTGGGGCTCCCAACTATCACAAATCACCAAGAGTAGCAAGCAGCCTAGGTTCTCCACAAGAGGAAACCCTAGGCCAAGATCCCTCAAGCTAATGAGGGGGAAATGGAAAACCGGTTGGTGAAGATGTAGATCCGGGGCTTCTCCTTCAATCCTCAAAGAATCAACAAGTTTGTGTGGAGGAGGAGGGATATCTAGCTTGGTGGGTGAGCTCAATCACTGGAGTATTCAATGCTGGTGGAGCTAACCCTTGGGGAAGAAAGGGAGGCCCTATTTATAGGCCTCACTTAACTAACCGTTCTGCCCAAAATGCGACCAGGTCGGATTGCCCCGGAATATTCCGGACACCGGAATAATCCGGAGCAATCCGGATTGCAACAGAGTCTTTTCCCGTTATGGCCGGAATGGTTCCGGATGCCAACAGAGCATTTTCCCGTTGAGGCCGGAACGGCCCCGTAATATTCCGGATCCCGGAAACATCCGGAAAATTCTGGATTGTAACAGAACAATTTCCCGTTGTGGCCGGATTGCTCCGGACTGATTCCGGCACCAGGAATATTCCGGGCTGCACTTTGAAGCTCTGTTTCAGGCCATAAAAAATCCGTTTGATCTTCGATTTCTTCACCATTTCTTCGACACCGTATACGTGCTAATTTAAGACCAAATCCTTTGACAAAGTAGCACGTACGATTAGTAACTTCTTTATGCTGTTAACAAACACACAAAACATCGAGATATCGAGAATGCACTTTCAATCTCCCCTTTTTTGGTGTTTGATGACAACATAAAGATTTCACGGGGATAAATCAATATGAACTAATGAAATGGTGTCCAAAAAATAGACGGAGTTTTTTCTTGATGTGTGTCGTGAGGCACACACTTCATAGGCTTTGCTCCCCCTATGTTTTAGACACCAAGCCGACTAACAAGTTCATACAACATGCATAGATAATGATAGAGATAATAGCACGCATGATAATAGTAGCATAACCACGGAAAGGGAGACACAATTACGTCACGAGGTTCCACACAAATAAAACGAAGTTTGCAAATGAAGAAAACGAACTAAAGATAACGGAGCACAAGCCTATAAGATAGAAATCAAAAGGCAAAAGACTCGTGCTCCCACCCTTGCAAAGCCCGTGGAATCCTAATATGGGGACTCCTTCTCCCCCTTTGGCATCAAGACGCCAAAAAGAGAAAAATGAGTCAAACTAACGTCCCAAGGGATCACTACATGTCGTCGTCTTCTCCACGGTGCTCATCATCATCTTCCTCTTCCTCAGCTTCCTCTTAATTATGACGAGCTCCCAACCCAGCAGCATCATCAACATCAGCTAGAGGCACCCCGAAGTAGAAGTCATCATCATGGATCGCAGGCATCTCAATGGGGACAAGATCAGCAGCAGCAAGAGAGGGAGGATCAGCAGGCACTTGAATCCCAGCAGCCCTGCGGTCGACGTTCTGAATACGCCTAGACTCCTTGGCCAACTCCCTAACCTCATGGGCAATCGCCCTAGTGTCCTTGCACATGTTGAACATTGCCTTGAAGAACTTAGCAATGCCACTAGAGGAACGCTCAGAAGTACCACTCGTGGAAGCATAAGGAGTGTCCGTGGGTGATTTGGACGTTGCCTGAGCATACTCCGGAATCTCATCACCATTAATGAAGGAAGGAACCAACTTCTTGCCCTTGACCACTACATAGTGGTCCATGATCTCAACCCCCACATTGGAATTTATGAACTTCTGAATTAGTGGGCCATAAGCGGGTTTCCTCTTCTCCATGACCCCGATGCAGATCTCACGGTATATAAAGTCCATCACATCAATCCTCCTTTGGTTCTTAGGACTAGTGAGGAACATGAGGTTCACCATGAAGGCCCTAATAGCAGAGTAATGACCAGCCTTGATCACAATGGTGGCACGGAATATGTTGTACAACAAGTTGTAGAAGGAGTAAATGTTGGAGTTGAAAGTCCTAGTTTTGCCTTTAGCATTAGGAGGATAGCAAAAAGTCAAGCTTGAGTTGTCATACTCTGGTCCTTCATGAATTCTGTAGCCATGATCAGCATAGGTGGCAGTCCAAGTGTATCCAATTGCCTCAGCAAACTCATTCAAGTTACTAGTAATCTTCTCCTCCCCACACATCCAGGTCATAGTGCGCCGGGCATCACCCGTGGCGTGGAGAGTGAAGTAGAACTGAGCAACCAATTCAGGGCAATACTCACACTCAGTATCCAGAAGAGGTATCAAACCAAGTTTCTCCAGGCAGGCATGCACATGGCGATGGTCATCATTCTTGTGCCTATTATAGAAGTCCATGTCAATCTGAGCCTGCTCACAAACAAGTGGCTTATGAACAGAATAGAAATCCTCCCAACACTTGAGATGAAGGTTCGTCCAGAAGCGAGGATCCTCACAAGTGGACTCAACAAAGCGGTATGGATTCTCCCGCTTGATGTGCTTCCACTAAGGGATACTGCAGGCATTCAGACCACCTTCGGGCACCCTCTCAGTCTGATCATCAACACGATGCCCTCCCCGAGACCAGAGGCGCGACCCCTTGAGGGGCGAGCACGCCTCCCAGCTGTGTACTTCCTCTTCAAACCAGTGCGAGCTCCAGGACCTGTGAATAGAGGACATAGGAATAGCAAAAGGTAAGTGCATATGCCATACGGGTCAAAGGAACTCCAAAGGGTTTGGTTCGGTGCAAAATCTCAAATTTCTGGCAGCATCCGGGAAATTCCTGCTGAGCCTGGAATGGTCCGGAATATTCCGGGTGGGCCGGAATGGTTCGGAATATTCCGGGCTCCTCGACCTGACTCGAGAAAATGCCCAAAAACTCGAAATCTTGACTCAAAAACTGAACCAAACAACAAGGGGTACCATAGAGATGATCCTAAAGTAGATCTACGTGTTGGATATCGTGGGAGTGACAAAATCTAAAGATTTGGATCTAAGTCTAGATTGGCGAGTGGTTAGACTAGATCTGAGAAACCATGGCATCTAGGTAGGGATTGGCACGAAGAATAAGTTGATAGAACTTGGAACTAGATCAAACCCTAGGTGAGATTTCATCTAGAACCAAAATCAACCAACCAAAACAAAAAGGATGAGATTCCAAACAGAATACCTTCCATGGGGGAGTCCTTGTCCAAAGGAGGGATCAAACAATCCTCCTTAGGGGCAACGGGGACGAAATCGGCGAACTTTGGTGGCTAGGGCACGGGAGGAGGGAATAGAGTGGAAGAAAACTACCCCCCTCCCCGTGCGTGCGGGTCTATTTATAAGGGAAAACGGTCCATCCGGAATAGCCCGGAAAAATCCGGCGGCCGGAATATTCCGGCCCAATCCGACCTACCCGGAATGATTCCGGTCTGGCCGGAAAATTCCGAGCAGAGTAGCGAAAAGCTCCAAACTTTTCCAGAGAAGACAGTTTTGAATGGCTAGGAAAGATGTGGCTTTGTGTGGAGTAAGGCATATGCATAGATGAACATAGGAGGGACAAAATAGAGAAAAACACAAAGGGGTTAGATTTCCTAGTCTTACTTCTCGGGGAAAAAGCAAATAAGATCGAAATAGCAACGAGAAGTAGTTAACCCAAAAGATATCCAACTAAGAACCAAATCTTGAAAAGAGAAGAGGTTGGTGGCCTAAGCCACCATGTAAGAGTTCATGGTATGCAACCGCGAAGATATATCTTGGGGGCATTGCCATTACTCGACATTGAAGCTCACAATTCAACATTAGAAAAAGAGAGATAACAATGATTTTTTTTTCTTTGGGCATAATGGGGGGAGGGAGAACCCAATGTGTTAGGATAACACTCCCCCTATTTACATGCCTACACCTAAACTCGAACATGTTTCATCTATAGGGGTGTGTGCAAGATCTTCAAGTCAAACTCCTAGAATCAATCACATTTAGTTCATTCCTCAAGAACAAGAATCTTGCATCATCAAGTGGCTTCGTGAAAATATCCGCAAGATTGTCCTTGGTGGGCACATAAGATAATGCAATATCCCCTCTTGCCACATGGTCTCGGATGAAGTGATGGCGAATCTCAATGTGTTTGGTCCTTGTGTGTTGCACGGGATTGTATGCAATCTTGATGGCACTTTCATTGTCACACAAAAGAGGCACCTTATCCAAATGAACTCCATACTCCTTGAGAGTTTGCCTCATCCATAGCAATTGAGTGCAAGCACTTGCGGCGGCTACATACTCGGCTTCGGCGATGGAGAGAGATATGCAATTTTTCTTCTTGGAAGACCAACTCACCAAGTACCTACCAAGAAATTGGCATGCCCCGGAAGTGGACTTCCTATCATCTTGATCACCCGCCCAATCGGAATCCGTGTAGCCCTTGAGAGAAAATTGTGCCCCCTTTGGGTACCACAAACCAAATCTTGAGGTATGAACCAAATAACGAAAGATCCTATGGACCGCCATCAAATGGCTATCCTTAGGAGTCGCTTGATACCTTGCACACACACCTAAACTCAAAACGATATCGGGCCTAGATGCACAAAGATAGAGCAAAGAACCAATCATAGAACGATACAACTTTTGATCCACATCCTTACTCCCTCTTGGATTACGAGATAGGTGGCACTTGACTTGCATAGGAGATGTCTTGATCATAGCATCTTGGAAATTAAACCTCTTGATCATATCTTGGGTATACTTGGCTTGAGAAATGAAGGTCCCACGATCCAATTGCTTGATCTCAAAGCCAAGGAAGAATTTAAGCTCACCCATCAAAGACATCTCGAACCTGTCAGTCATAAGCTTAGAGAACTCATTATTGAAAGCTTGGTTAGTTGAGCCAAAGATGATATCGTCCACATATAGTTGGCATATGAAAAACTCTCCCTTTACTCTATTGGTGAAGAGAGTGGGGTCAATCTTCCCAACTTCGAAACCACGATCATCTAACAACTCCCTAAGGTTCTCATACCAAGCACGAGGTGCTTGTTTGAGACCATAGAGAGCCTTGTCAAGTTTGTAAACGTGGTTAGGAAAGTTGAGATTCTCGAACCTCGGAGGTTGCTTGACATATACCTCCTCTTTTAGTGGACCATTCAAGAAAGCACTTTTCACATCCATTTGTTGCAATTTGAAATTATGAGAAGATGCATAAGCAAGGAGGATACGGATGGACTTAGGGCGAGCCACGGGTGCGTAGGTTTCATCAAAGTCAATGCCTTCAACTTGAGTGTAACCTTGAGCAACCAATATTGCCTTGTTCCTAATGACAATGCAATGCTCATCTTGCTTGTTCTTGAAAATCCACTTAGTGCCAATAACATTGTGGCAATCTTTGGGCTTCTCAACCTATCTACAAACTTTGTTGCGCTCAAAGTTATTGAGCTCATCATGCATAGCTTCAACCCAATCGGAGTCCTCGAGAGCTTCATACACTTTCTTAGGCTCCACCATAGAGATATGAGCTTGATGCTCACTAAAATGTGCCAATTGCCTTCTTGTGGATCTTCGAGCTTGAATATCCTCCAAGACCTTGTTGTCTTGGGAATCAATTTGCTTCAAAGCTCTTCTTATCCTTTTGATACGACGGGCTTCGATCTCCTCATTATTGCGAGGAGGGATCACTTGATCATCTTGATCATTTGGGTCCCCATCTTGACCAACTTGGCCTTGATCATCATCATCATCATCAAAAACAACAATAACTTCAACACTTGCTTCATCTTGAGGAGAGGATGAAGAGGATGGTTGATCTTGGCCTTGACCTTGACTCGCATTAGTGAGAAGAGTGGGTACGACTTGCGGAGTCACTTGGTCAATGAGAGGAGGGTCTTGAACATGTTCTTGGTTAGGTGTAACACTTGGCTCCTTGACTTGTTCTTCTATTGTAGAGGAGGGCTCCACTTGAGTAGATCATAGTCCTTCTCGAGTCACCCTAAGGTGTCCCTCAATGGGGCGGAAAAATCCCACACCCATCCTTCCTATGGCTTCTTGAGGTATTTCAACATCTACATTAGAAACATGAAATTGCGCCACTTGGGAGCCATCATTTTCCTCGAAAGCCACACTACAATATTCTATGACAATCCGTGAGGCTTTGTCAAAGACTCTATAAGTGTGGGATTCGGCACTGTAACCAACAAAAATGCCCTCAATAGTTTTGGATTGAAATTTAGACAACCTAACACCCTTGATCAAATAAAAGCAGTTACAACTGAATACACGGAAGTAGGAGACGTTGGGCTTGTTGCCGGTGAGGATCTCATATGGGGTCTTGTCCAAGCCTTTGCGGATGTAGAGGAGGTTGGAGGAGTGACATGCGGTGGATATGGCCTCGGCCCATAAATATTGGGGAGAAGAGTACTCCGCCAACATGGTCCTTGCCATATCCAAGAGGGTGCGATTCTTCCTTTCGGCAACACCATTTTGTTGAGGAGTGTAAGTGGCGGAGTATTGATGATGAATGCCTTCTTCACTAAGGAATTCATTCAATGTATAGTTCTTGAACTCCGAACCATTATCACTCCTAATAGCCATGATTTGCACATTGTGTTGACGTTGCACTTCGTTGGAGAAGTCGATGATGGTTTGTTGAGTTTCACTCTTGCACTTGAAGAAATAAACCCAAGTGTATCTTGAATAATCATCGACAATCACCAAGCAATACTTCTTGCCACCAAGACTTGCATCGGGCACGGCACCAAAGAGATCAACATGGAGAAGCTTCAAGATCCTCTTTGATGAGATAATAGTCTTGGCCTTGTGCACCTTGTCATGCATCTTCCCTTCAACAAACGACCTACAAACGCGATCCTTTGCAAAGGAAACATTTTCTTTTATTCCGACAATAAGGCCACCTTTGTGAAAACTTTGCAAAGTTCTCATGTTGACATGGGATAGGCGGCGATGCCACAACCATCCCAAGTCCGCCTTTCCGAAGAGACACATTGCTTGAGTGTTGGTAGACTTCGAAAAGTCCACCACAAACAACTCATTTTCAACATGTCCCACGTAAGCAACGTCAAGAGTCTTGCTCCTCAAAAGGACCACAATATCAACATCAAAAAAGACGGAGAAACCCATCTTTCCAAGAGAGCGGACGGAAAATAAATTGTAACCAAGGGATTCGACAAGCATGACGTTCACGATAGTGATATCGGGAGAGACCACAACCTTGCCGAATCCGGATACCTTAGACGAGGACGAGTCTCCATAAGTGACGGTTGCTTGTATGTCATTTGGGCGCAACTCTGTCACAAGTTCTTTGCTTCCGGTCATATGGCTAGTGCATCCACTATCAATTATCCATTTAGTCCCACCGGAAGCATAGTCCTGCAAGAGATCATTGACTAGAGTTAGGACCCGAGGAGGGTCCCTTCATGTTAGTAACAAGGGTCTTTGGAACCCAAATAGTATAGTCAACGAAACCCTCAATAGGACCAACATATTTAGCTTGCACAACACCATAATAATCAACATATAAGAAATGGTGTGGATTGTTAGTTCCCGCGGAGGTGCTACGAGTAGTGTTGTCCCTCATGACACTACTACTCGAGGCAATGTTGTTTGCTTGAGCGGGTGTACTAAGAGTAGTGTTGTCCCTAATGACAACACCACTCGAAGCACCATTGTTGGTCATCTTCTTGCTCTTCTTCTTCTTGTTGTTCTTCTTCTTGGCTACATAGCCTAGACCTTTCTTGCCCACTTGTTGTCTTGGAGCACTCAATTGTGGTCTAGCAATGACCACATTAGAGTTAGGGGCAACCACTTGTGGGGAAGGGGTCACAACTTTCTCAACTTGAGGGCCTTTATCCTTGAGCCTTGCTAGCTCATCTTTTAATCTAGCATTTTCCTCAATAATATTTACATGATCACAAGAAGAAGTAGAGGTGCTAGGATTGTTTGTTTGATTAAGTTGAGTTTGAAGTTGTTCATGCAACTCTTTGAGGGATGAGTGTTGGCTTTCCAAAGCTTTGTGAGCCTCGGTTAGCTTTTCAAACTCCTCAGTTAGTTTACCATGACCAACCCCAAACTCGACCTTATCCTTTTTAGCCTTTTTATATTTAGCAATAGCAAGATCACGTTCCTTAGTGATGTTTGACACAAGTTCATTGTGAGTTAATTCAATAGATTCAAGTTCATCCTCTAGAGAAACTCTACCATCATGCTCTTCCTCAAGAGTCATAGAGAGAGATGCAATTTCATCCGCGTCCCTTCTCTCAACCTCACCTTTCTTCTCGAGAGCATCTTGGGCCTCTCCCAATTGCCTCATGAGATACTCAACGTACTTCTTGGTCTCCCCTTGCATGTTAGACATAAAACGGTCCAAGGAGACCCTTTCTTCTTCTTCTCTAAGACTAGCAAGATGTTCAAGTTCACTAGGGGTCTTAGAGTTGGGGGAAGGTGATACCTCCGTGGCCTTAGCCATGAAGCACTTGGCATTACGTTGAGGAAGATCATCATTGGGGGATTCAAACAGAGATGAAGATGACGGAATAGAAGCAATAGTAAGAGCGGCCACTTCACTTGTGGTTTCTTCTTCTTCATCACTCCCGGAATCATACTCCTCTTGAGTCAAGAGAACAAACTTGGTGGGAGACTTCTTGTTGAATGGCTTCTTCTTGAAATGAGGTTTCTTGTACTCGACCTTGGACTTGTCCTTGCGAATGAGCTTGCCACTATGGAGCTCTCTATTCTCATAAGGGCACTCCGCAATGAAGTGATGCTTATCTTGACAATTGAAGCAATACCTCACTTTTTGAGCCCCATCATTTCCATAGCGAGACCTTGTCTTCTCCTCAACAAATATCTTGCCCTTGGGAGGATTGCTCCAAAACTTTTGCATGGTGAGAGCAATGAGATCCTTTAGAACGGGATCATAGTCTTGTTCCTTCAAAGGAGGGAACGCCTCTTCTCCTTCTTCTTCATTCTCAACCTCTCTTGACAACACATTGGCCTTCAAAGCAACGGATGCTCCTTGGTGCATTCCAATGGCCCTAGCACGGTTGTCAAGCGCATTCTTGGTTTGCACTTTGTAGGAGCACATCTCTTGCATCACTTGAGTTGAGGTCATGGAGGAGAAATCATGTCTCCCTTGAATGCTCTTCATGTCCGCACCCTCAAATGGAATTATGGAAATCATGTACTTCCTCTTGATCCAAGCATCATAAATGTACGTGGCACCAACATTTGAGAAGGCGGTGGCAAGAGTCTTGAGTCTTCGGTACATGTCCACATGATCCTCTCCATCATGCATATAGAACCCTTCGGCCTCATTGGTCAAGGCATCATATCTATTCCTTTGCATGCTCTCATTGCCCACAAACATGATGACAAGAGCGTCCCATGTTTCCTTGGCGGT